>CM022303.1:565881567-566606278 GCA_011799875.1 Thinopyrum elongatum
GGAGGGGGCACGGCTGAGACGAGGATGGCCGAACGAAGTCGAAGAAGAAGGGGAGAAGCAGGTGCTACTGTCGAGGGTGCTGCTGCCGCCACCAACGCCTCCGCAACCGCAGATCTGAGTCGTCGTCGCCGCAGTGCCAAGAACAGAGGAGGGCTTTTCCTAGAGCCAAGGGTGAGCACGCAAATGTGAGGGGGGGTGAGGGTATTGTTGGAGATATGCCCTAGAGGCAATCATGTATGATGATATTTCCTATGTGTTTATGAATAAAGATAATCCTTGGACATTATCAATGATGTATATCAGCACGTATGTGACTCTTTTGTGGGACTATGCATTGTATGATGACTGTCCTCAAAGGTCCCTAGTCGAAAGGGTTGTGTGGATGCGCAGTTGACTAGACTAGCATATGACACGGTGGATGGATCAGTCTCACGCCATGGAGCATTGGATGCTAGCCGGATAATATGGACTCGGAAGGATCTGGTCAGATTCGACATAGTTAGATCCGAGTCGAGATAAGGTCTGACTCGGACAGACCCGACTATGAGATGCAGCGATAGGTCATCTATGAGACTCTAGTACAACATACGTTCTATGTCCTAAGATCTGAGATTGCGCATGTACTCGGGATGGTGACAGACCTTCTTTGGGCCGACCAAACGCTACTTTGAAATTGGGTAGTTATAAAGGTAGGTTTCGGGCTTGTCAAGACCCATGCTGCGTGACGTGGTCGAGCAAGATGAGATTTGCTCCTCCGATTAGGAGAGATATACTCTGGGCCCCTCATGTGATCCGACCAAGATAAGCATGGCCAGGCGACAAGGATTATGAGATAATTCGGTTAGTGGTTTGCATCACTGGAACGAGAAAGAGGTCAGGCTAGCTGAAAGGATCGAGAAGAGGGGTCTAGAGGGGAGGGTGATTAGACCCTTAACAAGTAAAAGTGGCAGTTTTTAGTTTCTTCAAGTTAAGGTTGAGCTTAGCATTAGTTAATCGCACACAATATATTCAACACAAGCATAGCAAGAGTATTAGCAGCGGAAAGAGTAAATCATGCAAGTGCAAGGATGTAAAGGGATGGGATTGGAGTGTGCAAATGCAATGGAGACGCGGAGAATTTTTGGCGTGGTTCCAATAGGTGGTGCTATCGTATGTCCACGTTGATGGAGACTTCAACCAACGAAGGGTAATGGTAGCGTGAGTCCACGGAGGGCTCCACCCACGAAGGGTCCGCGAAGAAGCAACCTTGTCTATCCCACCATGGCCATCGCCCATGAAGGACTTGCCTCACTCGGGTAGATCTTCACGAAGTACACTACTAGGGATAACCCTAGCAGTAGCGCTAGAAATAGTGCTAGCAGTAGCGCGGGTACCAGCGCTACTACTATGGCGCTACAGCTAACTTGTAGCAGTAGCGTTGGTTGTCCCACGCTACTGCTATACCTACTTAGTAGTAGCGCGCCCTCCAGATAGCTCTACTGCTAACCGTAAATAGCAGTAGCGTTTCTCATAACAAGCACTACTACTAAATTTTCCTGTATTTTTTTCCTGTAGCTTATTGGCGCTGTATTTATATAGGTTTTATACAGTAGTTTGAGCATACGATGTTATGACCATGATGAGTTATTATATCAGTGGATGAAATAGACATGGATTAGATTCAAGTGGAGGCAACATGGTGCAAATCAAAAGTACTACTAATCTAAACTTGATCACTTTAGTTTGGATTAGTAGTACTTTCGATCTGCACCATGTTGCCTCCACTTGAATCTAATCCATGTTCATTTCACCCACTGATATATATAATAACTCATCATGCCCATAAAACAACTTAGCATCATGCATCATCATAATAATAACTCATCATCGTTATCATAATAACAAGTCATACTCATCATCATCATAGTCATCTAACAAGTTCTACTCATTAATAATAACAAGTCATACTCATCATCATCATAGTCATCTAACAACTTCTACTCGTTATCATAATAACAAGTCATACTCATCATCATCATAGTCATAACCAACCCTAGTTAATTGTTCTTAGCACATGATCATGAGTATTAGCTAGGACCTGCTACCCCTCTCTAAGGTAAAATAGCATAAAACAATATAGCCCCTGACTCTCCATTATGGACAATGGAGATTATCATGTCTTCAATTTGTGGGCTTCGCACAATGTTGCTTCCAAGTAGCTCCCTACGATCATGCATAACTTTTTTCCATTCTTTTATTGTGAGGTCTTCATCTGTTCGAGAAATCTTGTATGAACAACGGTGAAGCGTAGGCAGACTTGGCCGTAAGCTAACAACATCTATGTGACCTTTCGTATGCATCAGATGAGGCACACAATCCTTCGGGATTTTCTGTTGAAGAGCATAATAGTAACATAGTTAGCAATGTAGTTTAGCTTTAATTAGAAGAATGTATGCAAAAGATGCACTGTTGTCATAATAATAAAAAATCTTACCATGCCAGTGGATGTTGCCGTAGTTCAACACGTGGACTAGTGGCACGTATTGACCATAATGTGGAGGAGTTTCATAATTCTTATTGAAAGTCTCAACATCAATAATGAAGGAGGCAAGATGATCTTTCTCCTCGTAAGTTAGTTCAAAACCATCAGTGTAGTAGGTTTTGTCTACTATTTTTCGATCATTTTTTGAAGAATGGAAATAAGTTGTCAATGGAAATATATATGCTGTCAACTATTTTTATAAAAATAATATAAATTACTTAATAAATATGTTTGAGAAATTCACATAGACGTAGAAGTGGAAGCGTATCAACAAGGACCCAAATGTCGATATTCTCTTTGTCGATATTATCTTCATCGACATTATCTTCGTCGATGTCATCTTCAGGATCACCAAGATCGAAGGTGACATGCATACCCTCCTAAAAACCATACGCCTTGCACAGTGCTTCCCAATTCGAGCAACCAAAATGGGAGTAGCTCTCTGCATTGTATAGCTTTAAGGCAAAAGCATAACCATGATGGGTCCTGAGGTGAACTATCTTTGTCTCCATATTCTCATGATCTTTGCAATTCAGCTTCTCTAGGACATAGCGTCTTGCATGGCATGGGATGCACTAGTCGAATTGTAAAATACGGAAATTACATGTTGAAGAAGAAGAAGTCATGCTTAATTACGAAAAAAGACTTGTCATCGTTGCGTACTGTTTCAACATCGAAGGTCTCGTCGAGCTTAATACTGAAGCGCCGACCGTCTTCCAGGTGAGGCATGTCGCACAGACCCCAGTCGTCACCGCAGTAGTTGCACTCAGGGATCCTATTGTCGCCGTCAGACATTTCCTATGTTCATAATTCAAAGATTAAACTTCAAAAGTTCAATATATGTACTACAAAAACTAAATTAGATCATTATTATTCATCACGGGTTGACTATGGGTCTGTCGAGATTCTTCTTCTCTCATATATGGTGGACACTCTCCGTCACTAATTTTTCGACCGTCGATGATGGTCGCTACTCCTCCTTCCCCTAGTGCATAATAATGGTCTAGCACAAGGAGAAGAAGGAGAAGCGACCCCCACGACAACGGTCGGCATTCTTCTTCTCTCATATATGGTGGAGACTCTCCCTCACTAATTTTTTGACTGTCATGTATGGAGCCCCGACAGACTTAAAGTCAACCCGAAATGTTGTTTAATTATCTTTCTAGCAAATCCAGGCCACTCGATATGTCCTACATATTCTAGCACAAGTCATGCTAAAATTCACGGAAAAATCCGGCATGACCTTTGCTAAAATAGGACATATCGAGCGCCTGAAATTTGCCGGAACGAAAATGAATCAACACTCTGGCAAAACATAGGCCACTCAGAGGTGTTCCCTACAAACATATATAGGCCACTTGGCAAGCACATATCCTTCATTTTCCAAATATTCATGTGTGACAGCACTAGTAGTACACAACACTACATATCACATGTCTAAATCTCCATCATATTTGAGAAACACTAGTACACAACACTAGATATATATACATGTTTACTCACTATAGATGATGGTTGTCGAGGATGTAGGTGTCGTCGGTGATATTTTGGGCGTCGTCGACTGGCTCGTTGGTGATATACCCTGCGCCACACATGAGCATTCAAACTTGGCGCTCATTCATCATGGTTCAATATAGAAACTAGGTCTCTCTCTCTCTCTCTCTAAATTTGGCAATGTGAGATTGACATAACTAAATACCCTAGTTCTACTCTATTCAACACTTACTAAAAATTTCTATTACTATAATTGCTATACCTAAATTTTCTTACAACAAACTTCTATTACTAAATGTGATACCTAAAAATTTCTCATATAGCATTCCAATACATTTCTATACTGAAAATTTTCTACACATAAAACTAATTTTCAATATACTAGTTATAATCTCTACCAACTAAGTGTCCAATACATGTTTCTACCAACTAATTTTTTAACTAATTAAGTAAACTAGAAAGTATAAAGTATTAAGTTAACTAATTTTTGTTACTATTTTTTTACTAAAAATTCAAAAACAGAGGGAGGTGAAGGGAGGAATAGGGAGGGATGAGCGACTAGGGAGGTGAAGGAGGGTAGATAGCATTGGGAGGGTAGGGGGGGAGGAGAGTGGGGAGGGGGAGGAGGACAGAAGGCAGGGAGGAGGTGACAGGGAGGGAGGAGGCAGGAGGGAGGGAGGAGGATTGAGGAGGAGGAGGACGAACAAGGCAGGGAGGGAGGAGAGGAGGGAGGGAGGGAGGGAGGGAGAGGGAGGAGGAGGACGGGACGAGAAAGGGAGAGAGGGAGGAGGCGGAGGGAGGGAGGGAGAGGGAGTGGAAGGAGGGAGGGAGAGAGGTGGAGGGAGGAGGAGGAGGGAGGGAGGGAGGAGATACCTCGATCTCTTCCGGTGGCAGCGGGCGAAGGCGGCGTGGCGTGGGGAGAGAGTGGAGAGGGAGAGTGAGAGAGAGGAGAGGGAGAGTGAGGATCGGCCGCGCGGAGAAGACGATAAGCTTGGGTTAGTAGCAGTGCGGGTTAGGGACCAGCGCTACTACTATGGGTCGTAGCAGTTGCACTGGCTAGGTACGCGTCGCTGCTGCTAAGTTGGGCCCACCTACTAGCATAGTACACACATAGTGGTAGCGCTTTGTCTTGGGCAAGCGCTACTGCTACAGGCTTAGCAGTAGCGGTGGTATTCGAACACCGCTGCTACTACGGGCAGCCCCAGCCAGTGGCGATGGGACCACTTAGCAGTAGCACTACCTCCCTGCCCCGCGCTACTGCTACTTCACTACCTGTAGCGCTTGTGGCTGCCCCACGCTACCACTAACTAGCAGTAGCGCTGACGAATAATCCCACGCTACTGCTAATATTCTATCTATAAGCTTTCTCCTAGTACTGGTAGGCGATCTCCTTGCCCTTACAAACTTCTTGGTTCAACTCCACATCATGACGGAGGCTCCCAAGCGACACCTAACCAATCTAGGAGACACCACTCTCCAAAAGGTAATAGACGGTGTGTTAATGATGAACTCTTGCTCTTGTGCTTCAAATTATAGTATCCCCAACACTCAACTCTCTCTCACAGATTTAGCTATGGTGGAAGAAGGATTTGAGTGGAAAGTAACTTGGGGAAGGCTAGAAATCAAGGTTCAAATGGTAGGAATGGAATCTCTTGATCTCAACACATGAGTAGGTGGTTCTCTCTCAAAAAATGAATGGTGGAAGTGTAGGCACGTTCTGATGGACCTCTCTTATGAGAAGAGGGGGATGGAGGGGTATATATAGCCTCCACACAAAATCCAACCTTACACACTTTTGACCCATCTCGTTGGCACCGAACAGAAAACTCGGTGGCACCAATCTATACAAAAGTATGAATGTTAGGAATCTCGATGGGACCGACGGGAACAACTCGGTGGGGCCGATGTGCTAGGGCTTAGGGCAAACCTCCACTCGGTGGCACTGATTGCATTGACTCGGTGGGACCGAAGTGAAGCAATAAAGCAACAGAGAGTTGGCAAGCCTTCTCGGTGAGACCGATTGCAATTCTCGGTGAGACCAAAATAATTGCAACGAGCAACAGAGAGTTGGCAAGGCCATCTCCGTGAGACTGAGATCCATATCGATGTGACCGAACTGTTAGGGTTTTGGCAGTGGCTATATCAAGATGAACTCGGTGGCTCCGGATGATAAATATCTATGGGGACGAGTAGGAGTTTAGGTTTTGGACATATTTGGATAGAGAAAGTGGCTGAGGGTTTTGGAGCAATATCACTAAGCACTTGAGCAAGTGGATCATTAAGCAACACCTCATCCCCTTTTAATAGTATTGACTTTCCTGTGGACTCAATGTGATCTTGGATCACTTAAACAAAAATGTAGAGTCTTGAGCTTTTGCCAGTCCTTGTCCTTATCATTTTAAGGGGTTCCACATCCTCTTGTCCATGCCACTCCACTGTTGAACTTATCTGAAATGTACTAGATAAAACTATTAGTCCAACAAGAAATATGTCAACATTAATTACCAAAATCACCCAGGGAGCACTTGTGCTTTCAATCTCCCCCTTTTTGGTAATTGATGACAACATACATCAAAGCTTTAAGTGAAATATATAGAGAGTAGTAAGTAAAACTTCGGAAGAACATGTAACTAGCATGAGCTCCTCCTACATGTATGCAATCATGTAATGATAGAGTTTAAAGAAATGTGAATGCACAACATGACATAGTAAGAGATGAGTTACATGTATCTTGGCCATATGCATCAGAGCAAAAAGTGAAGTGAGATGTACCTTCATGTTTATGAATCCCTCTTGCAAACAATATGTGCAATATCAAGAAATCATCATGCACATGAGTGTGATGCATATACTTACCTTGTGGTTTTTGAGCAGACTCTTAAAGAAGTATACTTGAGAAAACATGGTTAAATAACACAAGAAAACTCCAAACAAGAAGGATTTCAAGATCCACAAAAATACCAAGACTAGGATGACATGTAGTAGGTGAGTATCTCAGAGTGAGTACTTCATTTAAATATAGTCATGTCCCCAAAACAAAATTAAGGATTTGCAATAAATTCCAAGAATTTTTCTCCCTAGTACATAGGTTTTCCTCTCCCCCTAAATCTAGCACTGGATAATGGGAGAAGGTAGGGTGAGATAAAATCAGAGCAGAAATAAATAAAATCAAGCAGAAATAGCTCAAATTAGATAAAGGCTCAAGTAAAATTACTGACATGTCTCTGACATGTCTTTCCCCTCTTAAAGACATGTGACTTCTCTCCTCTTATGACAGTGCATCTCTCTTCCTTTCTCAGAAGAGTTTTGTGAGAATAAGCTTTGAATCTCTCTCTCTCTCTCTCACATCAATTTCCAAGAAGGGTATGAGTCAAGTGAGTGTGATCCTTGAGAGACACAAGTAAGCAGAATGCAGCTCAAGATGCAGATAGAGGGAAAGAATCATTGAGTGGAGCTGAAACAAATAGGCATTATAAGATGGCAAAAAGTTTTCCCAGCAGTGAAATCGGTGGCACCGATTCATTTCAATCGGTGACTCCGAGATAGCAGAGGCACTGAAGGTGTGCATCAGTGAAACTGAGTTAGTCCGTTTCGGTAGAACCGATGAACTGTGTTCGAGTAGAACTTGTGTTTCGGTCTGCCCGATAGGCTTGGATCGGTGGAACCGAGTTCAACGAGAGAAAAGATTTTGTCAACTCAGCTCACTTGCAAATGAAATTTCACAATGATTTTCAAGGAATTTGCATAAGATTTGCAATGAATTAAAAACTCAGAGACAAATAAAATGCAGAAAACAGAAAGAGATCTAGATGAAGTTTTTTTGTTTTAGAAGGGGAACACAATAGCAATAAGAAATGCAAAAGGAAAGCAATGAACAAAAAGAACACTAGAGAACTTCATCTAGAGGTGGTCGGCGACATGGTCACCTATGTTAGAGTATATTGACTTAGGAGTCAAGTGAGATCACTTGATCATATGCCATACTCATCATTAATCTCAAAATGAGGTTGCCATTTTTCATTTAAGCATCTTGATGTATTCTCATCTTGTTGAGTTGCTTTAACTCATGACTTAGAGCAAAGCTTCTCTAAGATGGAATTACATACCTTGGGTTGTGGTGTTGAACTTGATCATGTAGTTGAACTTGTGGTGGATGTCCAATGTTGATGTTGTCCATCAAGAGTTGGGGGCATCCTTTGGATTTTGAAGATCATCTTCCTACATGGGTTAGACTAACAAGGAATAGCACTTGTGTATCCAAATTGACAAGAGTGAAGTTCATCTTATAGACATTGTCAAAGGATATGTTGAATAAGTTCATGCTTCCTTGATCTCAACAACCAAAGCATAGATACTTGGTGATGTAGAAATTGCTCAAGATGTGAGTGATGTGCAATCTCATATATTGAGGCTCACCCAAGTACCTACAAGGGTTAGATAACATACAAGGGTGCAAATATATCCAAGACAAATGATAATCATCATAATAGAAATATCAAGGATTAGTCGTATAGGCTCATGCCTTACATGTATTTAAATGGAATCTCTATTCCAAATTTGAGGCATCAATGATGTTCAATTCACCTCTCAATCGATAAAATATCTTTTCATCAAGCGGTTTAGTGAAGATATCCGCTAATTGCTTGTCGGTACGAACATGCTTAAGATTGATATCTCCTTTAGAAACATGATCATGAATGAAATGATGACGAACTTCAATATGCTTAGTTCGAGAATGTTGCACGGGATTGTGTGCAATATCAATAGCACTCTCATTGTCGCAAAGCAATGGAACATGTTTCACATGTATCCCATAATCTTTAAGTGTTTGGGTCATCCAAAGTAATTGAGCACAACATGATCCCGTGACAATGTATTCCGCTTCGGCGGTGGATAAGGATACCGAGTTTTGTTTCTTGGAGGACCAAAAGACAAGGGAACTACCAAGAAATTGACATGTACCTGAAGTGGACTTTCTATCAACCTTGTCACCGGCATAGTCCAAGTCGGAATAGCCAACAAGATCAAAAGATGACCTCTTAGGGTACCAAACGCCAAAGTTTGGTGTATGGATCAAATATCTCACTATCCTTTTCACGGCCTTAAGATGACATTCTTTTGGAGCCACTTGTTATCGTGCACACATGCACACACTTAGCATAATACCAGGATGAGAAGCACAAAGATATAATAATGATCCAATCATAGATTGGTAAACCTTTTGGTCAACCAGGTTGCCATCCTTCGTCAAGTCAAGATGTCCACTAGTAGGCATGGGTGTTTTCATACCTTTGCTTTCTTGCATGTTGAACTTCTTGAAAAGATCCTTGGTATACTTTGTTTGTGAGACAAAGGTACCTTCCTTAGTTTGCTTGATTTGCAAACCAAGGAAAAATTTGAGTTCACTCATCATAGACATCTCAAACTTCTCCGACATTAGCCTTCCAAACTTTTCACTAAAATGAGGGTTAGTAGAACCAAATTTGATATCATCAACATAAATTTGGCACACAAATAATTCTCCATTAACCCTTTTAGTAAAAATAGTAGAATCAATTTTATCAATTTCAAAGCCTTTTTCAATAAGAAACTTGGTCAAGCATTTGTACCAAGCTCTAGGGGCTTGTTTAAGACCATAAAGAGCTTTGTGATGTTTGTAGACATGATTAGGTTTCTTGGGATTAACAAAGCCATGAGGTTGTTTAACATAAACTTCCTCCTCAATTTCACCATTTAGAAAAGCACTTTTAATGTCCATTTGGTATAAGGTAATATCATGGTGATTGGCATAAGAAAGTAAGATGCGTATGGACTCAAGTCTAGCAACGGGGGCATATGTCTCACCATAGTCCATACCTTCGACTTGAGTGTAGCCTTGTCCAACGAGATGGGCCTTGTTGCATACAACTTGTCCATCCTCATCTTGCTTGTTCCGGAACACCCACTTGGTTCCAATGACATTTTGAACATCGTTGGGCTTTTCAACCAATGTCCATACTTGATTCCTCTTGAAGTTGCGTAGCTCTTTGTGCATAGCATTTATCCAATCCTGATCCTCAAGGGCTTATTCTACCTTCATAGGTTTAATACTAGAAATGAATGAGTAATTCTCACAAAAGTTAGCCAAACAAGTTTTAGAGCGAGTGATTCTCCGGTGTTGATGTCGTCAAAGATTTGTTCAACAGGATGATCCTTCACTACTGCAGGAATGCTACTAACGCGACACTACAAATAGAGACCCTTCGACAAAACTGTGTGCGATGCATTAATCGCAAACAGTGATGTAATAAAACCGTAAAAAATGATACGAAACGTTTGTGATGGCAGAGACATCAAACACGATCCAGATTATAGTTGCGTGTGCGATGCGTGGCATACGGTTGATCCATACGAACTATTTGCGATGATCCAGAACAAAAGAAATGGGTATCCAGATCAAGGTGTGTGCGATATACGGCATATAGTTCACTCCGATGAACCGTTTGCGATGATCGAGTTGAACACAAATGATTCAGCGTAACAAGATGTGTGTGATACCCGGCAAACAGGTCGGTTAACAGAATTGTGTGCGATCATTATAGACAGCGCATATGATTTTTTTTGTGAATTGTGTGCTCGACAGGCACACAATTCAAAAAACCAACCTGTGGGCGATAATGTAAAAGATCTCTGTCGAATACATATTGCTAACCGTCTGCGATTAGATTGGCAGGGGAAACAGAGATAATGAATTAATATGAGCGAACGGAAACAGAGATATATACAGTCTGCTTAATTTAGGCCTTCTTCTTCTTGTTGTTGTTGGATGGCCCCGCGACATCGTCTTGGCGAGGATGCTTCTTGCCGCTGACCGTTGGCTTTTCATCGCCGCCGCCATCGTCATCGTCGTTGCTGTCGTCGTCGTCCTCCTCCTCGTTCGACCATTTCTCCTCCTCATCATCGTCGTCCTCTTCTTCGTCCTCCGACGGCTCCTCGCCCATCTGGTTATCATCTGACAACTCAGGAGGTGGCGTCCCTTCCATGATCCGAATAAAATAAAGGTCTAGGCTCGACGCCGGACTCATGGAAGACGAGTGGGATGATTTCGATGTTGACCTATCATCGGGCGCCAGACTGCTGGCGGAACAGTCGTCCTTGCTGTCGCTCGACATGGCTATGGTACTTATACAAACCGCGACAAAGAGAGATTGCAGAGTGTGTGCAAGTGTGTAGCGTGGCCGGCCAGGGACGATGAAGATGGTGGACACTTAAGCAGGGTATGCAGAGGAGAGGAATGTCAATTGAAACGGGGGATTGACGTATTATCTAGCCGCCGATATAATCAACTGCAATTATTTGTACCCAGTCACCCCAAATTCCCGGGGTTGCGCAATTCTCAATGTGGTAATTACGCACACACATTGGAGCGTCCAAATATGAAACTAGCATTTTTCATACTACTCCCCCATACCGACGACCTAGATGGGGGAAAAACGAGAGAACTTGATGATTATTTGCTAATCAATACCATTGCATGCAGATAATTGACCATTGCATGTTATGCTAAGTAGTCTGAAGTCATTGAATGCATACAAGCCCCATGACTCCTATTGGCTGATTTCTTTTTTCAGGACAAAAAAGAGGGAATGAGTTTTGGGATTATTTGGTTTTCGTAATGTGACTTATGCACCGGTACGAACGGAGTAGGACAGTTGGCAAGCAATACATTGAGCTCTTCTTATTGATGAAGCCAGTAATAATCAAACAAAACCCCTAATCATCATTGCAAACAACACATAGAAGATGGCTAATGCGACAACCACAACTACACATGCTAGTTCCTTATTGTCTCTTGCTTTCATCTGTTGCCTGTGATTGATTCTTTCTTGCTTCATCGTACTGATTGTACACTCCAGATCAGTCAGTTTCTTCTTCAGCTTTACATTATCTTCTGCGAGCTTGGTGATAACATCCGAGCCCTGCCATGCCATTCTTCATCCAGCCAGTTAACAAAGGCACAAGCCTCATATCCCTGCCAATGTTAAATAGTATTTAGGATGAGCGGTGGCATTAACTCAACTAAAATGATGAACTTAGCACTAACCTCTAAGGGGCAACTAAGAAACCATCTACCAATGTCGAATCCCTCTGTGCATACACGTTGAGCGGGAGTGTGTCCATGCACACAACTCAGCTTTTGGTACCTCTCAGTGGCGCAAAACTCGGAGTCAAACTCATGTTGCAGAAGTCTGGAGTCATACTCCGGATCCGGTGGCTGATCGCTTTCCTGGGGGGGGGGGTCATTCAGGACGGATTGAGCAGCGAGCTACTTTGGACATGCTAAAAAAGATCAGGATAGATTGGAACCTGACTGGACGAGTCAGATCCGTAGTACACCTACCTTCTGATGACCTTAGGCAAGTGCTTGGCGGTGACCGCCGTCGTGGCTGCGCTACCGAGAGCGGCGATACGAGTAGGAGCAGCCGCACCGAAAACACCAGCACCACTCGTCCGCATTCCCCCAATGTCAGCGCCACACGAGGGAATTTGGAGGCTATCTAGGGATTTGGGGGAAATGGTGAAACTGTGGGGATATGCTAATGGTCGGGAACTACTTATCGCACTATGTTGTATGCGACACACGGTTTATACATGTTGTTTGTGTTAGGTATTACAACTTCACACACGATTTCCGCACCAAACCGTGTGAGAAGGCAACGTAGGTGAGACGCGGTTGCCGTGACATAACTGTATGTGATGTACTACCTTGTACATATGGGGATGCAATAATTGAGTTACAATAACACTTAGGGTAAACACCTGCTCTGCGGATACCCGTCAAAAAATAAAAACAGCTGCTCTGTAGATGGAGATGGCGGCGGCGGCCGAGGCAGCGGCTACCGGATAAGAGGTCAATCCTCGGTCGGTGGGCAGTGCCGGCGTCGTAGGCGGTCAATCCTCGGTCTACGGCGGGAGATAGGAGGAGCTCAACCATCGAGACCGGCGGCGGTGTGATTGGAGCACATCCATCGCGGTCGATGGCGGGATAGTGGAGGTCGAACTTCACGTGGTTGCCCCACTAAGCTTTGCTCCTCGACCATGCTGTCTTGGTGTGTAGCCGCATCGCGCTTCTCTATCTGCTGGCTGGAGGTTGCCGCGCGGCTAATTAATTAAGGTATTCTTTTCGTTGAGTGGCTTAATTAAGGTATTCAATTCATAAGGGTAGTACTGTACTACTCTACGTGTAAATTGACTGGCCATTAATTTTTGTCGTCGCATGGCTGGATAACAATATGGAGTGCCCTCAGTAATTATGAAAATAAAATCTTGTGATTTATGCACACATCTTTGGGCATCAGTTAATCCATGTATTAATGTTGTTGTTTTGTTTTTAATTACCCTTCGTGTGGTGTAGATTGAACGATCTGAATGGATGAAAAATTGGAGAAGCTCAGACTTTATCAGTGGCGTGACGGAGTTCATCAATTTGGCTAAAAGTACAAAGAAGAGAATTGGTAATGAGGTTTACATCATGTGTCCATGCAGTCGTTATGCCAATACAGAGTCACATGAAGTTACAGTTGTCAAGTTCCACTTAGTCACTCGGGGATTCATGGATGGATATACACGTTGGACCAGACACGGTGAAGAGCAGGTCATGGATGAATATACCCAGGGCTGCGAGATGCCAAACCCCGGTCAGAGTCACATGGATGTTGAATCTAACATCGGGGCTGAGGCGTCAAGCTACCAATGGAACACCAGAAAGCTGAAAACCCCACTTGGAAACCAAGACGGGGACGCAGACGACGACCTTGATATGCCATATTTTGCTGCTATGATTGCAGATTTCAAGGGCCCAAAAAAAGATATGATTGGGTACAAGGATCTGCCAACCGTTGATGCAGACTCCAAGAAAGATTTGTATCCAGGTTGCAAAAAGAAATATTCCAAGTTGAGTGACACACTAGCGCTTCTCAGATTTAAAGCAGCAAACGGTCTATCAAACAAGGGCTTCACAGAGTTGTTAGTTATTTTCAAAGAAATTCTTCCGGAAGATAATGTGCTCCCCAAAAGCATGAACGAAGTGAAGAAAATTGTTTGCCCATTGGAACTTGAAGTACAGAAGATAGATGCTTGTGTGAATGCTTGTATATTGTACCATGGTGAGTACAAAGATTTGTGTGCATGTCCCACATGCAAGCATGCGTGATACAAGCGTAGGAGAGCAAAGGACAAGTACAAATTGGACGACGAGATCAAGACAGGAATCCCGTTCAAGGTTGTTTGCTACTTGCCTTTAATTCCAAGGTTGAGGCGTTTGTTTGCAAACCCTAGAGAGGCAAAGAGGTGTTGTGGCATCATGATGAGTGAACTGCGGATAAATATATCAGGCACCCGAAAGATGGGGCTCAGGGGGAATTAATTGACAACAAGTTTGAAGACTTTGCCAAGGATCCTAGAAGCATAAGGCTCGGGGGGTGTACTGACAGGATGAATCTTTTTGGCGATATGAGCACCAAACACAACACATTGCCGGTGCTTCTATGCATATATAACCTTGCTCCTTGGTTGTGTATGAAGAAAAAATACATCATGATGTCAATGATTATCCAAGGCCCGAAGCAACCTAGAAATGACATAGACCTTTACTTTTA
Organism: Thinopyrum elongatum; assembly: GCA_011799875.1. Taxonomy (NCBI): domain Eukaryota; kingdom Viridiplantae; phylum Streptophyta; class Magnoliopsida; order Poales; family Poaceae; genus Thinopyrum; species Thinopyrum elongatum. The sequence continues at coordinate 565,896,220 of CM022303.1, forward strand.
GCTACTGGTAGAAGAACTGCTGACATTGTGGGTAAAAGAGCCTGCTGTAAAATGTTATGATGCTTACAAAAAGGAGTTTTTCGATCTACATGCGATGCTGCTACACACCATTCAAGATATGCCAGCATTAGGCAACACATCAGGGCCGAAAACAAAGGGAGATGTAGGGTGTGTCACATGCATGGATAGGACAACTAGCAGATTTCTTCCCAACTCACACAAAACCGTGTATTTGCGTCATCGTAGGTTCTTACGGAAAGATCACCCATACCGAAAGATGAAAGCTGAATTTGATGGTACGACAGAGGTAGGTTTGGGCCCAAGACCTTATGCTGGGGTGTGGGTCCACAACATGGCTAAACAAATTAATGTTGTGCTTGGTAAGAACCACGCTTTGACGGTGAAACAAACACCCAGGGATCAAGTGTTTAAGAAGAAATCGGTGTTTAGGGAATTACCTTACTAGGAGATTCTACGTGTACGTCACTGCATCGATGTCATGCACATAGAGAAGAACATATGTGAAAGTATCCTTGGTACTCTGCTCAATATTAAAGGTAAAACAAAGGATGGAGACGGTGCACGACTCGATATGCTTGGTGATCAATCAAAACACAAGAGTGAAGCAGAAGATGATAAGAAATTCCTCCACGCTTGCCAGAGTTACAATTTTAGTACAAAAGTAGCAACAGAGTTCTTCAAGTATTTGTTTATAGTTAAGACACCCTCTTCCTACTCAGCAAACATCAGAAGTCTAGTGGATGTGAGCTCAGGTAAAATGAAGTTGGGACACATGAAGTCACATGATTGCCACGTAATGTTGACACAAATCCTCCCGGTGGCCATCAGGAATCTGATGGACACAGATATAAGAAACACACTCATTGAGCTATGTGATTTCTTCAACAAACTATGGCAGAAAGTTGTAGATCCTGAAGAGTTGGATTATATGCAAGAGGATATTGCAAGAATATTGTCCAGCCTCGAGCTGTTTTTCCCACCGTCATTCTTTGATGTCATGGTCCATCTCACTGTGCACCTTGTTGATGAGATAAAGTATTATGGTCCTGTGTTTCTTCGCAACATGTATCCCTTCGAGCGGTTCATGGGAATACTGAAGCGCTATTGTCGGAACCGAAGCCATCCAGAGGCAAGCATCCTACAAGGTTACACCGCGGAGGAGGTGGTTGAGTTTTGCACCAAATACATGAAACAAAGACCTATAGGTTTGCCCCTCTCTCACCACGAGGGAAGGCTGAAAGGTAAGCCGGTCCTTGCTGGCACGCAAAAGGATGCACCCGAAGATTTGGCCGACAAAGCCCATTTGACGGTACTGCTTAACAACCCAGTTCTCAGTGCTTATGCTGACGAACACTTGGCGGAGATACGCTAAAGCTTCTTACCAATGGTGTATCCATTAGATGTCGAGACGAAGGAGCACAATAAGGACTATGCTAGATGGCTGAAGAATCGTTTGGCACAAGGATCCATGGATGACATTGCTACGTGGTTGGCACAAAAGCCATCACCTACAGTGTTGATGTACCAAGCACATGACATAAATGGCTACACGTTCTACACTGAGGAACTTGATGAGAAGACCTCATATCAGAATAGGTCTATTCGAATAGAAGGCATGACTGTAGATGAAGCTGATAAAAGGGTATACTATGGAACCATCAAAGAGATTTGGGACCTTAACTATGTGTAAGTTATGGTGGCATTATTCAGGTGCACATGGATCCCTCTTAGTTAGGTAAAGGTTAATGATTGCAGGAAGACCCGTGTTAACAAGACAACAGTGGCATATCACGCGGACCCGTTCATGCTCGCCAGCGATGCTACCCAGATTTTCTATGTGAAAGACCCCTTGCATAAGAAGTGCCATGTAGTGATGCATGGGAAGAGGAGGGTACTGGGCGTCGAGGATGTTGCTGATGAGGATGAGTACGATGAATTTTCTGAGTTGCCAGCCAAGGGATCACGCACCATCCAAACAGAGAAGCGTAAAATCATCAGAAAACCTAAGTTCATTTGGGGTCAACCTAATGATCCCACTTCCCCCATGTACATGGGAATTAAGTCGTAAGACTAGTTTTTATGCCTAACCTACAACTTAATTCGTTCAATTTAGAACTGTCGCGTGTACTGAATTTGTGAGTTATGCCCGGTCTTCTGTTGATGTAAGAACCGTTAATATGTTGACCTTGATATGCTGTTAGCTCAGGAATTGAATTTGAACTATTTATTATTATTATTATTATTATTATTATTATTATTATTATTATTATTATTATACCCTAGAGGTAGCACACTCAATTGATCTCACTCCAGTATGTATCAACAGAAGGTATGCAATCTGGTTTGTGAGTAGCACACGGTTCATTCATGAAAGCCGTGTGCCGACCAAACCGCGCGCGCGATGTGAGGTGCGTTCTGATTGGCCAGAACCCAAACCCCACGGATCGTACGTCTACACCATTGGATGCTCCCAGACCGAACGTCAATCCTCATCCCTTTCATCAGCACATGCAGTTGCGGTTGGGATTTGATTTATATGCACAAAATGCACGTTAAATTCAAAAAATGTCTTAAATATAGCGAACGATAGATGAAATGCGCTAGAAAATCAAACCCATGGTATAATGGTGACTGCATACCGTGAAATTTTTTATGAGGCCAAACGATAAAGTCACTGGCCACTGGAGTTTTAATTGACACATCTCCTTTTGGAAAGCATGATCCTTCTTGTGAGATGCTCCGGTTTCCAAGGAGCGATCATCAAAACTTGTGCCAAACTTTACCAACTTTTTTCCATGGGGTCGTTAGAGCACGCCACGGTCACACACCGATTTTCATGATGTCCGGACTCCATCTAAATTTCCTGTAATTAAAATACCAACTAGGCCTATGCCGGTGGCCGCACCTCGCAGCCGAAAATGTTTGAAACTTCTCCCCGCTTCTCGGATAATGGATGAAAACTCGCAAAGTGACACACAAATGATTTGCACACCTTCTTTGCTAACACCCACATGTAGTTGTAGTAGGGTTTTGATTTTATATGCACTAAATGCAAAAAATGGCTTAAATATAGCAGACGAGACCTGAAATGGGCCAGAAAATCAAATCTAGGGTATATCGGTGATTGTTTACTTTGAATTTTTTTCGAGGCGGAACGATGAAGTCACCGACGATTGGAGTTCGAAGTATCGCGTCTCCTTTTGGAAACTATGATCCTTCTTGAGAGATGCTCCGGTTTTGAAGGTGCGAGCATCAAAACTTGTGCCAAACTTTACCGAATTTTTTCCATGGGGTCGTGAGAGCACGCCACAGTGACACACCGATTTTCGTGATTTCCAGACTCTATATGAATTTCCTGTAATTAAAATACCAACAAGGCCTGCGCCTCTGGCCGCACCCTGCGGCTGAAATGTTTGAAAAAAATTCCCGTTTCTCGGACAAAGAATGAAAACTCACAAAGCGACACACAAATGATCTTGCTAACACCCATATGTAGTTGCAACACGGTTATATATATATATATATGCATGGTAAATGCAAAAAATGGCTCAAATATAGCAAACGAGATCAGAAATGCACCAGAAAATCAAACCTTAGGATACAATGGTGATTTCTTACCGTGGAAAAAAATCCGAGGCGAAACGATGAACTCATGTTTTCATTCAAACAAAAATATGTTGTTAGTTGATGTAAATTTTTTCAAATAGCACACGGTTCATTCACGAAAGCCGTGTGCCTACAAAACCATGGCCGATGCCTCCCTCCCCCTGCTGCGCATGCGATGTGGGTCGTGCGTTCTGATTGGCCAGAACCCAAACCTCCACGGATCATACGTCTGCACCGTGGATGCTCCCAGATCGAACGACAATCCTCATCCCTTTCATCACCACATGCAGTTGCGGTTGGGATTTGATTTATATGCACAAAATGCACGTTAAATTCAAAAAATGTCTTAAAATATAGCAAACGATACCTGAAATGGGCCAGAAAATCAAACCCGTGGTATAATGGTGATTGCGTACCGTGGAAATTTTTATGAGGCCAAACGATGAAGTCACCGGCCACTGGAGTTTGATTTGACATGTCTCCTTTTGGAAACAATATTCCTTCTTCTGAGATGCTCTGGTTTCTAAGGAGCGATCATCAAAACTTGTGCCAAACTTTACCAAAATTTTTCAACGGGGTCATGAGAGCACGCCACGGTCACACACCATGATGTCCGTACTCCATCTGAATTTCCTGTAATTAAAATACCAACTAGGCCTACCGGGGTGGTGGCACCTCGCAACCGAAAATGTTTGAAACTTCTTGTAGCGATCCGACCTCAGATGGTCAAATCTCTTAGTTCAAGTGTCATCCCTGGATCGGTAATGCTGACACACACAGTACTCGAAGGATTTATAACAGAGTGCAATCACACACTTATTACATCGAATGTCTCAAAGGAGAACTTATTACAATAAATATGGCTTAAGGCCATCTAAATAAGATAACATCGAAAGGCTTGGAAGATAAAGTGAGTCCATCAACTCCAACGACATAGCTGAGTGCATGACAACGACCTAGCGCACCTTACTCTTCGTCTGAAAAGTCTGCAACATGATATGTTGCAGCCCGAAACGGGTCAGCACATGGAATATGCTGGCAATATAACACAGTAGAGCAATGAACAGATAAATGCTATCACTACATGCATATATGGCTGGTGGAAAAGCTCTAGGGTTATATTGTTTTGCGAAAAAGCCAATTTTTTTCCTACATCAAAGGAATATGTTTTATTTAACTATTATGGTGGTTGAAACATTGAGAAGGTAAATCCCCATCTCAATCCCAATTAAAAGTAATCATTAAACCCAACAGATTAATTTAGAGTGATGGGATCAAATCAATAATTCAAGTACCAGATACTCAAGATGTCCATAACCGGGGACACGGCTAACCATGATTAGTTTATACACTCTGCAGAGGTTTGTGCACTTTTCCCCACAAGACTCGATCTCCTCCGTTGGATTTCTCGCACTTCATGGTGTTTGAGAAACGGATGACCGAGACACAGTCTTTTAGAAGCATTAACTCTTTACTCTGGGTAGACAGTTACACCTACTTTCCCCTACATCTGCTAGCCTACCACTTAAAGAGGTCATGCAACATACTCAACTATGCTAGAGCCCATAATAGCTTGTGGCTGCACACGGAAGTTTCTAGCATGAATAATCTTATGATCCCTTTGAGCCTGGGTGGCGAACCAAAAGGACAACACTGGTATATCCCCAGGTGCCCGCAACCAATCCACCCAGATGTGTATTTAAGTAGCCACCTTAAGTTAACCATTAATTAACAATCTCACATCTGTCATGGATACACTAAAAAACCCAATCCACGTCTACGAGCATAGCATGGCAATATAAGCATAGCGTAGAAGTAACTCCCAAGGTTTGATAATAAAGGGCAATAGGTTCTACCTCATCATCTACTTCCCAATACCCATAAGTTAATCACATCCTAATCATGCAGTGTTTGAGGATTGTAACTAATGCATAAAAACTGGGTAATGATGGGATATGATCAAAGTGTTACTTGCCTTGCTGATGATCTGCAAACCCTAGAGACTCGTAGTAGCATGCTTCGCACTCCGGGAATTCTATCGCAACCAAACAATAGCATACATAAGCAATCAAGCATAGATGCAAGGGTAAAACACAAATAAGAAGATCAAATCTGAAAGTTCAACTGAACAGATTCGATCTGCAAAAAGAATCAATCGAATCGGAGCTACGGAACTGAAACTACGGTCAAAAGAACTTCGAAAACAAATCTGCTTGAAACTAAATTTTAAATTTTCAAAATCATGTTCAAGTTGATTAAACAGAAAGAGGGGTTTGAGACGAAGATTTTGGCGTTGGTTTCACTGGATTTGGACGAATGGTTTAGAAGTTGCGAGGGTTTGAAGATCAGGGGCTAATCTGCGATAAAAATAATCGTGGATAGGTCCCTGGCCGAAAATAAACGGAAAAAGAAAAATCTACAGAACGAACGTTCGCTAAACAGATCTACAGAACGAAAACGTTCACTAAAACTTCCTAAACAGAAAACGTTCGCTAAACAACGAACTAATAAAAATAAAACCGATCTAAAACGAAAAACCAAAACTAAAAAAAAAAACCGGGGCGGGTATACGACGGTTTATACCGGTTCGAAAAAAAAAACCAGCGGCAGCGGCGACGAGATCCGGCGGCGGCGGCGCGGCTCCGGCGGCTGCGGGGCTGCGGCGGCGAGACGGGCGGGGCGGCGGCGCGGGCGGGGCGGAGCAGCGGCGGCAGCAGCAGCATCGGCGGCGGCGCGGCTCGGGCGGGGTGGCGGGCTGTGGCGGTGGCGATGGTGTGGGGACGAGGGGGGGCGGCGCGGCTTATAAGGAGGGGGGGCGGCGCTGGCTTGGGGAGGGGGCCGGCGCGGGGTGGAGTCCGGCTCGGACTCCCCTAGGCGTCCGTACCGAGCACGGCGACGCGCGGGAGGAAGGCGGCGCGGGCGCTGGCCGCGGCCTGCTCGGCTAGGCCTTCGGCCCAGTCGGGCGAAAAGTTTTTTTAATAAGATTCCGCCGAGAAAAATCCTAATAAAATAATTTTTTTCTTCTAAAAATGCCAAAAACAATTTTCACCGTCTAAATAGAATATTTAGAACAAAGTGAACATTTTCTTGGCCTAAAAATGCATATTTTTCCTAATTCAAATAAAATAGCAATAGGATCCAAATAAAATTATGTATTTGATTTTAACATTTTTCCTCCAATATTTCTTTTATTTTGGAGAAGTCATATTATCTCCTCTCATATGTTTTTATATTGGAAATATTTTTTTGAAGAGAAAAATAATTAAAACCAAAATGATCCTCTTTTCAATATTTGAGAGAATTCAAATATGAAAATATTAAAATCCCCAACTCTCTCCATGGGTCCTTGAGTCGCTTAGGATTTCTAGGATCACAAACAAAATGCAAATAAAATATGGTATGCATATGATGACCTATGTATAACATTCCAAATTGGAAATTTGGGATGTTACAAACCTACCCCCCTTAAGATGAATCTTGTCCTCGAGATTCGGGTTGGCTAGAAAATAGGTGTGGGTGGTCTTTCCGTGGATCTTCCTCTCATTCCCAGGTGGCTTCATCCTCGGTATGGTGGCTCCACTGAACTTTGCAAAACTTGATAACCTTGCTGCGTGTAACTCTGCTGGCAAACTCGAGAATCTTGACGGGTTTCTCCTCGTAGGTCAGATCTCTATCCAACTGAATTGCTTCCAGGGGTACTGTATCTCTCAGAGGAATATCGGCCATCTCAGCATGGCACTTCTTCAACTGGGAAACGTGAAACACATCATGAACTCCTGATAGTCCGTCGGGTAACTCCAACTTGTAGGCCACCTTTCCCATACGTTCCAAAACTCGGTATGGTCCTACAAATCTCGGGGCTTACTTTCCCTTGACTCCAAAGCATTTAACTCCTCGCAGAGGTGACACACGAAGATATGCTCTGTCTCCGATTTCATAGACTACCTCCTTGCGCTTGGTATCGGCATAACTCTTCTGTCTGGACTGAGCTACCTTCAGCCTGTCCCGAATCAACTTAACCTTCTCTTCAGACTCTTTAATCAAATCTGGTCCAAACAACTGACGATCTCCAACTTCATCCCACATCAACGGTGTTCTGCACCTCCTTCCATACAAAGCTTCAAAAGGGCCCATCTTCAAACTGGCTTGGTAGCTGTTGTTGTATGAGAACTCCGCGTAGGGCAAATTGTCATCCCAACTCTATCCGTAATCTAGTGCACAAGCTCTCAACATGTCCTCCAGAATCTGATTGACTCTCTCAGTCTATCCATCTGTCTGTGGATGAAAGGCTGTACTAAACTCTAGCCTGGTACCCAAGGTCTGGTGTAGCTGGTGACAAAACTTTGAAGTAAACTGTGTTCCTCTATCTGATACGATGGTCCTCGGAACTCCATGCAGACATACGATCCTGGTCATATATATCTTGGCCAACTTTGCACTCGTATAGGTGGTTTTCACTGGGAAAAAGTGAGCCACTTTGGTCAAACGATCCACTACTACCCAGATAGAATCATATCCCGATCGGGTCCTGGGTAATCCGGTGATGAAATCCATGCCAAGCTTATCCCACTTCCATGCGGGTATCGGCATAGGCTGTAGTAATCCTGCTGGCTTCTAATGTTCTGCTTTCACTCTCTGACATACATCACATATGACTACATACTCGGCAATGTCCTTTTTCATACCAGTCCACCAGAAACGCTCCTTCAGATCCAAATACATCTTGGTGTTTCCGGGGTGTATCGAGTATGGCGAGTCATGAGCTTCCTGAAGTATTAACTTCCTGATCTCTGCATTACTGGGTACATAAAGACGGTCCTCAAACCATAAAGTTTCGTACTCATCCTCACGAAAACCTTTGGCTTTTCCTTTCTTCATCCTCTCTATTTATCTCAGCAATTTCCTTATCATCGTTCTGGGCTGCTCGAATCTTTCCCAATAATGTTGACGTTACCTCCATTGCTGCGACAAAACCTCTAGGGACTATCTCTAAACGAAGCTCCCTGAGATCTTCAACTAACTTCTTTGGTAATCCTCCGCTTACGAGGGTATTGACATAACTCTTCCGGCTCAAAGCGTCTGCTACGACATTGGCCTTTCCTGGGTGATAATGCAACTTCATATCATAATCCTTTAATAGCTCCAACCATCTCCTCTGCCTGAGATTCAGCTCCTTCTGTGTGAAAATGTACTTCAAACTCTTATGATCCGTGTACACATCACAACGGTTCCTAATAAGAAAATGTCTCCAGGTCTTGAGTGCATGAACTACAGCTGCTAACTCCAAATCATGCGTGGCATAATTCAACTCATGCGGTCGAAGCTGACGTGAGGCATATGAGACAACTCTTCCGTCCTGCATAAGTACACCTCCAAGTCCCAAGCGAGAAGCATCGCAATACACTTGGAAATCCTTGCGTATATCCGGCAGAATCAGCACTGGGGCTGTAACCAAATGTTTCTTCAGCTCCTGAAAACTTGCCTCACATTCATCTGTCCATTTGAACTTGGTGTCCTTCTTCAGTAACTCCGTCATAGGCTTCGCAATCTTAGAAAAATTCTCAATAAATCTTCGATAATATCCTGCAAGTGCAAGAAAGCTGCGGATCTCTCCCACTGAGGTGGGTGCCAACCACTCAGTGACTGACTGAACCTTGGTGGGGTCTACTGCTATACCTTGTCCTATTATAACATGTCCAAGAAATCCAACTTCCTTCAACCAAAACTCACATTTGCTGAACTTGGCATACAACTGATGTTCCCTGAGCTTCTCGAGAACTAAACGCAAATGCTCCTTGTGTTCCTCTTCATTCTTCGAGTACACCAAGATATCATCAATGAACACCACGACAAACTTATCCAAGAACTCCATGAACACTTTATTCATCATACTCATAAAATAGGCAGGGGCATTAGTTAATCCAAATGACATAACCGTATACTCATATAGCCCATACCTTGTGGTGAAGGCTGTCTTAGGTATATCCTATTCTCGGATCTTCAACTGGTGGTATCCTGATCTCAGATCGATCTTGGAGAACACTTTAGCTCCTTGCAACCGATCAAACAAATCATTGATCATTGGCAGTGGGTACTTGTTCTTGATCGTCACTTCATTCAATGCACGATAATCAACAACCATTCTCAATGATCCATCCTTCTTCTCAACCAAGAGCACTGGGGCTCCCCACGGTGATGAACTTCGTCGAATGTAACCTTTCTCCAATAACTCCTTGATCTGCTTCTTAATCTCCTCCAGATCATTTGCGGGCATCAGGTATGGTCTCTTCGATATCGGTCCGGTGCCTGGCAACAGCTCTATCAAAAACTCAATGTCTCGATCCGGCGGCATGCCTGGTAACTCCTCTGGAAATACATCTGGGTAATCCTTCACTACTGGCACTTCCTCCTGAACAACTCCTGAGAGGGAATTTATTTGGGTTCTCCTTGACGCATGCCTGGATACATACTTGATCCTTTTTCCCTCCGGGGTGGTGAGCAGAATTGACTTGCTGGCGCAATCGATGTTTCCTCCATACATCGATAGCCAATCCATGCCTAGTATCACATCCAATCCTTGTGACTCCAAAATTGTTAAGTCTGAGGGGAACACGTGCCTACCTATGGTCAATGGCATCTGAAAACATCCTTGACTTGCCATATACTCCGCTCCTGGTGAGCTTACTAACATAGGTGTCCTAAGAGCTTTAGTGGGCAACTTATACTTATCCACAAATCCCCTTGAAATGTATGAATGCGATGCACCAGTATCAAAAAGAACGATTGCAGTAAATGACTTAACCAAAAACTTACCTATAACTGCATCTGGCTGCTCTTCAACCTCCTCCACGTTAACATGGTTCACTTGTCCCCTGTTGAAAGGGTTGGGCTTCTTCCCAGAGCTTCCATTGCCATTACCATTCTTTGGTTCAGGACACTCATTGGCATAGTGTCCAGTCTTCCCGCACTTGAAACAAGTAATGTGACTTTAATCCTTTTTGGCGGGTGTGGCTGGGTTAGAGCGGTTCTGATTGCTGCCTGCTCCATTCCCGTTTCCATTCTTGGGGCCACTGTGGTTATGCGAACTTCCTCTGTTGTGAGTATGGACTCCATGGTTATGTGTATATCCTCCCGACTTCGGGGTAAAACGAGGCTTCTGTTGAGCTCCTGAATTGTACTTCCCTTGTCCATACTTCCTTTTGCGGCTCTCAATCTGTTGCTGCTTCCCTTCAATCATAAGAGCCTGGTCTACCAACTCCTGGTAGTTAGCGAATGTTGCTACCATCAGCTGCATGATCATCTCATCATTCAACCCTTCCATAAACTTCTCCTGCTTCGCGGCATCAGTGGCCACATCATCCGGGGCATAGCGAGCTAACTTACTGAACTCATCCACGTACTGCCCCACAGTACGGTTTCCCTGGCGCAAGTTGCGAAACTCACGCTTCTTCATGCTCATAGCTCTAGTTGAGACATGTGCAGTGTGGAATGCTTGCTGAAACTGATCCCAGGTGACATTGGCTATAGGGAATGTGGCTGTGTAATTCTCCCACCATGAGGCTGCGGGTCCATCCAATTGATGTGCGGTAAAACGCACCTTCTCAGCATCTGTGCATCCTGCGGTGGTCAACTCCCTTCCAATCCTGCGTAGCCAGTCATCAGCAACTATTGGCTCGGTGCTACTGGAAAACACCGGCGGCTGCAACCTCAGAAAACGGGCTAGGTTGTCAACTGGAGGTGGGGGCGGTGGGTTGTTGTTGTTGTTGTTGCCTTGGTTCTGGACTAGTATCTGCATCAAGGCATTCTGCTGCTGGATCAACTGTGTGATCTCCGGTGGGAAGACAAATCCGGTGTCACGTCTCGGAGGCATCTGATGGGTTTAGAGGGGAGAGATTAGAATAGAGTGAGGTCTAATGAGAAAACACTACCCATATGCACATGAGACAAACACATTCATATCACACCAAATCAATTCAAGTAGGGCATACAATCGATCTAACTATTGTTACAAAAGTGCTCGGACTACTACTATATACATGGGGAAATACTACTAATCATATGGTGGTCATCTAGAAATTTTGATCGGTGGAAGACTCCATGATATCCGCTCCAGCTTCGTCTTCATAGTCATCATCACTACTGTCGGGGTCGGAGTCGGTGTCGTCGATGATGATGTAGTCCTCGGGATGGTTGTCACCTCCTCCTGGCGCGGGGTCTCCCATGAATACTCCTAGCTTCCTTGTCAGGTCGTCATTCTTCTCCACTAGTATTGCGATTTCCGCCTCGTATCCGTCGCATGTAGACTTGAGTTCCTCTTCTAGCTCCATGTTCCTTGTCATCACCTTCTTCAAATCTATCATGCTTACGCACATCTGGTTCTCCTGTCGATGAATGTGCTGGTTTAACTCCTGGATGAAAGCTGCAATGGACCTGTTTCTCCTAGTGTTGATCATCTCCCATTGCTCATCTCGGTGCCCACATATCTGGTAGATGGTGTCCTTAATATCTATGTGATAAACTTCACCGATGCGTCCCATGGCGATGTGGGCTGCCATGCTCTTTCCTAGACTCCAGGTTGGTGCATCAAAGGAAAACTCTATGGACTCGGTAACTGGCATGAACGTCCTTCCTGGAACTTGAACTCGAATCATCCAACGCTCCACTTCTGGTAAAGTGGCGGTGTAGGTCCCGGTGAAGCTTGGTATTCCAATGTTCAGGTACTTAGTGATTTCCTTCAAGTGTCTCTCAAAGGGTGTGTCTTCATCCGGTTGTGCAAACTTGTTCCTTGAGTCCGCCATCCTAGAGAGTAGAAGATGGAGAGAGTCAGAAATGAGTAGAGAAGAGTGTCCTAGGGTTTTTCTTAGTGGTCGTGTCTTACAGTCAGCGTGTGCTCTGATACCATCTTATAGCGATCCGACCTCAGATGGTCAAATCTCTGTGTTCAAGTGTCATCCCTGGATCGGTAATGCTGACACACACAGTACTAGAAGGATTTATAACAGAGTGCAATCACACACTTATTACATCGAATGTCTCAAAAGAGAACTTATTACAATAAATATGGCTTAAGGCCATCTAAATAAGATAACAGCGGAAGGCTTGGAAGATAAAGTGAGTCCATCAACTCCAACGGCATGGCTGAGTGCATGACAACGACCTAGCGCACCTTACTCTTCGTCTGAAAAGTCTGCAACATGATATGTTGCAGCCCGAAATGGGTCAGCACATGGAATATGCTGGCAATATAACACAGTAGAGCAATGAACAGATAAATGCTATCACTACATGCATATATGGCTGGTGGAAAAGCTCTAGGGTTATATTGTTTTGCGAAAAAGCCAATTTTTTCCCTACATCAAAGGAATATGTTTTATTTAACTATTATGGTGGTTGAAACATTGAGAAGGTAAATCCCCATCTCAATCCCAATTAAAAGTAATCATTAAACCCAACAGATTAATTTAGAGTGATGGGATCAAATCAATAATTCAAGTACCAGATACTCAAGATGTCCATAACCGGGGACACGGCTAACCATGATTAGTTTATACACTCTGCAGAGGTTTGTGCACTTTTCCCCACAAGACTCGATCTCCTCCGTTGGATTTCTCGCACTTCATGGTGTTTGAGAAACGGATGACCGAGACACAGTCTTTCAGAAGCATTAACTCTTTACTCTGGGTAGACAGTTACACCTACTTTCCCCTACATCTGCTAGCCTACCACTGAAAGAGGTCATGCAACATACTCAACTATGCTAGAGCCCATAATAGCTTGTGTTTGCACACGGAAGTTTCTAGCATGAATAATCTTATGATCCCTTTGAGCCTGGGTGGCGAACCAAAAGGACAACACTGGTATATCCCCAGGTGCCTGCAACCAATCCACCCAGATGTGTATTTAAGTAGCCACCTTAAGTTAACCATTAATTAACAATCTCACATCTGTCATGGATACACTCAAAAACCCAATCCACGTCTACGAGCATAGCATGGCAATATAAGCATAGCGTAGAAGTAACTCCCAAGGTTTGATAATAAAGGGCAATAGGCTCTACCTCATCATCTACTTCCCAATACCCACAAGTTAATCACATCCTAATCATGCAGTGTTTGAGGATTGTAACTAATGCATAAAAACTGGGTAATGATGGGATATGATCAAAGTGTTACTTGCCTTGCTGACGATCTGCAAACCCTAGAGACTCGTAGTAGCACGCTTCGCACTCCGGGAATTCTATCGCAACCAAACAATAGCATACATAAGCAATCAAGCATATATGCAAGGGTAAAACTCAAATAAGAAGATCAAATCTGAAAGTTCAACTGAAGAGATTCGATCTGCAAAAAGAATCAATCGAATCGGAGCTACGGAACTGAAACTACGGTCAAAAGAACTTCGAAAACAAATCTGCTTGAAACCAAATTTTAAATTGTCAAAGTCATGTTCAAGTTGATTAAACAGAAAGAGGGGTTCGAGACAAAGATTTTGGTGTTGGTTTCACTGGATTTGGACGAACGGTTTAGAAGTTGCGAGGGTTTGAAGATTAGGGGCTAATCTGCGATAAAAATAATCGTGGATAGGTCTCTGGCCGAAAATAAACGGAAAAAGAAAAATCTACAGAACGAACGTTCGCTAAACAGATCTACAGAACGAAAACGTTCACTAAAACTTCCTAAACAGAAAACGTTCGCTAAACAACGAACTAATAAAAATTAAACCGATCTAAAACGAAAAACCGAAACTAAAAAAAAAATCCGGGGCGGGTTTACGGCGGTTTAAACCGGTTCAGAAAAAAAAAACCCGGCGGCGGCGGCGACGAGATCCGGCGGCGGCGGCGCGGCTCCGGCGGCTGCGGGGCTGCGGCGGCGACGCGGGCGGGGCGGCGGCGCGGGCGGGGCGGAGCAGCGGCGGCTCGGGCGGGGTGGCGGGCTGCGGCGGCGGCGGTGGTGTGGGGACGAGGGGGGGGGGGGCGACGCGGCTTATAAGGAAGGGGGGCGGCGCTGGCTTGGGGAGGGGGCCGGCGCGGGGTGGAGTCCGGCTCGGACTCCCCTCGGCGTCCGTGCCGAGCATGGCGGCGCGGGCGCTGGCCGCGGCTTGCTCGGCTGGGCCTTTGGCCCAGTCGGGCGAAACGTTTTTTAATAAGATTCCGCCGAGAAAAATCCTAATAAAATAAAAAAAATCTAAAAATGCCAAAAACAATTTTCACCGTCTAAATAGAATATTTAGAACAAAGCGAACATTTTCTTGGCCTAAAAATGCAATTTTGAAAAATGCATATTTTTTCTAATTCAAATAAAATAGCAATAGGATCCAAATAAAATTATTTATTTGATTTTAACATTTTTCCTCCAATATTTATTTTATTTTGGAGAAGTCATATTATCTCCTCTCATATGTTTTTATATTGGAAATATTTTTTTGAAGAGAAAAATAATTAAAACCAAAATGATCCTCTTTTCAATATTTGAGAGAATTCAAATATGAAAATATTAAAATCCCCAACTCTCTCCGTGGCTCCTTGAGTCGCTTAGGATTTCTAGGATCACAAACGAAATGCAAATAAAATATGGTATGCATATGATGACCTATGTATAACATTCCAAATTGGAAATTTGGGATGTTACACTTCTCCCCGTTTCTCGGACAATGAATGAAAACTCACAAAGCGACACACAAATGATTTGTGTACACTTTCTTTGCTAACACCCACATGTAGTTGTAGTAGGGTTTTGATTTTATATGCACTAAATGCAAGGTAAATGAAAAAATGGCTTAAATATAGCAGACGAGACCTGAAATGGGCCAGAAAATTAAACCTAGGGTATATCTGTGATTGTTTACCGTGAATTTTTTTTTCGTGGCGGAACGATGAAGTCACCGACTATTGGAGTCCGAAGTGCCGTGTCGCCTTTTGGAAACTATGATCCTTCTTGTGAGATGCTCCGGTTTTGAAGGTGCGAGCATCAAAACTTGTGCCAAACTTTACCAAAAATTTTCCATGGGGTCGTTAGAGCACACCATGGTGACACACCGATTTTCGTGATTTCCGGACTCTATATGCATTGCCAGTAATTAAAATACCAACAAGGCCTACGCCTCTAGCCGCACCCTGCGGCCGAAATGTTTTAATTTTTTCCCCGTTTCTCGGAAAATGAATGAAAACTCGCAAAGCGACACACAAATGATCTTGCTAACACCCACGTGTAGTTGCGACATGGTTATATATATATATGCAAAAAATGGCTCAAATATAGCAAACAGGACCTGAAATGCGCCAGCAAATCAAACCTATGGTATAATGGTGATTGCTTACCATGGAAAAAAATTCGAGGTGAAACGATGAACTCACAATTAGGACGTCTTCATTTCAAAACTAGCACATCTTCATTTCAAACGAAATTATGCTGTTTGTGCACATGGACGCTTAGAGGCAACCGTTTGCATAGGCCTTTTCGGGCGGCGACCGGGGTTCTTTTTTCACCCTTTTCACCAAGGCCGCCAACACCCCCCATCGCCCGCCCCCATTTCACTCAATAGTCCACCCAATCTCCATCGCCAGCTCCTCCCTCCCCCAGATCCACAGTAGAACCCTCTCCGGCGCTGGCATGCTCAACCCGGCCATATGTTCGATCTTTGGCGTCAACCCTACCTCCACTGCCGTTCCCAACACGTGGCTACCCGCACCTCGCCATCTTCGTTTGCTCGCCAGCCACCCTCGAGCATATCGATCCTATAATCCTCGCCTCTCCTGTGGTCCTGCCGGGTTTGCACAAGAAACCTATTAGTTACTGCTCTCCATCACGGTGAGGCATATTTCCTCGCAGTCCCTCTTCCTATTTCATTCGGTATGTTCCCAAATTGGATATGAAATAACAGAGAGCGTATATATGTTCATTATCTACCTTCCTAACTAGTACATATAAGCTGTGTTTGTTCCAATTACTTATTGTCAATTTACAGATCATGGGCACCCGAGTCATATAAACTTAACAAATTAGCCATACATTTTCTAAATTATTGCATGACATGTTTAGACAGCTTGATACCAAGTTGTTAGCTTTATGCTTATCCTCCTTTCCTGAGTTTCGCATGTGTTCTCTGTAGATGCCGAGTAGCAGCGACATCACTCATGCTTCAGGAGATGTATCTTCATCTGAGTCCTACAACCCTAGGTCTCCAGCAGATTGTGAGGGATCAAGTAATCTGGAATAGGATAGAGCTGCAGCAATTACCCTTCCGGTCAGGACACAGAGGAACGTGATACGTCCATTTTGCATCATGTTTTCCTACTATTATTTATAGTGTTTTTATGCAATATAATACTTTATGGAGTAATTTTAATGCCTTTTCTCTCGTAATATGCAAGGTTTACACAAAGAGGGAGAATACTGGCAACTGGAACTCTGGACCTGAAAAAGCTATGTCAGAGATACCTATTCTTCACATCTCCAAATGAGCTGAAATTTTACGGAGAATTATTTTGGAATATATAAAAAATACTGGAGAAAAGAAATACCGGAGGGGGCCACCCAGGTGCCCACTAGGCACCAGGGTGCGCCACCCCCTCTAGGCGCGCCCTAGTGGGTAGTGGGCTACCTGGCCCACCTCCGGTGCCCATCTTCTGGTATATAAGGTCTTTTTACCTAGAAAAAAATAAGGAGGGGACTTTCGGGACGGAGTGCCGCCGTCTTGAGGTGGAACTTGGGCAGGAGCACTTTTGCCCTCCGGCAGAGTGATTCCGCCGGGGGAACTTCTTTCCGGGAGGGGGAAATCGAAGCCATCGTCATCACCATCAACCCTCTCATCTTTGGGAGGCCAATCTTCATCAACATCTTCAACAACACCATCTCATTTTAAACCCTAGTTCATCTCTTGTGTTCAATCTTTGTATCAAAACCTCAGATTGGTACCTGTGGGTGACTAGTAGTGTTGATTATATCTTGTAGTTGATGCTAGCCGGTTTATTTGGTGGAAGATTATATGTTTAGATCCATTATGATACTTATTACCCCTCTGATATTGAGCATGAATATGTTGTGTGAGTAGTTACATTTGTTCTTGAGGACATGGGAGAAGTAATGTTGCAAGTAATCATGTGAATTTGATATTCGTTCGATATTTTGATGGTATGTATGTTGTGATTCCCTTAGTGGTGTTATGTGAACGTCGACTACATGACACTTCACCATCTTTGGGCCTAAGGGAATGCATTGTGGAGTAGTTATTAGATGATGGGTTGCTAGAGTGATAGAAGCTTAAACTCTAGTTTATGCGCTATTCCGTAAGGGGCTGATTTGGATCCATGTATGTAATGCTATGGTTAGATTTTATCTTAATTCTTCTTTCGTAGTTGCGGATGCTTGCGAGAGGGGTTAATCATAACTGGGAGGCTTGTTCAAGTAAGAACAGCACTCAAGCACCGGTCCACCCACATATCAAATTATCAAAGTAGCGAACGCGAATCAAACCAACATGATGAAAGTGACTAGATGAAATTCCCGTGTGTCCTCGAGAACGTTTTACTTATTATCAGAGATCGTTCTGGCCTGTCCCTTGCTACAAAAAGGATTGAGCTACCTTGCTACACTTATTGTTACTATTGTTACTTGTCACTTGTTACAAATTATCTTGCTATCAAACTACCTGTTACCGACAATTTCAGTGCTTCCAGACATTACCTTGCTGAAAACTGCTTGTCATTTCCTTCTGCTCCTCATTGGGTTTGACACTCTTATGTATCGAAAGGACTATGATTGATCCCCTATACTTGTGTGTCATCAAAATTCTTTTCTGGTGCCGTTGCCGGGGAGTGAAGCGCTCTTGGTAAGTGGAAATTGGTAAGGAAATATTTATATTATGTGCTGAAATTTACTGTCACTTGTTACTATGTAAAACAATCCTTTGAGGGATTTGTTCGGGGTATCTTCACCTCGACTGGAAACACAAAGAGTTGCCCCTCAACCTACTGCACCTACTGAAAATATTGGTTATGAAATTCCTTCAGGTATGATAGAGCAACTGCTAGCTAATCCTTATGCAGGAGATGGAACAAAACATCCCGATATGCATTTGATACATGTGGATGAAATTTGTGGATTTTTAAGCTTGCAGGTTTACCTGGAGATGAAGTTAAGAAGAAGGTTTTCCCTTTATCTTTGGCGAGAAAATCATTGACATGGTATAGGCTATGTGATGATATTGGAGCTTGGAATTGGAATCGATTGAAATTGGAATTTCACCAAAAAAATTATCCTATGCATCTTGTTCATCGTGATCGGAATTATATATATATTTTCTGGCCTCGTGAAGGAGAAAGTATCGCTCTAGCTTGGGGGAGGCTTAAATCAATGTTATATTCATGCCCCAATCATGAGCTCTCAAGAGAAATTATTATACAGAATTTTATGCTCGGCTTTCTTGTGATGATCAATCCATGCTCGATACTTCTTGTACTGGTTCTTTTATGAAGAAGACTATTGAATTCAGGTGGGATCTTAAACCCAAATCCATGTTTTAAGAGTCTACCATACCTACCTATGGATTGAGTAATATCCTTCAAGTAAGTTGTCATCGGTGCATAAGGCAATAAAAATTGCTTCTAAATGTGTTTGATCTTTTAGTGTAAGGGAAAATAAGCGTTGTACGAACTTGTGATGGCAAAGTAATAAAAGTGACAGACTACATAATAAAGGTTGCTATCATAAGGGGCAATATAACATGATGTTCTCTTGCATTAAGAGATTGTGCATACAAAACCAAAAAGCACATGACAACCTCTGCTTGCCTCTACGAAGGGCCTATCTTTTACTTTTATCTATTTACTTTTTATGCAAGAGTCAAAGTGTTCTTCTCTATTCCTTTTTTTTTCTCTTTTGCAAGCATCATATGGTGGGGAAAGATCTAGGCACATATATCCAGTTGGATATGAGTAATCTTGAGTTATTATTGTTGACATCACCCTTGAGGTGAATAAGTTGGGAGGCGAAACTATAAGCCCCTATCTTTCTATGTGTCCGGTTGAAACTTTTTGATCCATATATATGTTGTGAGTGTTAGCAATCATAGAAGATTAAATGATGGTTGAGTATGTGGACTTGCCAAAAGGCTCCGATACAAGACCCTTCCAGAAAATATGATGAATTGCAATTGCAAAGTTGACTGAGAACATAGTTTGTTGGTTTTCAATAAAGTTTATGCTTCATACTTCGATGTTGTGATGAATTGTTACATGCTCATGAGAAGTTTTATGCTAAAGTTTATTGCTGTTATAATAATAAGCATGATGCTTCTATGTTCATATTTTGTTTTTATCGACACCTC
Organism: Thinopyrum elongatum; assembly: GCA_011799875.1. Classification (NCBI taxonomy): domain Eukaryota; kingdom Viridiplantae; phylum Streptophyta; class Magnoliopsida; order Poales; family Poaceae; genus Thinopyrum; species Thinopyrum elongatum. Next base: position 565,916,170 of record CM022303.1, read on the forward strand.
TCTCCCTAAACATGTGGACATGATTTTTGATATCGGCTTTCGCTTGAGGACAAGTGAGGTCTAAGCTTGGGGGAGTTGATACGTCCATTTTGCATCATGTTTTCCTACTGTTATTTATAGTATTTTTATGCAATATAATACTTTGTGGAGTAATTCTAATGCCTTTTCTCTCTTAATATGCAAGGTTTACACAAAGAGGGAGAATACCGGCAGCTGGAATTCTGGACCTGAAAAAGCTATGTCAGAGATACCTATTCTTCACATCTCCAAATGAGCTAAAATTTTACGGAGAATTATTTTGGAATATATAAAAAGTAATAGATAAAATAAATACCGGAGGGGGCCACCCAGGTTCCCACTAGGCACTAGGGTGCGCCACCCCCTCCAGGCGCGCCCTGGTGGGTAGTGGGCTACCTGGCCCACCTTCGGTGCCCATCTTCTGGTATTTAAGGTCTTTTTACCTAGAAAAAAAATAAGGAGAGGACTTTCGGGGCGGAGCGCCACCGTCTCGAGGCGGAACTTGGGCAGGAGCACTTTTGCCCTCCGGCGGAGCAATTCCGCCGGGGGAACTTCCCTCCGGGAGGGGGAATCGAAGCCATCGTCATCACCAACAACCCTCTCATCTTTGGGAGGCCAATCTTCATCAACATTGTGATGCCCCCGGCTCAATCGTGCACTAATCATACACGCAAATGCACACGATCAAGCCTAAGGACTCACGGGAAGATATCACAACACAACTCTAAAACATAAATAAAGTCATACAAGCTTTATATTACAAGCCAGGGGCCTCGAGGGCTCGAATACATAAGCTTGCAAACAAGCGTCAGCGGAAGCATCAGATATCTGAGTACAGATATTACAAGAGAAACAGAAAGGCCTTTAGATAGGCGGGGCAAAATAAAACACTACGATCGAAAGGCGCAGGCCTCCTGCCTGGGACCCTCCGATCCTACTCCTGGTCGTCAGTCAACTCGTAGTAGTATCCATCCTCTGGGTAGTAGTAGTAGTAGTCGATCGACGGGGCATCTGTCTCAGGGGCTCCGTCATCTTGGTCACGTCAAACTGATATGGGGAGAAAAGGAAAACAAAGCAACCGTGAGTACTTAGAAGTACTCAGCAAGCAAGGATATACACTACATATGCAACATTTTCAAAGGGAGGCTGTATATGTGGACTGGGCTGCAGAAATGCCAGAATAGAGAGAAGGCCTAGTATCATTAAGTCTCAACCTCACCCAGAGATCCTTTCTCGACTCCCTGCGAGAAAGCAATCCCAGAGCCATACAGTCATCAACCTTGTCCTGAGATCCCTTCTCGACTCCCTGCGAGAAGCAATCCCAGAGCCATAGTATCCAAGTATCCAGTTCTAAATTGTATCAATCAGGATACAACTCCGAGTGTCCTTTACCGTAGGACAGGCTATCGATAGAAGTTTTCTTCCCTGCAGGGGTGCACCAACTTACCCAACACGCTCGATTAACTCCGGCCAGACACACTTTCCTGGGTCATGCCTGGCCTCGGCCAAACGATACACCGCAACCCTACCTACAGCTCAGCAGAGAGGTCCCCGCCGGTCTACATCCTAAGCGCTCAGGGGTCTTGGGCCGTAGCCCTGTGCACTCCGGGTCGTTGCGAGCAGGGTGGATACCAGCGCCAACGGCATGATCCAACCCGGCCGCAATGCTGAACTGGACGTCTGACAGAACTGTCGGCTGATGCTACGATGCAGAACGCCCATACTATGCCCACGTGATGGTTAGTGCTATCAGGCCAGAGACCTGCTCAGATCAAATATCCAAATCGCTAGTACCTTGGGCTTGCGGTAACGAGCAGAGACTCACGAAAGATGTGACCCCGTCGCCCCGTCTCGAGGACTTGCGGCAAGGGCCAAGAATGCCCGGCCACGCCTCGTATTCTCACTCGGGCACCACACAGGCACCCGTCTTCACAACACTCGCCTCTCAGGCGCACGCGGGTACCCCTCAGGGTCGACCCGCCTATCCAAGTAACATTGTAAAGTCCAAGTATCCGTGTGTCTATAACATCAGGGGAATCCGAGGTATCACCCTCATTGAATTCCCACTCGATGTATCCGTCAAGGTGAACTCGGAGGAATCACCCTCGATGGGTTCACACTTGATGTGTTGCATGACAGCGTTGTTACCGGAAGTGAAGAAGGAGGAATCACCCTCGATGACCATGACCGAATAGCTACTCTACAGAGTTAACATCAGAAGTGCTACCCGAGGTATCACCCTCGGCACTCGATAGTAACGCTGCAGTGTCGTTACAACTAAGGGGGTGATGTGCGGTGCCGGGGCCTGGTCTTCAATCCCGTTGATCGGGTCTTCGGATAATCCAGCGGGGCGGTCGGGACTAGTGGGGTCACTGATAGGTCTCTACCCGGCCTATACTAAGCAGTTTAGGATATGCAGGTAATTATCAACAGCAGGTTACAGTAAACAGGCTATGCATCAGAATAGGTAAAGTAGTAGCAGCAGCAATTCTAATGCAAGCATGAGAAATTAGAATGGGCGATATCGGGATGATCAAAGGGGGGGGGGGGCTTGCCTGGTTGCTCGGCGGCAAGGGCAAGGTTGTCAATGGTGTCTTCGGGCTCTGGAGCTGCGGCAGTATCGGGAACTGCGTCGGGGTCTAACGAGAGAGAAGAGGGGGAGGAAATAGTATAAATACACAGCAAACATGAGCATGACAAATACGATACACGGTGCTAGGGGTAGTATAACACAGTACTACACGTATCAGACGGAGCGGGAGAATATCTGACGATATTTCCCGGGTCTTTGGAATTATCGGACAGACGATCCGGAGGGGGACGGTTCCATGTTCGGAAAGATAGGGACGCGTGACGGACGAACGGACCGCGGCTCCGAATTCGTCTCGTCGTTCTGAGCAACTTTCATGTACAAAGTTTTTCCATCGGAATTACGGATTATTTAATATGAATTTATAAAGATTTAAACAATTTCTGGAATTTAATTAATTTATTAAATCAACATTATCCGAAACAGTAGTTGATGACGTCAGCATGACATCATGCTGACGTCAACACAATCTGACAGGTGGGGTCCACCTGTCATAGACTGGTTAGTTAATTTGTGATTAACTAATTAATTAAACTAATTAACTAAATTAGATTAACCTAAACAGGGTTAATTAACTTAATTAATTAACTTATTAATTAATTAATAATTCCAATAATTCTATTTTATTTTTATTTATTTATTTTAATCGTTTTTAGGGGCTGGGCCCTGCTTGTCATTGGGCCAGGGGGGAACTGGGCCCACTGGTCAGCGGCACGGGGCCACGGGCGCGGGCGACGGGCACGGCGCGCGTGCGCAGGAGTGTGCGCGCGGGCGGCGGCAGGGGCGCGGCGACGCGGGCGGCAGCGCGTGCGCGAGCAGGCGTGGGCGAGCGCGGGCGGGCCGGCGGGCGAGCACGGCCGCATGGGGCATGGGCGAGCAGGGGCGGAGCGCGGCGAGCGGCGGGAGCGGGCGAGCGCGGTGCGCGTGCGTGCGTGCGTGCGCGGAGCGAGGCAGAGGAGAAGGGGGGGTCACGAGGGGTGGTAGGGCACGGGGCAGCGGTGCGCGAGGAGGACGGCGACGGGGTCCGGTGACGGCGGGACGGCGTCGGGCGGCGGGGCGCGGTCGTCGGCGTCGAGCGCGTCGGGCCGAGGCAGTGAGGCGCGAGCGAGGGGCGCGTTGGGCCGGCGCCCGATCCAGAATGGATCGGGGGGGAGCGAGGGGGGGATGTGTCGATGGGGGGGGATTAGGGTTCGGTGGCCTCCTGGGGGAGGCCATATAGGGGAGGGGGAGCTGGGCGGCCTGGTGCCGTGGCCCAGTTGGGCCGGGTGGGGGGGGGGGTTCTATTTTTTTTTCTGTTTTGTTTTCTTTTGTCTTTTCTTTTATTTATTCACATATCTCTGTTTATTAAATTGTTAGGCCTCAAATTGAATTTTTTTAAAACATAGGAATTGTTCCAATAATTACTAGGCATCCTCTACTACTACCAAAAATTAGTTTGGAGTCAATTTGAGTTCACACAATTTTTATAATAAATAAAATGCATTAATCCTTACTGTTTTGGTAAAGTTTGAGCCACCTAATTAATTTATTCATTGTTGATTACAATTTTAGAATAGTCTCTGTAATATTTGCTATTTAATGAACATTTTAGTTTCTGTGTTTGGACAACTTTTATTTTCCACTTTTATTTGAATTTTGAGTTGGGGGTTGAAATGCAACATGATGCAAATGAGAATTTGGCACTGTTAATCATGCTGACTTGGCATTATCAAAATGGGATTACTGTGGCTAACCAGTGGGGGTGTTACAAATCTCCTCCACTAATAAGAATTCACGTCCCGAGAATTAAGAGGTAGAAGGGAAAAGTTCGGGGTATTCCGCACGAAGATTGTCCTCGCGTTCCCAAGTGGCTTCATCTTCAGTATGATTTGACCACTGCACTTTGAGGAACTTGGTAACCTTCTGACGGGTCCGACGTTCAGCTTCATCGAGAATGCGGATCGGATGTTCCTTATATGAAGGATCATCATGCAATTCGAGCATTTCGTGATCCACAGCTCGGTGCGGAGATTCTTTGAAGCATTTACGAAGTTGCGACACATGGAATACGTCGTGGATATGAGAGAATTGTGGCGGCAACTCCAATTTATACGCCACCTGACCACGTCTAGCAATTATGCGGAAAGGACCAATATAGCGTGGAGCTAGTTTGCCCTTGATTCCGAAACGGTGAGTGCCTTTCATCTGGGTGACTTGCAGATAAGCCTGATCACCAGGTTGATAAGTCAAACCCCATCGTTTGCGATCATAGTTGCTCTTCTGGCGGTCCTGAGCCGCCTTGAGATTTTCCCGGACAATACGGACTTGCTCTTCGGCGTGTTGAATAATATCCGGACCCACGAGTGGTCGTTCCCCAGTTTCTGACCAATTCAGAGGGGTTCGACACTTATGTCCATAGAGTACTTCGAAGGGGGCCATTTTCAAGCTGGCTTGATAGCTGTTGTTATAAGAGAACTACGCATACGGGAGAGATTCTTCCCACTTCTTACCGAACAATATTACACAGGCTCGCAGCATGTCTTCAAGCACTTGATTGACTCGCTCGACTTGGCCTTGGGATTGGGGATGATAAGCTGAACTCCAGGTAATATGAGTTCCCATAGCTGTTTGGAAACTTTCCCAGATTTTGGAAGTGAAAAGGCCGCCACGGTCCGAACTGATCTCATTCGGAATACCGTGGAGTGATACAATTCTGGAGATATACAACTCTGCTAACTGACTAGCAGTGATAGTCTCCTTGACAGGCAGAAAGTGTGCAACTTTAGAGAGTTGGTCGACAACAACAAGAATAGCATCGTGACCCTTCTGTGACCTGGGAAGTCCTGTAATGAAATCCATCTAAACCTTATCCCATTTCCATAGAGGAATAGGAAGCGGTTGCAAAATTCGAGCTGGTTTCTGATGTTCTGCTTTAACACGACGACACACATCACATTCAGCAACATATCGAGCAATATCCTGCTTCATTTTAGACCACCAGTACCTTTGACGGAGATCACGATACATCTTGGTGCTACCCGGATGAATAGACAGCGGGGTATCATGTGCCTCCTTCATGACCTTGTCGGTCATAAGCTCGAAGCGAGGTACCACAATGCGGTTTCTGAAATACAAGGTTCCATCTTCAGACAGCGAGAAATCCCTGTACTTTTCAAGGTGAAGATTCTTCTTCATCAGATCAACTTCAGCATCTTTAGCTTGCGCATTCTTAACAGCTTTCTCAAGATCTGGTTGTATCACAAGGTTATTAAGAGAACCCTGTGGAACAATACGCAGATTCAGCTTGCATAGTTCTTCAAAAAGACGAGGTTGAGCTCGCCTAACCATGAGGTTGTCGCAATAGGACTTGCGGCTTAAGGCATCAGCCATCACGTTAGCCTTGCCAGGGGTATAGGAAATACCCAAATCATAGTCCACAATGGCCTCCATCCATCTTTACTGACGGAGGTTTAGAGATGGCTGAGTGAACAAGTACTTCAGACTTTTATGATCCGTGTAGATCTCGCAATGATTACCGAGAAGGTAATGTCGCCACAACTGCAGTGCATAGATGACAGCAGCTAGTTCTAGATCATGTACCGGATAATTCTCTTCATGTGGGCGCAACTGACGAGAGCCATAAGCAATCACCTTACGCTCTTGCATTAGGACACAGCCTAATCCTTCACGGGATGCATCACAATAAATCACAAAGTCTTTGCGGGTATCTGGAGGAGATAGTACTGGGGCAGATGTCAGCTTGTCTTTGAGTGTTTGAAAACTTACCTGACATTTATCTGTCCATTCAAATTTAACGCCTTTGTGAAGCAGATCAGTCAAAGGCTTAGCAATCTTAGAAAAATTCTCAACAAATCGACGGCAATAGCTTGCAAGGCCGAGAAAACTTCTCACTTGCTTGACGTTCTTCGGAGGAGTCCAGTCAAGAATAGCCTGAACTCGTTCTGGGTTAACAGCAATTCGTGGGCAGGTTGTCAAAGAGGTTGACAATGATATCACCGACCACTAGAGACAAGGATGGAATTGCTGTTCATGAATTCATTTAACATATCGAAAGAAATCAAAATGTTGCCGCTGAACACGACACATTTTGCCGAGAGATTCCAAAAGTGTCAAATGACAGGGTGAGAAGCATAAGATACTTGTAAAGGAAAGGTTAAACAAACCAATGGAAAGGAAAATGATGATTATCAGACTAATCATTCCAAGGAAAGGATCAGTTGCCAATATCCAGCTCTCCGGGAGAATGTGTTTACGAGATCCTAATGTTGGAGTTAGTAAAATTTTAACCCGAATAGAAGAGAGATCAGAGTCCCAGAGTATAGACGAGGAATAAAAGATACTAATACCACCCAATTGGCGACGTGGGCCCGTAAGCCACATAGCCAAGTTAGTAAATTAGTTTTTGGGTTCACTAGACTCAACTTCGGCCAAGGAGTTGGAAAGGGGGATTCCTACAGGCAGTCGGCTCTGATACCAACTTGTGACGCCCCCGGCTCAATCGTGCACTAATCATACACGCAAATGCACACGATCAAGCCTAAGGACTCACGGGAAGATATCACAACACAACTCTAAAACATAAATAAAGTCATACAAGCTTTATATTACAAGCCAGGGGCCTCGAGGGCTCGAATAAATAAGCTTGCGAACAAGCGTCAGCGGAAGCATCAGATATCTGAGTACAAATATTACAAGAGAAATAGAAAGGCCTTTAGAAAGGCGGGGCAAAATAAAACACTATGATCGAAAGGCGCAGGCCTCCTGCCTGGGACCCTTCGATCCTACTCCTGGTCGTCAGTCAACTCGTAGTAATATCCATCCTCTGGGTATTAGTAGTAGTCGATCGATGGGGCATCTGTCTCAGGGGCTCCGTCATCTTGGTCACGTCAAACTGATATGGGGAGAAAAGGAAAACAAAGCAACCGTGAGTACTCAGCAAGCAAGGATCTACACTACATATGCAACATTTTCAAAGGGAGGCTATATATGTGGACTGGGCTGCTGAAATGCCAGAATAGAGAGAAGGCCTAGTCCTATCGAAGACTAGCATCTTCAGAGGTCTTGCAGCATTAGAAGAGTGTAGACAGTACCATATAATGTAGCAGCATCATTAAGTCTCAACCTCACCCAGAGATCCTTTCTCGACTCCCTGCGAGAAAGCGATCCCAGAGCCATACAATCATCAACCTCGTCCTGAGATCCCTTCTTGACTCCCTGCGAGAAGCAATCCCAGAGCCATAGTATCCAAGTATCCAGTTCTAAATTGTATCAATCAGGATACAACTCCGAGTGTCCCTTACCGTAGGACAGGCTATCGATAGAAGTTTTCTTCCCTGCAGGGGTGCACCAACTTACCCAACACACTCGATTAACTCCGGCCGGACACACTTTCCTGGGTCATGCCCGGCCTCGGCCAAACGACACACCGCAACCCTACCTACAGCTCAGCAGAGAGGTCCCCGCCGGTCTACATCCTAAGCGCTCAGGGGTCTTGGGCCGTCGCCCTGTGCACTCCGGGTCCTTGCGAGCAGGGTGGATACGAGCGCCAACGGCACGATCCGACCCGGCCGCAATGCTGAACTGGACGTCTGACAGAACTGTCGGCTGATGCTACGATGCAGAACGCCCATACTATGCCCACGTGATGGTTAGTGCTATCAGGCCAGAGACCTGCTCGGATCAAATATCCAAATCGCTAGTACCTTGGGCTTGCGGTAACGAGCAGAGACTCACGAAAGATGTGACCCCGTCGCCCCGTCTCGAGGACTTGCGGCAAGGGCCAAGAATGCCCGACCACGCCTCGTATTCTCACTCGGGCACCACAGAGGCACCCGTCTTCACAACACTCGCCTCTCAGGCGCACGCGGGTACCCCTGAGGGTCGACCCGCCTATCCAACTAACAGTGTAAAGTCCAAGTATCTGTGTGTCTATAACATCAGGGGAATCCGAGGTATCACCCTCATTGAATTCCCACTCGATGTATCCATCAAGGTGAACTCAGAGGAATCACCCTCGATGGGTTCACACTTGATGTGTTGCACGACAGCGTCGTTACCGGAAGTGGTGAAGGAGGAATCACCCTCGATGACCACGACCGAATAGCTACTCTACAGAGTTAACATCAGAAGTGCTACACGAGGTATCACCCTCGGCACTCGATAGTAACGCTGCAGTGTCGTTACAACTAAGGGGGTGATGTGCAGTGCCGGGGCCTGGTCTTCAATCCCGTTGATCGGGTCTTCGGATAATCCAGCGGGGCGGTCGGGACTAGTGGGGTCACTGATAGGTCTCTACCCAGCCTATACTAAGCAGTTTAGGATATGCAGGTAATTATCAACAGCAGGTTACAGTAAACAGGCTATGCATCAGAATAGGTAAAGTAGTAGCAGCAGCAATTCTAATGCAAGCATGAGAAATTAGAATGGGCGATATCGGGATGATCAAACGGTGGGGGCTTGCCTGGTTGCTCGGCGGCAAGGGCAAGGTTGTCAATGGTGTCTTCGGGCTCCGGAGCTGCGGCAGTACCGGGAACTGCGTCGGGGTCTAACGAGAGAGAAGAGGGGAGGAAACAGTATAAATACACAGCAAACATGAGCATGACAAATACGATACACGGTGCTAGGGGTAGTCTAACGCAGTACTACACGTATCAGACGGAGCGGGAGAATATCTGACGATATTTCCCGGGTCTTTGGAATTATTGGACAGACGATCCGGAGGGGGACGGTTCCATGTTCGGATAGATAGGGACGCATGACGGACGAACGGACCGCGCATCCGAATTTGTCTCGTCGTTTTGAACAACTTTCATGTACAAAGTTTTTCCATCGTAGTTACGGATTATTTAATATGAATTTATAAAGATTTAAACAATTTCTGGAATTTAATTAATTTATTAAATCAACATTATCCGAAACATTAGTTGATGATGTCAGCATGACATCATGCTGACGTCAGCACAATCTGACAGGTGGGGTCCACCTGTCATAGACTGGTTAGTTAATTAGTGATTAACTAATTAATTAATACTTAATTAAACTAATTAACTAAATTAGATTAACCTAAACAGGGTTAATTAACTTAATTAATTAACTAATTTATTTATTTATTTATTAATTAATAATTTCAATAATTCTATTTTATTTTTATTTATTTATTTTAATCATTTTTAGGGGCTGGGCCCCGCTTGTCATTGGGCCAGGGGGGACTGGGCCCACTGGTCAGTGGCACGGGGCCACGGGCGTGGGCGACGGGCATGGCGCGCATGCGTGGGAGTGTGCGCGTGTCCGTGTGCGCGGGCGGCGGTAGGGGTGCGGCGACGCGGGCGGCAGCGCGTGCGCGTGCGCGAGCAGGCGCGGGCGGGCCGGCGGGCGAGCACGGCCGCACGGGGCATGGGCGAGCAGGGGCGGAGCGCGGCGAGCGGCGGGAGCAGGCGAGCGCGGTGCGCGCGCGTGCGTGGCCAGGCGCGGCTGGGCGCGGTCGGCGCGTGGGTGCGTGCGCGGAGCGAGGCAGAGGAGAAGGGGGGCTCATGAGGGGTGGTAGGGCACGGGGCAGCGGTGCGCAAGGAGGACGGCGACGGGGTCGAGCGCGTCGGGCCGAGGCGGCGAGGCGCGAGCGAGGGGCGCGTCGGGCCGACGCCCGATCCAGAATGGATCGGGGGTGAGCGAGGGGGGGATGTGTCGCTGGGGGGGGGATTAGGGTTCGGTGGCCTCCTGGGGGAGGCCATATAGGGGAGGGGGAGCTGGGCCGGCCTGGTGGCCGTGGCCCAGTTGGGCCGGGGGGGATTTTCTCTCTTTTTTTATTTTTTTGTTTTGTTTTCTTTTGTCTTCTCTTTTATTTATTCACATATCTCTGTTTAGTAAATTGTTAGGCCTCAAATTGAATTTTTTAAAACATAGGAATTGTTCCAATAATTACTAGGCATCATCTACTACTACCAAAAATTAGTTTGGAGTCAATTTGAGTTCACACAATTTTTATAATAAATAAAATGCATTAATCCTTACTGTTTTGGTAAAGTTTGAGCCACCTAATTAATTTATTCATTGTTGGTTACAATTAGAATAGTCTCTGTAATATTTGCTATTTAATGAACATTTTAGTTTCTGTGTTTGGACAACTTTTATTTTCCACTTTTATTTGAATTTTGAGTTGGGGGTTGAAATGCAACATGATGCAAATGAGAATTTGGCACTGTTAATCATGCTGACTTGGCATTATCAAAATGGGATTACTGTGGCTAACCACTGGGGGTGTTACAAACATCTTCAACAACACCATCATATCTTAAACCCTAGTTCATCTCTTGTGTTCAATCTTTGTATCAAAACATCAGATTGGTACCTATGGGTGACTAGTAGTGTTGATTACATCTTGTAGTTGATGCTAGCTGGTTTATTTGGTGGAAGATTATATGTTCAGATCCATTATGATAGTTATTATCCCTCTGATCTTGAGCATGAATATGTTGTGTGAGTAGTTACATTTGTTCTTGAGGACACGAGAGAAGTCATGTTGCAAGTAATCATGTGAATTTGATATTCGTTCGATATTTTGATGGTATGTATGTTGTGATTCCCTTAGTGGTGTTATTTGAACGTCGACTACATGACTCTTCACCATCTTTGGGCCTAAGGGAATGCATTGTGGAGTAGTTATTAGATGATGGGTTGCTAGAGTGACAGAAGCTTAAGCCCTAGTTTATGCGCTATTCTGTAAGGGGCTGATTTGGATCCATATATGTAATGCTATGGTTAGATTTTATATTAATTCTTCTTTCGTAGTTGCGGATGCTTGCGAGAGGGGTTAATCATAAGTGGGAGGCTTTTTCAAGTAAGAACAACACCCAAGCACCGGTCCACCCACATATCAAATTATCAAAGTAGCGAACGCGAATCAAACCAACATGATGAAAGTGACTAGATGAAATTCCCTTGTGTCCTCGAGAACATTTTACTTATTATCAGAGATCGTTCTGGCCTGTCCTTTGCTACAAAAAGGATTGGGCCACCTTGCTGCACTTATTGTTACTATTGTTACTTGTCACTTGTTACAAATTATCTTGCTATCAAACTACCTGTTACCGACAATTTCAGTGCTTGTAGAAATTACCTTGCTGAAAACCGCTTGTCATTTCCTTCTGCTCATCATTGGGTTTGACACTCTTACTTATCGAAAAAACTACGATTGATCCCCTATACTTGTGGGTCATCAGAACGCTCCAAGGAAGCCGACACACCAGCCTAAAGGTGTATATGAAGTAACCGACATCGATTTAAAGTCTTGGGCTCCAACTAAACCAGATAAAAGCACGCATGAGGTTCAGGAGTGTGTGTTGATTTGTTGGCAGGGTAAGGCTCAACATTAATCTACCGGGGTTTCGGAAGGCTGACATAGAAACACGACAAAGGATAGTCCGGGAGATCATGGATCACTTCAACGTTCCGGAGCAGTGGAGAATGCAGGTGGAACATGCTGCACTGAAGAAGGCTAGGGATGCTTGGAGAAACTGGAAGCACGTGTTGTACAAGAAGTACTTGAGTGAAGGCAAGGACACAATCCAAGCATACCCCCAAATTACAAAGGCAAACTGGGCAGAATTCAAAAGGGTTAGGGAAACTACAGAGTTTACTGAGAAGAGTGCCAAGCAATCGGAACTTCTGAAGAGGAACACATACACCCCCACCGTATGGGCGTGGCAGGATAGTACGACATGAAACCGATATGGGACCAGGAGGATAAAGAAGCAGTAGCTGCAGGTGGGAAACCGGCCTTTAGTGAAATCAGGAGCGAATGCGCTAGAGACTACTTGCGGGCACGTGCAAGGAGGCGTGACGACAGAACTTATTACTTTGAAAACTCACATGACGAAGAACTGTATCGCATGATGTTAAAGGCTTCCAAGATCCCTCGAAATTTCTACAGGAACTCAGGGCCATGTGACATTCTGTCCAATGCTCTAGAAACAAGAGAGCCCCCTTGCTGTGCAAGGGGTATAGGTGTCAATGTCCCGCACAAGAGGGCTTTCACACTCAGCAAAGAAGAGAGGCTCAACATGAAAAAAGCGAGGAGTGAAATGAAGCAGAATGAATTGTATTAAAGGTTGAGGAAGGACATGTATCCGATAGTTCGAAAGGAAATTGAGGAGTCAATGATGATGCAGAAGACTCTAACACTGACAGATAGCCAGCAGATGGGAGGGGAGGTGGGCATGGAGGATGCTGGTTATTGCGCGACAACACCACACAAGAGTAGCTGTGCATCAGCTAATCCCAGCGACACTGAGACTGCAGCTGCTCATGATGATGCTATATTTGATATATCTGGAATGAAAGACAGAGTGAGGGGCGTGCTTACACATTATGAAGGTACATTAAAATGTGCAGTAACCTGGGTTTGCCCACCCTTCTTGGAAGAGGGCCTCTTGTTGGACAATGTGCCATTGAAGCTGGGCTATGTGAAGTGCTACATGACTGAAGTAAAGCCTAGATTCAATGAATTTGCCCTGAAGAATGTCCTAGGGGACTTTGATGAGCAGAGGACCTTGGGAGAAACACTGTTACATCACATCCAGTGGCCACGAAAGGAAATAGACTTCATGGATGAGATCACTGAAGCCCCGCCAAGAGCAACCAATGTCGCCCTTCAACCGGTGATGCTCTCCTTGCCACAGCAGCTCTCGCGTGCTTCCCCCAAGGAACCTAATACTCGTAATCTAACAACTGATGCATCAACCTATGATCAACCCGCCCGACTTTCTGCCATACAGGCGATGTCATCGTCCGCCCCAGAGCAGCCAGTGGCAAGGCCTACAACTACTAAAGACGCACCACCGGTTCAGATGCCGGCCACTGAAGCAGCGGGGCGAGACTCAGCCGCACCACATGCTCAGCAGACCAACATGGTGGAATGGACAGCTAAGCAGTCTGATGCTTCGAAACTGCCTGCTAAGGAGTCTGTAGGTCTAGAACCGACTGCTCATCAGTCCGTCGGTCCACAGCCGCGTGATTAGCATACCAATGCATCAGCACTGCCTGCTCAGGAAACCAATGCATTGGCACGGCCTCCTCAGCACATCGACAAGTTGGCACCACCTGCACAGAAACCCAACATAGCTTCAACGCCTGGTCAGCAGTCCGATGCCTCTGCTCCTACACCCTAGCAGTCCGTCGAAGCAACACCGCCAGCTCAACAGTCCGGTGTAGCTAAACCATCTGCTAAGCAGTCCGTCACAGCTTTACCGTCTGTTCGGGAGTCCGCCTTTCAGCCATCCAGACCTTGGACCAGAAGTGCTTCAAGTACCAAGAAGGAAGCGGGCAAAAAGGCTGCACCCGTGAGGAGGCGGCCCGCGATATCAAATAGGAATGAGAACGATTGCCTCTTACTTAAGGCACTCATCGCCCAGAACCAAATTAATAGCAATTTGTTCGAATCGGAGAGTAATATTATTTCTGACGGCATGGATGATGCACAAATACAATTGACGCTTGCTAAAAATAAAGCAGACGTACTTGAAGCATGCAATCACGTCCATGGCCAGCCATTTCGTGTTGGCGAATACTTTGATGAGTGCAGTTCCAGTTGCCGCGAGTTACATAAATAGTGCATGGATCTAATGTTAGCAGGTCATCATGTTCTACTAGTCTACTACAATAGAGATCATTTCCGACATGATCCTGGTTCCATCAGTGTGGATTTCGAGGACTTACATCTCTTTTTCAACTTCAACGTGCTCGATGCCACTCTTGTTAGATGCCTGATTTTGTAAGTACTTAACAAACTCTGATCAACTTCTCCATACAAGGCTGTAAATGATAAACAACTAACTGCATTTTATTCCTCTCAGGGAATTGACCGCGCAGAGAAGAAAAAGGGAGAGTGTGTATTTCATAGATCCTGCATTAGCAAATGGCACAACATTACATGGTAAGGATGAACTGGAGTTGGCCATTAACACGGTCGCCCGTATCTTCGAAAACACGTCCCATGCAAAATCATTTCTCTAGCCATATCATGAACGGTAACTCAAATAAACAACCACGCATACACTGATTGTCTTTCAGATTTCGACATAATTCGTAAGTTCATGGTTTTCTTAATATGTAGCAATCACTGGATCTTGGTATTCATTGTTCCAAACAAGAACATAGTTTACTACATGGGTTCTCTCAGAGAGTCAATAAAGGCTCAGGATCTGACACATCTTCAGCAATTCATGGATAGGTATTGAATTCTATGATGTTGAAATTAATTTGCATTCATATCTGGTTCAAGAATTAATGTTGTGAAAATTCATCTTCATTTGCAGTGTGTTCACATTGTGGAAAACTAAACCAGGGAACCTGTTCAAGAGGGAACTACCTCTGTAGCACGAGATCGTTTCTCCGGTAACACACTGAAATCCGTTATTTTCGGAAAATGTATCCAATAGTCTGCAAATACCTTTTCTTACGCTAGTCAAATGTTTAAGCTTCTAAATAAACCTCTTTCTATTTCTATCCAAAGAAAAAAAATACATCTAACACCGGTTAGGTTGTTCCTAACAGGGAAAATACATGAATAATTCTGTACAAAAAATTTCAGTGTCCTCAGCAACAACCAGGGACCAACCTTTGTGGATACTATGTTTGCAGACACATGATCTCCATCTGCAAATCTGCTGATAGTTGTGAAGATGCTCGTGAATTAGTACCAGTAAGTCTATCTTAATTAATATCTTCTACTCCACTCATATGGCACATTCTGATCTTAAAAATACTGCAGCTCATCTTAGAACTGAGAACCCCTGAACCGCTCCCCGCTGGTGAATTGCTGATGGTTCGGAAATTTATCAGCAACTTCTTCCTGAATCACTACATCAATCCACTGGTGATAATGAAGATTTCAACATGCTGAGACGTCTCCAACGTATCTATAATTTTTGCTTGTTCCATGCTGTTATATTATCATTCTTGGATGTTTTACAATCATTTTATAGCAACTTTATATCATTTTTTGGTACTAACCTATTGACATAGTGCCCAGTGCCCAGTGCCAGTGCCAGTTCCTGTTTTTCCTTGTTTTTTACTTCGCAGAAAATCAATACCAAACAGAGTCCAAACGCAGCGAAACTTTTTGGAGATTTTTTATGGACCAGAAGGAACAACTTGGGCCGAATAAGTACCGGAGGGGTGCCCCAAGGGGGGCATAACCCACCTGGGCGCGCCCTGGTGAGTTTTGCCCACCTCGGTGGCCTCCTGCACCGCCTCTTTGCTCTATAAATACCCCAAAAATCCATAAATCCTAGGGGAGTCGACGAAACACAATTCCAGCCGCCGCAAGTTCCAGAACTACGAGATCCAATCTAGATACCATCACGGAGGGGTTCATCATCCTCATTAGTGCCTCTCCGATGATGCTTGAGTAGTTCATTGTAGACCTACGGGTCCGTAGTTAGTAGCTAGATGGCTTCCTCTCTCTCTCTTTTGATTATCAATACCATGGTCTCTTGGAGATCTATTTGATGTAACTCTTTTTGCGGTGTGTTTGTTGGAATCCGATGAACTTTGAGTTTATGATCAGATCTATTTTATCCATGAAAGTTATTTGAGTTTTGATCTCTTATATGCATGATTGCTTATAGCCTCGTATTTCTTCTTCGAATCTTTGGTTTAGTTAGGCCAACTAGATCGATTTTTCATGCCATGGGAAGAGGTGCTTTGTGATGGGTTCGATCTTACGGTGCTCAATCCTAGTGACAGAAGGGGACATGACACGTATGTATCGTTGCTATTAAGGATAACAAGATGGGGTCTATTTCTACATGAATAGATCTTGTCTAAATCATGTCATCGTTCTTATTGCATTACTCTGTTTCTCCATGAACTTAATACACTAGATGCATGCTGGATAGCGGTCGATGTGTGGAGTAATAATAGTAGATGCAGGCAGGAGTCGGTCTACTAATCTTGGACATGATGCCTATATAATGATCATTGCCTAGATATCGTCATAATTATTTGAAGTTCTATCAATTGCCCAACAGTAATTTGTTTACCCACCGTATGCTATTTTTCTCGAGAGAAGCCACTAGTGAAATCTACGCCCCCCGGGTCTATTCTTTATCATATTTGCTTTCCGATCTATTATTTGCCTCTTTTATTTTCATATCTATTATTCCAAAAACCCAAAAATACCTTGCTGCATTTTTTTGTTATTTATTTTATTTCACGTTTCCATGAGATCTATTTATCCAATCTACTACAAATTTATCTATCTTTTACCCGGGAGGGAATGACAACCCCTCTTACGCGTCGGGTTGCAAGTATTTGTTCTTTGTGTGCAGGTACCGTTTACATAGTGTTGCGTGGTTCTCCTACTGGTTTGATAACCTTGGTCTCATCACTGAGGAAAATACCTACCGTAGCTGTGCTGCATCATCCCTTCCTCTTCGGGGAAAATACTGACGCGGACACGAGCCATCAAGAAAGGATTTCTGGCACCGTTGCTGGGGAGATATCATCAACATCTATCAGGTTCCTAATCACAAATCTCATCTCCTTGCAATTTACATTATTTGCCATTTGCCTCTCATTTTCATCTCCCCCACTTCATAAAAATTTGCCGTTTTATTCGCCTTCTTTGTCATTCATTTTTTTCTCGTCAGATCTGTTTTTGCGTACAATTTTGTTAGTCACTTTTTGTCGTTATGGATAGTTCGTCCTCTATTGCATGCACTAATGTCTACTACGCAACCTTCTTCTCGTAGACTCATGTTGGGCCTCCAAGCGCAGAGTTTTGTAGGACAGTAGCAATTTTCCCTCAAGTGGATGACCTAAGGTTTATCAATCCGTGGGAGGCGTAGGATGAAGATGGTCTCTCTCAAACAACCCTGCAACCAAATAACAAAGAGTCTCTTGTGTCCCCAACACACCCAATACAATGGTAAAATGTATAGGTGCACTAGTTCGGCGAAGAGATGGTGATACAAGTGTAATATGGATGGTAGATATAGGTTTTTGTAATCTGAAAATATAAAAAACAGCAAGGTAGCAAGTAACAAAAGTGAGCAAAAACGGTATTGCAATGCTTGGAAACAAGGCCTAGGGTTCATACTTTCACTAGTGCAAATTCTCTCAACAATGATAACATAATTGGATCACATAACAATCCCTCAACGTGCAACAAAGAATCACTCCAAAGTTCCTATCGGAGAATGTAGGACGAAAATGTGCGTCAACCCCTATGCATAGATTACCCCAATGTCACCTCGGGAATCCGTGAGTTGAGTGCCAAAACATACATCAAGGGAATCGATAGAACATCCCATTGTCACCACAGATATCCCGTCACAAGACATACATCAAGTGTTCTCAAATCCAATACTCAATCCAACATAACAAAACCTCAAAGAGCAAGACTCAATTCATCACAAGAAGGTAGAGGAGGAGAAACACCATATGATCCAACTATAGTAACAAAGCTCGCGGTACATCAAGATCATGCCAAATCAAGAACATGAGAGAGAGAGATCAAACACATAGCTACTGGTACATACCCTCAGCCTCGAGGGTGAACTACTCCCTCCTCATCATGGAGACCGTCGGGATGATGAAGATGGCCACCGGTGATGGTTTCCCCCTCCGGCAGGGTGCCGAAACGGGCTCCCGATTGGTTTTTCGTGGCTACAGAGGCTTGCGGCGGCGGAACTTCCGATCTAGGTTACTTTTTGGGGGTTTCTATATTTATAGGAGTTTTTGGTGTCGGTCTCACGTCAGGGGGGTCCACGAGGCAGCGGCAAGCCAGGGGTGTGCGCCCTAGGGGGGGGGGGGCGCCCCCCACCCTTGTGGTTGCCTCGGGACTCTTCTCCGGTATCTTTTCGCTCCAGTATTTTTTATATTTTCCAAAAATATTCTACGTAAATTGTCAGGTCATTTCGAGAACTTTTATTTCTGCACAAAAAATGACACCACGGTAGTTCTGTTGAAAACAGCGTCAGTCCGGGTTAGTTCTAATAAAATCATACCAAAACCATATAAAATTGTTGTAAACATGGCATGATTACTTCATAAATTATAGATACGTTGGCGACGTATCAGCATCCCCAAGCTTAATTCCTGCTCGTCCTCGAGTAGGTAAATGATAAAAGAAATAATTTATGAAGTGTGAATGCTAGCAAGTGCACAAGTTTGATCAATAATAATTTCAACCACTTTTTCTAGCGTCATTATATATCATAACAGTAGCTCATATTAGAAAACTTCTCATGATCAAGTAGCAAGCTATTCACATGTTAAAGCATAGACCATAAACTTTCTTGAAAACTAACAAACTATGTTCTCAGTCATCAAACAAGTGCAATTCATCTTATTTTCAGGAAGGGTCTATGTAAGAGCTTTGATTTAGCAAATTCCACATACTCAACTATCATATAGTCTTCCATGATTGCTACCACTCAAAGCATATTTTTAGAACAAATAGCATCCATCGAACACAGAGAAAGATAGGGGCTTAGTGTTTCGCCTCCCAACTTATTTATCATATAGATAATTGTCAACAATAATAATTCATTATCAAATATATTTGAATGGCCATATATGCTTGGATCTTTTCCCACCACATGGTACTTGCCAACTAGAGAATAATTGAGGTTGAAATGAGAAGGAATACTATTGACTTTGCATAAAAGTAAAAGATAGGCCCTTCGCAGAGGGAAGCAGAGGTTGTCATGCGCTTTTTATTTTTGGATGTGCAAACCCTTAATGCAAAGGAACATCACATTGTTTTGCCCTTTGTGATAGCAACCTTTATTATGCAGTCTGTCACTTTTATTTCTTTACCATCACAAGTTCGTACAACGCTTATTTTCCCTTACAATAAAAGATCATATTTAGGAGCAATTTTTATTGCTTTTTGCACCGATGACAACTTACTTGAAGGATCTTATTCAATCCATAGGTAGATATGGTGGACACTCATGACAAGAAACTGGGTTTAAGGATTTTGGATGCACAAGCAGTATTCCCGCTTAGTATAGAAATTTTGGCTAGCAAAAGATTCTAAAAAGCAAGCACCACATGTTGGAGGATCCATAACAATATAACTTCTATACAAATATACCCAAGCATAACTCATTACGTTGTCTTCCTTGTCCAACTTCAACTAATTTGCTCAAGTTTGAAAATAATTAATGGGGCTCACAATCATAGAAGATGTCCAAGATAGTATATTTATATGTGAAATCTCTCTTCCTTCAATATTCTTTCATGAATTGTTCAAGTGACCAATACTAAGTTTGCTAACTTTCAATAAATTTACCACCTATACTTCTTTATATGTGAAGTCATTACTCCCCATGGGATAAGCATATGAAACATATATAATTTCAAATTTATGATATTCAATTCATTCAACCATTTACTCATAGGATATAAGTGAAGCACACGAGTAAATGACAAACTACTCCAAAAAGATATAAGTGAAGATCAATGAGTAGTCAAATAATTAGGTAGCTATGTGAAGACTCTCTCTCATAACGAAAATTTAGATATTAAGTATTTTATTCAAAAAGCAAGAAAAACAAAATAAAATGACATTCTAAGGATAGAACATATCATGTGAAGAAGCAAAAACTTAGGCTTAACCAAAACTGACCGATCATTCTTGATGAAGAAAGGTGGGATACCTACCGGGGCATCCCCAAGCTTAGATGCTTGAGACTTCTTGAAATATTATCTTGGGATGCCTTGGGCATCCCCAATCTTGAGCTTTTGTGTCTCCTTAATTCCTTTTATATCACGGTTTCCCTAAATCTTAAAAACTTCATCCACACAAAACTCAACAAGAACTCGTGAGAAAAGTTAGTATAAATCAAATGCAAAACCTTATCATTCTCCACTGTAGCAAATCACTAATATTATTATTTAACATTGAATACTAAATGCCTCTGCATATTCAATATTCCTATCCTCAAATAGAATCATTAAACAAGCAAACATATGCAAACAATGCAAACATAACAGCAATCTGTCAAAACAGGACAGTCTGTAAATAGTGCAATTGTACTCATACTTCCCTAAATGAAAAATTTCTGAAAAATTAACACGCTGTAGAAAATTTGTTGTTACTCATTGTGTAAAAATTTCAAGATTTTATCATGTTCTTACTTTCCATAAGAATTCAGACAATGATAGAAAGCTTTCTGTTTTCAAAACAGCAACATATAGACTTGCAAAATAAGCATGGTAAAGGCTAAACTTGAGACTTTTATTGAAATAAATGATGCAAAACATTACTCTAAATAACAGCAATCAAATACTAATAAAATAAAATGACGCTCCAAGCAAAACTCATATCATGTGACGAATAAAAATATAGCTCCAAATAAGGTTACCGATAATGTTGAAGACGAAAGAGGAGATGCCTTCCGGGGCATCCCCAAGCTTATTTTCTTGGATCTTCCTTGAATATTACCTTGGGGTGCCTTGGGAATAACCAAGCTTAGGGTCTTGTCACTCCTTATTCTCCTCATATCGATATCTCACCCAAAACTTGAAAACTTCAATCACACAAAACTTAACGGAACTTCGTGAGATGGGTTAGTATGATAAAACAAATCATTCACTTTGGTACTGTCAAGACAAGATTCAAAATTTTTATCACATGATTCCTACTGTACCCTATCATTTCTATAATTTATTTTAAGCAATATAAGCCATAGAAACTGGAAAACAAGCAAACTATGCATCGAAAACAGAATCTGTCAAAAACAGATCAGTCTGTAAAGATCTGAATTAAGGTCATACTTATGTAACTCCAAATATTCTGAAAAATTAGGACAACGTAAACAATTTGTATAAAAATCAACTGTAAACAATTCAGAATTTTTCCATGTTCCATTAAAAGACAGGAATTTCTGTACTGGACGCAAAAGTTTCTGTTTTTGCACAGAATCAAGTCAACTATCATCCACACTATCCCAAAGGCTTTACTTGGCACTTTATTGAAACAAAACCTATAAAACATTATTACTACAGTAGCATAATCATGTTAACACAAAAAAACAGTAGGGGTAAATATTGGGTTGTCTCCCAACAAGCGCTTTTCTTTAATACCTTTTTAGCTAGGCATGATGATTTCAATGATGCTCACATAAAAGTAAAGAATTGAAAGACAAAGAGAGCATCATGAAGCATATGACTAGAAAATTTAAGTCTAACCCACTTCCGATGCATAGGGATTTTGTGAGCAAAAAATTTATGGGAACAAGAATCAACTAGCATAGGAAGGCAAAACAGGCATAACTTCAAGATTTTCAACACATAGAGTGGAAACTTGATATTATTGCAATTCCTACAAGCATATATTCCTCCCTCATAATAATTTTCAGTAGCATCATGAATGAATTCAACAATATAGATATCACACAAATCATTCTTCTCATGATCTACAAGCATAGAAATTTTACTACGCTCCACATAAGTAAATTTATTCTCATGAATAGTAGTGAGAGCATCATATGAAACTTGAATACTATAAATTGTTTCCATATTAAAAGAGTAATGTTCAGTAAAAGGATATTCAAAATTATGACAATAATCATCACTACTTTTTATAACATAAGTATCATCACAATAATCATCATAAGTAGCAACTTTGTTCTCATCATAGTCAATTGAAACCTCTTCCGAAATAGTGGAATCATTACTAAATAAAGTCATGACCTCTCCAAATCCACTTTTATCATTATAATAAGATTCAACACCCTCAAAAATAGTGGGATAATTATTATCTAAAGTTGACACTCTTCCAAACCCACTTTCATAAATATTGCAATCATCATAAATAGGAGGCATGCAATCATCATAGCAAATTTGCTCATCCAACGTAGAAGGACTAAAAAGATCATCTTCATCAAGCATAGCATCCCCAAGCTTGGACAAACATTAATTGCAGCAAATAAATTCTCAAACATGTCACTCTCATCAAACATAGCATCCCCAAGATTGTGGCTTTGCATATCATAAGCATAATCACTCTCATCATTAATAGTATGAATAGCACCAATAGTATAGCAATTATTATCATCACAACTTTCTAAGTTGGTGCCAAAAAGATTTTCAAGATTATAAGAAGTATCATTATTTTCCAGATCATAATCATCACAATGAGTAATAGGCATAACAAAATCATCCTCAATAGTTTCTTCGGACATTGTACCATAAGACAAAGAATCACTATCATCATCATCAAGTATATCATCTTCCACATTTATTTTTTATTCACTCTCATGAGGCATAACAATAATAGGAGCAACATCATTTGGGAGGGATACCTTTTTACCTTTGCTTCTCCGTCTTTTCTTTTTCTTCTCCATGTCATGTGTGGGTTTAATCAACTTTTTGGAGCTCCTTACTGATGAGATTGGTTGCATAGGGATCTCATTCTCGTAACCTGTTTCATCACGAGGGACAATAGGAGGGAAAGTGGAGAGCTTTACCCTTTCATTAGTATTTCTTTTATATTCTATTGGTTTTCCCATCTTTCTATAGTTGGCAATATAAGCATTCTCATTGCAATTTACCACACAAAACATATAGATATTTTTAAGAGTAGTTTCAGCATGGTCAGTGAATATGAACGCTTCAAACCAACTATTTTTATGTGACAATTCTTCACACCCCAAAAATAAACAAAGTTCATTATAAAGTTCAAGGGTGATCAAGTTATTGCTATATTTGGCTACGATTCGGTCATGAAAAAGTGTGCATTGGAAATTAAGATGACCAACTCTATTGCAAAGTTCACAGGTAATGGGATGAAGAGAGCATAATTTTGTAGCAAATTTATCTATCACCTTAAGCCACCGGTTGGTTTCATCATGTTTATGCTTCTTACAAAATCTATCATCCCTATAAGGCAGGTCTTCACAAACTCTATTCACTCCACAAAAATTGACATGCTTATAAGAAACATTTTTGTCATGACTAGTGCAATCATCATTAGTATTTTGGATGTTAATAGAATTTATACTAACAACATTGCAATCATGCTCATCATTCAAAGATTTTATGCCAAACATTTTATTAACTTCTTCTTCTAACAATTGAGCACAATTTTCCTTTCCATCATTTTCACGAAACACATTAAAAAGATGAAGCATATGAGGCAACCTCAATTCCATTTTTTTGTAGTTTTCTTTTATAGACTAAACTAGTGATAAAACAAGAAACTAAAAGATTCAATTGCAAGATCTAAAGATATACCTTCAAGCACTCTCCTCCTCGGCAACGACACCAGAAAAGTGCTTCGTTGACGGGATGTGAGTGCCGCTTACCTAGCCTCCCCGGCAACGGCGCCAGAAAAGAGCTTGATGTATACTACGCAACCTTCTTCTCTTAGACTCGTGTTGGGCCTCCAAGCGCAGAGTTTTGTAGGACAGTAGCAATTTTCCCTCAAGTGGATGACCTAAGGTTTATCAATCCGTGGGAGGCACAGGATGAAGATGGTCTCTCTCAAACAACCCTGCAACCAAATAACAAAGAGTCTCTTGTGTCCCCAACACACCCACTACAATGGTAAATTGTATAGGTGCACTAGTTCGGCGAAGAGATGGTGATACAAGTGTAATATGGATGGTAGATATAGGTTTTTGTAATCTGAAAATATAAAAACAGCAAGGTAGCAAGTAACAAAAGTGAGCAAAAACGGTATTGCAATGCTTGGAAACAAGGCCTAGGGTTCATACTTTCACTAGTGCGAATTCTCTCAACAATGATAACATAATTGGATCACATAACAATCCCTCAACGTGCAACAAAGAATCACTCCAAAGTTCCTATCGGAGAACGTAGGACGAAACGTGCATCAACCCCTATGCATAGATTACCCCAATGTCACCTCGGGAATCCATGAGTTGAGTGCCAAAACATACATCAAGTGAATCAATAGAACATCCCATTGTCACCACAGATATCCCATCGCAAGACATACATCAAGTGTTCTCAAATCCAATACTCAATCCAACATAACGAAACCTCAAAGAGCAAGACTCAATTCATCACAAGAAGGTAGAGGGGGAGAAACACCATATGATCCAACTATAGTAACAAAGCTCGCGGTACATCAAGATCGTGCCAAATCAAGAACACGAGAGAGAGAGAGAGAGAGATCAAACACATAGCTACTGGTACATACCCTCAGCCCCGAGGGTGAACTACTCTCTCCTCGTCATGGAAACTGCCGGGATGATGAAGATGGCCACCGGTGATGGTTTCCCCCTCCGGCAGGGTGCCGGAACGGGCTCCCGATTGGTTTTTCGTGGCTACAGAGGCTTGCGGCGGCGGAACTTCCGATCTAGGTTACTTTTCGGGGTTTTTTGTATTTATAGGAGTTTTTGGCGTCGGTCTCACGTCAGGGGGGTCCACGAGGCAGCGGCAAGCCAGGGGGGCGCGCCCTAGGGGGGGGGCGCCCCCACCCTTGTGGTTGCCTCGGGACTCTTCTCCGGTATGTTTTCGCTCCAGTATTTTTTATATCTTCCAAAAATATTCTCCGTAAATTTTTAGCTCATTTCGAGAACTTTTATTTTTGCACAAAAAATGACACCACGGTAGTTCTGCTGAAAATAGCGTCAGTCCGGGTTAGTTCTAATAAAATCATACCAAAACAATATAAAATTGTTGTAAACATGGCATGAATACTTCATAAATTATAGATACATTGGAGACGTATCATGCACCCCCGAGAACGAGGTTCTTAACTTCAAACAAAGGGGAGGGGAGAATTTAAAAGATGCTTGGTATAGGATTTGCAATGCTCATAATAGATCTATTCGTAAGCAATCCACCGTTGTTCTTCTTCGTTATTTTTATGTGGGCATCACTACTTGGTATAGATTCGTCCTTGATACGATTACCGGTGGGAATTTCTTGACGTGTCCTTCTGTAGATGCTTTTAATGCTATGGGAAATCTAGTGGGTTCACCACCTCTTATGATTAATGAAACAACTTTAACTCTCGATCATGTTATGGAAAGGCTAGATGCTATTGAAAAGAAAGTGCTCACCGAAGAACATATTGAAAACTTGGATAAAAAGATGCATAATCTCTCTAGTAAAATTGGGTCAAAAGCGGGAGAGGTCTCTAAGTTGCTAAAAGAAAAGGTAACCGTAATTCACGAAAGAATTAAAGAAAGCCCTTCTCGGATTGATAAGTTGGAAGAAATTTTTAGTAATTTAAGCTCGGCTTTTGCTTCTGCTAAAACTATTGAAAAAACTCCTGTTAAAATTAGTAAGATTACTCAAATCACTAAAAACAAGGGTGGAACTTCTAATAATAACAAAGAAGATCTTAAGATGATTAGTATTCACCCCGACTTTGTTGAAGTTGTGAGAAACCCTTTTTGCAAGAATGAATTTTTCAATCTCATTCCTAGGAGTATTGTTATTGAAAATCTTTATGCTAAATCTTTAAAGAACATTGGTTGTGTGATTGAGGAATTGGGAAACAAAGATGACAATACTTGAATCTATGCTTTATGCCTAGCAAGGGGCGTAAAACGATAACGCTTGTTGGGAGGCAACCCAATGAATAAAATTTATTTTTGCCTTCTTCTTTCTGTTCTTGAGTGTTTGCACAATTATGCCTCTGTTATGATTGTGCTTTTTATGTTTTAATTAGTGTTTGTGCCAAGTAAAGCCTTTGGGATAGCTTTGGTGATAGTTGATTTGATCTTGTTGGAAAACAGAAACTTTTTCCTCCAGTAAAATAATTGTCTAAAATCACAGAAGCGATGAAAAATTCTGAATTTTTTACATAAGGTTGATATACAAATTTACTATGTTGTCCTAAGTGTTGAGAACTTTTGGAGTTACAGAAGTTTGAGAACAATTCACATCTTTACAGACTGTTCTGTTTTTGATAGATTCTATTTTCTTTGCATCGTGTGCTTATTTTGATGAATCTATGGTTTGTATCGGGGGGTATAAGCCATGGTAAAGTTAGAATACAGTAGATGTAATGCAATAACAAAATTTGAATGGGTTTTCTATAGTACTTAAAGTAAAGATTGGTTTTCTTATACTAACGGATCTCACGAAGGTTTTGTTAAGTTTTGTGTGATTGAAGTTTTCAAGTTTTGGGTGAGATCACGATGGATGAAGGAATAAGGAGTAAGAATAGCCTAAGCTTGGGGATGCCCCATGGCACCCTAAGCTATTATCCAAAGAGAAACAAGCAACTAAGCTTGGGGATGCCCCCGAGTGGCATCCCCTCTTTCTTCTAACGACTATCAGTATTTTACTTGGAGCTATATTTTTATTCGTCACATATCATGAGTTTTGCTTGGAGCGTCTTGTGTTATATGAGTCTTTGCTTGTTTTGCTTTTTAGTATGTGTCATCTATCCTTGCTGGACACACCTATTTGGGAGAGCCAAAATTATGCTATGATTTATTACAATTGCTCTATGTGCTTCACTTAATTTTTTTTGAGCTATGGAATTGCTCTAGTGCTTCACTTATATCTTTTTGAGCACGGTGTGCTTTAATATTTTTTGAAGAAATGCTCTCATGCTTCACTTAGATTTATTTGAGAGTTAGAAATTTTGAAGAAATTCTCTCATGCTTCACTTATATTATTTTGAGAGAAGAAAATTTTATGCTCATGTTCTTCACTTAGATTTGTTTGAGTTATCAAAAACAACATATAAAATTAGTCCCAAAGTGATAGATATTCAAGAAAGATATAATAAAAACTTTCATGAAGATCATTGGACAAAATAAACTTGATTCTTTGTAATAGTTTTGTGATATGATGATATAATATGTGAGTCATGTTGATGAGTAATTATACTTTAGTAAGAATATTGGTGTTAAGGTTTGTGATTCCCTATGCAAGAACAAAAGTCAATAGTTATGCAATGAAATTACATCCTACTTGTGGTGCATTATTCGGTGTTAGTTATGCTTAATGCTCGCTTATGTGATTTTTCGTTTCTTGGTTGGATGCTTCTCAATCGTTTTGCTAGCCTTCACTTGTACTAAGTAGGAATACTACTTGTGCATCCAAAACCCTTTAACCCAGTTTTGCCATATGAGTCCACTATACCTACCTATATGCGGTATTTCCGTGCCGTTCTAAGCAAATTTGTATGTGCCATCTCTAATTTTCAAAATAATTTTCCTTTTTGTGTGCTCGTACCACTCATGAAACGGTAGGGGGTGGCTGATATTTTTCCATGTTAGATGTGTTATTCTCAAGATGAGTGTTTATTCACTTGTCATTGCACGAGAGTACGGCAAAGGTATTAGGGATGCCCAGTCCCGAAATGAAAAAATGAATTTACTTTAAGTTGTCAAATAATAAATCCCTTGGAAAGTGTTGGTATGGACGGCACCCGTGGATACGGCTAGCCGTGGAATGTGAAAGTATGGTGGAAAAAGGAATAAACTTTATTTTCTGTTTGGGAACCGCCTATGATATATCTAGCATGGAAAGTATTGGGAACTACTCGATCGTTTTCGTTGACAGGAAAAGCATGCCACCCAAAATGTTTTATCTCTCTCTTTTTCGCTTTGAGGTCTGGCACCTCTACAAATCCCTACTTCCCTTTGCGAAGGGCCTTTCTATTTACTTTATGCAATTTTTATTTTGATTTGAGTCTCCATCTTCTCTTATAAAGCACCAACTAAGGGGCACTATGATAGTACTTGAGCATTGGGTATAGCTAATATGCGAGTGTTTTTCATGAATGGATCAATGATTGAGCATAATGGGCTAGGGATAACTTGCTTTAGTGTTGATATTTTGAAAGACATGGTTGCTTGTTGATATGCTTGAGTATTGCAATCTTCATGTTAAAACTAGACTATTGCTTTGAATCATATAAAAGTCCAAATGTCCATGTGTTGGTGTACTAAAGTTTGGGCCTTTTAGTACCCCATACTTGTGCACGGACGGTTGTAGCCATACCAGCGGCAAGGCCTGCCGGGGGACAGCTGGAAGCAAATGCAAGATCATCAAGGAAGCATTTAAGCCAATGATGCCAAGACAGAAGCCCGATGGCCGGACCCCCGGCAAGATACTTGCCGGGATGGTCCGCGAAGACCCGGCAAGACCCGCACCCAGCAAGACTCCGCCACCCAGCCACCTCTCCAGCACAGCGACCAGCCCATCATTTGGGTTTTGTCCCCCTGGATGCATGTCATGGCACTAGTGGCGGGCGGACTTAGGCGGTGCTGATGGGACGGCCCCTTTTTCCGTCGCCAAGAAGCTAAGGGACACCTAAACGGACACCTAAATGGAGCATTTAAAGCATTTGTCCTAAGTCATCAGTGATAAGCATGTAAGCACTGTAGCAACTTTACACCTCCGGTATGTACTGTACGCCACTGTTGGTGACCCCTTGAACATATAAAAGGAGGCCCAAGGCGTAGCTACAGGGAGGAGGAGACTGGAGCTCATTCTGCATGCGTAGCTGCTGCTCGAACGTACTATTCATTGCAAGCGTTCCTGGAGCCTGAGCTTAAACACCCACAATAAACAAAAGCAGGAGTAGGGTATTACGCTTCTCAGCGGCCCGAACCTAGGTAAAAATCCCCTCGCGTTGATCGTTGGATCTGCTCTTTGTGCATACCTCTCTCCCTGCCGAACCGTAAAAGGGATCCACACGATCCCATAGGTGTCATACGCCGACATCTTTGGCGCACCAGGTAGGGGGACGAGGTTGCGCGAACCTAATCTAGCGGTCAGCGTGTCAGATTCTTCATCATCTTTGTCACCATGGCTCCCAAGAAGAAGGTTTTCATGGTGGTTGATCCATCCGCGTCCGGTTTGCCTGTGCCTACGTAGACGGGCAACGACGGGGACGCAGGTGGAGGAGGTGGGGGTCTAGAGCCTCCACGATGTTCTGGCAATCAAAGCTAGGCGAGCGGCGTTGCTCGCAGCGGCGACAACGACCCGCACGCCACCAGATCTAAGGACGGAGCTGTGCTACCCACGGGTGGCGCAGCGAACTCCAAGGACGGGACGACGCCTTCCAAGACACCCACGCCGGCGCATGCACTGCGGCCTTCTCAGGTCGCGCGCGACGAGCAGCGCCGTGACGTTGGTGGTTCCGGGCGTCCCCAAGGAAAAACCTCTGCGCATCATTCTCGAGATGCGTGGGGTCAGCATGCACGCCAAGATGCCGGTGGAAGTGCGGCGCGGTTGCGAGACCGTGGTGGTGCTCCTTCTAACACGGTTAGGAGTCAGAGCACCTCATGTTCCTCGCACCGCTCGCCGCCGCCTACACCAGCGGAAGCGTTGGCGCGAGCACAGCTGCTCCTGGATTTCCCTCCTGCTCCGGAGAAGCTGGAAGAATGGAGAGCTGCTATTCAGAGCCTCATCGGCTTTGCTAATGGAGATGGGCCACAGCAGGTGGAGCCTTCGTGGCGGCGGTCCATCAAGCCGACGAGTGCCGATGGCGAAAGGACTGGAGGTGGTATAGCTACGCTGCACTTTCCTCCACGACGACAACAGCGGTCGCTAACTCGCTGGATCGATGGCCGTGATGATGATTCCACGGCGTCGTCTGATCCACGAATGCGCCGCGATCAACGTCAAGTTCTTCGGGAGTGAAGCAAAGAAGACACTCGAACTACCATCGAGCGGCGACGAGAAGCGCTCTATCAATCTGATAGACGCGCAGGGCCCACTGTAGACAAGCCTACGCCAGGGTATTCCGGCGACCTACCTTATGAGGTGGGTTGTCTTGCGTTTACCCGTGAGCTGCGGCGAGTCCAGTGGCCCAATTCCCGAACATTCAAGACAGAGGTCCGAGAGAAGTACGATGGCAAGACTCACCCATCGGAGTTCCTGAGCATCTACACCATCGTGGTGCAGGCTGCCGGGGCTCGAGATGACAAGATACTCGCCAACTACTTCCTGTTGGTACTTAAACCCAACGTCAGGTCGTGGTTGATGCATCTGCCAGAGAATTCCATTTGTTCCTGGGCAGATTTGTGTCATCAATTTGTTGGCGCCTTTACTGGAGCCTTTGCGCAAGTATATACAGAGATTCAGCCGCATAGAGCACAACATCCCAGACGTTCATCCTGCCGCCATTATTAGCGCGTTCCATCAGAACAGGCGCAACCGCAAGATGCGGGAAGAGCTGGCGATGAACAAAGTCAGGGATATTGCCGAGCTCTATACTCTGGCGGACAAATGTGCTCGGGCTGAAGAGGGTAGGAGACTCCCCGGCGAGGATGCTGGTGCAGGAATCGACTCTGAAGGCGAAGATGCCGCCGCCTCGACAAGAAAAGGCCGACGGCGTAACAAGAAGCGCAAGGGCAAGGCCGTGCTTGCCGTCGAGGAATTCGGCAACCCCGGCACCGCCAAGAAGGTCAAGGTTGATGGCCCCGGCAAGGAAGTTGCCGGGTGCGCCTCCTGTTAGGCCTTGGCGGCTGCCGACAAGCCGGGAGGCTCCGACAAGCAGTACTACAAAATCCATCACACTAAGGGCCATGACCTCCAGAACTGCCGACAAGTTGAGCAGCTTGTCGAGAGGTAGAAAGCTGAGTATGAAAGGCGAGATAAGGAGAGAGCCCAGGATGGTGCTGAGGGGTCTGGCAAGAAGCGCGGTGGTTGAGGAGGTCGCCGCGGCAAGGCCAAGCAACAGAGGGAGAGGCCCGCTCGAGGCCACGACAAGGAAGAGGGGGGTGACGATGACAATGAAGAGGACGACAAGTCTAGCGAACACGAGTTCCAAAAGGCTACAGAAGCTATGTGCACTGACGTAGGTGCCTCGTTGCATTCTTCTCACCGCCAACTTAAATAGTGGGTGCGCGAGATTAATGCGACAGAGCCGCAGTCGATGCCCGGAAGCCATTGAAATGGTCCAACACGCCTATCATTTTCGACGCTGAGGATCACCCTGATCGCACCACTGTGGTCGGGTGTTTGCCATTGTTGGTTTCGCCAATGATTCTCAACCTCAAGGTGACAAAAATGTTAGTTGACGATGGGGCCGGTTTGAACTTGATCTCGCCTAGTGTGATCAAGAGGTTGCAAATTCCTGATGAAGATCTCGAGGAAATGGGCACGTTTCAAGGGATCAATCCAGGAAGGAGCCAACCGAAGGGCAAGATCACGCTGCCGGTAACATTTGGCAGTGAGTTGAACTATAGAACAGAAAATATTGTTTTTGACGTCGGCAAGATTCCGTTGCCATATAACGGGATTCTCGGCCGTCCAGCGCTGGCCAAGTTCATGGCGGCATCGCACTACGCTTATAATACATTGAAGATGCCCGGCCCAATGAGCGTCATCACTATCAACTCCGACAAGAAGGATGCGCTTATCTGCGCCGACCAACTCTACCGGGAGGCAGTTGCAGCATCTGCCGCCAAGGCACTGGCTCCTGCCGCTGAAGCTCCCGGGGGGAGGAAGAAGACCGGCAAGACCTCTAGCACGCACTCTGGTAAGCGCACCTCCTCGGAGTGCTGCGCTTCCATTGAGGGTGTGCCAGAGAGCTCCACCGGCAAGAGCAAGAAATCCAAGGCAGCTCCACCAGAAACTAAGAAGGTGCCTGCCAAGGAAGATGGTACGGGAGGAACTTTCACCATAAGTTCCACCCTCGATGACAAATAGGAAAGCCCGCTCATTGCTTTCCTGCTGGCAAATATCGATGTGTTTGCATGGCAACCACTTGATATCCCCGGTGTTCCCAGGGAAGTAATTGAGCACCATCTTGCTGTCTGTCCTCATGCACGGCCCATCAAGCAGAAAGTTAGGAAGCAAGCTTTGGCATGGCAAGAATTTATTGCCGAAGAAATCAGGAAGTTGGAAGCGGCAGGTTTGGTCAGAGGAGTGCTCCATCCAACATGGTTGGCCAATCCAGTCGTAGTGCGCAAGGCGAATGGAAAATGGAGGCTGTGTATCGATTATACAGATATCAATAATGCATGTCCAAAAGATCCTTTCCCCTTGCCGTGCATCGACCAGATTGTGGACTCCACTGCCGGCTGCGACCTGTTGTCATTCCTCGACGCCTATTCAGGGTACCATCAGATCTTCATGGCAAAGGAAGATGAAGAGAAAACCGCATTTATAACCCCATGTGGTACGTATTGCTTTGTACGTATGCCTTTCGGGTTGAAAAGTGCTGGTTCAATGTTTGCGAGAGCGGTCCAGATTGGTTTTGAGCCTCATCTACATAGAAATATGGAAGCCTATATGGATGACATAGTGGTCAAGACCAAGGACAAAGCAACGCTCATACAAGATTTAGAAGAGACATTTGCAAATCTGCGCAAGATCAATCTGAAGCTCAATCCTGAGAAGTGTGTGTTTGGCATTCCATCTGGCAAGCTTCTCGGGTTCTTTGTATCTCAGCGTGGGATCGAGGCAAATCCCGACAAGATCAAGGCAATTGAGCAGATTGAAGCACCAAGATGCGTCAAAGTTGTGCGTCGACTTGCAGGCTGCATCGCGGCTCTGAGCAGGTTCATCTCCAAATCTGCTGAGCGCGCCCTGCCTTTTTTCAAAATCTTGAAGAAGGCAGGTCCGATGAAATGGACTCCGGAAGCGGAGGCAGCACTGCAGGATTTGAAGAGGTACCTCTCCTCTCCACCAATAATAGTCGCACCTAAACCACAAGAGCCGTTGCTGCTATATCTAGCGGCAATGAATCAAGTGGTTAGTGTTGCGTTAGTAGCGCAAAGAGAAGTTGACGAAGAAGCAGCGGCAACGGCAAGACTGTCAAATGACGAGCTAGGATCTTCCCCGGCAGAGTCTGGTGCCGACAAGGCAGAATTTGCGAAGTCAAATGAAGCAACCCAGAGGAAGAAGATGGTGCAGCGCCCATTTTATTTTGTCAGCTCCTTTTTGCAGGGGGCTAGGTCAAGATACTCTGGCATGCAAAAGTTGCTCTTCGGCCTCCTTATGGCCTCGAGGAAGCTGCGCCATTATTTCCAAGCGCATGAGATCACTGTCGTCACTCGCTTCCCGTTGCAATGGATTTTACGAAATCCAGATATGACTGGCAGGATTGTGGAGTGGGCGTTGGAATTGTCAAGCTTTGTTCTCAAATTTGAGAGCACTTCAACAATTCAGAGCAGAGCCTTGGCGGAGTTCAATGCAGAATGGACCCCAACGCCAGACGAAGAAAGTCAAGAGATGACTCTCCCCGGCAAGGAAACAAATCGAGAATGGGTTATGTATTTTGACGGGGCTTTCTCGCTGCAAGGCGCCGGTGCTGGCGTGCTGCTTGTCACACCCACCGGAGAGCACCTCAAATATGTAATTCAGATGCACTTTCCCTGGGAGAGATCAACAAACAACACTGTGGAATATGAAGGGTTGCTTGCCGGTCTCAGGATCGCGGCGGACCTTGGAATTAAGAAGCTCATCGTCAGAGGTGATTCACAGCTTGTCGTCAAGCAAGTTAACAAAGATTATCAAAGCCCGTTGATGGAAGCATACGTAGATGAAGTGAGGAAATTGGAGGAGCGCTTTGACGGTCTACAAACAGAGCATGTTCCTCGATCAGAGAACAACATTGCTGATGACCTATCAAAGCGTGCTGCCCTCAAGTTACCTGTGGAACCAGGTACATTTGTGCTCCGATTGACTCAGCCATCCGTAACACCATCGGCGAGGCAAGATAAGCGAAGAAGGTTGAATTCTGGCCAGTACTTTCCGACAGAGCTCCTAGAAGCTGCCGGCAAGGAAGTTGCCGGGAGAAACAACAAGCTTGCCGGGGAGCAGCAGGCTCCGGCAGGGCCTCGAGCCCTTGCCGTAGAGACAAACGCTCCCGCGGCAGAAGATATGCCTTTAGTCCTTGCCGTCGAGCCTCAAGCTCCAGCATGGGCGTAGCACATTGTCCAGTTTCTCCAAACAGGGGAACTCCCCGAAGAATAGGAAGAAGCGGAGAAAGTAGCCCGTCGGTCTAGTATGTACCAATTCGTGGACGATGTCCTGTACAGAAAAAGACCGAACGGTGTGAAATTGAAGTGCATTCCTCAGGAGGATGGACTGGAGCTGTTGGCAGAGATACATGGAGGCATATGTGGCTCCCACATAGGCTCAAGTGCTCTTGTCGGTAAGGCATTCCGGCAAGGTTTCTTTTGGCCCACTGCTCTCCAGGATGCGACTGCACTAGTAACCAACTGTGAAGCATGCCGGTTCCATTCAAAGAAATTGCATCAGCCAGCTCAAGCTCTTCAGACAATCCCTCTTTCCTGGCCATTTTTGGTCTGGGGGCTCGACATATTGGGCCCTTTTCCCCGTGCTACCGGGGGCTTTGAGTACTTGTACGTCGCAATCGACAAGTTCACAAAGTGGCCGGAAGTGGAAGCAGTGAGAAAGGTGATAGCACAATCAGCCGTCAAGTTCTTCAAAGGACTAGTTTGCCGTTTTGGTGTGCCAAACAGGATCATCACCGATAACGGCACACAGTTCACGAGCCACACCTTCATGCAATACGTCCAAGACCTTGGCAGCAAAATCTGTTTTGCTTCTGTTGCTCATCCGAGGAGCAACGACCAAGCGGAAAGGGAAAATGCTAAGGTGCTGCGTGGTCTCAAGACAAGGACTTTCGACAAGCTAAAAAAGTGCGGAAGACGCTGGATTGATGTGCTGCCGGCGGTTCTTTGGTCAATCAGAACGACACCAAATCGAGCCACTGGCCAGACCCCCTTCTCCCTAGTGTACGGGGAAGAAGCAGTTCTTCCCACAGAACTCATATACGGGTTGCCTCGAGTGCTCGCTTACGATGAGCTTGAGCAAGAGCAGTCGCGGCAAGATGACGCTACGCTCCTTGAGGAAGATCGTCTTCAGGTTGCTATGTGATCCGCATGCTACCAGCAAGCCTTGCGCCGCTACCATAGCCGCAAGATTCATGCCCGAAGTCTTGAGGAAGGCGACCTTGTTCTTCGACGCGATCAGTCGGCCAAGAATTCAAACAAGTTGACGCCAAAGTGGGAAGGCCCTTATCGGGTAGTATGAGTCACCAGGCCTGGCGCAGTCCGCCTGGAGACCGAGGATGGTATTCTAGTGAGCAATTCCTGGAATATCGAACATCTTCGTAAGTTCTATCCATAAGGCACGGTTGTCGGGTCTCCCGGTAACCACCTTTTGTACGAGTTTTGCCGGCAAGGCATGTGATCCTTTGTACAAAGCCAGGCGCAGACCCTGTGCATAGTTGAATAAGTTTAAGTGTTTTACAATCCCTGTCGATTATGCATGTTTGTCTGAGATATTGTATTACACTTGCTTCCGGTAAGCGTTAACGAGCCGCCAAGGTTCCATATCCCTATTTTCTCTTCTTTCTTTTTCTCAAAGGATAAAAGGTTCCCTCGCATGCAAGTTTGCCGGGGGGAGTGATGGTATGGACACCAACAGGCGATGCTCAAAGTTGACAGCTTGCAGAAAGGAGCACGGCAACGAAAAGATAAGTTGCAAAACTTTAAGTAATTTTTTTACTATAGAGTTATTTTCCTTGGACGATTTCGGCCTTTGTATGGAAATTCTGCACGCGAAGGAACCTTGTCATGATCGGTCGCGCCCTTACTTTGTTTCGAGTCTACTCAACAACTTAAGTGGCTGCACTGAGAAAGTCAAGGTACTTTGCCGGCAGCGGCACCTCCAGCAGGCTGCTAAAGACCCGCACCTAGCGCTCGCGGCAAGAGTGCGCGCACCGGAAAGATTCCAATAAGCGTAGGGCATGTACCATACAGAAAGAAATCCGACAAGGGGAATAGCGTGCATTCATCCAAAATATAACAAGTTATATTACATTGATAGTCGACGCGGTTCTAACTTAAGATGAAACTGTCTTTTGCATGGAATGGTGGCGACAAGAAGGAGCGAAGTAGCTAGTCCCTGCGCTGGCCTTCGATCCTCTTGACTTGGCTCACTTTGTCGACGATGGGCGCGACGAGCTCTTTGAGTGCCTCGAGGTCGACATTCTCTGGGAAGCTGTTGAGAACGTTGGTGAGGTTGATGCCAGGGTTCTTATGCACCACTTTGATGAGCACCTTGAGGAGGACGGCCTGGCAGAGTTTGCGGGATTCGTTGGCCAGATGGGTTGCTCGTTCAGAATGGAGCCACTTCAGGGCATCAACGACGCTCTCGAAGAACATGGTCAGCTTGGCGCTGGAGACACCTTGTCGTCGGAAGAGTAGTTGAAGTTCTGCAGGCCCATGGTGGACAGTTGTGCTGCAAGCCTTTCCGCGACATCGACAAGGCGCTCGGTCTAGATCTTTACACCCTTCTCGAAATCATTATAAGTGGCGGCGGCGCTCTTGAGCAGGTCCTTCTCATTCCGGAGATCTTTCATCAAAGCCTTCTCGCGAGCCTTGCCGTCCTCCAGGGATTTCTTCAGTGTGGTCAGCTTCAGATTTAGGTCAGCGATGGATTCATTGGCTGAGGTGAGCTTTTTGGTCTTGTCGGATATGGTGGTTTGCATCTCCGCCAAGCTGTAGAGAGTCTTCTCTCTATAAGCTTTGAGCGTCGAGAGCTCCTTGCTGTGACCCTCGAGATCCACCTCCAGCCTCTTCACTCTATCACCCAGCTCATTCTTGGTGGCCCCTGCAGCTTCGGCAGCATCGATGGCTTCCTTTAGCTTGCCGGCGTGGTCTACGGCCAGAGCTTCGAGTGTTTCCTTGTGTTTCTGCTCCAGCTCCTGGGTTCGCTGCACGATGAGCTTTTCGATCTCCTCGTCCTTGCTGCAGAGCTTGGCAGCAAGCGCCTCCTCGCGAGCGGCAAGGTCTTCTTCATAAGCATCAAGCCCGACGCAGCGTTCCGTTAAGCGAGCCTCCTCTGTAGCGGCCCGCTGCGCGGCCTCTTCCCATGCCTTTTCGGCGTCGGACTGCTTCAGGAGGAACTCATTCCAACTTTGACTCAGCTATTCCTGGCTAGTCATCAGCTCCTAGAAAGCCTCAGCGTACCAGACCTGCATTTCTTCGACACGCTTATGGAAATCTTCCTCCGCCTCTTCAATAACTTGCTGCCCTGGAGTCCAACTTCTCCTGTCGGGTGTGGTGAAGCACCTGGAGCTTTTGAAAGTTGTTGCTCATGGTTTGGAGGAGCTATTC
The DNA here is from genome assembly GCA_011799875.1 of Thinopyrum elongatum. Classification (NCBI taxonomy): domain Eukaryota; kingdom Viridiplantae; phylum Streptophyta; class Magnoliopsida; order Poales; family Poaceae; genus Thinopyrum; species Thinopyrum elongatum. The sequence goes on from CM022303.1 coordinate 565,953,832, forward strand.
TTCCTTGGACTTGTTGCTGCTGGTGCATGGCTCATCAACGATCTTGAGTCCAGCAGTGGCGATGACGTCTTCATCAAGAATCTCTCCTTCGGTTGGCACCCTAGTGCTTGCTGTCCCTGGTATGCTGACAAACAGGTTGTCGCCAACCTTAAGGTACCTGCTTAACGGGGGGACTTCGGATGTTGATGGTTGATCCTCGGTAACCATTTCACCGGCAACCGAGGGCTCCATGACCGGTGTAGCGCCAGGCACTCGTTGGCAGGAATGCCATCAGTATGGTCACCGGTCCCCTTGCCGACCTTCTCAGCAGATCCCTTGGTGGTTTCTTCCTGTGCGGCCTTGGCGGATTCGTCAGCAGCGATCTTGCCGGCCTCGGCGGTAGCATCCTTGGCGGTCTCCTCGATGACGATATCAACATCCGTTTGTTCCATCGAGGGAAGATCTGAAGATTGGAAAAGGAAACAAGATGAAGCCAAAGTTGAAGTTCAAGAAGACAAAGATAAAGAATGACAAGTGTTTGGAGGCAAGTGGTTTACCTGTGTCGAGCTGTTGAGAGGTGGCTTCTCCTGTCCCGGCAACATTAGTTGCCGATGTAGGACTGCCGGTGCCCGCGCTTGCCAGCTCCTCTTCAACATGAATGGGCTCGCCAGTGGAAGCCCTTGCCGGAGATTCATCTCTGGGCGGCATGGTTGACGGAGGCGGCACGTCGGGGACGGCCTTCGATGGCTCTCCTTGTTGCTATTCTTCTCCTGCAAGCCCGGTGATTACAGTAAGCAAAGATAAACATTTCAGTGTTCGCCAGCGGAAAATGAGTAGTGAACTCACGTTGGGGGCTGAGTTGAGGGTTGCGTTGAGGTCTGGGCTCCGGGCTGATGACGATGGACTCTGGCGCACCTACGGTGCTTGCCGGGGGCTCGTCACCCGTAGAAGTCTTTGCCCTCTTCACCGTCCTTTTTGCCAATGTTTCTGTATCTCTGTGGAGACAGGCCAAAGCAAGACAGATGAGTTAAGCAAGATCAGAAATTCAGAAGTTAAAAGATGCGACAGGATCCTTACTCTTCTCTTTCCGGGCTGAAAGCGGAGAGGTCAAAGTCGACCTTCGCTACAGTGTCCGTGCGAGGGGGTGAAGGAGAGGCCCTGGGTCGCTTGGCTACGACAGGAGCGGTAGGTTGATGTGACCCTGTTGCCCTGGCTGTTGGTGCTGTTGTATGTGACGCCCCCGCCGCTCCAGTTGTTGCCGCGGTCGAGCGTGTCATACGTCGCACAGGTTGCTGTTGAGTTTCTTGCCGCTGCGCAGCCTTGCCGGCCGCTCGAGGATGGCTGATGTGTCGGGATGCCAGAGACGGCTTTCCAAAGAACATGCTTCTTCTTCTTCTCTGGAGTTGGGGGCTCCTCGTGCAGCTGCTCCTCAGTTGTGTCCTCGACAGAAGGGCTCCCGGCAGCTGTGCCACTCTGCTCCCCGGTAGTCTCATCCTGTCCAGCAAGATTTTCCTCTGAAATCACTTCTTCTTCACTGGCCTCCTCTTCCACGAAGCCAACGCTGCCGGCCTCCGTGGAAAGATTCGCCTCTTCCGCCCTGCTGGCGATGTACGCCACTTCTTCATCAGTAGTGGGACGGATGAGGTTTGTCTCTTCCCGGATGGTTCTCTCTGACAAATTGTCAAAGAACTCTTGTGCCTGCTCTGCGGATGGCTCGACCCAAGTTCCGTCAAGACCATGAGCATTGCACACCAGCATCATGGTGATGATTGAGGTCAAGGCGGAGTTGTTACACAGAGGATTTACGCTCGCCGGCAACTTATATTTCCCGTCGGGCCTGAACAGTTGGTGACAGAGGGCTGTGTGCTGCATGACTGTCAAGTTGTTATTCAGACCAGGACACAGCCTCATGATATCTGCCGCATTCCAAAATTCCCAGGCTGGTCTCCCTTTGTTACGGAGAGGGGCGATGCAGCGGCGAAGGAAATCAGTGCCAACCATTTATATTGTGAGCCCGGCAGCCTTGAGACGATGGATCCTGGTAATTGCGATTGTGAGCTGCTCATCTTGATGATCAAGAGCGCTCCAGTCAACGCCGTGGACCACTTTCGTTTGTCGGGGCAGACAGAAAGGCTGAGGATCTTCCTCCTTAATCCAGCACCATTCGCCCCACCATTCTTCCCACTTCTCACGGTAGAGCCCGTCTGGGTATATCTCTTTATTCCATGCCCTTGGAATCCAGGCGATAGAACCAGAAAGGGCATCTCCTTTTTTGATACGGGGGATAAAATAGTGGCGGAAGAGGGCTGTGTTGGGGACTACTCCGGCGAAGTTTTCACAAAGATGGGCGAAGACTGACATACATGTCACGGCATTCGGCGTGAAATCCAAGAGATGGAAGCCGTATGTGTACATGATGTCGATGAAGAAATCAGAAAACGGAGGACAGAGCCCGCAATAAAAGTAGGCGGCAAAGAAAGGGAATTTATCTAGTCCACCCTTGGAGGAAGCATGATTCACGCGAGTAGCAGGATAAGCCTTCGTCTCCCTTCCCCACATGCACAGGTATCGATCCCTCAGGGCGCTCGAGTCGAGCGTCGGGGTGAAGATGACATGTTCCTCCCGCATCTTTGCCATCTCGCTCTTCTCCTTCTTCGCGTCCGGGACGACGGCTTTCACCCCTTTGCCCTTGCTCGCCTTGGGCGGCATGGCAACTATGGGAGCAGAGGCCAAGGGTGATGAGGGCGTGGAGGCGGCGGATGGATGGGAGAGGCTCTATTTCGAGCTCGAGGAGGAAGGCGACGGCGGTTTCCAGATTGGAAAAGATGGGAGGTAAATGAGCAGCACCTCTGCGGATTCCTTTTATGGGGAAGGCGCGAGGCTGCCTCCTTTCTAATCAATGTGAATGCGCTTTTACTGCGGTTGTTCCACGCACGTATCCCATGTCACGCGTTCAATACATGCCATGGTGAAGCGCGGTAAACAAGATAATTACGACAACTAACTCCCGCCATGCGTGCCCGTGCATTGTTTGGGCCTAGCCCAACAACGCCTCGCACCCGTGTATGGCCTAGGCCCGGGGGCTCCTGTCGGTGTACTAAAGTTTGGGCCTTTTAGTACCCCATACTTGTGCACTGACGGTTGTAGCCATACCAGCGGCAAGGCCTACCGGGGGACAGCTGGAAGCAAATGCAAGATCATCAAGGAAGCATTTAGGCCAATGAACCCAAGACAGAAGCCCGAAGGCCGGACCCCCGGCAAGATACTTGCTGGGATGGTCCGCGAAGACCCGGCAAGACCCGCACCCAGCAAGACTCCGCCACCCAGCCACCGCTCCAGTGCAGCGACCAGCCCATCATTTGGGTTTTGTCCCCCTGGATGCATGTCATGGCACTAGTGGCAGATGGACTTAAGCGGTGCTGATGGGACGGCCCCTTTTTCCATCCCCAAGAAGCTAAGGGACACCTAAATGGAGCATTTAATGTGTTTGTCCTAAGTCATCAGTGATAAGCATATAAGCACTGTAGCAACTTTACACCTCTGATATGTACTGTACGCCACTGTTATTGACCCCTTGAACGTATAAAAGGAGGCCCAAGGCGTAGCTACAGGGAGGAGGAGACTGGAGCTCATTCTGCATGCGTAGCTGCTGCTCGAATGTACTGTTCATTGCAAGCGCTCTTGGAGCCTGATCTTAAACACCCACAATAAACAAAAGTAGGAGTAGGGTATTACGCATCTCAGCGGCCCGAACCTGGGTAAAAATCACCTCGCGTTGATCGTTGGATCTGCACTTTGTGCGTACCTCTCTCCTTGCTGAACCGTAAAAGGGATCCACGCGATCCCATAGGTGTCGTACGCCGACACCATGCTACAAAAGAAAAGAATATGTGATGAACATGTTAGGCAACATTCCACATCAAAAATTCAGTTTTTATCATTTACCTACCCGAGGACGAGTAGGAATTAAGCCTGGGGATGCTGATACGTCTCCAATGTATCTATAATTTTTGCTTGTTCCATGCTGTTATATTATCGTTCTTGGATGTTTTACAATCATTTTATAGCAACTTTATATCATTTTTTGGGACTAACTTATTGACATAGTGCCCAGTGCCAGTTCTTGTTTTTTTCCTTGTTTTTTACTTCACAGAAAACCAAAATCAAACGGAGTCCAAACGCAGCGAAACTTTTTGGAGATTTTTTATGGAACAGAAGGAACAACTTGGGCCGAAGAAGTACCAGAGGGGTGCCCTGAGGGGGGCACAACCCACCTGGGCGCGCCCTGGTGGGTTGTGCCCACCTCGGTGGCCTCCCGCAATGCCTCTTTGCTCTATAAATACCCCGAAAATCCATAAACCCTAGGGGAGTCGACGAAACACAATTCCAGCGGCCGCAAGTTCCAGAACCACGAGATCCAATCTAGACACCATCACGGAGGGATTCATCATCATCATTGGTGCCTCTCCGATGATGCGTGAGTAGTTCATTGTAGACCTATGTGTCCGTAGTTAGTAGCTAGATTGCTTCCTCTCTCTCTTTTGATTCTCAATACAATGGTCTCTTGGAGATCTATTTGATGTAACTCTTTTTGCGGTGTGTTTGTTGGGATCTGATGAACTTTGAGTTTATGATTAGATCTATTTTATCCATGAAAGTTATTTGAGTTTTGATCTCTTATATGCATGATTGCTTATAGCCTCGTATTTCTTCTTCGAATCTTTGGTTTAGTTAGGCCAACTAGATCGATTTTTCTTGCCATGGGAGGAGGTGCTTTGTGATGGGTTCGATCTTACGGTGCTCAATCCTAGTGACAGAAGGGGACATGACATGTATGTATCGTTGCTATTAAGGATAACAAGATGGGGTCTATTTCTACATGAATAGATCTTGTCTACATCATGTCATCATTCTTATTGCATTACTACGTTTCTCCATGAACTTAATACACTAGATGCATGCTGGATAGTGGTCGATGTGTAGAGTAGTAGTAGTAGATGCAGGCAGGAGTCGGTCTACTAATCTTGGACGTGATGCCTATATAATGATCATTGCCTGGATATCGTCATAATTATTTGAAGTTCTATCAATTGCCCAACAGTAATTTGTTTACCCGCCGTATGTTATTTTTCTCGAGAGAAGCCACTAGTGAAATCTACGGCCCCCGGGTCTATTCTTTATCATATTTGCTTTCCGATCTATTATTTGCCTCTTTTATTTTTAGATCTATTATTCCAAAAACCCAAAAATACCTTGCTGCAATTTTTTGTTATTTATTTTATTTTGCATTTCCGCGAGATCTATTTATCCAATCTACTACAAATTTATCTATCTTTTACCCGGGAGGGATTGACAACCGCTCTTACGCGTCGGGTTGCAAGTATTTGTTCTTTGTGTGCAGGTACCATTTACATAGTGTTGCGTGGTTCTCCTACTGGTTCGATAACCTTGGTCTCATCACTGAGGGAAATACCTACTGTAGCTGTGCTGCATCATCCCTTCCTCTTCGGGGAAAATACTGACGCGGACACAAGCCATCACATGCCTTCTCCCGAAACATTGAGTAAGAGTTAGCCGCTAAACATATACGTATGGATCCATTGTTTTCCATGTGATGAGGTCTTCGTATTTCGTACACTATGATTAATTATCTAATGCATATATATGTCGGCAAAACATTGGAATTTAGCTACCATTTGTTCAATTGCAATTGTTGCGAAATCTGATGAATGTTCTTCCTGTGGACACTATTTGTTCAATTGCATATTGTGGCGAATTTTCTTTTTGCATGACGATTCAAATGGGATATTTTTTGCTTTAACATGGCAATTGTTGCGCAGATAGTTCAACTAAAGGAGTGTGTGCGATCCACATCGGAAAGCATACGTCTATCATAGCGGAACTGTCGGTGTTGGTGTCAAAACCGGCAGACCTCGGGGTAGGGGGTCCCGAGCTGTGGATCTAGGATCGATGGGGAACAAGGGACAACAAACACAGTGTTTACCCAGGTTCGGGCCCTCTCGAAGAGGTAATACCCTATGTCCTGCTTGATTATATTGGATGTATGATGTGGTTTACAGAGTAGATCTACCTCGAGATCAGTATGAGCTAAACTTTAAGGAGATGAGGTGATGAATGTATCTCTAGCCCTAAAGACTAAAAACCCTGGTTTATATAGACACCAGTAGGGTTAGGGTTACCGAAGATAGATTACAATAAGGGATTAAAGAGATCCTGCGCCTTCTTGACTTGTAGGGCACACCACGGCTTCATAGATCTCCTGTCATTGTACGGCTCCACCAGTCCGGCCCATGTACAATGGGCCATCGCCCCGAGGACCCCTTAGTCCACGACTCCCTCAGTAGCCCCAGAACTTGCCTCCAACGCCAAGGCTTGTATTCGGCATTCGCTCACCCAACCAGTATTCGGCTTGCGAGGCGAGTTCTTCAGTATATTTTGCTCATGTTCGGAACCAAACAATGTCCGGAATCTGAAATGGCAACTTTACTTAACACCGAAGGCAATAACAAAAAACACGTTCAAGTGTAAATAGTGCCTTCATCTGACAACTTTTTCTCCTTCAACGAAGAGTCACTTCCGGCCATAACGCCGAGCAGTTACTATTTCTCGAAGCACGGCTTGAGGCCGACATCATGTTTGGCACGTCCCCTCGAGGTGGAGATCATGTCCCGTCTTTCAGGGGATACGGTTAATGATTTCGATTCCCCTCCCCGCACACGATGTTGCAGGTATATCGGGAAGTGGAGAAGCCAATGGCGTGGAAAAAGGAACCCCAGGCCTGTCAACAGTTTATAAAGGGGGAGCTATCATAGTCAGCATCTCACGCCTTCTTCCACCTCCCGCTCATGCAGATCCTCAGAGCTCCAGCGCCCCTTTCCTCTGCTTCCACAGCAAATCCCGTCCCGTCTCCTTCGACCATGGCCAGCTCCAGCACCAACGGGAAGTGGGAAGCCTCCTCCGTCACCGACGACGACATCGTACGGCTGAAGCAGGCCGGCTATTTGTCGGCCGACGTTGCTCATCGGGCCCCCGAAGAGGGCCAGATCATCCCCACACCCCAGCCAGGCGAGATGGTCGTGTTTCTTCCCCATTTCCTTAGGGGGCTAGGATTTCCCCTGCACCCCTTTGTGTGGGGGCTGATGTTCTTCTACAGGCTAGATTTTCATGATCTAGCCCCCAACTCCCTTCTCCATATCTCATCCTTCATTATCTTCTGTGAAGCCTTCCTCCGAGTCCAGCCACACTTCGGCCTGTGGCTAAAGGTGTTCAACATCAAGCCCAAGGTAGTCGGCGGCGAGCAGGCGGACTGCGGCGGGGCCATGATCAGCAAATTAACGCAGGTCCAATGGTCAAAGGGCCACTTCGTCGATACTGTCAGGATGTGGCAAAAAGAGTGGTTCTATATCACTGAGCCACGGGGAGCCGGCTGGGCGGCAGTTCCCGCATTCAGATCCGGACCACCTACCAGGCTGGCCTCATGGATCAACAAGAGCCCAGACTGGGGATCCGTTGATGATTAGAAGGCACTGCAGAAGCGTGTTGTCAGCGTCATGGAGACCGGCACGAAGCTGGTCGATGTGATTCAGTTCATGCTCCATCACCGATTCGTCCCCTGTCAGGAGAGGGCCAAGCCAATATGGGAGTATGACCCTGAAGATCCGGCCACCGTGCAACACCTCTTTGGCATGACCCACAAGAAAGTGTGGAGTCTGCTATTCAATCCACAGAAGGAGTGGCCGGTCGAGGGGGAGGACATCGGCATCGATGCCACGAACCCTCCGAGGAAGGTGAGTGATACTTGTCATAAATCCGAATATTAGCACCACACAGTTTGATCCGAACCTCCTTGTGTGGATTTTGCAGGGCTGGCTCGCCAAGGCTGAGAAGATCAGTGGCCCAGCGCCGCTGCCAGAGGGGCCCCGATCCGAGCAGCTTGAGAAGCTGTTGGTCGTGGTGCCCTACAAGGCGCCCGACAAGAAGGGCAAGAGGACAGAGGTACCGAAAGCCCGGGAGGGCCTTCGTCGCAAAGCTTGTCCGGACATCAGGTCTGGAGACACCGTGACCCAGTTCGCACAGGAGGGGGATGAGGACGAGGAGGAAAGCGCCTCCTCGCACTCGAAGAAGAGGGCGGCGTCCAGCGACGTCAAGGAGGTTCAACCTCCTCAGGCCCGGAAGAGACAGTGCCGGCCCAAGCTGGTTCTGTCCGACAGTTCGGACACCGACAAGGAGTCCGAAGCGTCCGAAAAGGTTCCGGAGAAGGAACCCAGGGTCAAGCCCCAAGCGGCCAGGTACGTACTGCGACATTTTCAATTGCTTTATGCTTTTAGTAGTCCATGATAGAACATAGATTGATTGTTTTTCTAATGGTACATCCCTCCGCATGGCCACCCTGCCGAGGAGACCTCTTCGGGGACGTCCCTGCCCGCCGAACTGGCAGACAGTGGCTCACGCTCGGCACCTCCTCCCATCCCCGAAGAAGCTAGGGAGGTGGTGTCACAGAAGACCCCTCCTCCTCCGAACATAAGGGAGGAGGTCAATGCTACCATGGCTGAGGCCGACACCTCGGTCATTGAAGACCGGGGGGATGCTTCCCTCCTGGATAACATGGGAAGGGAGTCCGGACCATCCGAACCCCCTCAGCCGCTTGCTCCTGAGCCCCCAAGGCCCTTGACAGCACAGGCTCCCCCTTCCGGTGGAGAAGGGGTCGGGGAGCCAATGCCAGTGCCGAACACCTCCACACGGGGGGCGACTGGCTGGCCAGATGCACTGGAGGAGTTGGTGAACAACTCCGTCATCGTTGATGGGCACCACACTCTTATGAGTGCGGTCATGCAAGGTGTTTGGTCCGTCCAATCCGGACTGAACGATGCAGTCCAAGGCCTTCTTACAGGCTTTGAGGTAAGTCAAGTAATGTTCCTTTCTCATAGAGCAGTGTAGTTTTTAGTTTGGGTACGCCATGTACGTAGCAGCCCCTGAGACTCTGCAGGAACTTCGGAGAAGCCTGCAGAGGATCAAATTCGGTAGGCTGATTAATAATCTCGACATTTCTTTTGCTAACGCAGGCATCTTCTGTGGCCGCGGCTGCTAATGCCACGGCACCAGAGGAGATGGATCGGAAGCTCAGGCTTTCCGATAAAGAGCTTGACATTGTCAACAAACGGCTTGACGAGGCACAAGGTTGGCCCTATAATGAGATGTGTATTTGCTTGATGCTGGGTATTGACTATCCGGAATGTATGCTAATCCTTTATCGCGATGATCCTATAGCTGCCGCCGCCGAGGTCAAGGGCTTGAGGGAGGCCTTGAAGAAAGCCGAGGCAGAGGTGACCACGAAGAAAACGGCCGCTGAGAAGGCGGTGGCTGAGCTTGAGAAGGCCAAGCTTGCGGCCGAGCAGCACGAGGCTCGGGTGAGCAATGTCCAAGTGGAGCTCCAGGATGCCGCCAAGAAGCTGGAGGCCCTTGAGAAGGAGCAGGAGGAGCGATCCTCCCGGCTGTCCAAGGCGGAGAAGGAGCTCCAGGAGGCAAGGACAGAATCGCGAGGTGTCCGGGAGGAGCTCCGCCAAGTCGGGCAAATTGCAAATGGTAAGAAATACTTACTGCAGAGTGTGTTCGGAGGCAACAGGTTCACCCTGCTGACATGGGTCTGGCGCTCCACAGGCGTCTTCGCCGAACTTCCAAAGAATGTGGCAGCCACGGCGAAGCACTACGCCACTCTCGAGGAGGACTCTATGCAACGAATTTTCTGGTCATAGTTTTTGGACTCTGAGCGCCCTCCCCTCCTAAGCGATCAAATGAAGCAGCTGATGGAGATGCATCGGATGTCAGAGCTGGCCGTGAAGGACCTCTGTGTAAGTCTGTGGCCGGCCGAGCCCATTCCGGACACCTACTTCGGCCTTGTGCAGAAGCTGCGGGAGACGCCGCTCCGGATTGACGCCGTAAAGCGGTCAGTCAGAGTGCCTTGAGGGGGCGAGGCTTGCATTTGTGAAGACCATGGTGCATTGGCCGAAGATTAATCCAATGGAGATGGCCACTGGTCCTCCGCCCAAGGGAAAGGAGCATCGCCGCCCTGAGCAGTATTTTGTACAGGTGATGACCGGCGCGTGGGCGATAGAGGGCCAGTGTTCAACAGATGTAATGCTTGAGTGATTGTATTAATTTTGTACCAAGTGTACCTCATGCTTTATAATGCATCAGTCTGGCTTGTTTTATATTGTCATGATTTAATTTTGACTCCTGTGCGGCCGTATGTTTAGTCTGAAAGCTACCAGTCATCGGCTTCAGCCCCCAATTGAATATCATGAGGGGTGTTTTGTCTCCGCACTATTACCCTTAGCCAACGTCTTGGTACCCGAAGGCGGTAGTGCATGAGCAAAACCAGGCAATCAGACTATTCGATTTTATCGCTTTCACTTAGCTGTAGGAGCTTGACGATGGGGGGTAAGGACTAGCCCCCGGTGTTTTGTGATGTACTTGGGGATCAACACCTACCCATTCCGATCACCTGGTTTGTGTTAAGACGAACCCTTCGTGTGACACGGCGAAATCGCTAACGATTTCTGGAGTCAAACCTTGTCATCGGATTGCTGATCAATTCGCGCTTACTATGACAGTCAGTTTTCAGCTTTCTCCTCCTGAGGTACTTGACCGAGCAAACCAGAAGTACAATCGCAGGGGTTCTCCCTTTGCCTTCTTAGCCGAACATGCAGAACATAAGAGGCAAGCACAGGAGCAAGGCAACCCAACTATTGACCCAAGAAATAGTTCGGAACTGATGCATATAATGCAATATCCGAGATGCCAGACACCCCGCGAAAGGCGGTGCCGGACTTGAAGATATGGAGCTGATAGGTAAATCGAACTCTTAGCTAGTTAATATGTTTCGTGCCAGGCTGTTCGAAGAGTGAGTGGAGAATCGGAAAGGGAATAGAAAAATCACAAGATGTGGATATCCAAACACCATAAGGGGCGCTTTTATTATTTCTCGTAACATCAAGTCGTCTAACCGTCTGATTCGAACTGCCAAGGCATTATAAAAAATAAAAGAGTTTTACAGAATAAAGGTTTACGCAGGGCCTTGATGCGTGAGTTGAAGCCTTCACTTTGCCCTACTGCACGTCTGCGCCTTTGCTTTTGGGAGGTGAGGGTTGGGACCTTCGATGTGACCTTGAGGGGTCAGGATCCTGCCGCTAGAGCTTTATGCATGGGGGTTTCCAGAATTGGCCCCCGGGTCGTCCGAGGACGAGGTAGTTCTGAATTTCGGTTTAGCCGAACATATATTTCGGATTTGTTGATATATGCCTCACAGCTGCCCATGGTGTTTTGAGTGCGAAATTGTGCTGACGAGGCATGTAGAGTGCGAAGAATGTGGGCATGTCGTGGGGCGCGCATCCCTATTTACGGCGAACGCATGCGGGTTCCCATGATGGGGAACGGGTTCGAACCCATTTACTATTGTCGCCGGCCTTTACGGCGGGTCGGCATCCGGGCCTATATGGGCCGGTGTGGTCTTCGGCCGCTAGGGCCGCAGTGTGCTCTTCAGTTCGAAGTGAGCTTTCTGTGTTGCCGTTGATAGTTATGACACCCGAGGGACCAGGCATCTTCAACTTGAGGTACGCGTAATGCGGAACAACATTGAATTTGGCGAACGCTGTTTGGCCGAGGAGGGCGTGATAGCCACTGCGAAAAAGGTGCAATGTCGAAGATCAAGTCCTCGCTTCAGAAGTTATCCGGAGATCCGAAAACTACTTCAAGCGTCACAGTGCTGGTGTAGCGGGCCTCCACTCCCAGAATGACCCATTTGAAGGTGGTGTTGCTGGGTTTGATCCTTGATGGATCGATCCCCATTTTCCTCATTGTATCTTCGTATATCCGATTGAGGCTGCTACCTCCGTCCAGGAGGACTCTAGTGAGGTGGAATCCATCGATGATGGGGTCTAGCACTAGGGCTGCGGACCCTCCATGGCGTATGCTGGTGGGATGGTCCCTGCGATCGAACGTGATCGGGCAAGCTGACCATGGATTGAACTTCGGCGCTACTGGCTCGACGGAGTACATGTCTCGTAGTGCTCGCTTCCTCTCCTTCTTCGGTATATGGGTTGGGTAAATCATGTTTACCATCTTAACCTCGGAAGGGAAGGGTTTCTGGCATCCTCTATTCAGCCTACGGGGCTCATCATCGTCCTCGCTTCGTGGGCTTTTGCCCGAGTCTTTGGCTGTGAGTTTGCTGGCCTGTTTGATCACCCAACAATTTTGGTTGGAGTGGTTGGCGGGCTTCTCTGATGTGCCGTGGATCTGACAAGGCCTGTCCAGAATTGTGTCTAATAGTCTGGATGGGCCATCATTGTTGCCTTTAGGGGCTTTCTTTTCGGGTCCGGACTTCTGGTTTCAGAATCCGTCATTTACTACCATATCCTCGCCCTTGCCGTCATTGTGGCAACATTTGCTCTTGCTGGTCGGGGCTTTCCATTTCCGTCTCAAACCTCGGAGGCACTGGGTGTGTCGGGGTTGGTGTTTATGCGAGCGAGCCAACAGTCTTCGCCCATGCAAAAGCGGGTCATGAGAGAGGTAAGGGCTGCCATAGTTCTTGGTTTGTCCTAGCCAAGCTGCCGTATGAGCCATTCGTCGTTGACACTGTGTTTGAAGGCGGCCAAGGCTTCGGCATCTGGACAATCTGGTTTTTCTTGGTCAGGAATCGGTTCCAAAATTGTCGGGCAGACACTCCGGGTTGTTGTGTGATGCGATTTAGGTCGTCAGCATCCGGAGGTCGGACATAGGTGCCCTGAAAGTTTGCTCGAAAATCATCCTCAAGCTCTTCCCAGCAGCCTATAGAGTCTTCGGGAAGGCTGTTCAACCAGTGTCGAGCTGGGCCTTTAAGCTTCAGCGGCAAATATTTAATGGCGTGGAGGTCATCTCCTTGCGCCATGTGAATGTGAAGGAGGAAATCCTCTATCCATATGGCTGGATCTGTGGTTCCGTCGTATGATTCGATGTTCACAGGCTTAAAGCCTTACGGGAATTGTTGTTGCATCACCCTCTCTGTGAAGCACAGGGGGTGTGCGGCGCCTCGAACTTGGGCTACATCGCGTCGGAGGTCTTCGGCCCTTCGAGCTTGCTGCTGCTCCCAGATTCTATCATTTTGGTTTAGCCGATCATAGTATCATTCCCGGTAAGTAGGCGGGTCTTCTCTGGGTCTGTAGATGGACCTGGTATGGCCTCCTTGAGCGTCTAGGTCATGGCGGAGGTCGTACTCATAAGTGGGCCGCACTTGATCCTTGCCGTGACGGCGAGGTGGGGCAGCTGGGTGCTCAGCCTCGTTAGCTTCCCTGTCCTGCCCTCTAGGGGGGCGGTCCGGATGTTCGGCGCTTGTATATGTTAGACGTGTTAGCTCTACGGCCTCATCATTGAACTGTGGCAATAGCCTTCGCTTGGGATAACTCTTGGTTGGCTGTTCGCGGCCATACCCCTCTTCGACAGCTAGGACTTGATTTTGCATTTTTGTTTCTTTAGGCTGCGGGTGGTGGCTAAAAGCCTCCGCTTGAACCGTTCCTGCTCCAGAGGGTCTTCGGGGACGATGAAATCGTCCTCCCCAAGACTGACCTCCTCTTCAGAGAGTGGGAGGTAGTTGCTATCCTCAGAGTCGTCAGGGTTTTCTGAATTGAGCGTGTCCTCCTGCCCCGCGGCGTCATCCTGATGATGTTCGATGGCTACATCTCCGGCGAGGTCATCCGTATTATTTATGGTGCCGTTCTCCGCAGAGTCCATGTTACTCGCATGGCTTTGAACTGGCTTTGATCGACGGCACTGTTTTCAGCGTTTGGGCGGCTCATCTCTAGGCTTGCCCCGGTCCTGATCAGGAGCGCCATCGCCGTCCTGGGGGGTGTCCACCATGTAAATATCGTAGGTGGATGTGGCCGACCAGTGATGGGGGGGGGGTGGGCGGGGGGGGGGGGGGGGGCAACATCGGTATTGACCGTGGCTCCACCCTTCTCGTCCATGTATTCGGTATTCTCCAAATTGTAGTCTAGCATATCGTTTAAATCGTTGATAGTGGCTACCAAGTGGGTGGTGGGTGGGACGCAAAATTCCCTGGGGTACGCCTCGAAGGGTTGATGATTGAAGGCGGAGGGCAGGTCCTCCTGGATGGTCATATTCTGAATTCGGTCCAGCGCCTCGTTTAACATTGCGAGGGTCGCCGAACTTGAGGGTTCCGGGCCAAATTCTGGTGTAACGGAGTGGGGGCAGTTAGTGCCCTGGCTGGTCCTTGGTTTCCGCTGGCCGTGCTAAGCTCGGGGTGTGGAGCTGGCTCCTTGAAGGGGTCTGGATCGTCACTTGAGGTCAAGGATGGGCTTTGCTCCTTGCGTGTGGCTTCCCCGCCGGGGTTTGAGATCGGGCTGCTTTGGGCCGGGGGTGACCCCTTGCCGTTGGCTGCCGCTTTGTCGTAAGGGCTCAAGGCCAGGTGAGCATCGTGAGGGGAAGGTTTGGCCGAGATTGATTCTTGGCTTCTGCCTCCTAGTTCTGCCTCGAAGGTCGAAGATAGGTCCTTCGCCGTTGTGGTGTATCCGGACGGAGGCAGAGTTTGGCCCCTGCTTGAAGCGGAGTTCTCCTGGCTCAAAGCTGTTGAGGTCGATCCGTCGATCGGATTAGAAGGGGACTCCGGAGTGGGCATGGCGAGGGTGTGAAAGGGGGCAGCCAATCCGGTGAAAACCAGATCGCCTCGTGTGTCCGCAACATATTCTAGGCCGCCAAATCGAATTCGGTGTCCGGGAGCGAAGGTGTCGATCTGGCCTAGACGACCAGTCAGGTCGGCGTGCAGCACGATGCTGCCGAACGCAAAGACTTTCCCGGGGATGAAGAAGTCCCCGGATCCGATGCCTTCTCCTATGATCAGGCGATCCATCGATCCTTCGGGCGACCCCATAGCGGAACTCTCAATGAAAGCACAATGTCGGTGTCAAAACTGGCAGACCTCGGGGTAGGGGGTCCCGAGCTGTGGATCTAGGATTGATGGGGAACAAGGGACGACGAACACAGTGTTTACCCAGGTTCAGGCCCTCTCGAAGAGGTAATACCCTACGTCCTGCTTGATTGTATTGGATGTATGATGTGGTTTACAGAGTAGATCTACCTCGAGATCAGTATGAGCTAAACCTTAAGGAGATGAGGTGATGAATGTAGCTGTAGCCCTAAAGACTAAAAACCCCTGGTTTATATAGACACCAGTAGGGTTAGGGTTACCGAAGATAGATTATAATAAGGGATTAAAGAGATCCTGTGCCTTCTTGACTTGGAGGGCACACCACGGCTTCATAGATCTCCTCTCATTGTACGGCTCCACCAGTCCGGCCCATGTACAATGGGCCGTCGCCCCGAGGACCCCTTAGTCCATGACTCCCTCAGTCGGTGATACACAGAAGATCGCAGACGATTTGCAGCACTACTACGTGTGCGTAGGGGCTCCGGAACCGTTTGTGATACCACATTATCGCACACGAGAGCTCAGAGTAAACCGTGCCCAATGTAAAATACAATCCCACTTGTAATTTTTTCAGGAAACGTGTGGGATCCCAAACGGAAAGCACACGTCACTCATACCACAACCATCGGTGATACACAAGAAATCACAAACGATCTGCAACACTTGTATGTGTGCGAAGGGGCTCTTGAATTGTTGGTGATAAAACATTATTGCACATGGTAATTGTTCACCAAACATGTGCGATAGTGTCATGCAAGGCAGACGAGTTCCGCAGAAAACTCGTGTGTGATGGGGCACATATCGCACACAGTTCATAAGTTGGCCCGTGTGCCTTAGATATTGTTTCCCAAACGGTTCAGTACGAAACACTGTTTGGTTTCACTGCGTCATTAGAAACTTTTGATCACCAATCCCACACGTGTACGAGAATGTGGTGTGTGCGATGTGTTGCTGCATCGCATACAATTACATTTGGCAATGCGTCTGCATCATGGTTCCCTATCCCCGACGGTTTTTGGGTCGTGTGGGAAGGACCCCCCTATCGCCCACACTCAGTAGGCGACGGTTTAAAATGCCATCGCAGAAAGGGGTCAAAAACCGTTTGTATAGCAGCTCGTTGTACCAGTGCATTGAGACTCTTGCTCTAACTCGTGAGAGCTTTTGCTTGGGTAGTGGTGGAACATCCTCATCATCATCTTCTTCTACTTCATTGTTGTTGGCGTTGTCGTTCGCTTGTGAAGGTGGAGAAGGAGGTCGAGGTGGGTCATCTGGTTGTACTTCCTCATATCCTTCGTCTTGACGAGTTCCACTTGTGGATGCTTCCATGTCAACTTGTGGTTCACCTTGATGTGAAGTAGAGGCCTCCACTTGAATGGACGAAGTACTCTCCTTCACCTCCATTGGGAAAATTTTGCCAATAGACAAATCTTGAATTGCTTTCGAGGGATCTTTGTCTCCTACATCAATTGTAAATTTCTCTACTTGCGAGCCATGAGATTCATCAAACTTTACATCTACCATCTCTTCAACCTTTCAGGTGAAATTGTTATAGACATGGTAAGTGTGAGAGTTAGAGACGTAACTGAGTAGAAAACCTTCATGAGATTTAGGAGCAAATATCGAATGACGATGCTTATAAAGAATGTAGCACTTTGATCCAAATACTCGAAAGTATCTGTCGTGGCTCAACACGATCACCTATGGGGCCATCGGCCCCTTTGTGGTTCGACAAGGGGGAAGGGCACGTTGCACAAAGAGCGAAGGTCATAGAACAGCATGGCAATGGTGACGCAGGTGGTTTTTACCCAGGTTCGAGCCGCTGCGAGGCGTAAGACCCTACTCCTGCTTTGGTGGATTGAGTGGAAGACCGTGGCGAACGCGTAGTGCTCAAGCCCGACAAGGTTGCCTTGGGGAGAGCAGCTACGTGCGTATGAGTGTACAAGGGTCCGAATCCTTTCTAAGGTTGCCTCGGCCCTCCTTTTATAGGTAAAGGGGTTACCGGCAAAACAATCATTATCCAGTGATTAGATAGCCACAGTGCTATCATACCTAACTCTACAGATAGGACAAGGTGCATTAAATGCACCGCTTAGTGTCACATCGTGGACGCAGCCCGGCAAGCCTTGTCGTGCCTTTCAACCACCTTCTCGCCTGCCTGCGTGACACGCCTCTGGACGGGTGTCATTTAGGGGTGATCTTCATTAGAAATGGCTGCCACGTGCTGAATGACTGCCACTTATCCACTTGGGGGCTCGACACCGCACCGATAAGCGACTTGTGTCGCTGTGAGGTGGAGCGACGGAACCCTGGCGGGATAGCAGGCCGCCAGCATCCCAGCAACCCTTGCCGGGGCGTTCTTGGGACTTGCTCTTGGGGTGGCCTCGACCTGACCAGGCTCGACTGCCCGGCAAGGGAGACTTTTCCCTTGGTGGTATCTTGCTGTCTTGGCTTGTCTTGGTCTTCTTGATCCGCCCTTTGATTTCTCAAAGAGTTATCTCTCCTGCCTGGCCTTGTCTTGGATGCTGGAACCTCGCCAGCCAGAGAGGACGGTAGCTGTGGCTGCTCCTTCATCTACTTCCCACTGCGCCACCAGCGCTGCACTAACCACTTGATTGGTTGCTGCTAGGTATAGCAGCAACGGTTCTTGTGGTTTAGGAGCGACTAAGGTGGGAACAGAGGAAAGATAGGTCTTCAAATCTTGCAGCGCAGCTTCTGCCTCTGGGGTCCACTCCATGGGCCCTACCTTCTTCAAGATTTTGAAGAACGGCAAGGCGCGCTCGGCAGACTTGGAAATGAACCAGCTTAGCGCGGTAACACATCCAGTCAAACGCCTCACATCTTTAACTATCTTGGGTGCTTGAATCTGCTCGATCGCCTTGATCTTGTCGGGGTTGTCCTCTATCCCCTAGTGGGACACGAAGAAGCCAAGTAGCTTGCCGGAAGGAACACCAAACACACACTTCTCTGGGTTCAGCTTCAAGTTGATCTTGCACAGATTTGCAAAGGTCTCTTCCAAGTCCTGAATGAGAGTTGACTTGTCCTTGGTTTTGACCACTATGTCATCCATGTAAGCTTCAATATTCCTGTGTAGCTGAGACTCAAACCCTATCTACACTGCTCTTGCGAAAGTGGATCCAACGCTCTTTAATCCGAAGGGCATTCGTACGAAGCAGTACGTGCCACAGGGGGTTATGAACGCTGTCTTCTCCTCGTCTTCTTTGGACATGAAAATCTGGTGGTATCCGGAGTAGGCATCCAAGAAGGAAAGCACATCACACCCGGAGGTGGAATCCATGATCTGGTCGATGCACGGCAAGGGGAACAGGTCCTTTGGGCATGCTTTGTTTAGATCTGTGAAATCTATGCAAAGCCTCCATTTCCCATTCGCCTTGCGCACCACCACTGGATTTGCCAATCATGTTGGGTGCAATACTCCTCTGACCAAACCAGCTGCCTCAAGTTTCTTGATCTCCTCGGCAATGAACTACTGCCGCTCCAAGGCTTGCTTCCGAATCTTCTACTTGACAGGCCGGGCATGAGGGCAGACAACAAGGTGGGGCTCGATTACCTCCCTAGGAACACCGGGGATGTCAGATGGTTGCCAAGAAAACACAGCGACATTCGCCCACAAGAAGGTAATGAGCGCGCTTTCCTATTTGTCGTCAAGGGTGGAGCTGATAGTGAATGTACCATCAGCGCCAACCAGCTCTGCCGGGACCTTCTTCACAGCGGGTGCAGCAACCATGGATATCTTGCTAGGAGATCTCTCCGGCAAATCATCGACGGGTGCAGCGTACTCCGGAGAGGCGCGCTTCCCAGATTCCTTGCCAGCATCCTTGCTAGCTCTTCTACCTTGTTTGTTTTCCTAGGCGGGGATTGCAGCTTCCGCGGCCTCGGCAGTGACTGCCTCCCGGTACATCTTGTCTACGCATATGATCGCGTCCTTCTTGTCTAATGGGATAGAAATGACGCCCATCGGTCCTGGCATCTTCAAGGTGTTGTAGGCATAGGGGGATGCCGCCATGAACTTTTCCAGGGCAGGTTGCCTGAGTATCCCAGTATATGGCAACGGAAGTTTGACCACATCGAACACGATCTTCTCAGTCCGGTAGTTCAACTCCCCTCCAAACGTCACCGGCAGCGTGATCTTCGCCTTTGGACGACTCCTGCCGGGGTTGATACCTTGAAACGTGCCAGTAACCTTGAGCTCTTCATCTGTTATCTGTAGCTTGCTGAGTACCTTGGGGGAAATCAGATTCAACCCGGCCCCTCTATCAACCAACATCTTTGTGACCTTGAGGTTGCGGATTGTTGGTGAAACCAACAACGGCAAGCACCCTACCGCAGTGGTGCGGTCAGGGTGATCCTCTTCGTCAAAGATGATGGGCATGCGAGACCATTTGAGTGGTTTCCGGGAGTCCGCCACTGGCTCCACAGCATTGACCTCACGCGCCCATTGTTTCAGTTGGTGGTGATAGGAGTGCAAGGATGCGCCTCCATCAATGCATAGGGCATCAGTGGCTTTCTGAAACTCTTGCTCACTGGTTTCCTCTTCATCCCCTTCATCACTTTCGTCACCACACTCCTTCTACTCATGGCCTTTAGCAGCTTTTCCCTGATGTTGGGGGACCTTGCCGGGGCGGCCTCCCCGGCCGCCTCAGCCCTTCCCACCAACGCCATCTTGGTCTCTCTCCTTATCACGCTTCTCGTACTCAGCCTTCTGCTTCTTGACGAGTTGCTCGACCTGGTGACATTCTTGGAGATCATGGCCTTTGGTTCTATGGATCTTGCAGTACGGCCCGTCAGCCTTCCCAGCCTTCTCGGCCGCCGCAGCCTCCCGGCAGTCGGCGCACGCGGCAACCTCCTTGCCGGGGGCTTCGGCCTTGGCCTTCTTGCTGGTACTCGGAGCACCCGACCCATCGACAGCTAGCACTGCTTTCTCCTTGCGCTTCTTGTTGCATTTCTTGTTCTTCTTCTTCTGGTCGGCGGCATTGTCGTCATCTTCCGAGTCGATGCCGATGCCATCCTCTTCTCTGGGGAGACGCCTCCCCTCCTCCATACGGGCACACTTATCCGCCAAGGTGTAAAGCTCGTTCACAGTCTTGGGCAACCGGACGTTCATTTTGGAATGTATCCTGTGGTTGCGCACATTTGACTGGAAGGCGGCAATCACAACTGCCGGGTGGATATCTTGAATGTTCTTGTGTACCCGGCTGAACCTCTGCAGGTACTTCTGCAAACTCTCTCCTTCCTTTTGTGGAAGGAGTTGCAAATCGCTAGGCCACCCTCGTTCTTGATGGCCGCCCGTGAAGGCACCAACAAACTCGTGGCACAGATCAACCCAAGTCGAGATAGAGTTCTCCGGCAAGTGCATCAGCCACGACCTCACATTTGGCTTGAGCGCCAAAGGGAAGTAGTTGGTGAATATCTTTTCATCTCTTCCCCCGGCGGCTTGAACAACAATGGTGTAGATGCCCAACAATCGTATTTCTCTGGTATCTTTGGCTTGAACGTACGGGCAGATGGCCAACGGATTTGCCGCAGCTCGCGAGTGAAGGTAGGACACCCAACCTTGAAGGGCAAGTATCCGTCTCCACCAGGCGCAGGCTCGTCGACGTTGGGGCCATTGCGTCTATCAGACTAGCGGTGGGTTTTGCAGCGCCGTTCTATGGTAACACGCGCGTCTTCCCTCCGCCTGTCCTCCAGGACCTGCCGCTGATCTTGATGGGCTCGAGGATCAGACGAAGCCATCGACACCTCGTCGTGTTCTTGGTTGTGCGGCTCTGGCTGCGGCCCCTGCGCTGGCTATCATGGGGGGGACTGCACCGTAACGTCGGCTCCTTCAGCACGGCCAGCGGCTCGGGCCGTTGTCGCTGCCGGTGGATGCCTTGGCGAGCCCGCTCGTTGCGAAACCAATCAAACTTTGAATGGTGGCTCTTCATTCATCCATTTGGTCGGCTGCTGGCGGGAATCTCAACAGGAGCTAGGCTCGAGCCATGGCCTCCGAAGCAGTACTTGGCATGGACGACGGTGCAGATCACGACGTCGCCCGACTGCTGACGATCCCGGTAATGGCGGCGTCGCGTTCTCATCGTTGCGATCCAGTCGCGAGGGCATCGTGACGACGAGAAGGACGCGCTTGGGGGTTGACGACCCCATTCGGCGCTTCATCTTGATTGCCTTGTCCTAGGGAAGGTGTGTGCCTCGTAGCTGCACCCGTAGCAGGGGCAGCTAGGAGGTTGCGGTTCGCGTCGAAGCGGGCGCCATCTCTGCGGCTGCGTTCTCCCGTGAGGTGGAGAGGTGCGAATTAGATGTCCTCCCCTCCCGCATCTCGTGCAGCATGGCCGCTAGGATGTTGTTGACGCTATCCTCCTCCGGCGCCTCCTGCTCCCACCTCAGTCGCGGGAGGAACAACGACGGCGCCGCCTGCGCCGGTCGCGTTCCCCGCGGCGTTTGCGTCCCCCGACGCCACCGTAACCCCCATGGGATCGGTGGCTGCATGCGAGGGGGACTTCGAGGTGGAAGGACGGGCTGCTGCACCGGACTTTTTCTTGGGCACAATGGGTGATGGCGCCGTCATCGAAGGAGATGGTGATGAAGATCGACGCGCTGTTTACGTCCTCGGGTCCGCACAAGCGCTCCCCCCTACCTGGCGCGCCAAAGATGTCATGGCTCGACACGATCACCTATGGGGCCATCCGCCCCTTTGTGGTTGGACAAGGGGGAAGGGCACATTGCACAAAGAGCAATGGTGACGCGGGTGGTTTTTACCAAGGTTCGGGCCGCCGCGAGGCATAAGACCCTACTCCTGCTTTGGTGGATTGAGTGGAAGACCATAGCGAACGCGCAGTGCTCAAGCCCGGCAAGGTTGCCTCAGGGAGAGCAGCTACACGCGTATGAGTGTACAAGGGTCCGAATCCTTTCTAAGGTTGCCTTGGCCCTCCTTTTATAGGTAAAGGGGTTACCACAGTGGCAAAACAGTCATTATCCAGTGATTAGATAGCCACGATGCTATCATACCTAACTCTGCAGACAGGACAAGGTGCATTAAATGCACCGCTTAGTGTCAAGTCGTGGATGCAGCCCGGCAAGTCTTGCCGTGCCTTTCAACCACCTTCTCGCCTGCCTGTGTGACACGCCTCTGGACGGGTGTCATTTAGGGGTGATCTTCATTAGAAATGGCTGCCACGTGCTGAATGACTGCCACTTATCCACTTGGGGGCTCGACACCACACCGATAAGCGACTTGTGTCACTGTGAGGTGGAGCGGTGGAACCCTGGCAGGATAGCAGGCAGCCAGCGTCCCGGCAACCCTTGCCGGGGAGTTCTTGGGACTTGCTCTTGGGGTGGCCTCGACCTGATCAGGCTCGCCTGCCCGGCAAGGGAGGCTTTTCCCTTGGTGGTATCTTGCTGTCTTGGCTTGTCTTGGTCTACTTGATCCGCCCTTTGATTTCTCAAAGAGTTATCTCTCCTGCCTGGCCTTGTCTTGGATGCTGGAACAGTCAGGGCAACATACACCATGGTTTGTTGCACCGACAGTATCCAACTTGGGGTTTGTTACCGGTGAGTAGCTCGTATGCCATTTTGCCGAGAAGCTTGTGAAGATATAGTCGATTCGTAGCATGACAAGCTGTCTCAATCGCTTCCGCCCAAAAGTGTCTTGGCGTCTTGTATTCATCAAGCATCATTCTCGCCACCTCAATAAGTGTTCGGTTCTTCCTCTCAACAACTCCATTTTGTTGAGGTGTATACGTAGCTGAGAACTCATGTGAAATCCCTTCTTCGTCAAGAAAGGTATCACATTGGCATTCTTGAATTCTGTTCCATTATCACTTTGAATGTTCTTGATCATCACTTCAAATTGATTTTCGGCCTTCTTAGCGAAGTTATTGAAGATCTTTTGGACCTGCGGTTTGTCATCAAGAAAGAACACCCACGTAAATCTTGAAAAATCATCAACAATGACCAAACCAAAAGAGTTACCACCAAGGCTCTTATAAGCATTGGGACTGAAGATATCCATGTGAAGTAGCTCAAGTGGTCTTCTCGTGGTCATGATGTTCTTGACAGGATGACTTCCTCCAACTTGTTTTCCTGCTTGGCAACCACTACAAAGTCTATCCTTGCCAAATATAACATCTTTAACACCAAGGATATTATCACCTTTAATAAGTTTATCAAGATTACGCATGCCAACATGACCTAACCTTCTATGCCATAACCATCCTTTAGAAGATTTAGCAATTAATCAAGTACGAGGTTGGGCTCTCTTAGTGAAATCAACAATGTATTGATCACCTCTTCGAATGCTGGTAAAGACCATATTATGATTATCTCTATGAAACACTTTGCAATCTACTTCGGTAAACAAGACATTGAAACCAAAGTTGACTAGTCTAGATACAGAAATAAGATTGTAACCAAGAGATTCAATGAGCATAACATTTTGAATAGAGCTATCATTGGATATGGCCACCTTACCAAGGCCAAGTACCTTACCCTTGGAGTTGTCTCCAAAAGTCACATACTTGCGTGGACCATCATTTTTGGCAAGCTCATGGAACATGTCTTTATATCCGGTCATGTGATCGGTACATCCACTATCAAGAATCCACTCCTTTCCTTCGGATATGTAATTTCGAAGATTTGCCATGAGACTAACATTCCTCATAGTCTCCTCATAATCAATATCACTTTCTTCGTCTTCATCATAATAGCCATGCTCAATATCATCTTCATTGTCATGCGTGTAGTCATCACCTAGTTCAAGTGATTCATTAGATTTATGACCATGACAATGTTCAAGTTTATGAATTTTAATTGTCTCCGAGATGATGCTACTAATGCTTCCAATATCACCTTTTGCACGCATTAGATCACGGAGCTCAAATAGACATTCACCAAACTTGGGATCACTAGGCTTCATGTTATGAAAAGCAATGGATTTTTGAAGAATTCCATTCAGATTTTTCAAAGAGTAATTTGAAAAGTGTTTCTCAAGATAATTCCATATTGTATATGTGCATTTAAAGGTTGGCAACAAAACAAGCACATTTCTAGGCAATCCTCTAATGATAAGATCGATAGTCCTAAGATTGCGAACCATGTCAAGATACTCATCGGGGTTTGGATGCAAAGGATCAATGGGAGGCACATAAAAGCTAAGAATATACTTGTTCAAATCATATTCATTGAAAATCTCAAGCATCTCATTTTTCTATGAACCATAAAACTCCCCATCAAGAATAGGCACTCTACTTCTAATACTCTCGAATGTAGACTCGTCCATCTTCCTCCAATGGTGACTAAACCAAAGCATTAGAGACCAATGCTCTGATACCAATTGAAAGGATCGAGAAGAGGGGTCTAGAGGGGGGTGATTAGACCCTTAACAAGTAAAAGTGGCAGTTTTTAGTTTCTTCAAGTTAAGGTCGAGTTTAGCACAAGTTAATGGCACACAATATATTCAACACAAGCATAGCAAGAGTATTAGCAGCGGAAAGAGTAAATCATGCAAGTGCAAGAATGTAAAGGGATGGTATTGGGGAAACGCACTGCAGACGCGGAGAATTTTTGCCGTGGTTCCGATAGGTGGTGCTATCGTACGTCAATGTTGATGGAGACTTCAACCCACGAAGGGTGACGGTTGTGCGAGTCCACGGAGGGCTCCACCCACGAAGGGTCCACGAAGAAGCAACCTTGTCTATCCCACCATGGCCATCGCCCACAAAGGACTTGCCTCACTCGGGTAGATCTTCACGAAATAGGCGATCTCCTTGCCCTTACAAACTACTTGGTTCAACTCCACATCACGAGGAGGCTCCCAAGCGACACCTAACCAATCTAGGAGACACCACTCTCCAAAAAGGTAACAGACGGTGTGTTGATGATGAACTCCTTGCTCTTGTGCTTCAAATGATAGTCTCCCCAACACTCAACTCAATCTCACAGATTTGGCTATGGTGGAAGAAGGATTTGAGTGGAAGGAAACTTGGGAAAGGCTAGAAATCAAGGTTCAAATGGTAGGAATGGAATCTCTTGATCTCAACACATGAGTAGGTGGTTCTCTCTCAGAAAATGAATGGTGGAAGTGTAGGCATGTTCTGATGGCTCTCTCTTATGAGAAGAGGGGGGTGGAGGGGTATATATAGCCTCCACACAAAATCCAACCGTTACACACTTTTGACCCATCTCGGTGGCACCGAACAGAAAACTCGATGGCACCGATCTGTACAAAAATATGAATGTTAGGAATCTCGGTGGGACCGATGGGAATAACTCGGTAGGACCGATGTGCTAGGGCTTAGGGCAAACCTCGTCTTGGTGGCACTGATTGCCTCGACTCGGTGGGACTGAAGTGAAGCAATAAGGCAACAAAGAGCTAGCAAGCCATCTCGGTGAGACCGATTGCAATTCCCGGTGAGACCGAAATAAGTGCAATGAGAAACAGAGAGTTGGCAAGGCCATCTCAGTGAGACCGAGATCCATATCGGTGTGACTGAACTGTTATGGTTTTTGTAGTGGCTATGTCAAGATGAACTCGGTGGCTCCAGATGAGAAATATTGCTGGGTCTGAGTTGGAGTTTAGGTTTTGGACATATTTGGATAGAGAAAGTGGCTGAGGGTTTTGGAGCAATATCACTAAGCAATTGAGCAAGTGGATCATTTAGCAACACCTCATCCCGTTTTAATAGTATTGGCTTTCCTATGGACTCAATGTGATCTTGGATCACTTAAACAAAAATGTCGAGTCTTGAGCTTTTGCCAATCCTTGTCCTTGTCATTTTGAAGGGGTTCCACATCCTCTTATCCATGCCACTCCATGGTTGAACTTATCTGAAATGTACTAGATAAAACTATTAGTCCAAAAAGAAATATGTTGACATTAATTACCAAAATCACCCAGGGAGCACTTGTGCTTTCACTAGCACAAGGATGACAGACTCGCCTTCAGCCCGACTGAAAGGATCGAGATGGACCTAGAGGGGGGGTGAATATGTACAATTACAAATTTTAATTCTTACTTAGCAATTTTAGGCTATAATGCGGAATATAAAGGTGAGCCTAACAATTGTAAAGATGATACAATGAGCTAAGAAGGCGAGCAAGCACTACAAGAGTATGAATAAGCAAGCACAATATAGAACAAGTAATGATAAGGAGACAAGAAACCACAAGTAGGGAGCTAGGGTTAGGAATAACCACAACTCCGAGAGACGAGGCTCACCCTATTCTCTCTTTGAGATATCACCACGAAGGCGATTCTCAACCACTAGTGGTAAATCTTGGGGTGATCTCCAAACCCTTACAAACTTTTCGAGGGTAATCACAAAGAACGACTCCTCTCCGAAGAACTCCTACCGCCTAGGTGTCTCCAACCTCCAAGAGTAACAAGAACGATGGGGAAAAGCTCAAGACTTGCTCAAATCACGAATTCCTTTGGTGAGAAGAAGGGGAAGGAGTGGATCTATCACTTGCATGGACAACTTCTCACAAATGCTCTGAAATCCCTTGGGGATCTTGGATTTGGTGTATGAGGTTGAGAGAGAGAGAGAGAGAGAGAGTGAAATGTGTTATTGGGGGTGCTCAAAGTGAATGGTCAACCCTCTCACGGGATGAGGGAGAGATATTTATAGTACCCCCCAATAAGTGGCCGTTGGAGCCACTTAAGTGCAGCAGATGTCGGACGTCTGAGGCTTACCGGACGTCCGGTGCCTTGGCATACACTGGATGGCCTACGCTGAGGGAGTCCTGTACTAGGGGGTCCTCGGGATGCCGACCTATCTCACATGGGCCAGACAACTGGGCCGCACTATGGTTGCTGGCAGACCGAACTATGGAGCGGCATAGTATCCGGGTGGGGGACGTTTTGTACCTTGGTGTGTACTCAAGTCAAGATAAAATATTTGGCATGTTTGTTCCCCTGTTGTAACCGACTATGTGTAACCCTAATACCCCTGGTGTCTATATAAACTAGGGGACTTAGTCCGTAGAGGCTAGAGAACAATCACCATCCTACTAGTTTAGGGTTTAATTCATCTGATCTCGTTGTAGATCAACTCTGTAATCCCCATATACACAAGCAATATAATCAACCAGGACGTGGGGTTTTACCTCCTAGAGAGGGCCCGAACCTGGGTAAATATCGTGTCCCACATCCCTTGTTCCCCATTGATCCAAGATCCACAGTTCGGGACCCCTACCCGAGATCCGTCGGTTTTGACACCGACATTGGTGCTTTCATTGAGAGTTCCTCTGTTGGATCATCGAGGGATTGATGGCTCGCCTTATCATCGGAGACGGCATCAACACCGGGGACATCTTCGTCCTCGGGCAACTTTTCGCGTTCGGCAGCATTGTCCTGCATGCCGACTTGACCGGTCATCTTAACCAGGTCGACAGTTTCCCCCTAAGCGTCAGATCAGGTTTGGTAACTTCGAGTACGTCACCGACGCTTGGGGCGATCTGATCTTCAATGGCTTCTCAGCCTTACCTGGAACAACCACGGCCTCCGAAGCATTAACTTCGGGGCCTCTCCTTGATCTGATCTCCCGATCGGCCCTTACCGCACTATCAGCTTCGAGCTCGGGAGCAACTCTTATGTCCTAAGAACAGGAATCAACTCTGTCCGAATCTTTCCTCCTTACCATGGATCCAGCTTTGAGCCCCAGCGGGAGTTCGGCGTTTGAAGACGGGGAGTCAACCCCAGCCGGACTTGCCTTCCTTATTACGGACTCGGTGTTGAGCCTGGGCGCAAGTACGGTGTCCAAAGACCAGGGTTTCGCCCTGGCCGGACTCATGCCACACCCCACCGTGACGATGGAGGTCAACTCTAAAGAAACATCGTACGCCAATCCAGCCAGCCTCGCCTTGTTAAACGAGGTGCTCGATCGGATCCAGATGATGACTATTTTTGATGGCCCGTCCTCGGCTCACGCTCAACGGAACCTTGAGGCAGGCCACGGGGAATTTTTATATCCCACCCATCACCCACTTAGTAGCCACTTTCTAAGACCTAACCGACATGCTGAACTACACCTCCGAGGAGGCTGATGACATGGACGGTGATAGCGAAGCCACGACCCATGTGGATGCCGCCCCTCCCGCCACCGGCCGATGGACGACCACATCCACCTATAATGTCTACATGGTGGACACCCCCAAGGACGACGACAATGGCGCTAATGGGGACGGCACACCCAGAAGGGACAGTAACAGGCCAGGGGAGGAGCCCCCCAAGTGCCAGAGATAACGCCGACGCTCCAAGGGGCGACAAGGCAGGGAAAGCAACACGGCCACTGGAGAAGGCGACACCCCGGACAACGCGAAAGACCTCGGTGACCCTGCCCCGAGCACCAGTCTGATGGCTTAGAAGGGCATGCGGGTCAGTACAACCCTGAGGACCCCAACGATTCCGAAGATAGCAATTACATGCCTCTCTCCGAAGAGGAGGTCAGCCTGGGAGCTGAAGATTTTATCGTCCCAGAAGATCCATTGGAACAAGAGCAGTTCAAGCAAAAGCTCATAGCCACCGCACGGAGCTTGAAGAAGAAGCAGCAACAGATAAAAGCCGAACAAGACATCCTCAACGACTGATGGACGAAAGTCCTAGCAATTGAAGAAGGGTACAGCTATCAACGGCAGACAAAGAGCTACCCCAAGCGCAAATTGTTGCCGCAATTCGATGACGAGGCCTTCGAGCCCACACCGCCAAGACGAACTCAAGGCGACCAGCCTGACCGCCCCCCTCGAGGAAGGGACAGGCCGGCTGGCGATGCTGAATACCAACCTGCCCCTCCTCACCATAAAGGCAAGGAGGCAGCACATCCAGAATATCAATACGATCTTCGACACGACCTGGCCGCTAGAGCAGGTCAGTCAAGGTCTATCTATGGATCAAGAGGTTACCCTCCCAATAGAAGAGACGGATACCAAGCATGGCTCAACCGAAACAATAGAGTTCGGGGTTAACACCAGGCCAAGATGGAATCCGAGGTTCGATGCGATGTGGCCGAAATAAGGGGCGCCGCTCACCCAATGTGCTTCACCGATGAGGTGATGCAGCACCAATTCCCAGAAGGGTTTAAACCCGTAAACATCGAGCCATACGACAGAACCACAGACCCGGCCATATGGATTGAGGATTTTCTTCTCCACATTCATATGGCGCGAGGAGATGACCTCCACGCCATCAAATATCTACCATTAAAGCTCAAAGGACGAGCCCGACATTGGTTGAACAGCCTCCCCGAAGACTCCATAGGGAGCTGGGAAGAGCTCGAGGATGCTTTTCGAGCCAACTTTCAAGGCACCTATGTCCGGCCTCTGAATGCCAACTGTTGGTGTCAAAACTGGCAGACCTCGGGGTAGGGGGTCCCGAGCTGTGGATCTAGGATCGATGGGGAACAAGGGACGATGAACACAGTGTTTACCCAGGTTCGGGCCCTCTCGAAGAGGTAATACCCTACGTTCTGCTTGATTGTATTGGATGTATGATGTGATTTACAAAGTAGATCTACCTCGAGATCAGTATGAGCTAAACCCTAAGGAGATGAGGTGATGAATGTAGCTCTAGCCCTAAAGACTAAAAACCCTTGGTTTATATAGACACCAATAGGGTTAGGGTTACCGAAGATAGGTTACAATAAGGGATTAAAGAGATCCTGCGCCTTCTTGACTTGGAGGGCACACCACGGCTTCATAGATCCCCTGTCATTGTACGGCTCCACCAGTCTAGCCCATGTACAATGGGCCGTCGCCCTGAGGACCCCTTAGTCCACGAGTCCCTCAGTAGCCCCCGAACTTGCCTCCAACGCCGGGGATTGTCCTCTGGAATCTTCAAATCAGTGGCTTGCGGGACGAGTTATTCTATTCCTCTGTTCAACTTGGAGCTGTGTTACTTTCGTCAAACCGTATTCGGAACCCGGACTAGTATGTTTCAAGCTCGGACAGGTTCAGGACCCTGGGATCCGAAGACATCTCGAGATCAAGGTGGAACCATCAGAGTTTTAATGCCATTCCTCGGGGCGAGAGCGTCGCGCACCTTTTCAGAAGGCGCGCGGCCCAATGCCAACTTTCCACGAGCCCGTCCTTCCAGCTTCAAGGCGAGACACCTATTTATAGATCCAAAGGTGCGGGGGACAACTTACTTCCCCTTTCTCACAAGGAACAGCACCGAAGAAATTCCCCAACACCATGGCTGATCTCCCGGGTTCATCCTCGGGCCCACATGGTCCACTTCCAGGCGATTGGTCGAGCTGTTCAATTTCGCACCTTCATCTGAGGTGCATGCAAACACAGTGTTTCCTCCCTCCAGCAGATTTGGTTCCTGTCCACGCCAGTCCCATCTCAGTAGATGGATGTGCCCTCGCCAAGAACTCCCCCGCTCCGAGTAAGGAGGAGAGGGTATGTCTCGTGCCCTTCCTGCTAAGAGGTTTGGGTTTCCCTATTCATCCCTTTTTGCGGGGTTTGTTAGAGTTCTACAGGATCCAACTCCACAACCTCACCCCAGGGTCCATATTGCACAGCTCCGGCTTCGTAGCCCTATGCGAGATATTTCTGAGTTGCGAGGCCCACTTTGAGTTGTGGAGGAAGTATTTCTGTCTTGTCCCTCACCTCCAGGAGGGATCTATATTCGAGGTGGGCAGCGTCGAAGTATGGCGGATAGGCGGGATAGGGTACCCAATGGGGACCCCACAGAAAGATCCCGAAGGATGGACTTCAGAGAAGTTTTACATCGAGGATGTTCCCCTCATCGATCCAATTCGGCAAGGGTTGCCCGAGTACTCAAACAACCCGCCTATAAAGTGGTTCAACTAGCGGCCCAGGGGCCCTTCCCAACAGGACAGTGAAGAGGTGCGTGCACTGGCGGCCAAGATCAGGCTGCTTACTAACACTAAACTGACCAAGGTTGAGGTAATGGCCATCGCCATTACCCGATGCATGTAACCCCTACAGCAGCGGGGTCATCCTTTATGGTGCTATAACGGGACCAATGACGTAACCCGTTATCAACGACAAGGGCCAGACAACAAGGCGGCTCTGGCCAAAATATTGGCCGATCTCTTCAAGGGAGAGGAGACAGAGTTTGCTCGCATGAGTATTGGGGAGGGCTGCTCCGGAAACAATCCGGCCGACTAGGTAAGCTACGATCCATTGTCTTGAGCTCATGGATTACACCCGAACTCTGACTGGTTGTATTTGAACAGGGATGGAGGCTTCAAGTTGCGTCCATTAATTGCCCTTCTCCTCAACCGGAGAATCATTCTCGTGATGACGATCCGGGGTATCATGACGACCCAGAGACGTCGATCGATTTTGAAGACGGGGTGTTCTATCAGGAGAGCCTTGATGGCATCAAAGTTGCTGTGACAGCCGATCACCCTGGGGCTCTTCCCTCTTCCACAGTAAGTGAAAAGAAGACCCTTACCCGAACAGGGACCTCATCTCGCGCTATTCCCCATGTGCTGACTTCTGCTCCCAAGGGTCGCTGCACTACGCGTAAGACCGTCTTGGGAGGAGCATGGACCGTGCCAACTTCGGCCCCTAATGGGAGATCAAAGCAGAAAGCCTCCACCGAAGTAGAAGCACCTGCCCCCTCGGTCCAGCGAGGGTTGATTTTAGCACTTTTTTACTAAAACTTGCTCAATTTTGCAGAAGGCGTATGCCCCTGCACCAACCCAAAGATTCCCCGGGCGCGCCGAATCGCAGCTCCGGTCCCAAGTCTTCGGCACAAGCCAGAACCTCCCCCAAACACACGGTGGTCGGCGCGCCTCCGGCGGACTCCGACGATGTTTCAGTCACCAACTCCGAAGTCGAGAGCGTAATGAATCATCGCCGCCGGAGGGAGACGTTACGCCATACTGCCTTTGCCGAACAGGAATTTAGTGCTTTTAATTCGGTGGATGCGTACCTTGGAACGACCCGAACAGGTCTTGAAGGGATCACCAGTTTTTATGCCACCAAGGTGCAGGTATATAGCTTGAAAGCAGATCATGTTCCCTAACCACCTAGCCCCCAAGCCTTAATTTGGGCGGGACGACCGAGTTAAAGGTGTCTAATGATATTATTTTTGTAGGCTACAAGAGAGCAGAACGAAAAGCTGTCCGAGGACCTTAGAGTGAGTCAGACACAGTTGGTCGAAACCAAGGCCGAACTGGATGCGGCTCGAAAAGCCAGCAACGAGTTATCCGGTAAGTAAAAAAGACTTGTTTCGCAGGTATACGTTGTATTTTATGTATTAACACCGTATTCTCCGTATAGCCACGGGAGCTGCAAGCGAGGTGCAGAGGGAGCTAGAGGCTGGCAAACGGGTACTGACGCGAAGTTAGGAAGAGAAAAATGAGCTCAAGGAAGAGAATCGGCGGAAAGCCGAGGAAATTGAAAACTTGAGAACTCAGCTGGCGCAAGCCTTGGAGGAAAACCAGAAGCTAAAAGGTGGCATATTCGGTAAGTACTGCTCTGACCGGTATGTTGTTAGAGTGGCATTGGCGTTGTAATGATGATATGCCGCATCTGCTTGTTAGGTCTCCTGACTGGGCGACCCGAGGAAGAAGGCAGCGCCTATGACAGGAATCTTTTAAAGGAGCTGTCGAAGACCTATGAGAGGGCCCGGAAGGCCATGAAGAGTATGGCAAAGGCGTTATGGCCGTCGGAGGTGCCGCCAGAGAGCATGGCCGAACTGGCCAGTCGCTTTAAAGGAGCTCGGCGAAGGTTTGAATTGTGGAAGATCTCTTCTTGCCGAGAAGGGGCGCGCGAGGCATGGGCTATGGTAAAGACCCGTTTCACCAAGCTGGACCCGGAGCATATGGCCCGGGTTGGTCTAGTGGGTCCTGACGGCCAAGAGATACCTCTAAGCTTGGTGTATGATGATGTGATGCCCGCCGCTCGTCCTTCTCAGAAGGATTGCACTTTAGAGCAATTGATAGAAAATATGGATCAAGAGTAGTTGTGTCAATTCTATGTATCTATGTACTGGACATTGACCGAGCTCAATCCGCGGTCTTATTTTAAAAGAAATGTTGTCTTAACCGGCCATCGGCTTCCACCTTCCCGATCAGTGATCGGGAAGTGTTTCGTACTACGTGCCGAGGGAAACAAGGCAGTACTTCGGGAACCAGGCAATCCGGCCATTTGGCTCGAACGGACGAAACAAGTGCAGAGAGTTATGTTATATTACTGTTTGACGTAAGAAACATCTTCTGACGAAAATAGTTCCTCCAAAGGTTCCTTTCTTCGGGTTAGTTTATAGTCCGGATGCGTGAAATCAACGGAGACCAATGGCTGCGAGAAAACCTTGGTGATAAGCGCGAGGCTATATTCACTTCTCTTAGGCCGACTTATGTATTCTGTAGGAACGCTAGCTTTCGGCTTCACCCGTCTAAGGTACAGTCCCGGATGACCCGGTCATAACAATCGCAGAGGTGCTCCCTTTACTCCCTAGCCGAACAATCGGGAACGTAGGGGTAAACACAGGAGCCAGGCAACCCAGCTTGGCAAAGATCTTAAGTCAAACAAGTGCATGTGTTGGCTTAACATGTGTGAGAAGGATGCAATCAGTACGAATGCGATTTATACATTTATTCGGCTCTTGTGAGTGAGCCCCCATGAGAAGCAGGGTGTTACATTCAATGATGTATGTAATACGAGCTTGGTATGGTTCGGTTTAGCCGAACTAGCACCATGTCGTAAAAGAGAGAAAAAAGAAAAGAAAAGAAGGAAAAAGGTGGAGATGTATGTCAAGCTCAGGCGTAAAAACACCGCAGCCGGGCTGCGTTCCACGGATTCGGCTTGAGGCAGTCATCGGACGGGCGGCGAAGACGATATGCTCCTCCAATGAGTACTTCATCGATGATGTACGGTCCCTCCCATTTAGGTGATAGTTGATTCTTCTGTTTCTCGGGGAGTCGGAGGATGAGGTCTCCCACGTTATATGTCTTTGCCCAGACTTCACAGTTGTGGTAACGTTGCGCTTGCTGTTGATAGAACACGGACCGAGCTCGAGCTATGTCCGGCTCTTCTTCCAGAGCATGCAGATCATCCTGCCGATTGAGCTCGGCTTCCTTTTCTTCGTACATGCGCCCTCTAGGCGCGTCATGGATAAGTTCGCATGGGAGAACTGCTTCCGCACCGTACACCATAAAAAATGGTGTGTATCCGGTTGATCGATTAGGAGTAGTGCGCAGCTCCCATAGTACGGAATCGAGTTCCTTGACACAATGGCAGTTTGATTGTTCAAGGGATCGAACTAGGCAGGGCTTAATGCCACTCATAATGAGTCCGTTGGCTTGTTCGACCTGTCCGTTGGTCTGTGGGTGGTACACCGAGGCATAATCGAGCTTAATGCCCATTTTACCGCACCAGTCTTTAACTTCCTAGGCGGTGAAGTTGGTACCATTATAGGTAATTATGCTGTGGGGGACACCATAACGGTGGACGACATCGGATAAGAAGTCGACGACTGGTCCGGATTCTGCTGAAGTGACGGGTCTTGCCTCGATCCACTTGGTGAATTTGTCGACCATGACCAATACGTACTTCTTTTTGTTTGTCCCTCCTTTAAGTGGCCCGACCATGTTGAGACCCCAGACCGCAAAAGGCCATGTGATCGGTATCGTCCAAAGAGCTGTGGGGGCATGTGGCTTTGATTTGCGAACAACTGGCATCGGACGCAATGTTGGACTAATGTCTGGGCGTCTTCATGGGCGGTAGGCCAGAAAAAACCTGCTCGGAAAGCCATGCTGACCAAAGCCCGAGCTGCTGCATGGTGTCCGCCCATGCCCGCGTGTATTTTGGCCAAGAGCTGCTGCCCCTTTTCTTCGGAGATGCACCTTTGTAAAACTCCTGTGGTACTCTTCTTATAGAGTTCACCCTCATGGACCTTGTATGCTTTAGAGCACCAAACTATGCGTCATGCTTCGGTTTGATCCTCCGGAAGCTGATGTTGTGTGAGGTAGGCTAGCAGGGGTTCTGTCCAGGTTGGGATTACGGCCATGACTTCATGTGTGGAAGGTGTTTCCTCGAGTGCGGAGCCGCCGATGACGTGATCGTCTTGTTCATTTGCGGGCGAGGTATTGTGAGCGGGCTCGTTGGATAGTGCACTGGTGACATCATCCTGCCACACCACAGAGGGCTTAAAGAGCTACTCGAGGAAAGTGTTTTTGGGAACCGGGTCGCGCTTGGCGCCCATGCGGGCGAGGACGTCGGCTGCTTGATTGATGTCTCTAGCGACATGGTGAAATTCTAGGCCCTCAAATCGGGCTGATATTTGGAGGACCGCGTTTCTATACGCCGCCATCTTGTGGTCTTTCGCATTGAATTCGCCGTTGACTTGAGAGATCGCCAAGTTTGAATCTCCCCTTACTTCGAGGCACTGCACGCCCATTGACGTGGCCATTCGAAGACCATGTAGTAGTGCTTCGTACTCGGCTGTGTTGTTGGAGTCCATGTACATTATTTGGAGGACATACTGAATAGTGTTGCCTATGGGGGAGATAAGGATGACCCCAGCCCCCAGTCCGGCTAACATCTTTGAGCCGTCGAAATACATTGTCCAGTGCGAGTATGTAGAGTACTCCCGGGGTAGTTCCGCCTCGGTCCATTCGGCTATGAAACCGGCCAGCACCTGAGATTTAATGGCTTCGCGTGGCTTGGATGTTATCCCGAAGGGAAGGAGCTCGATGGCCCATTTGGCGATGCGGCCCATGGCGTCCCTGTTATTGATTATGTCATTCAAGGGAACCTCTGATGCCACTATGACCGAACATTCTTGAAAGTAGTGTCGTAGCTTTTGAGATGCCCTGAAAACCATGTAGGCTATCTTTTGATATTGCGGGTATCGTGATTTGCATGGCCTAAGCACCTCGGACACGTAGTAGACCGGCTTCTGGACTTGGAACTTGTGGCCCTCGGACTCCCGCTCCACGACGAGCACCGCGTTGACCACCTGATTGGTGGTTGAAATGTATAGTAGCATGGGTTCGCCGACGCCGGGTGCGGCCAGGATAGGGTTGCCGGCGAGGAGTGTTTTAATCTCCTCGAGTGCCATGGTTGCTTCATCAGTCCACTAGAAGTTCTGGGTCTTTTTGAGCATTTTGTAGAGTGGCAATGCCTTTTCTCCGAGGCGAGATATGAAGCGGCTCAAGGCGGCCACGCATCCTACTAGCTTCTGGACATGCTTGAGCTCTGTTGGTATTGCGAGCTGAGACAACGCTCTAATTTTGGCCGGATTGGCTTCGATTCCTCTATGGGAAATGATGAATCCGAGTAGCTTTCCGGCACGGACCCCGAAGACGCATTTCTCCGGGTTGAGCCGTATGTCGTAGGCCCGCAGGTTGTCAAAGGTTTGGCGTAGGTCGTCTATCAGTGGGTCGATATGTTTGGTTTTGACAACCACATCATCCACGTATGCCTCGACTGCTCTGCCGATTTGGTTTTCGAGGCATGTTTGAATCATGCGCTGGTATGTGGCTCCTACATTTTTTAGCCCGAACAGCATGGTGTTGAAGCAGAAAGGCCCGTAAGGGGTGATGAATGCGGTTGTAGCCTGATCGGACTCATTCATCTTAATCTGATGGTATCCGGAGTATGCGTCAAGGAAGCATAACGAGTCGTGTCTGGCGGTGGCGTCGATGATCTGGTCTATCCTTGCCAGGGGGAATGGATCCTTAGGCAGGCCTTGTTAATGTCTTTAAAGTCGACACATAGCCGCCAGGACTTATCCTTCTTGGGTACCATAACCAGATTTGCTAACCACTCGGGGTGCTTGATCTCGCGGATGAATCCGGCCTCTAGTAGTTTTGCAAGTTCTTAGCCCATGGCCTGCCGTTTGGGTTCAGAAAATCGGCGCAGGGTTTGTTTCACTGGCTTGAAGCCTTTTAAAATGTTGAGGTTGTGCTCTGCTAGCCTGTGTGGGATTCCTGGCATATCTGATGGGTGCCAGGCGAATATTTCCCAGTTTTCACACAGGAATGTCCTTAGCGCCTCGTCGACTGCGGGGTCCAGCTGTGCTCCTATGGATGCCGTTTTGTTGGGATCTGTTGGGTGCACTTGAAATTTTACTATTTCATCTGCTGGCTTGAATGATGTGGGTTTTTATCTTTTACTAAGAACCACATCATCCCTGTCGACTGTAGTGCGTAGCGCTGTCAACTCTTCAGCCGTGAGGGCTTCGGATAGTGCCTCTAGGGCAAGGGATGCCATCTTGTTTTCGCCTCGCAAGGCTTTGCTCGGGTCGCTTTTAAGCGAGATTACCCGTTGGGCCCTGGCATCTTGAGTTTCATATACCCGTAATGTGGTATGGCCTGAAATCTTGAGAATGCCTCACTTCCTAGCTAGAAGGGCATGGTATCCGCTACGGAAAGGCACAACGTGAAATAATAAAGGTTCGGATCTGTAGTTATCGGGTGTGCCGAACACAACGTCCAGGGTTACGCGTCCCAAGCAGTGTGCCTCCCTACCGGGTATTATACCTCGGAATGTGGTATGACTGCGTTCAATGCGAGACCTGTTGAACTGCATCTTGTCTAGAGTATCCTCATAAATGAGGTTGAGGCCACTGCCTCCGTCCATCAACACTTTAGTCAGCCGGAAACCGTCGACAATGGGGTCGAGGACCAGTGCGGCTGGTGTGTGGTTGTTACGGGGGCTTGGCTCGTCCTTCTCGTTGAAGGTGATAGGCATGGCTGCCCATGGCTGTGCGTCCGTCACTTGATATATTTGGTTGAGCTCTCAAAGAGCCTTTTTCCTTTTATTGTTTGAAGCGAACGTCTCGTATATCGGAAGGACATTGTGGTCCTGTGGTGAAGCCGAGGACTGCTTGTTTGGGGGTGTAAGGCCCAAGATTGGCTCGCCATATTTGGCCACTTGTCTTACCACCCAACAGGCTCGAAGTCCGTGGTTGGGTTTGCGTCTAGCAAGACTGAGTGTATTGGGCATGGTTTATCCAGCAACTTGTCTAACACCAATCTGGGCCTAGTTTTCTTTTCGTTCGGCTCACGATCCAGCGTCCGATTTGTGTAAGCTTGTTTAAAGCGAGGCCTTCCGTGATGCGCCGCGGGCGGTGGCCCCATGCTCATCTATTGCGCCCTCCACGTGTTCTCCATGGCGCAATATTTGCGTACCATGTCTGATAGTTCGGTGAAGCTTTGAATTTGGCGACGTGCGAGGGTGTTTGAGAGGCCCTCGTCCCTGCAGTTAAACTGGAAGGCTTTAATTATTTCTTTGTCACAACAAGGTGCCATCCTGTTCTTCACCAGGAGAAATCTAGCCCAATAATGATGGACTGTCTCGTTTGGCAGTTGTTTGACATACATGAGGTCCCATATGTCTGGGTTTCCCGAATCCGGAGAGTATTCCGTGTGGTGGGTGGGTGGGA
The DNA here is from genome assembly GCA_011799875.1 of Thinopyrum elongatum. NCBI lineage: Eukaryota > Viridiplantae > Streptophyta > Magnoliopsida > Poales > Poaceae > Thinopyrum > Thinopyrum elongatum. The sequence continues at coordinate 565,992,180 of CM022303.1, forward strand.
AAATTTTGAGAATTCCCTCCTGCAGCGGACACGGACTATCCTTGATGGGTGGTTGAGTCATGTCTGGTTCTGATCATGCAGGGCTTGGATCCGGACTAGTGTGCGGCTGGATCGGCTCGAGGCCGGATCTAGTGTTGGGGCTCAAGTCCGGACGTACATCTGAGCTGGTGTCTGACTCCGAGCTGGAGATTCGAGTGTACACCGTTCTTAGCTTGCCAGGCTGTAGTCCCTCCTGGGCCTCCTCGACCGTGGCGACGAGGTGCGTGACCGGAGGGGTGTTGATTTCTTAGTCGTCGGGTTTAAGCCTGATCCGATCATAGGCCGTGGGCCTGATGATAGAGATTCCCATTGCACGGAAAAGACACGCCAAGTGGTCTCCCGGCTGGGCACATGGGGGTGGCGGACACTCCGGCGATTTGGTGGGAGATCTTGCGGGCGGTCTGTCGGAGTCGGGCTTCAGGGCCGGACTCTGAGAGATACCGGATTTTTGTGAGTCTGCTGGTCCTGGGGTTGAGGCCCCTGAACCAATGAACCCTTCAATGGGGGGTGAAGCCTTTGATCCAGTCAAGGCGACTAGTGGGATCGGCGCACACTAACATGCCACCGAAGACAAGGAGATGACCGGGGGCGGGGAAACCCTCGGCGCAGGTGTGGTCTCCAACGACCGGTTGAGCCATCGATTCCTATGGCGATCCCATAGCGGAACTCTCAATGAAAGCACCAATGTCGGTGTCAAAACCGGCAGACCTCGGGGTAGGGGGTCCCGAGTTGTGGATCTAGGATCGATGGGGAACAAGGGACGACGAACACAGTGTTTACCCAGGTTCGGGCCCTCTCGAAGAGGTAATACCCTATGTCCTGCTTTATTGTATTGGATGTATGATGTGGTTTATTGAGTAGATCTACCTCGAGATCAGTATGAGCTAAACCCTAAGGAGATGAGGTGATGAATGTAGCTCTAGCCCTAAATACTAAAAACCCTTGGTTTATATAGACACCGATAGGGTTAGGGTTACCGAAGATAGATTACAATAAGGGATTAAAGAGATCCTGCGTCTTCTTGACTTGGAGGGCACACCACGGCTTCATAGATCCCCTGTCGTTGTATGGCTCCACCAGTCCGGCCCATGGACAATGGGCCGTTGCCCCGAGGACCCCTTAGTCCACGACTCCCTCGCCGACGATCTGAGCCACGTGGTCCAACAGCCCGGTGAATCGGCCCAGCAACTTTGGAATTTGTTTTTGACCAAAAAGAATCAAATAGTCGACTGCCCAGACGCCGAAGCCATAGCCACGTTCAAACATAGTATCATGGACGAATGGCTCGCGCGCCAGCTTGTGTTGGAAATATGCCCTAGAGGCAATAATAAAGTGGTTATTATTATATTTCCTTGTTCGTGATAATTGTCTATTGTTCATGCTATAATTGTGTTATCCGGAAATCGTAATACATGTGTGAATACATAGACCACAACATGCCCCTAGTGAGCCTCTAGTTGACTAGCTCGTTGATCAATAGATGGTTACGGTTTCCTGACCATGGACATTGGATGTCGTTGATAACGGGATCACATCATTAGGAGAATGATGTGATGGACAAGACCCAATCCTAAGCATAGCACTAGATCGTGTAGTTCGTCTGCTAAAGCTTTTCGAATGTCAAGTATCATTTCCTTAGACCGTGAGATTGTACAACTCCTGGATACCGTAGGAATGCTTTGGGTGTGCCAAACGTCACAACGTAATTGGGTGGCTATAAAGGCACACTACGGGTATCTCCGAAAGTGTCTGTTGGGTTGGCACGAATCGAGACTGGGATTTGTCACTCCGTGTGACGGAGAGGTATCTCTGGGCCCACTCGGTAGGACATCATCATAATGAGCTCAATGTGACCAAGGAGTTGATCACGGGATGATGTGTTACGAACGAGTAAAGAGACTTGCCGGTAATGAGATTGAACAAGGTATAGGGATACCGACGATCGAATCTCGGGTAAGTATCATACCGGTAGACAAAGGGAATTGTGTACGGGATTGATTGAATCCCCGATATTGTGGTTCATCAGATGAGATCATCGTGGAACATGTGGGAGCCAACATGGGTATCCAGATCCCGCTGTTGGTTATTGGCCGGAGAGATGTCTCGGTCATGTCTACATGGTTCCCGAACCCGTAGGGTCTACACACTTAAGGTTCGGTGACGCTAGAGTTGTTATGGGAAATAGTATGTGGTTACCGAATGTTATTCGGAGTCCCAGATGAGATCCCGGACGTCACGAGGAGTTCCGGAATGGTCCGGAGGTGAAGATTTATATATGGGAAGTCATCATACGGTGACCAGAAGTATTCGGGGGTTTGCCGGTATTGTACTGGGACCACCGAAGGGGTTCCGGGGGTCCACCTGCCCCGGAGGGCCCTATGGGCTGTATGTGGAAGGGAACCAGCCCCTAAGTGGGATGGGCGCCATTCCCCTTAGGGCCCATGCGCCTAGGGTTGGGGGAAACCCTAAAGGGGGCGCCCCCCTTGGCTTGGGGGGCAAGCCCCCTCCCCTTGGCCGCCGCCCCCCCTCTAGATCTCATCTAGAGGGGCCGGCCCCCTTCCCCCTTCGCCCTATAAATAGAGGGGAGGAGGGAGGGCAGCAGGACCTCATCCAAGGCGCAGCCCTCCCCCTCTCCAACACCCCCTCCTCCTCCGTTGAGCTTGGCGAAGCCCTGCCGGAGAACTGCAAGCTCCACCACCACGCCGTCGTGCTGCCGGAGTTGTCTTCCCCAACCTCTCCCTCCTCCTTGCTGGATCATGGCGCGGGAGACATCACCGGGCTGCACGTGTGTTGAACGCAGAGGCGCCGTTGTTCGGTGCTTAGATCGGAATCGACCGCGATCTGAATCGCTGCGTGTATGACTCCTCCAACCGCGTTCTTGCAACGCTTCCGCATCGCGATCTTCAAGGGTATGAAGATGCACTCCCCTCTCTCTCATTGCTAGTCTCTCCATAGATTGATCTTGGTGATGCGTAGAATTTTTTTTAATTTCTACACCGATCCCCAACAGCTTGCACTACTAGGGAAAAGCCTAGCAGTAGCGCGGGTTTTTGGCCTATCAATAGCGCGGGGTGCCGCGCTACTGATACGGCGCTACAGCTAAAGGTTAGCAGTAGCACGGGCTTACACACGCTACTGCTATACGTACTTAGGAGTAGCGCGTTTTGCAGAAATCGCTGCTGGTAAGTACAAGCAGCGCGCCTTTGTGCCTGCACTACTACTATTATTGCGTATTCTATTTCTTTTTTCATTTTATGTCGTATTCATACACCATTATACAAGTTTTCATACAGTAGCAATTTAGAGATTGTTTTTACATCATAATGAGTTATTACATCACTGGGTGGATTAGTTTCAAGCGGATGGATCACTTGAAACTAATCCACGGTTCTTTCACCCAATGATATAATAAATCATCATCATCATATCATTAACAACTTATCATTATAATACATCATTGTCATATAACAACTCCTCATGATCATCATTGTCATATAACAACTCCTCATTGTCATATAACAACTCCTCATGATCATCATCATCAACTCTAGCTAACACATTGTAGCACATAATAACACATTGTACCTAGGACCTACTCCTCTTTTATAGGACCTACTACCTTCTCTTAGGTAAAATAGCATAAAACAAGATAGGCCCCGACTCTCCATTATGGAGAATGGAGATTATCTTGTCTCCAATTCTTGCGCTTCGCACAATGTTGCTTCCAAGTAGCTCCATACGAGTGACCATACATTTTTTCCAATCTTTGATTGTCATGTCTTCATCGGTTTTAGAAATCCGATATGAACAATAGTGATGCGTAGGATGACCTGGCCGTAAGCTCATAACATCAAGGCGACCTTTCGGAAACATCAGATGAGGCACACAATCCTTCGGGATTTTCTGTTGAAAAACATAGTAATAACTTCGTAGTTAGCAACGTAGTTTAGTTTTAGAAGAATTTATGCAAAAGATGCATGGATGTCGTAGTAGTAAAAAATCTTACCATGCAATCTCCATGGAAGTTACCATAGTTCAACATGTGCACTAGTGGCACATATTGACCATAATGTGTAGGAGTTTGATAATAGATATTGTAATTCTCAAGATCATTAATAAATGAGATCAGATGATCTTTCTCCCGATAAGTTAATTCTGCTCCATCGGTGTAGTAGGTTCTGTCTACTATCTTCCGCACATTCTTTGAAGAATGAAAATAATCTATCAATGAAAATAAGTTGTCACCTATTTTGAAATAAACAATATAAATTACTTAATAACTATGTTTGAGAAACTCACATAGCGGTAGAATTGGAAGCGTATCAACAAGGACCCAAATGTCCATATTGTCTTCGTCGATGTCAGGATCACCAAGATAAATGGTGACAAGCATACCCTCATGAAAATCATACGTCTTGCAAAGTGCTTCCCAATCCGGGCAACCAAAATGGGATACGCTCTCAGAATTGTATAGATTTACAGGAAAATCATATCCATGATGGGTCCTTAGCTGAACTATCTTTGTTTCCATACTTTCATGATCTTCAGAATGCATCCTCTCCAAGACATAGCGTCTTGCATGGCATGGGATAAGCTATAGTCGAATTGTAAAAGATGAAAATTACACGTTGAATAAGCAGAAGTCATGCTTAATTACGAAAAAACACTTATCGCTGTTGCGTACCATTTCAACATCGAAGGTCTCCTGGAGCTTAATGCTGAAGCGCCGACCTTCTACCAGGTGAGGCCTGTCGCACAGACCCCGGTCGTCACCGCACCAGTCGCACTCTGCCGGGAGACTTTCGTCGTCCGACGACGACATCGACGACATTTCCTATGTTCATAATTCAAAGATTAAACTTGTACAATTAAATATATGTACTACAAAAACTAAATTAGATCATTATTATTCATCACGGGTTGACTATTGGTCTATCGGGATTCTCCTTCCTCTCTCATATATGGTGGACACTCCCTCACTGATTTTTCGACCGTCAATGATGGTCGCTACTCCTCCTTCCCCTAGCGCATAACAAAGGTCTAGTACAAAGAGAAGAAGGAGAAGCGACCCCCACGACAACAGTCGGGATTCTTCATCTCTGATATATGGTGGACACTCCCTCACTGTTTTTTCACTGTCATGTATGGAGTCCCAACAGACTTAAAGTCAACCCAAAATGTCGTTTAATGCTCTTTCCAGCAAATCCAAGGCACTCGATAGTACACAACACAGTATATCACAGTGGACACCCAAAGAGAAGGAACCATCATTCCGGCAAATTCGGCATGACCTTTGCTAAAAACAGGACATATCGAGCGCCTGAAATATGCCGGAACGGAAACGAATCAACATTCCGGCAAAACATAGGCCACTCGAAGGTACATTGCAAACAAGAACACCAAGACATCCTCTATATTCAGAATGCTAAAACCCTAGTAATAATTTAATAAACTAGAAACTATCAACTAAACCCTAGAAACTATCCTAAATCAAAGTGTTATGTATGAACAGAGGCTTATATCAACTAAAAACTATCAACTATGTCTAAAAATAATATACTAAAACCCTAGTAATAATTCAGTTAACTAGAAACTATCAACTAAACCCTAGAAACTATCCTAAATCAAAGTGTTATATATGAACAGAGTCTTATATCAACTAAAAACTATCAACTATGTCTAAATTTTTACTAATCAGTTAATCATACTAAATCAAAATTGTTATATATCAACTACAAACTATTAAGTAAATCAAAATGTTGCATATCAACAAGAAAATATCAACTAGCTAATAAATCAAAATGTAGCAGGGAGGGGGGTTGTGGATGGAGGAGGAGGGGAGAAGGACAGGGGGAGGAGGAGGGGCGGGAGGGGCGACTGGAGGAGGGAGGAGGAAGCGGAGGAGCGAGGAGGGGGCCGGCCGGGGGGTGAATGGAGGAGTGGAGGGAGGGTGGAGGAGGAGGAGGGAGGACGGAGGAGGAGGGAGGAGGGAGGAGGAAGGAGGGGGAGGATTACCGAGTCCAGGGAGGAGGGGGAGGTGACGGCGGCGCAGAGGGAGGAGGGGTAGGCGACGGCGGCGGCGAGCGGCAGGGGGCAGAGAGGGAGCAACAGGGGGAGTGAGGGGCCGGGAGTGAGGGAGAGAGAGGGAGCGCACGGGGTGTATTAGGTGGGCCTAGCAGTAGCGCAGGTTGAAGCCAAGCGCTACAGCTAAGTAGGATAGCAGTAGCGCGTGTTGAGGAAGGGCGCTACTACTATACCTAGCCTGTCGGGAACGGTGTGGAATTATAGTAGTAGCGCATTTTATCCGTGCCACGCTACTGATATGTGTTTAGTAGCAGTGTTGTTTTTGTACATGCGCTACAGATAAGTAGCAGCAGCGCCTCCTTTTAAAAAGCACTACTGGTAAGCTTCTGTGTATAAGGTTTTCCCTAGGAGTGTTGGCCAAGATAAGCCGAGGACAATGGCGGCCCTCACCTCCCTCATGACCCGCTTTTGTGCGGGTGAGGATAGCTGGTTGGCCCGAAGAAGCACCAACCCCGAAGTCCCCGGCACTTCAGAAGCCCAGGACGGCAATTGGAAGCCATGACGCCATAAAAACAAGCGTTGGCACAATGGCACCGATGCCGATGACACAGCAGTAAATGCGGGATTCCGTAACTCCAAAGTAGGGCCGTGGAAAAAGCCTTCTAAAGGAAACCATGACGGGCCCACCATTTTGGACGTCATCCTGGATAGGCCTTGCCAGATCCATGGCACCTCGGACAAGCCCGCTAACCACACCAACTGTAATTGTTGGGTAATTAAGCAGGCCGGCAAACTCACAGCCGAGGACACGGGCAAAAGCCCACGCAGCGAGGATGATGAGGAACCTCACAGGCCAAACAATGGAGGCCACAAACAATTCCCTCCTGAGGTTAAAACAGTGAATATGATCTATGCCACTCATATACCCAAGAAGGAGAGGAAGCGCGCACTTCGGGACGTCTACACCATCGAGCATGTAGCCTCGAAATTCAATCCATGGTCGGCATGTCCGATCACCTTCGACCGCAAGCACCACCCGACCAATATTCATCATGGAGGGTCGGCTGCTTTGGTCCTAGATCCCATTATCGATGGATACCACCTTACCAGAGTGCTCATGGATGGTGGCAGCAGACTCAGCCTAATCTATGAAGATACAGTAAGGAAAATGGGAATTGACCCGTCAAGGATCAAACCCAGCAGCACCACCTTCAAGGGGGTCATCCCCAGCGTTGAAGCCCGCTGTTCGGGCACTCTCACTTTGGAAGTGGTATTCGGCTCTCCGGATAACTTCCAGAGGGAAGACTTGATCTGCGACATCGTCCCCTTTCGCAGTGGCTATCACACCCTCCTAGGCCGAACGACGTTCGCTCGCTTCAACACCGTCCCACATTATGCCTACCTCAAATTAAAAATGCCCGGACTAAGATGCGTCATCACAGTAAATGATAACATGGAGCACTCTCTCCGGATCGAGGAACACACTGCAGCCTTGGTGGCCGAATATGAAGGGCCGAAGTGCTAGCTCGCCATCAAGGCACGAGAGGCAAGTAAGAGAGCACGGTCCCTATCTCTAGCCAAAGAGCCTCCCTGTGCTCGACGCACATAGGGATACGCCCCCCACAACATGCCACCCCAGTGGCACATTGTGTGCCTCGACGTCACAACTTCGCACTTAAAATACCATGGGCAGCTGTGGGGTTTAAGCACCAAGAGTTCGGTTCAACCGTACCATGGAACAGGTGCCATCTAGGACCTATCCGGCATCAAGCCCCACCAATGCGGCGACCTCTCGAAGCTCCTTGTCAAGGACCCATCATCAGACAATCACCCTCCCTCTGGATTTGTTCCTTCCAACAGAAGCAAAGGCGCAGACGTCCAGTAGGGCACAGTTAGGGTGTTAACCCACACATCAAGGCCCTATGTCAACCTTTCATTTGTAAATTTATATTTTCCCCCTTTTTTCTGCTCTTCAAATATGTATCAAGTATGATACACATCGGGTTTCATATATAGACCGGCTATTAGACCGGGGGCTTGATCTAGACGCTTGCCCTATACATCAAAGACCGACACCTTTCTTTTCCCTGTGTTCAGCATCTCGGATATTGCATTATATGCACCAGTTCCAAATTATGTCTTGGGTCAATAGTTGGGTTGCCCCACTCCTGTGCTTACCTCCTTACGTTCCGCACATTCGGCTAAGAAGGTAAAGGGATAACCACTGCGATTGTACTTCCACCTAGTTCGGTCAAGTACCTCAGTGGAGAAAGCCGAAAACTGACTATCATAATACGCGAGAAATGGTCGGTGATCCATTGACAGGTCTTCAAACGAAAAATCGTTAGTGATTGTCCCATGTACTATGAAGGATTTGTTTTTGAACAAATCAAGTGATTGATGCCTCGCCCTCGGGTTCGCCGAACATCTCACCACACTGGGGGCTATTTACCAGCCCCCGCAGTCAAGCTCCTATGGCTAAGTGAAAGTAATAAAGCCGCATAGTCTGATTGACTTGTTCCCCTCCTACACTACTGCCTCCGGGCACTGAGACATCGGCTAAGGTTACAGTGCGAAGGATGGAACACCCCTCGTAGCATCTACGTGGGGGCTGAAGCCGACGACTGGTAACTTTCAGAGTGAAACGGCCGCATAGGAGTCAAAATTAACACAAATACATGCAAGTATGATAACCCATACAAAACACAACCGCATTATAAAGCACAAGGTTCGACCATAGTTTAATACAATAATGACACGACTACTCAAGGAGTACATCCTTCGAGTACTGTGCCTCTACTGCCCGAGCACCGTCCATCACGACAGACAAATACTGCTATGGGCGCCTATGCTCCTTTCCAGCTGGAGGAGGTCCTGTGGCCATCTCAATGGGCTTGATCTTCGGCCAATGCACCATGGTCTTTGAGAATGCCATCCGAGCCCCCTCGATACACACAGAGCGCTTCACGGTCTCAACACGGGCAACAGTGTCACACAGCTTCACCAAAAAACCGAAATAGCTGCTCGGTATGGGCTCGGAGGGCCACAGCCGGACACAAAGGTCCTTCATGGACGGTTCCGCCATTCGGTGTAGCTCCATAAATTGCATCATTTGATTAACAAGGAGGGGAGGGTGCTCGGGCGTCTGGAACTACGCCTAGAATAGCCTCAGCTCGGAGTCACCCTCCAGAGCCGCATAGTGCCTTGATGCATCAGCCGCACTCTTTGGGAGCTCCACAAATGCGCCTACAGAATGCCAGACCCAGGTGAGCAACGTGAATCTCTGGCCACCAAAGACACTCTGCAGTAAGTACTGCTTACCATTCGCAATCAGTTTTACTTGTCGGAGCTCTTCCCGAGCGCCTCGCGTTTCTGTCCGTGCCTCCTGGACCTCCATCTTCATCTTCGCCAGCTCGGTGGCATGATCTTTGTTTTTATGCTCAATGTCCTCACATTTAGTGATGGCCTCCTTGAGCTCCTATTGTACTTTGGCCACTCTGGCCGCATGCTTCTCGCAGTCGGTTTTCACCAGCGCGAGTTCGGTGGCCGCCTGTTCGGCCGCCGCCTTCTGTTTGGCTGCTTCCTTCTTTGCCTTCAACAGCTCGGCCTTAAGGGCCCCGACCTCTGCGGCGGCAGCTGTAAATCACGTATTGCTTAGGGATAACCTATAATACTTTGCTCAACAAAGAAAATCAAGAAATCATGTTTCGAACGGACTAACCCTGTGCCTCGTCAAACCGCTTGTTGACAAGGTCGAGCTCCTCATCAGAGCTCTTGAGCTTCCGATTCATCTCGGCTAGCTCCACGGCATTGGCCGCAGCCACCAACGCTAAGGCCTGAAAAAATGAACCAAGCATCACATTTAAGTAAATTGTTTCAATGGTCTTCGAGCCTCAGACAGGTTTTTTCAAAACTTGCCAGAGTCTCGGGGGCTGCTACATATAAGTACTGCTTCAATCTTGTCTACAAATACATTTTCATGAAGAGAGAGCATTACAATGCTTAACTCAAAGCCTGTTAGGAGGCCACCAAAAGCTTCTCTCAGTCCGCTATTAACAGACCGAACGCTTTGTAAAACCATGCCCATTAGGGCGCGCTGTTCCGCGGCTATGGAGGAGCTACTCACAGCTTCCTCCATCATGTCCGGCCACTCGGCCGCAACCCGCCCCCTGGTGTTCGGCGCGGGCACCAGGGACCCGGCTCCCACTTCAGTGGAAGGAGGATGTGTTGCCTCAGAGGGCCTCGGGGGCTTCGGAGCCGCCTTCTGAAAGGGCTCAGCTTGCCCGAGCTCCTTCTCCTGGTCTTCGTCCGCCGAAGCGTTAGCCTCGGCCATGTCGATGTCACCATCACCCCCCGTGTTTGGCATGGGTGGGGTCCTTTGGGACAGCACCTCTCCGGTCTCTCCGACGACCGGAGGAGGCGCAGAATGCGATGCGCCTCCACTTTCTGCCAGATCGGTTGGTGGAGAAGTGCCCTCAGAGATCTGATCGGTGGGGAGGTCGCGCGGCAGGTTATAACGCGAAAAAGTATACGCTTTTAGTAACGGGCTAGTAAAACTGGCACCCGAGCAGTATTTGGATTCTCACCTCACAGCACGGGGCTTGACCCTAGGAATACTCTCCAAGAACTTCTTGGAGGCTGCGGACTCCTCATCGAAGTCCGAACTATCATCGAGCAGGGCCAATTTGCCCCTGCTCCTTTTCTTCAGGGCCGGGGAGGGGTGCCCTTACTCGGCTTCGGCGGACGCCGCTGATATGTCCATTTTGCATCATGTTTTCCTACTATTATTTATAATGTTTTTATGCATAATAATGCTTTTTGGAATAATTCTAATGCCTTTTCTCTCATAATATGCAAGGTTTACACAAAGAGGGAGAATACCGGCAGCTGGAATTCTGGACCTGAAAAAGCTACGTCAAAGTTACCTATTCTGCACATCTCCAAATGAGCTGAAACTTCACGGAGAATTTTTATGGAATATTTAAGAATTATTGGAGCAAATATCCACCAGAGGGGGCCCACCAGGTGGGCACAACCCACCTGGGTGCGCCAGGGGGCCTGGTGGGTTGTGCCCTCCTCGGCCCACCTCCGGTGCCCATCTTCTGGTATATAAGTCATTTTGACCTAGAAAAAATCAGGAGAGGACTTTCAGGACGAAGCACCGCCGTCTCGAGGCGGAACTTGGGTAGGAGCACTTTTGCCCTCCGGCGGAGCGATTCCGCTAGGGGAACTTCTTTCCCGGAGGGGGAAATCATCGTCATCACCAACAACTCTCCCATCTTTGGGAGGGCTATCTCCATCAACATCTTCAACAGCACCATCTCCTCTCAAACCCTAGTTCATCTCTTGTGTTCAATCTTTGTACCGGAACCTTAGATTGGTGCTTGTGGGTGACTGGTAGTGTTGATTACATCTTGTAGTTGATTACTACATGGTTTATTTGGTGGAAGATTATATGTTCAGATCCATTATGCTATTTAATACCCCTCTGATCTTGAGCATGATTATCATTTGTGAGTAGTTACTTTTGTTCTTGAGGTCACGGGAAAAGTCATGTTGCAAGTAATCATGTGAACTTGATATGTGTTTGATATTTTGATGATATGTATGTTGTGATTCCCTTAGTGGTGTCATGTGAACGTCGACTACATGACACTTCACCTTATTAGGGCCTAAGGGAATGCATTGTGGAGTAGTTATTAGATGATGGGTTGCTAGAGTGACAGAAGCTTAAACCCTAGTTTATGCGCTATTTCGTAAGGGACCAATTTGGATCCAAAAGTTTAATGCTATGGTTAGATTTTATCTTAATACTTTTCTCATAGTTGCGGATGCTTGCGAGGGGGTTAATCATAAGTAGGAGGTTTGTTCAAGTAAGAACATCACCTAAGCACCGATCCACCCACATATCAAATTATCAAAGTAGCGAACATGAATTAAGCCAACATGATGAAAGTGATATGATGAAATTCCCGTGTACCCTCAAGAACGCTTTGCTTATTATAATAGACCATTTTGGCCTGTCCTTTCCCTCAAAAGGATTGAGCTAACTTGCTGCACTTTATTTACCATTAAATTTACTTGCTTGTTACAAATTATCTTGCTATCAAACAACTTGTTACCGAAAATTTCAGTGCTTGCAGACATTACCTTGCTGGAAACCACTTGTCATTTACTTCTGCTCCTCGTTGGGTTTGACACTCTTACTTATCGAAAGGACTATGATTGATCCCCTATACTTGTGGTTCATCAAGGCTCTTTTCTGGCGCCATTGCCGGGGAGCGAAGCACTCTTGGTAAGTGGAAATTGGTAAGGAAAAACTATTACTGCGTGCTGAAATTTATCATTACTTGTTACTATGGAGAATCATCCTTTGAGGGGTTTGTTCGGGGTATCTTCACCTCGAACGGAACCACAATTAGTTACCCCTCAACCTACTGCACCTACTGAAAATATTGGTTATGAAATTCCTTTGGGTATGATAGAACAACTGCTAGCTAATCCTTATGCAGGAGATGGAACTGAACATCCTGATATGCACATGATATATGTGGATGAAATTTGTGGATTATTTAAGCTTGCAGGTTTATCCGGAGATGAAGCTAACAAGAAGGTTTTCCCTTTATCTTTGAAGGGAAAAGCATTGACATCGTATAGGCTATGCGATGATATTGGATCTTGGAACTGGAATCAATTGAAATTGGAGTTTCACCAAAAAAATTATCCTATGCATCTAGTTCATCATGATCGGAATTATATATATAATTTTTGGCCTCGTGAAGGAGAAAATATCGCTCTAGCTTGGGGGAGGCTTAAGTCCATGTTATATTCTTTCCCCAATCATGAGCTTTCAAGAGAAATTATTATTCAGAACTTTATGCTCGGCTTTCTCGTGATGATCAATCCATGCTCGATACTTCTTGTACTGGTTCTTTTATGAAGAAGACTATTGAATTCAGGTAGGACCTTTTAGAAAGAATTAAATGCAACTATGAAGATTGGGAACTCGATGAAGGGAAAGAGTCAGGTATTAAGCTAAAGTTTGATTGTGTTAAATCTTTTATGAATACCGAAGCTTTTCAGAAGTTTAGCACTAAATATGGACTTGACTCTGAGATAGTAGCATCTTTCTATGAATTATTTGCTACTCATGTTGATCTACCTAAGGAGAAGTGGTTTAAATATCACCCTCCTATTAAAGAGGAAATTAAATAACCGGTCATAGCTAAAGATGAAACTATTATCTATAATGTTGACCCAATTGTGCCTACTGCTTACATTGAAAAGCCACCTTTCCCGGTCAAGATAAAAGAGCATGCTAAGGTTTCAATTGTGGTTCGTAAAAGTCATATTAAAGCACCTAAACCTCCTGAGCAAATTAAGGTGGAACCTAGTGTTGCTATGGTTAAAGATCCCATGGTAGAAAATATTGATGGGCATGTTATTTACTTCTGTGACGAAGCTGCTATAATTGGCAAGCCTGATGAAAAAGATAAACATAAACCTGTAGTTGGCATGCCTGTTGTCTCAGTTAAAGTAAGAGATCATTATTATCATGGTTTATGTGATTTAGGTGCTAGCGTGAGTGCTATTCCTTTTACCTTATACCAAGAAATTATGAATGACATAGCACCCACTGAAATAGAAGACATAGATGTTAGTATTAAACTTGCTAACAGAGACACCATCACACCGCTTGGGATTGTTAGAGATGTTGAAGTCTTGTGTGGGAAAATAAAATACTCTACTGATTTTCTTGTTCTTGGTTCCCCACAAGATGACTTTTGTCCCATTATTTTTGGCAGACCTTTCTTGAACACTGTCAATGCTACTATAGATTGCCATAAACAAACTGTGAGTCTTCGCTTTGGTAATGAGTCTCATGAATTCAATTTCTCCAAGTTTAATAGACAACCTCATAAGAAAGAATTACCTAGTAAGGATGAAATAATTGGTCTTGCTTCTATTGCCATGCCTCCTACTGATCCACTAGAACAATATTTGCTAGACCATGAAAATGATATGCATATGCATAAAAGAAATGAAATAGATAAAATTTTCTTCGAACAACGACCTCTGCTCAAGCAAAATTTTCCTATTGAAACTCTTGGAGGCCCTCCTCCACCTAAGGGTGATCATGTGTTTGAATAGAAACAATTGCCAGACACTTTGAAATATGCTTATCTTGATGAGAAAAAGATATATCCTGTTATTATTAGTGCTAACCTTTTAGAACATGAAGAAGAAAGATTATTGAAAATTTTGAAGAAGCACCGTGCTGCTATTGGATATACTCTTGATGATCTTAAGGGCATTAGTCCCACTCTCTGTCAGCACAAGATTAATATGGAACCTGATGTTAAACCCGTTGTTGATCATCAACGACGATTGAATCCCAAAATGAAAGAAGTGGTAACAACTGAAATACTAATGCTTCTAGAAGCAGGTATAATCTATCCCAAAGCTAATAATAGATGGGTAAGTCCCGTTCATTGTGTCCCTAAGAAAGGAGGCATTACCGTTGTTCCCAATGATAAAAATGAACTTATCCCACAAAGAATTGTTACTGGCTATAGAATGATAATTGATTTTAGAAAATTAGATAAATCCACTAGAAAAGATCATTACCCTTTGCCTTTTATTGATCAAATGTTGGAAAGATTGTCTAAGCACACACACTTTTGCTTCCTTGATGGATATTCTGGTTTTTCTCAAATACCTGTTTCACAACCTGATCAAGAAAAACCACTTTTACTTGCCCTTTTGGAACTTATGCTTATAGACGTATGCCTTTTCGGTTATGCAATGCACCTCCTACCTTTCAAAGATGTATGACTGTGATATTCTCTGATTTTTGTGAAAAGATTGTTGAGGTTTTCATGGATGATTTTTCTGTTTATGGAACTTCTTTTGATGATTGCTTAAGCAACCTTGATCGAGTTTTGCAGAGATGTTAGCAGACTAATCTTGTATTGAATTGGGAGAAGTGCCACTTTATGATTAATGAAGGTATTGTCTTGGGTCATAAAATTTCTGAACGAGGTATTGAGGTGGACAAAGCTAAAGTTGATGCAATTGAGAAAATGCCATGTCCTAGAGATATTAAAGGTATTCGTAGCTTCCTTGGTCATGCTGGTTTCTATAGGAGGTTTATTAAAGACTTCTCTAAAATTTCTAGGCCTCTTAGAAATCTTTTACAAAAGGATGTTCCATTTGTTTTTGATGATGACTGTGTAGAAGCCTTTGAAACACTTAAGAAAGCCTTAATTTCTGCACCTATTGTCCAACCACCTGATTGGAACTTGCCTTTTGAAATTATGTGTGATGCTAGTGATTATGCTGTTGGTGCTGTTCTAGGACAAAGAGTTGATAAGAAATTAAATGTTATCCATTATGCTAGCAAAACTCTAGATAGTGCCCAAAGAAATTATGCTACTACTGAAAAAGAATTTTTTTGTGTTTGCTTGTGATAAATTCAGGTCTTACATTATTGATTCCAAAGTAATTGTTCACACTGATCATGCTGCTATAAAATATCTTATGGAAAAGAAAGATGCTAAACCTAGACTTATTAGGTGGGTTCTCTTGTTGCAAGAGTTTGATTTACATATCACTGATAGGAAAGGAGTTGAGAACCCAGTAGCTGATAACTTGTCTAGGTCAGAGAATATCCTTGATGACCCACTACCTATTGATGATAGCTTTCCTGATGAACAACTAGCTACAATAAATGTTTCTCATAATACTCCTTGGTATGCTGACTATGCTAATTATATTGTTGCTAAATATATACCACCTAGTTTCACATACCAACAAAAGAAAAGATTCTTCTATGATTTAAGACATTACTTTTGGGATGACCCACATATTTATAAAGAAGGAGTAGTTGGTATTATTAGACGATGTGTACCTAAGCATGAACAGGAACAAATCCTACAGAAATGTCACTCCGAAGCTTTTGGAGGGCATCATGCGGGAGATAGAACTTCTCGCAAGGTATTGCAATCTGGTTTTTATTGGCCTACTCTCTTCAAGGATGCCCGTAAGTTTGTTTTATCTTGTGATGAATGTCAAAGAATTGGTAATATTGGTAAGCGTCAAGAAATGCCTATGAATTATTCACTTGCTGTAGGACCATTTGATGTTTGGGGTTTTGATTATATTGGACCTTTTCCTTCTTCTAATGGGTATACTCAAATTTTGGTTGCTGTTGATTATGTTACTAAGTGGGTAGAAGCTATTCCAACTAGTAGTGCTGATCACAACACTTCCATTAAAATGCTTAAAGAAGTTATTTTCCCAAGGTTTGGAGTCCCTAGATATTTAATGACTGATGGTGGTTCACATTTCATTCATGGTGCTTTCCATAAAATGCTTGCTAAATATGATGTTAATCATAGAATTGCATCACCCTATCATCCTCAATCTAGTGGTCAAGTTGAACTTAGCAATAGAGAAATAAAACTAATACTACAAAAACTGTTAATAGGCCCCGAAAGAATTGGTCTAAGAAATTGGATGATGCACTTTGGGCCTATTGAACAGCTTATAAAAATCCTATGGGTATGTCTCCTTATAAGATGGTATATGGAAAAGCTTGTCATTTACCTCTTGAGTTAGAACATAAAGCATATTGGGCAATAAAAGAACTCAACTATGACTTCAAACTTGCCGGAGAAAAGAGGTTATTTGATATTAGCTCACTAGATGAATGGAGAACCCAAGCTTATGAAAATGCCAAATTGTTTAAAGAAAAAGTTAAAAGATGGCATGATAAAAGAACCCAAAAGTAGGAATTCAAAGTTGGAGAATATGTTCTTTTGTACAACTCTCATTTCAGATTCTTTGCAGGAAAATTTCTCTCCAAATGGGAAGGACCGTATGTTATTGAAGAGGTTTATCGCTCTGGAGCTATCAAGATCAATAAAGCCGAAGGTACAAACCCGAAGGTGGTCAATGGTCAAAGAATTAAACACTATATTTCAGGTATGCTTATTAATGTTGAAAGCAATATTATCCAAACCATGACACCGGAGGAACACATAAAAGAAACCTTCCGGAACACTCCAGAATAACTGAAAAAGAGGAGGTACGTGATACGGTAAGTAAACGGACTCTAAAAAATCCGCAAAAATATTTTCTGTCAGTTTTGGAATATTACAAAAATTAGGAAAATAAGAAACAGCCAGGAAGGCACCCGAGGGGGGCACAAGACACCAAGGTGCTCCAGGGCCCCCTGGCGCGCCAGTTGGGTTGTGCCCACCTCGGGAACCTTCCTGACTCCGTTTTTCTCCCGTTTGCTTGTTCCCAAGATAAAAAATCTTTATATACCCCTGAACGTATTGACCACCGTATCACGGAGAAATCTTCTGTTCTTCTTTCTTGCTATTTTCTGACAGATTTAGATCGCCATGGCTGCTTCGAGCTCCTCCAAGGACAAGTTCCTCGAGAACGTCATCAACCCGTATTTGCGGGAGGTGATGCAACACCCTCAAGCCATTGAGATGCATGAGGGGGTGCTCCACATCCTTGACGTCCAGGGTCCCAAGGGGACGGGGACCGTGGATGCCAGGCTCGAAGTTATGGAGCAGGAGGTCTTCAAGTGCAAGGGGATGGTGGAACATGGACTCAATGCGAATCACCTCATGATCGTGGATTACGCCCGTGATCTCAAGGTGGATGGCAAATCCATGAAGGACATCGTCTTCACCTTCAACGAGTAAATCAACTTTCTACAAAGCCAAATCTATGATCTCCAGAACCAAATCTTTGAATATGAGGCATGGTTTAAAGGTATGAGTTTGGCTGCTAGTTGTAGGACTCGCGAGACTCGCTCCTCCTCTTATGATGGTGAGACATTGCCATGGAAACCAGAAGATAAGATCGCTACTACCTCATCACCACAACCACCTTCTTCATCACCAAAGGAGACTTGAGTTCATGGTATGGACACTCCCCTTAGCTTGTGCCAAGCTTGCGGGAGGTGTCCCGGTATCGTCTCACCACCACTATCTTTGCTTTTATCTATTTTAGTTTGATCTTTAGTTTTCCTATGATTTAGTTGAATAAAAGTTTAGTTCGATCCTTTCTTTTTGAGTGCTTGCTTAGTGATCTACCTATCTATGTAATCGTGTGCAAGTTATATAATAAAGTTTTGGTGTGAGTCTTTGCTTCGTTACTCTTATGTTTCAAATCAAATAAAAGGAATAAATAAATGAAAAATATCATATGCTAATCTTATGGTAAGTAATGATGTAACATCCCAATTTTCAATTTGAATGTTATTTATAGATCATTCATATGCATCCATGATTTATTGCATTTGTTGTTTAGTTTTGGTTGCATTTTGATCCAAGAGGCCTTAAGCAACTCAAGGACCAATTTGAGAGAGTTGGAGGTTTCAAAAAAATTCAATTTTGATTTATCAAAATTTGGTATTTGGATCAAATTATTTTTTTCAAAACTCTTTTCCAATTATTTTAAAATAAAGAGAGAAGATAACATGACTTCTTCAAATACAGCAATGAAATATTGGAAATTAAATTTTGAATTTTTGGATATTTTAATTGATTTTATTCGCTAGTTTATTTATTTATTGCGGTGTTTATTAGTACTAAAATGTTTGTTTTTAGTTTAGGCATTTAGGCCCAGAAAATGTTCACGAGGTCAATAATAAGGCCATATAGCTACGTGAATTTTTCTGGTATTTTTAGGATTTTATTTATATCTATTTTAACTTGTTTTGTGTCTCTGAAAAATTGTTCTAAAAAAAATCTCCGCAGCCGAACTGGGCCGGCCCAGCTGGCCAGCCAGGCCGCGGCCCAGCCCAGCCGCGCGCTCGTCCCCGAGCTCGGGACGGAGTCCCGAGCGAGCACGCCTCGCCGCCGCCGTGCCGCAGCCGGACTCCGCCTCCGCCTCGCCCTTCCTCCAAGCCACCGCCTCCCCTCCCCGCCTTTATAAGCCGGCCCCGGACCCCCTCTCCTCCCGTCCCAAGACGCAGCCGCCGCCGCCAATTCCGCGCCGCCGCCTGCTGCCGTCGCGCCGCCGCCGCAAGCCGCTGCCGCCGGAGCCGCCGCCGTCCTCCGCACCGCCTCGCCCGAACGCCGCCGTCGCAGCCTGCCGCTGCCGCGCCACAGCCGCAAGCCGCTGCCGCCGGAGCCTCGCCGCCGCCGCCCGATCCGCGTCTCCGCCGGTTTTTCTCCACCCGACCCGGTTTTTTTTGTTTTTGGTTTTTCTTTTTATCCGGTTTATTAGTTAGGTTAGTTTATTTAGCGGACGTTTGTCCGTTAGTCTTTGGTAGCGAACGGTTTTCGTTCGTTAGGTCTCTGTAGCGAACGTTCGTTCGTTAGATTTTTTCTTTTTTCTGTTTATTTTCGGCCAGGGACCTATACGTAGTTATTTTCTTTGCAGATTAGTCCCTGATCTTCAAACGATCACAACTTTTTACTCGTTTATCCAAATCCAATGAAACCAACGCCAAATTCTTCATCTCAATCCCCTCTGTTCAGATAATTAACTTGAACATGTTTTTGAAATTTTAAAATTTAGTTTCAAACAGATTTGAATTTGAACTTCTTTTGATCGTAGTTTGAGTTTCGTAATTCCGGTTTGATCGTTTCTTTTTGCAAATCGAAGCTCTTCACTTGAACTTTCTGTTTAGATCTTTTTATTTGGTTTTACCTTTGCATCTTATGCTTGAGTGCTTATGTATGCTATTGTTTGTCTACAATAGAGTATCTGGAGTGCGAAGCTTGCTACTACGAATCCCTAGGGTTTACCGATCGTCAGCAAGGCAAGTTACACTTTGATCATATCCCTTTATTACCCTGTTTTTATGAATTAGTTATATCCCAAAATATTGCATGATTAGGATTGGGAGCATGTGGTTATTGCTATGTAGTTGATGAGGTAGGAACCTATTACCTTTGATCACCCCGGGATTATACGTTATGCTCATATTGCTTAGCCATGCTCGTAGACGGGGATTGGTATGTGAGATTCATGAAAGTTGCGAGAGTAATTTATCTAAGGGAAACTTAAGGTGGCTACTTGAATACACATCTGGGTGGATTGGTTGCGGGCACCTGGGGAATCCAGTGTTGTCCTAGGAGATCCCGGGGTAACCGTGTGATCATCCTATGGAATGCCACCCAGGCTCAAAGGGATCATAAGATTATTCATGCTAGAAACTTCCATGTGCAGCCACATGCCATTATGGGCTTTGGCATAGTTGAGTAAGTTGTGGGAATCCTTTCCATGATGGGCTAGCAGATGTAGGGGAATTGTAGGTGTACCGGCCTATCTATCTGTTAAGGGGACCTCTTCGGAAAGACTGTGTCTCGATCATCCGTTTCTCAAACATCATGCAGTGCGAGAAATTCAACGGAGGAGATCGAGTCTTGTGGGGAAAAGTGCGCAAACCTCTGCAGAGTGTACAAACTAATCATGATTAGCTGTGTCCCCGGTTATGGACATTTTGAGTATCTGGTACTTGAAGTATTGGTTGATCCCATCACTTTAATTAGAGAATTTGTTGGGTTGTTATTAATTATATTTATTAATTTTGGGATTGAGTTGGGGGTACCTTCTCAATAATGGCTTAAACAGGGTAGTTAAATAAAATTTATTCCTTTGTTGTAGGGAAAAATTGGCTTTATGCAAATGTTAAACTTAGAGCCTCCAACAGCCTTATATTGCATGTAGTGACAGCTATTATTCATCATTGCTCTATAGTGTTATCTTGCCAGCATATTCCATGTGCTGACCTACACGGCTGCAACGTATCATGTTGCAGAATTTTCAGACGAAGAGTAAGGTGCGCTAGGTCGTTGTCGTGCACTCAGTTTTGCCGTGGATTGGATGGACTCATTTACCTTCGAAGCTTCCGCAGTTACTTTATTTAGATGGCCTTCAGCCATATTATTGTAATAAGTACTCTTTATGAGACACTCGATGTAATAAGTGTGTGATTGAACTCTGCTATAATTCCTCGAGTACTGTGTGTGTCAGCAATACCGATCCAGGGATGGCACTTAAGCACAGAGACTTCAATCCAATGGGATCGGGTCGCTACAAGATGGTATCAGAGCGCACGCTGACCGTAGGAGGTGACCCCTAGGAAAAGCCACAGGATACTCTTCTCTTCTCATTTCTAACTCTTCTCTATTTCTACGCTATAGATGTCGGACCCCAGGAACAAGTTCACTCAGCCGGATTACGACACCCCTTTCGGACGAGACTTGAAGGAAGTCACTAGGTACCTGAACATCGGCACACCAAGCTTCACCGGAACCTTCACTGCAACTTTACCAGAAGAGGAGCGCTGGACGATTCAAGTTCGTGTTCTTGGAAGGACGTTTACACCAATTACCGAGCCCATCGTGTTTTCCTTTGATGCACCGACCTGGAGTTTAGGAAAGAGCATGGCCACCCACATCACTATTGGACGCATAGGCGAGGTGTACAACAAGGATCTTAAAGACACCATCTACCAGATATGTGGACGCCGGGATGAGCAATGGGAGATGATTCGTACCAGGAAGGATGGATCTATTGCAGCCTACATACAGGAGATGAACCAGCACATTCGTCGCTATGAGAACCAGATGTGCGCTAACATGGTAGATACCAAGAAGGTGATGACCCGGAACATGGAGCTGGAAGAGGAACTCAAGGCAACTCACGATGGATACGAAGAGGAAATTGTTGTACTACTGGAGCAGAATGAAGACCTGAAGAGGAAGCTAGGAATATTCATGGGGAATCCCAAACCTGAAGTGGACATTCGTTCTGAAGACTACATCATACTAGATGACACGAACACCGACCCCGACAGCGAGGATGAAGACAGTGATGACTATGAAGATGAAGCTGGAGCTGATATTATGGAGTCTTCCACCGATCAAAAATTTTAGTCGACCACCAAATTTCTATTAGCATTCTTCCAAGTATTTAGGGATCTTTTTGAGCTTTTGTAACGGTAGTTTGATCAATTGTATGATTCTTGTTTGAAATTGAGTGGTGTGGATTGAATATGTTTGTCTCATGTGCATAAGGGTAGTGAAATCTCTCATTAGACCTATTCTATTCTATTCTCACCCCTCTAACCTATCAGATGCCTCCGAGATGTGACCCCGGATTCGCTTTCCCACCGGAGCTCACCCAGTTGATCCAACAACAGAATGCCTTGATGCAGATGCTCATTCAGAACCAAGGCAACAACAACAACAACCCACCGCCACCACCCCCAGTTGACAACCTAGCCCGTTTCCTAAGGTTGAATCCGTCGGTGTTCTCTAGTAGCACCAAGCCGATTGTTGCTGATGACTGGCTCCGCAAGATTGGAAGGGAGCTGACCACCGCAGGTTGCACTAATGCTGAGAAGGTGCGCTTTGCCTCACATCAACTGGATGGACCCGCAGCCTCATGGTAGGAGAAGTACACCGCCACTTTCCCCATGGCCAATGTTACTTGGGATCAATTTCAGCAGGCCTTCTGCACTACACATGTTTCAGCTGGAGCCATGAGTCTGAAGAAGCATGAGTTTCGCAACTTACGCCAGGGGAATCGTACTGTGGCGCAGTACGTGGATGAGTTCAGCAAGTTAGCACGCTACGCCCCAGATGATGTGGCCACAGATGCCGCGAAGCAGGAGAAGTTTCTTGAAGGACTGAATGATGAGCTGATTATGCAGTTGATGGTGGCAACTTTCAACAACTACCAGGAGCTGGTAGACAAGGCCCTCATGATTGAAGGCAAGCAGCAGCAGATAGAGAGCCGCAAGCGGAAGTATGGACAGGGAAAGTATAACTCTGGAGCCCAGCAAAAGCCTCACTATTCCCCATACTCGGGAGGACACACTCATCATACCCACGGAGGACATAACCCTGGAGGACATTCTCATCCTGGAGGAAGTGCACATAACCACAGTGGCCCTAAGAATGGAAATGGGAATGGAATTAATAGCAGTCAGAGCCGTTCCAACCCCGCGACACCCGCCAAGAAGGATCTGAGTCACGTTACCTGTTTCAAGTGCGGGAATACCGGACACTACGCCAATGATTGTTCTGAGGCAAAGAATGGTAATGGCAATGGAAGCTCTGGAAAGAAGTCAAATCCCTTCACCAGAGGTCAGGTGAACCACGTCAACGTGGAGGAAGTTGAAGAGCAGCCTGACGCAGTTATTGGTAAGTTTTTGATTAATTCATTTACAACCCTTGTTCTTTTTGACACTGGTGCATCGCATTCATACATATCAAGGGGATTTGTGGATAAGTTTAAGTTGCCCATCATAGCCCTTAAGACACCTATGTTAGTAAGCTCACCAGGAGCGGAGTATATGGCTAGCCGAGGATGTTTTCAGCTGCCGTTGACCATAGGTAGGCATGTTTTTCCCACCGACCTCATTATTCTGGAATCACAAGGATTGGATGTGATACTAGGCATGGATTGGTTATCAACGTATGGAGGAAACATCGATCGTGCTAGTAAGTCAATCCTTCTCACCACCCCAGAGGGACAACGGATCAAGTATGTGTCTAGGCATGCGCCAAGGAGGACTCAAGTAAATTCACTCTCAGGAGTTGTTCAGGAAGAAGTGCCAGTTGTGAAGGATTATCCCGATGTATTTCCGGAGAAAATTACCAGGCATGCCGCCAGACCGAGACATAGAATTTTTGATTGAGTTGTTACCAGGCACTGGAACAATATCAAAGAGACCGTATCGGATGCCCGCAAATGATCTGGAGGAAATTAAGAAGCAGATTAAGGAGTTATTGGAGAAAGGTTATATACGACCAAGTTCATCGCCGTGGGGAGCCCCAGTGCTCTTAGTTGAGAAGAAGGATGGATCCTTGAGAATGGTTGTTGATTATCGTGCGTTGAATGAGGTGACGA
Organism: Thinopyrum elongatum; assembly: GCA_011799875.1. Taxonomy (NCBI): domain Eukaryota; kingdom Viridiplantae; phylum Streptophyta; class Magnoliopsida; order Poales; family Poaceae; genus Thinopyrum; species Thinopyrum elongatum. The sequence continues at coordinate 566,016,138 of CM022303.1, forward strand.
TCAAGAACAAATACCCACTACCAATGATCAATGATTTGTTTGACCAGCTGCAAGGAGCTAAAGTATTTTCCAAGATCGATCTTCGATCAGGATACCACCACCTTAAGATCCGAGAACAGGATATAACCAAGACAGCTTTTACCACAAGGTATGGGCTATACGAGTATACCGTTATGTCATTTGGTTTGACTAACGCCCCTGCCTACTTTATGAGTATGATGAATAAGGTGTTCATGGAGTTCTTGGATAAGTTTGTTGTGGTGTTCATTGATGATATATTGGTTTATTCGAAGAATGAAGAAGAACATAAGGAACATTTGCGCTTGGTTCTTGAGAAGCTCAGGGAACATCAGCTATATGCCAAGTTCAGCAAATGCGAGTTTTGGTTGAAGGAAGTTGGATTTCTTGGACATGTTATATCAGGAGAAGGAATAGCAGTAGACCCATCCAAGGTTAAATCTGTCACCGAGTGGTTGGCACCCACCTCAGTGGGAGAGATACGCAGTTTCCTTGGACTTGCAGGATATTATCGGAGATTTATTGAGAATTTTTCCAAGATTGCGAAGCCCATGACGGAGTTATTGAAGAAGGACACCAAGTTTAAGTGGATCGAGGATTGTGAGGCCAGTTTTCAGGAGTTGAAGAAACCTTTGGTTACAGCCCGAGTGCTAATTCTTCCGAATATACGCAAGGATTTCCAAGTATATTGCGACGCTTCTCGCCAGGGACTTGGAGGCGTTCTTATGCAAGAAGGAAGAGTTGTTTCATATGCCTCACGTCAGCTTCGACCTCATGAGTTGAATTATGCCACGCATGATTTGGAGCTAGCAGCCATAGTGCATGTGCTCAAGACCTGGAGACATTTCCTTATCAGAAATCGTTGTGATGTTTACACGGATCATAAGAGTTTGAAGTACATTTTCACGCAGAAGGAGTTGAACCTCAGGCAGAGGAGATGGATGGAGCTCATAAAGGATTATGACATGAAATTGCATTATCATCCAGGAAAGGCCAATGTCGTGGCCAATGCTTTGAGTCGCAAGAGTTATGTCAATACTCTCATAACCGGAGGATTACCTCAGGAGTTAGCCGAAGATCTCAGAGAACTTCACTTGGAGATAGTTCCGAGAGGTTTTGTTGCAGCATTGGAAGTTCAGTCCACTTTGTTGGGAAAAATCCGAGAAGTTTGTAAGACGGATAAAGAAATCGCGGAGATAAGGGAAAAGATGAGTAAAGGAAAGGCCAAAGGTTTTCATGAGGATGAACACGGGACTTTATGGTTTGAGGATCGCATCTATGTGCCCAAAGACCCAGAGATCAGGAAGTTAATTCTTCAGGAGGCTCATGATTCGCCATACTCGATTCACCCAGGCAACACCAAGATGTATTTGGATTTGAAGGAACATTTCTGGTGGACAGGTATGAAGAAGGATATCACCGAGTACGTAGCCGTATGCGATGTATGTCAGAGAGTCAAAGCAGAGCATCATAAACCAGCAGGATTACTTCAGCCTTTGCCGATACCTGAATGGAAGTGGGATAAGCTTGGCATGGATTTCATCACTGGATTACCCAGGACTCATTCAGGATATGATTCCATTTGGGTTGTAGTTGATAGCTTGACCAAAGTGGCTCACTTTATCATCGTGAAAACCACTTATACGAGCGCGAAGTTGGCCAAGATATATATGACCAGGATTGTATGTCTGCATGGAGTTCCGAGGACCATCGTATCAGATAGAGGAACACAGTTTACATCAAAGTTTTGGAATCAGTTACACCAGACTTTGGGTACCAGGCTAGAGTTCAATACCGCCTTTCATCCGCAGACAGATGGACAGACCGAGAGAGTCAACCAGATTCTGGAGGACATGTTGAGAGCTTGTGCGCTAGACTATGGGTCTAGTTGGGATGATAATTTGCCTTACGCGGAGTTCTCATATAACAATAGCTATCAGGCTAGTTTGAAGATGGCCCCTTTCGAAGCTTTGTATGGAAGGAGGTGCAGGACACCATTGTTGTGGGATGAAGTTGGAGATCGACAACTGTTCAGACCAGATTTAATCAGAGAGTCTGAGGAGAAGGTCAAGTTGATTCGTGATAGACTTAAGGTAGCCCATTCCAGGCAGAAGAGTTATGCCGATACTAAATGCAAGGAGGTAACCTATGAAGTCGGAGACAGAGCATATCTTCGTGTATTGCCACTTCGAGGAGTCAAATGGTTTGGAGTCAAAGGGAAGTTAGCGCCACGATTTTTAGGACCATACCGAGTTTTGGAACGTATGGGGGAAGTTGCATACAAGTTGGAATTACCCGAAGGTTTGTCAGGAGTTCATGATGTGTTTCACATTTCCCAGTTGAAGAAGTGCCATGCAGAGATGGCCGATATTCCTCTGAGAGATACGGTGCCCCTGGAAGCAATTCAGTTGGAGAGTAACCTGACTTATGAGGAGAAACCCGTCAAGATTCTCGAGTTTGCCAACCGAGTTACTCGCAGCAGAGTCATCAAGTTTTGCAAAGTTCAGTGGAGCCACCATACCGAGGAGGAAGCCACCTGGGAGCGCGAAGAAGACCTCCGCAAAGACCACCCACACCTTTTTGCTAGCCAACCCAAATCTCGAGGGCGAGATTCATCTTAAGGGGGGTAGGTTTGTAACATCCCAATTTTCAATTTGGATGTTATTTATAGATCATTCATATGCATCCATGATTTATTGCATTTGTTGTTTAGTTTTGGTTGCATTTTGATCCAAGAGGCCTTAAGCAACTCAAGGACCAATTTGAGAGAGTTGGAGGTTTCACAAAAATCCAATTTTGATTTATCAAAATTTGGTATTTGGATGAAATTATTTTTTTCAAAATTCTTTTCCAATTATTTTAAAATAAATAGAGAAGATAACATGACTTCTTCAAATACAGCAAAGAAATATTGGAAATTAAATTTTGAATTTTTGGATATGTTATTTGATTTTATTCGCTAGTTTATTTATTTATTGCGTTGTTTATTAGTACTAAAATGTTTGTTTTTAGTTTAGGCACTTAGGCCCAGAAAAATGTTCACGAGGTCAATAATAAGGCCATATAGCTACGTGAATTTTTCTGGTATTTTTAGGATTTTATTTATATCTATTTTAACTTGTTTTGTGTCTCTGAAAAATTGTTCTAAAAAAAATCTCCGCAGCCGACCTGGGCCGGCCCAGCTCGCCAGCCAGGCCGCGGCCCAGCCCAGCCGCGCGCTCGTCCCCAAGCTCGGGACGGAGTCCCGAGCGAGCACGCCTCGCCGCCGCCGTGCCGCAGCTGGACTCCACCTCCGCCTCGCCCCTCCTCCAAGCCACCGCCTCCCCTCCCCGCCTTTATAAGCCGGCCCCGGACCCCCTCTCCTCCCATCCCAAGCCGCAGCTGCTGCCACCGATTCCGCGCCGCCGCTTGCTGCCGCCGCCGCAAGCCGCTGCCGCCGGAGCCGCCGCCTTCCTCCGCGCCGCCTCGCCCGAACGCCGCCGTCGCCGCCTGCCGCTGCCGCGCCGCCGCCGCAAGCCGCTGCCGCCGGAGCCCCGCCGCCATAGCCCGATCCGCGTCGCCGCCGGTTTTTCTCCACCCGGCCTGGTTTTTTTTTCGGTTTTTGTTTTTATCCGGTTTATTAGTTAGGTTAGTTTATTTAGCGGACGTTCGTCCGTTAGTCTTCGGTAGCGAACGGTTTTCGTTCGTTAGGTCTCTGTAGCGAACGTTCATTCATTAGATTTTTTCTTTTTTCTGTTTATTTTCGGCCAGGGACCTATACGTAATTATTTTCTTTGCAGATTAGTCCCTGATCTTCAAACGATCACAACTTTTTACTCGTTTATCCAAATCCAACGAAACTAACGCCAAATTCTTCGTCTCGATCCCCTCTATTCAGATAATCAACTTGAACATGTTTTTGAAATTTTGAAATTTGGTTTCAAATAGATTTGAATTTGAACTTGTTTTGATCGTAGTTTGAGTTTCGTAATTCCGGTTTGATCGTTTCTTTTTGCAAATCGAAGCTCTTCACTTGAAATTTCTGTTTAGATCTTTTTATTTGGTTTTACCTTTGCATCTTATGCTTGAGTGCTTATGTATGCTATTGTTTGTCTACTATAGAGTATCCCGAGTGCGAAGCTTGCTACTACGAATCCCTAGGGTTTACCGATCGTCAGCAAGGCAAGTTACACTTTGATCATATCCCTTTATTACCCAGTTTTTATGCATTAGTTATATCCCCAAATATTGCATGAGTAGGATTGGGAGCATGTGGTTATTGCTATGTAGTTGATGAGGTAGGAACCTATTACCTTTGATCACCCCGGGATTATACGTTATGCTCATAATGCTTAGCCATGCTCGTAGACGGGGATTGGTATGTGAGATTCATGAAAGTCGCGAGAGTAATTTATCTAAGGGAAACTTAAGGTGGCTACTTTAATACACATCTGGGTGGATTGGGTGCGGGCACCTGGGGAATCCAGTGTTGTCCTAGGAGATCCTGGGATAACCGTGTGATCATCCTATGGAATGCCACCCAGGCTCAAAGGGATCATAAGATTATTCATGCTAGAAACTTCCGTGGGCAGCCACATGCCATTATGGGCTCTGGCATAGTTGAGTAAGTTGTGGGAATCCTTTCCATGATGGGCTAGCAGATGTAGGGGAATTGTAGGTGTACCGGCCTATCTATCTGTTAAGGGGACCTCTTCGGAAAGACTGTGTCCCGATCATCCGTTTCTCAAACATCATGCAGTGCGAGAAATTCAACGAAGGAGATCGAGTCTTGTGGGGAAAAGTGCGCAAACCTCTGCAGAGTGTACAAACTAATCATGATTAGCCGTGTCCCCGGTTATGGATATTTTGTGTATCTGGTACTTGAAGTATTGGTTGATCCCATCACTTTAATTAGAGAATTTATTGGGTTGTTATTAATTATATTTATTAATTTTGGGATTGAGTTGGGGGTACCTTCTCAATAATGTCTTAAATAGGGTAGTTAAATAAAATTTATTCCTTTGTTGTAGGGAAAAATTGGCTTTATGCAAATGTTAAACTTAGAGCCTCCAACAGCCTTATATTGCATGTAGTGACAGCTATTATTCATCATTGCTCTATAGTGTTATCTTGCCAGCATATTCCATGTGCTGACCTACACGGCTGCAACGTATCATGTTGCAGAATTTTCAGACGAAGAGTAAGGTGCGCTAGGTCGTTGTCGTGCACTCAGTTTTGCCGTGGATTGGATGGACTCATTTACCTTTGAAGCTTCTGCAGTTACTTTATTTAGATGGCCTTCAGCCATATTATTGTAATAAGTACTCTTTATGAGACACTCGATGTAATAAGTGTGTGATTGAACTCTGCTATAATTCCTCGAGTACTGTGTGTGTCAACATTACCGATCCAGGGATGACACTTAAGCACAGAGACTTCGATCCATTGGGATCGGGTTGCTACAAATGACATCACATAAGTAAAAGTATAAGTGGTATAATTTGTTGGAGATTGACAAACATAGCATTGGTCAATGATGCAATTCATGAAAGAATTAATAAGGGAAGAGAAGATTCACATGCAAATGCACTATCTTGGACATCTTATATGATTGTGAGGCCCCATTAAATATTTTGTGTCAAAATAGTTGACGTTGGACAAGGAAGACAACGTAATGATTTATGTTTGTTCATATTCACATAGAAGTTATATTGTCATAGATCCTTTAACATGTGGTGCTTGCCTAATATCTTTGGTAGCCAAAAATTCCGCACTAAGTAGAGATACTACTTCTGCATCCAAAACCTTAAACCCAAATTCATGCCTTGAGAGTCCACCATACCTACCTATGGATTGAGTAAGATCCTTCAAGTAAGTTGTCATCGGTGCAATAAGGCAATAAAAATTGCTTCTAAAAGTGTTGGATCATTTAGTGCAAGAGAAAATTGAGCGTTGTACGAACTTGTGATGGCAAAGAATAAAAGCGACAGACAGCATAATAAAGGTTGCTATCATAAGGGGCAATATAACATGACGTTCTTTTGCATTAAGGGATTTGGCATACAAACAAATAAGCACATGACAACCTCTGCTTCCCTCTGCGAAGGGCCTATCTTTTACTTTTATGCATTTACTTTTATGTAAGAGTCAAAAGTTTTCTTCCCTATTCCTTTTTATTTTCTCTGTTGGTAAGCATCATGTGGTGAGGAAAGATCTAGGCACATATATCCAGTTGGATATGAGTGGGCATGAGTTATTACTGTTGACATCACCCTTGAGGTGAATACGTTGGGAGGCGGAACTATAAGCCCCTATCTTTCTATGTGTCCGGTTGAAACTTTTTGTTCATGGGTATGCTGTGAGTGTTAGCAATCATAGAAGATTAAATGATGGTTGAGCATGTGGACTTGCCTAAAGGCTCTGATACGTGACCCTTCCTGAAATATGATGAATTGTAGTTGCAAAGTTGACTGAGAACATAGTTTGTTGGTTTTAAATAAGGTTTATGCTCTATACTTCAATGTTGTGATGAATTGTTACTTGTTCATGAGAAGTTATATGAAAAAAGTTATTTGATAAAGTTTTATGATAAAGTTCCTTGCTGTTATAATAATTTGCATGATGCTTCTATGTCCGTATTTTGTTTTTATCGACACCTCTCTCTCTAAGCATGTGGACATGTTTTTCGATTTCGGTTTTCGCTTGAGGACAAGCGAGGTCTAAGCTTGGGGGAGTTGATACGTCCATTTTGCATCATGTTTTCCTACTGTTATTTATAATGTTTTATGTATAATAATGCTTTTTGGAATAATTCTAATGCCTTTTCTCTCATAATATGCAAGGTTTACACAAAGAGGGAGAATATCGGCAGCTGGAATTCTGGACCTGAAAAAGCTACGTCAGAGTTACCTATTCTGCACATCTCCAAATGAGCTGAAACTTCACGGAGAATTTTTATAGAATATTTAAGAATTATTGGAGCAAATATCAACCAGAGGGGGCCCACCAGGTGGGCACAACCCACCTGGGCGCGCCAGGGCCCCCAGGCACGCCCTGGTGGGTTGTGCCCTCCTCGGCCCACCTCCGGTGCCCATCTTCTGGTATATAAGTCATTTTGACCTAGAAAAAATCAGGAGAGGACTTTCAGGATGAAGCACCGCCGTCTCGAGGCGGAACTTGGGTAGGAGCACTTTTGCCCTCCGGCGGAGCGATTCCGCTAGGGGAACTTCTTTCCCGGAGGGGGAAATCATCGTCATCACCAACAACTCTCCCATCTTTGGGAGGGCTATCTCCATCAACATCTTCAACAGCACCATCTCCTCTCAAACCCTAGTTCATCTCTTGTGTTCAATCTTTGTACCGGAACCTTAGATTGGTGCTTGTGGGTGACTGGTAGTGTTGATTACATCTTGTAGTTGATTACTACATGGTTTATTTGGTGGAAGATTATATGTTCAGATCCATTATGCTATTTAATACCCCTCTGATCTTGAGCATGATTATCATTTGTGAGTAGTTACTTTTGTTCTTGAGGTCACGGGAAAAGTCATGTTGCAAGTAATCATGTGAACTTGATATGTGTTTGATATTTTGATGATATGTATGTTGTGATTCCCTTAGTGGTGTCATGTGAACGTCGACTACATGACACTTCACCTTATTAGGGCCTAAGGGAATGCATTGTGGAGTAGTTATTAGATGATGGGTTGCTAGAGTGACAGAAACTTAAACCCTAGTTTATGCGCTACTTCGTAAGGGACCGATTTGGATCCAAAAGTTTAATGCTATGGTTAGATTTTATCTTAATACTTTTCTCGTAGTTGCGGATGCTTGCGAGGGGGTTAATCATAAGTAGGAGGTTTGTTCAAGTAAAAACAACACCTAAGCACCGATCCACCCACATATCAAATTATCAAAGTAGCATACACGAATTAAGCCAACATGATGAAAGTGATTTGATGAAATTCCCGTGTACCCTCAAGAATGCTTTGCTTATTATAATAGACCATTTTGGCATGATCTTTGCCTCAAAAGGATTGGGCTACCTTGTTGCACTTTATTTACCATAACCGTTACTTGCTTGTTACAAATTATCTTGCTATCAAACAACTTGTTACCGACAATTTCAGTGCTTGCAGGCATTACATTGCTGGAAACCACTTGTCATTTCCTTCTGCTCCTCGTTGGGTTCAACACTCTTACTCATCGAAAGGACTACGATTGATCCCCTATACTTGTGGGTCATCAGCCGGTCTCTTCCAGGTGCGGGAGGAGTCACTTTCCTCCTCCTCTTCCTCTTCCTGCTCCCCCTCATGTGCGGAGGGGGCGTGGCTATCCCCGGACTTGGTGTCCGGAGGGACTCGTGAGCGGAGGCCCTCCCTCGCGGGATTCAACTTCTTCTTATCCTTTTTCTCTGGTGCCTTGTAAGGCGCCATGGTGCGGCACCCCGGCTCAGAGAGACAACAACACCCAGTATCCCAGCCCAGGGATCAAGTCTTCTGGAATACGACACTGTTAGCATAGAACAAATCAGCTCTTATTACAAATGATACGGATACAAAGGCTCTGATATCACAATGAATTACATCGGCATGGCGATACTACGCCTGCTCAAGTTGCTCTATGCTAGCAGCAGAACAACTCGAAGCAGCAGAATAACTTCTAGCTGCGGAACAACGATGACAGCGATGGACTCCACTCCGTAGGGACTCTGGCTGGAACAGTTATCCTAGCTCGCAAACTCGTGGCATCCTCGACAAGCAAGCAATCACAACATGATCTGCAAACTGGCATGACACACCAGGTGAGTAGTTTGAATGTACTCGCAAGCTCACAGCAACCAAAAGCAATCAAGACAAACAATAGCATGTCATTTACAGGTTAAAGCAATAATGAACATGATACCACTAGGATATTATAAGCATGGCATGACCATATGAACATGATGATACTAGCATGCAACATGTTAACCATATCATGTACCAACTTACTCTGTTCGGAGGTTACCTCGTAACCACCACATGTATCACTTACCATCATGGTCATCACACGATCACCTCAGGATCAAATCAAGCTTGGTATTAACAATACCGTAGTAATCATTACATGACCACAAGGAGCTTGATCTTTACCCGTGATTATAGCATAACACCACAAATATCAACCACTTCGGTATCCACCATACCCTTGTGATCCTCTCACGATCACATAAAGATCAACCAACTTCTTTCCTCTTCGAATAGGGGTTGTTAATTATTCAGATTTATTATTACTGTTGACCCATAGTATGACCTACTACGAACTGGGCCCATATCCATGGGCGCGGCTATCGATAGATTATACACTCTGCAGAGGTTAGTACACTGTACCCACACCACAGAATCCATGGCCTCGTACTCCCATTCGGGAAGACCAACGACGTTCCGACAAAACTGAACTATTGCATGATGCTCTTCTAGCCAGTTTGACCAACTTCCCCTTTGGGCTCAGTCCTGGGTGGCCCCGATGTCACCTCGTGATATCCACGGCCACCGTCGTAGCAAAACAAAAATGGTCCCAAACGGGAACAAAGGGCCCTAACAACTACGGGCACACAAGGCTTATGGCGGCCCACCTGATCAGGGTAGCGCGCGCACATAACCTTCCCTAGTTGGAGGCACCAGCGAGAGGCATGACAATAGACCACATTAGGGCCTTCCCATACAGGCAAGTGTGGCTGCACTAGTTAGCTCGACTCGATGGCACTATGACTCAGTCAACAGGTGTTCAAGTTCGATTAAAATCCGGTTAAATTTGAATGATGATGAGCTGAGTCACAATAGAATAACATGATGCAATAACGATGCATATGAGCATGGCATCAACATGAACATGGATGGGAAGCATAATCATTATACAAGTCAACAACAATAAATCATTTACCCTACTAGCTGCAAATGAGTATGGCATACCGATGATCATGAACAGCACAAGTATAACAAATAATAACACTTCACATGAGCATGGCATGACCACTAGAATCAGAAATAAGTACTAGACAAGAGCATGGCAATAATATTAGCAAGTAAAAAATTAACCAACTAGATGCAAATGACCAAAGCATAAGGATGAGCATGGGTTCACAAGCATATACGAGTCATTCACAGAAATATTAACATGCACAACTTATTTAAATATTCAAGTAGGAAACCATTGCTACTGCAAGGCTCTCATGCAAGTGGCTGTCGTGGCTTGCCTGGGATGAAGAATACACTGGGAAGAAGTGCGATGAAAGCGCGGAACGTTTCCCTCTTGCATGGGGCTAGATAAGGGCAAGGGCAAAGTGGTCATTTCCAGTATGTGGCAACACAGTGAAAATGGTACCAACAGATCGGGCTCGACGAGACGAAGACATGGGCTTTGGAATCACCTGATTCGGAGTTACGGTCGCGAAGATACGGACGGTTGAAGTCCAGGGACTAATCTGTAAAAAGTTCCTCACAAATAGACCCCTGGCTGAAAAACAGAAAACGCCTTCGGGCGGAATATGCTTTCTGCACAGAGAAACGTATTTTCAGCAGAAGCAGACTAAAAATGCGCTTTCTTCAAAGGAAGACGTATTCCTAGGAATACGCTTACACTTAAAAACATGCGGGCCCGAGGCTGAGTCAACGCCGGGTCGCTTACAGGCGGGACCCACTCACCTCTCTCTCCTCCCTCCTGTCTTCTGCTTCTTTCTCCCGACAAAGCAGAGGAGGCGAGGTAGAGGCGAGGCCGGCGCTGGCCCCACCGCCTCCGGCCAACTCCGGCCAAGTGGGGGGCACCGGTGAGCTCGGGGCGCGGCGCCGCACCCGCCTGACCGCAGGGCTCGCATCGGGGAGGGGCAGAAAGGCCGCGGCTCGCGGTGGCAGAGAGTAGGGGCTGCGGCCGGTCTTGCTGATGGGCACGGGGCTCCGGTCGGTCTGGCGATGAACGGAGAGGTGGGGGAGATGCGCCGGAGTCGAGGAGAGCTACTGGAGAGGTCAGGGGGCGAGGGGGACTCGGCTAGCTCAGAATCAGAAGGAGGCCAAGGTGGCCATGGCGAACAGGGGAGGGGGAGGAGAGCTCCGGTGGGCTAGGAGGGGGATGGAGGGGGCGATGAGCTGCAGAGGGACTCGGGCATCCTTCTTATAGGCCCGGGGAGGGCTCGGGAGCACTTGAGAAGCCGCTGGCAACAGGACACGGCGATGGTAGGGGCGGCAGGTCACGAGCGAGGTTGATGGCAACTCAACGACGGAGATATAGGATGGGGCAGAGGCAGAGAAGTGATCGCACGATCACGAATGAGCTTCAGGACACGAAGAGAGCTCGAGAAGAGGAGGAAATAGGCGAGAACAGGGCCACGGTGGCCAGAGCGCGAGAACACGCATGCCAGGCACGGAGTCACCGCGTGAACAGGTGCACGCGGTGCACTCTGGCCGGCCAGACCATGTCAGGAGGATTGGTCATTCATCAAAGAATGCCAAGGAGGAAACAAACAACCATAGAACCCACTGACGTGACCACAGCTTGCTGGAATCCACAGGAACCGCGAGGTGTTTGGAGTGCAGTGAGAGAGGTTGGCTTGGAGATAGACTCTGGTCTTTGGCTGAGAGTGATCTCATACTAAGATGATCATCTCTGCAAATTTTCAGATCATTAGGATGAAGATAAATAGCACTTGCTGTAGAGTGTACCCCACTGGTCAGAAATTCAAAGCATGAAGTAGCACTCTCATGACAAACTGGATTGAGCTGAATTTTGGAGGAGATGAGTTATATAAGCATATGAAGTCCCTGTAAAAGTTTCATACCATTTGGACATACCAAAATGGTACTTGCTTCACAATGCAGCTCTCTGGACAGAATTTTGGGAAAATTAGAGAGAGATAATGGCATGATGAAATGAGCCCAAATTTTGTGTAGAAGATTTATATGGGTAGGAGCATGTCCAAGTAAATTTTCATTAATAATGAAGCAATATAAAATATAGTTGCTTCACAACCTGAAAATCTGACCAGAAACCAAGATTTGAAGGTGTGCTCACATAGATAATATAAATGATCTGAAATGTGGTGGAGAGTCATTATTTGGGCATATTAAAGAGCTTGCAAAATTTTAACTCATTTTGAAATTCCTAGCTAGTACTTCCTTCACCAAGGCTTCCGTCTGACAGAAACTTTGGAAATTTGATGAGGAAGATTCACTAGGCAAATTGAGTTTAATTTTGACATGAGACAATGATATGGATAGGAAAGAGTGCCCAAAATTTTTGGGGACAAACAAGCAAAGATAAATAGCACTTCCTTCTCAAAAAGCCACTTAGGGTAGAATAGGAAAAGGAATATTTGTGAATTATTTTTGAACTAGGCAAGGAATATTTTTGACATATCTTTGAAAGATATGTCCCATATGATTTATGAGAATTTTGTGGGAGTCAATGGCAAAGCAGAAAGGTTGGTTGCTTCACAACCTAGGGCAAACTGGGTTATTCCTTTAATAGAAAAAGGAATCTTCCCAATAAAAAGAATATTGGGATTGGGCTAAGATGAAAATGACAAGATCTTGGGATGGAGTTGAGGATGACAAGCCACTTGGGAGCCTAGGAAGATATGATCTTCCCAAGTTTCCAGAGCACAAAGCCACAGAAAAAGAAACCAAAGCAATAATCCAAAGAAATCCAAAAGAAAAAGAAAAAGCCTAAATCCAGGGTGTTACAAACCTTCCCCCCTTAAAAAATCTTGTCCTCGAGATTTGGTTGCTCAGGGAACAAGTGAATATTCTCACTCAAGGAAACCATTTCCAACTTGGGTTTCTTATATTATGTTCCCACTGGATTTCATCTAACTACCTTGCTCGGGGTGGTTTGCTTCACCGTATCTGACAGGTCTTACCTCATATGTTCATGTTCACATTGGCTCCAATTTCTTTCATATCTGCTGACTTAGCTGAGGTCCGAAAGATTATCATAACTGAAATACATGCCCTTCTTGATAGTGATTCTCGATGAAGGTGTTATTCCAGTTCCGAGAATATTCCACAGAGTTGTGAACACATCTTCTCGGGGAACAAGGAACCTCTTCTATCCAGGCATCGGGTTGCTTGAATATATGCATGCCCTTCCTGGTTCAAAACAGTGATGTGAATCATAACCGTTCTCCTGACGGATTCTGACTTCTCACAGGAGTTTCTGAATCATCTTGACTGGCTCCACCATCTTGAGTATCCAATCCGTACCAAAGATTTGACTGTCGCTTGTCATGACTGACTTAAAAGTGTACCACCTTGTGACGATAACATTCATGGACTTGACTGGCGGTGGTTTGGCAAAAGAATCCTATCCACGACAGGCTATTCCTTAACTGATGCCCATATGTGAGGGCACATGCTTTGAGGCTTGTAGTTTAACATTCTGATTACTCCTTTTGTTGGTATTTCCATGTGGATAAGAGGCTTGATATGAGGTCCTTACAGATGGAGTAGACCTCTTAGGGGTATGTTCCTGGTATTTGATATGGAATAAGACTGTCTTACCTGTATTGTCAGTCTTGCTCCTTCATTTATATTCTCTTCGATTGGGTCCTTTGCCGAAAGAACTTGGCCGCATATACTCTTGATTCTTTTTGTGACCCTGGGTGCAGTCATATGCACTATTTTGGCAATCATCCCTTCGCCTTGTTCATGTCTCGAGTCTCAGGATAATTGCTAGGTTCACGTGTGCTTGTACGGAGCTCATTGTTCTCGTTAATTATACAGGACAGTGACAAGGTTAATAATATCACTTTATCGGGTGTGAGGAGGCTGACCTCGATAGCCACTGGCCAAGATGGTTGTTTCAATGTTGTCTTTCTTCAAGGCTTGTTGCTGCTTTCATCACCCATTGGCTTTCTTTCTCTTGCATAACCGGTGAGGTTGTCGGATGCTTACGTCGAATTCTTCCTCATACGAGTGAATTGCATGAACTTGGTGGCATGCTCACCGTATGTAGAAGTAGCTGATTCTCAAGGAGGACTTGTGTTCTGACTGATTCTTGCATCTGACCCAACTGTTGTAGACCTGATTCTTGGGATGCACTGCCATATGCTGCCAACTCATGGTTTAATATCTTGTACCAGTGTTGTACAGAGGAAGATTGGGCAGCTTGTGTTGAAAACTCATCGAGAGTATCTTGCTGAGGAAGACTGAATAGTTCGAAGCTTTCGTCAGACAGCTTGCTGAAGAAGACTGGGTACCGTATCTCAGAAGCTTCCCCCCTTAATGACATGCTAGGGAAGACTCGGTACCTTATACCAGAAGCTTTAGCGGTATCTTACTGAAGAAGACTGAATATCTTGCACGGGAAGTCATTGATACCTTACTGAGGAAGATTGAGGAGTCTTGTATCGTAAGCTTTCTGGTAGCTTGCGGAGGCAGACTAGGTTGCTCCCACCAGGAACTTCTCTTGGTGATTATGCGGACTAAATGCCATATATCTATATCATCTTAATATTCCTGTTGTTGATTTCTTGTATGAAAAAATTTGTCGGACTGTCCTTCTTGCTGAGCACTTTGACTCGAAATGTACGGTTGGCCTTTTACCCAATTTGTCCTTCTGCTGGTTTAATCATTGTTGCTATGAAAATGGCTCACTGATGTAGACGTGGGGCTGGTAGTCAGATCCGGACAGAATTTGTATTTCGACCGGATGTCTGTAATACGATGCTGTTGGCTGAAAATTTCATTGTGTTTAACTGAGCTCCCTGGTATATACTTCTCAAGGATTCTTCTGGTCTGGTGTCGGTTGATGAGCAACTTTCTTAAGGGGAAATAGGGTAACACCGACAATTCAAATAAAGAAGCACAAGAAACAATCGATTGCAACAAAGCACACAGCATACATGTTACATAACTACTCCACACGGCCACACACAAACATGATACTACAACAGATGCACATGCACTACACGAATGCCTACACCTTGCGCTTGGACAAACGCTCGAGGGCTGATGAAGAAGCTAAAGGAGTAGCGAGTGGAGCAGCTAACTCCAAAACTCCGGTGGAATTAGGGGGAGGGGTCGGTGGAGAAGCCCACTGAGATTGAGTTAGAGTAGCACCAAGCAGTCTCCTGGCTTTGGTGGCGTCTTGGACTGACTCAGAAATAAGAAGACACTCGGCCGTCATGTAATGTGACATGGTGAAAATAGCCGCATCATCCTTGGGATGAATAGAGGGGAACCTGATCCGCTTAGGATTCTCGACGATGGTAGGATAGTACTGATAAGCATGGTTCTCTTGCATCATACTCTCTTGATGACGAAGACCTGTGACTCCTGCCATTGCGGCTAGCTGAACTGCACGTTCTGGAGTGGCACCATAACCACCGTGGAAACTGTAGGTGTGCCTTCCAATAGGAATCGCGGCTGACAGATGAACATGAGCAACATATTCCAGGATTCTTCCTCCAATTGGAAACTGGAAGACTTGATAATTGGGTGGATCTCCGTTGGGATAGAGACTACGCCACATCTCGCAAAGTAGGGAGGCAAAGCTGAGAGGTGCAGGGGCAGCGCTGAACGCAATAGGAACAACATTGGATTCACTGGGGATGGCATTGAACTCACTGGAGACAACAACCATCTATACGCACGGAATAAATGGTTAGGAATAATGAAATAAAACTACATGCATGCTATGCGGCAGACAAACGCAACAACCAAATGCAGCAGTCAAAGACAACAAATAAAAAGGCCCTATACTACTGTTTTCTAATGTTCTCGCGAACTAGGACGTTCCACAGCCAGACCTGCTCTGATACCAAGCCCTGTGGCACCCTAGCTCAGAGAGACCGGAACACCCCGTATCCCAGCCCAGAGATCAAGTCTTCTGGAATACGGCACTGCTTAGCATAGAACAAATCAACTCTTATTACAAATGATACGGATACAAAGGTTCTGATATCACAACGAATTACATTGGCACGGCGATACTACGCCTACTTAGGTTGCTCTATGCTAGCAGCAGAGCAACTCGAAGCAGTGGAATAACTTCTAGCAGCGGAACGATGATGACAGCGATGGACTCCACTCCGTAGGGGCTCTGGCTGGAACGCTTATCCTAGCTCGCAAACACGACAAGCAAGCAATCACAACATGACCTGCAAACTAGCATGACATGCCAGGTGAGTACTTTGAATGTACTCGCAAGCTCACAGCAACCAAAAGCAATCAAGACAAACAACAACATGGCATTTACAGGTTAAAGCAATAATGAACATGATACCACTAGGATATTATCAGCATGGCATGACCATATGAACATGATGATACTAGCATGCAACATGTAAACCATATCATGTACCAAATTACTCTCTTCGGAGGTTACCTCGTAACCACCACATGTATCACTTACCATCATGGTCATCACACGATCACCTCAGGATCAAATCAAGCTTGGTTTTAACAATACCGTAGTAATCATTACATGACCACAAGGAGCTTGATCTTTACCCGTGACTATCGCATAACACCAAAAATATCATAAACTTCGGTATCCATGATACCCTTATGATCCTCTCATGATCACATACAGATCAACTAACTTATTTCCTCATCTAACAAGGGTTGTTAATTATTCAGATTTATTAATATTGTTAACCCATAGTGTGACCTACTATGAACTAGGCCCATATCCATGGGCGCAACTATTGATAGATTATACACTCTGCAGAGGTTAGTACACTGTACCCACACCATAGAACCCATGGCCTCGTACTCCCATTCGGGTGGATCAACGGCATTCCGACAAAACCGAACTATTGCATGACACTCTCCCAGCCACTCCGACCAACTTCCCCTTTGGGCTCAGTCTTGGGTGGCCCCGATGTCACCTCATGACATCCAACGGCCACCGTCGTGGCAAAACAAAAACGGTCCCAAACGGGAACAAAGGGCCCTAACAACTATGGGCACACAAGGCTTATGGCCGCCCACCTGATCAGGGTAGCGCACAAACATAACCTTCCCTAGTTGGAGGCACCAGTGAGAGGCATGACAATATACCACATTAGGGCCTTCCCATACAGGCAATTGTGGCTGCACTGGTCCGCTCGACTCAATGGCACTATGACTCAGTCAACAGGTGTTCAAGTTCGATTAAAATCCGGTTAAACTTGAATGATGATGAGCTGAGTCACAATAGAATAACATGACGCAATAATGATGCATATGAGCATGGCATCAACATGAACATGGATGGGAAGCATAATCATTATACAAGTCAACAACAATAAATCATTTGCCTTACTAGCTGCAAATGAGTATGGCATACCGATGATCATGAACAGCACAAGTATAAAAAATAATAACACTTCACATGAGCATGGCATGACCACTAGCATAAGAAATAAGTACTAGACAAGAGCATGGAAAGAATATTAGCAAGTAAAGAATTAACCAACTAGATGCAAATGACCATAGCATAAGGATGAGCATGGGTTCACAAGCATATACGAGTCATTCACAAAAATATTTACATGCACAACTTATTTAAATATTCAAGTAGAAAACCATTGCTATTGCAAGGCTCTCATGCAAGTGGTTGTCGTGGCTTGCCTGGGATGAAGAATACACCGGGAAGAAGTGTGATGAATGCACGGAACAATTCGCCAGAACGTTTCCCTCTTGGAGGGGGCTAGATAAGGGCAAGGGAAAAGTGGTCATTTCCAGTATGTGGCAACATAGTAAAAATGGTACCAACAGATCGGGCTCGACGAGACGAAGACTTGGGCTTTGGAATCACCTGATTCAGAGTTACGGTAGCGAAGATATGGACGGTTGAAGTCCAGGGACTAATTTATAAAAAGTTCCTCACAAACAGACCCCTGGCTGAAAAACAGAAAACGCCTTCGGGCGGAATACTCTTTTTACACAGAGAAACATATTTTCAGCAGAAGCAGACTAAAAATGCGCTTTCTTCAGAGGAAGACGTATTCCTAGGAATATGCTTTCACTTAAAAACAAGCGGGCCCGAGGCTGAGTCAACGCCGGGTCGCTTACAGGCGGGACCCACTCACCTCTCTCTCCTCCCTCCTGTCTTCTTCTTCTTTCTCCCGACAGAGTAGAGGAGGCGAAGCAGAGGCGAGGCCGGCGCTGGCCCTGCCGCCTTCGGCCAACTCCGGCCAAGTGGGGGGCACCGGTGCGCTCGGGGCGCGGCGCCGCACCCGCCTGACCGTAGGGCTCGCGTTGGGGAGGGGCAGAACGGCTACGGCTGGCGGTGGCAGAGAGTAGGGGCGGCCGGTGGTCTTGGTGATGGGCACGGGGCTCCAGTCGGTCCGGCGATGAACGGAGAGGTGGGGGAGATGCGCCGGAGTCGAGGAGAGCTACTGGAGAGGTCAGGGGGGCGAGGCTAGCTCAGAATCAAGAGGAGGCCGAGGCGGCCATGGCAGACTGGGGAGGAGGCAGAGAGCTTCGGTGGGATAGGAGGGGGATGGAGGGAGCGATGACCTACAGAGGGACTCGAGTATCCTTCTTATAGGCCCGGGGAGGGCTCGGGAGCACTTGAGAAGCTGCAGGCAACCGGACACGGCGATGGCAGGGGTGGCAGGTCATGGGCGAGGTCGATGGCGATTCGACGACGGCGAGATAGGATGAGGCAGAGGCAGAGAAGTGACCGCACGATCATGAGTGAGCTCCAGGACATGAAGAGAGCTCTTGAAGAGGAGGAAACAAACGAGAATAGGGCCGCGGTTGCCAGAGCGCGAGAACACGCATGCCAGGCACGTAGTCACCGCGTGAACAGGCGCACGCGGTGCACTCTGGCCGGCCAGACCATGTCAGGAGGATTGGTCATTCATCAAAGAATGCCAAGGAGGAAAGAAACGAGCATAGTACCCACTGAACTGACCACAGCTTGCTGGAATCCACAGGAATAGCGAGGTGTTTGGAGTGCAGTGAGAGAGATTGGCCTGGAGATAGACTCTGGTCTTTGGCTGAGAGTTATCTCATACTAAGATGATCATCTCTGCAAATTTTCAGATCATTAGGATGAAGATAAATAGCACTTGCTGTAGAGTGTATCCCACTGGTCAGAAATGCAAAGCATGAAGTTGCACTCTCATGACAAATTGGATTGAGCTGAATTTTGGAGGAGATGAGTTATATAAGCATATAAAGGCGCTGTAAAAGTTTTGTACCATTTGGACATACCAAAATGGTACTTGCTCCACAATGCAGCTCTCTGGACGGAATTTTGGGAAAATTATGGAGAAATAATGGCTTAATGAAATGAGCCCAAATTTTGTGGAGAGGATTTATATGGGTAGTATCATGTCCTGGTAAATTTTCAGCAATAATGAAGCGATGTAAAATATAGTTGCTTCACAACCTAAAAATCTGACTAGAAACCAAGATTTAAAGGTGTGCTCACATAGATAATGTAAATGAGCTGAAATTTGGTGGAGAGTCATTATTTGGGTATATGAAGGGGCTTGCAAAATTGTAACTCATTTTGATATTCCTAGCTAGTACTTCCTTCACCAAGGCTTCGATCTGACAGAAAGTTTGGAAATTTGCTGAGGAAGATTCACTAGGAAAATTGAGTTGAATTTTGACATGAGACAATTATATGGATAGGAAAGAGTGCCCAAAATTATTTGGTACAAACAAGCAAAGATAAATAGCACTTCCTTCTCAAAAAGCCACTCAGGGTAGAATAGGAAAAGGAATATTTGTGAATTATTTTTGAACTAGGCAAGGAATAATTTTGACATATCTTTGAAAGATATGTCCCATAGTATTTATTATAATTTTGAGGGAGTCAATGGCAAAGCAGAAAAGTAGGTTGCTTCACAACCTAGGGCAAACTGGGTTATTCCTTTAATAGAAAAAGGAATCTTCCCAATAAAAAGAATATTGGGATTGGGCTAAGATGAAAATGACAAAATCTTGGGATGGAGTTGAGGATGACAAGCCACTTGGGAGCCTAGGAAGATATGATCTTCCCAAGTTTCCAGACTACAAAGCCACAGAAAAAGAAATCAAAGCAATAATCCAAAAGAAAAAGAAAAAGCCAAAATCCAGGGTGTTACACACGGTCAACATCTCCTCTAGCTGAGCCGACCTGGGGTGTTCGGGCAGCGGGGCTGCACTGTTCATCTTCACGGCCTTTTTGAGCCAGCCCTGTGGGAATGAGAAGAAGGAGTTCAGAACCATAGTGGGAATTTGAATATCCGAACATAAAGTGAATAATACTGCATTACCTCCTTCGGGGGATTCTTGGCGTCGAGGCCGATGTCCTCCCAGCCCGCCATGTCTTCTGCGGCTTGAACAGCACCTTCCACAACTTCTCGTGGGTGGTGCCATAGAAGTGTTGCACGGTGCGGGGGTCTTCGGGCTTCTATGACCACATTGGGGCGTCCCGAAATTGGCAAGGCAGGAGGCGGCGGTGGAGCATGATCTGGACCATGTTGGTCAGCATGGCCCCCGCCTTTATCATATTGGAGACATGCTTTTGTAGTGCCTCTACCTTGGTAGTAGACCCCCAGTCAAGGCCTTTCTTGGTCCACGAGGTTAACCTCGCAGGGGGTCTAGATCTGAATTCCGGAGCAGCTGCCCAGGCCGCGTCACGGGGCTCTATGATGTAGAACCATTCTTTTTGCCAAATCTTGACCGTGCCTATGAATACGCCCTCCGGCCAGCCGAGTTGGGTGAGCCTGCTCACCATAGCGCCCCCGTAATCTGCATGCTGGCCGTCGATGATCTTCAGCTTGACGTAGAATACCTTCAGCCATAGGCCAAAGTGCGGCTGGACCCGAAGAAAGGCCTTGTAGATGGTGATGAAGGCCGAGATATGGAGAAAAGAATTCAGAGCTAGGTCGTGGAAGTCGAGCCCGTAGTAGAACATCAACCCTCGAATGAATGGGTGAAGTGGGAAACCCAGTCTCGAATAAAGTGGGGAATGAATACCACCCTCTCGCTGGCGCGGGGCGTCGGCACGACCTGGCCCTCCTCGAGGGCCCGATGAGTAATGTCGGGGGAGAGGTAGCCCGCTCACTTTAGTTGCTCGATGTCGCTGATGGAGACGCTTGAGGCCTCCCACTTGCCCTTCACTCCGGATCCGACCATGGCCGAGCATGGGGAAGGGGGATCTTTTGAGGTGAGTTGAGTTGGGATGCTGGTGCTTTGCGGAAGGCAGTGGCGAAAGGAAGAAGAAGGCGTGAAGGCACGACTACGGCTGGTCTCGTTTTATAAGCGGTCATGATACCAAGAGTCCTTTAAATGCACCGCTGGCCTCGCCACTTCCTGATATACTCGTGACGTTATGCGCGAGTGGGATACTGGGGATCATTGATCAAATCCCTTAAAAAGCGGGACATGATCTCCACCTCGATGAGACGTGCCATTGGAGGGGCTGCCTCGAGCCGCGCATCAAGTTCTCATGTTTATGACCGGCCGCGACCCTTCGCCAAAAGCTGTCAGTTGAAGCTACTACGTATGTTTAAACGGTTGGCCTTCAAGGTTAAGTAAAATCGATAGTCTAAACACCGGATACGGTGCGACTATGCGTGTGAGCCAGATACCCTCTAAAAGGCTCGGCTGGAAAGGATTATTTCACATGCGTAGGAGGAACTCGCCTACAAGCCGGAGACTGCAGATGTGAAAGTTACAAGAAGCCGGCGTTAGAGGCTAGTTCGGGGGCTACTGAGGGAGTCCTGGACTAGGGGGTCCTCGGGATGCCGGCCTATCTCACATGGGCCGGACAACTGGGCCGCACTATGGCTGCTGGCAGACCGAACTATGGAGCGGCATTGTATCCGGGTAGGAGACGTTTTGTACCTTGGTGTGTACTCCAAGTCAAGATAAAAGATTCGGCATGTTTGTTCCCCTATTGTAACCGACTATATGTAACCCTAATACCCCTGGCATCAATATAAACCAGGGGGCTTAGTCCGTAGAGGCTAGAGAACAATCACCATCCTACTAGTTTAGGATTTAGTTCATCTGATCTCGTGGTAGATCAACTCTGTAATCCCCATATACACAAGCAATATAATCAAGTAGGACGTAGGGTATTAGCTCCTAGAGAGGGCCCGAACCTGGGTAAATATCGTGCCCCTCGTCCCTTGTTCCCCATTGATCCAAGATCCATAGTTCGGGACCCCCTACCCGAGATCTGCCGGTTTTGACACCGACAGATGCATTACCGGTCGTCCGACAGCTCCTTTGAGAAATGATGAGTGTCGACAAATATCAGTGATATGAATGAATCCATGGAAATCAGCAAAATGGAAGTCATCTGGTGCACCGAGATACACCGGTCGACCGCTAAAGAACGGACATCTAACAGGATGTCTCTGTTTGGAAGACATCGGATATCCGGCAGAGACCGGACGTCCGACATTTTGGCTCGTGTAGCGAGTACCGGATTTCCAGTCAACACTGGTCGTTGAGTCACCGGACGTCCGATAGGGACTGGAAGTCTGATGTTTTGGCTATGTTAGGGATAGACCAGATTTCTGGTGGGAATCGGAAATCCGATGTTTTGGCTCTGTACAGAAAGTCCCAGACACTGGACGTCTGATAAGTATTGGACGTCCGAGAGGGACAGAGACAATGACTAGAAGATGAATGATACAGAGAGGAAAACTGTGAGAATTTGAGCAAGTCCTTCATGAGACCCCATGCTCCCCTCTTAATAGTGCGGGATCCCTATACCCAAGAACAAACATAAAAAGCCTAAGCTAGTTGTTTTGTTTCTTCGTTCTTGAGAAATATATGTATGTCCGTAGTCATGATTCACACACAGTCCAGTGAGGACTAATCCTGAGATAAACTTGACAAACACTATTAGTCCCCTAGGTGTATATTGTCATCAACATCAAAATAGGATTAAGGGCATGATTGCACTTTCAATATCCCTCTTTTTGGTAGTTGATGACAACATACGCATATCTCTCAAAAGATAAAAAATATTCAATGCTTAGGACAGATTTGCCGAAGAACTCCCCCTAGACGTGAGCAATATAAACGCACAAAATGCACATATAAAGGGAGCTCCCCTCAAAGCAATACCCATTGCCAACATTTGAGCAAAACTCACCACTCCAAAGCATACAACAAGTGAGAAAAACACATTAAGGCAAAGTATCTTAATCATAGATAAAAGTCATACCACCACTCATAGCATAATGGTTCAACAAACATAGGTAACATAACATGATCCAATACAAGATAACATCATAGTACTATAGAGCAAATCAAGAGCAAATCAAGGCCTAAGATAGATAAAGACTTCTCCCCTTGGCATCAAGTACCAAAAGGGGGCGACGAAGAGCAGCGAGGAAGTCACAGAGCATCATCATCATCATCATCATCATCAAGAGCACCACTGCCACCAGCCTCATCGAAGAAATCAGCCCACTCAGGACCAGAAGGGAAACCAAAATCTGAAGGAGGAGCCTCCGGAAGACGCTCATCCTCACTCACATCGGTAGCACCCGAGTCTCTCAGACGATCCTTCAATGCATTCTTGGAAGAAATTATGCAGAGACAACATCATGGTTCTGTGTGCACGGAACGGTAAAAACTTTCATCATCACAGAGTGGGTTTTCCCGATGAACTGAGCAAAGCAGCCAAAAGGTGCATAATCAAATGAAGGTGTAGGCTGGCGAGACCGAGACTCCGCCCGGCGAGGAACAGAAGCAGAGGGCCTGGGAGTAGCATCATCAGCCATATGAGGATGAATTTCCCACTTCGAGAGGGAAGTAGTCCGAATCACAGAAAATGGAGCCACATGCTCAATGAGAGCTTGAATAAACGCAGCATGAGGGAATGCCCGTTTATACTGAAGACTGGCCAAACGAATCTCATGCCAAAGGAAATGAGGGACATTGATATTGCCCTTTGGAGACTCATATAGGCGATACATGAGATCAATACAATAGCTGTTGCAGGAACCCTTGTCACCCATCTTAGGATAGATGGAGCGGATCACACACTGATAGATGATGAAGAAGGGAGACCTCCAGATGGCTACCTGATTGACATCACGATGTTGATCTTCTTTTGGGATATCCTTCAAGGCTTTGAGCAGGAAACCACACTTGTCAATAGGCTTAGGACGGTGGTTGGGATCATCCTTGTGGATTTTTGAAGCCAACATCAGGGAAGCCTAGTGCAGCAACAAACTTCCCATAGGAGGCAGTGAGTTTGGTGTCAGAAGTCATCCAGGTGATGGTCTTGTTAGGATGGAAGAAACAAGTAGCATAGAACTGAAGGATGGCAGCCTCACTGAAATCATGTTGGAAAGCAAATAGCAAGGCAAGCCCAGAAGACTCAATAAGCTCAATGGCACCTGGATACTTCACAGGATAGGCCCAAATGTGATCCAAATCAATGTAATGGTGTAGAGAGAGTCCCTTTGGAAGAACGACGGCGGTGAAAATGTTCGCCTGCACATTGTTGCGAAACCGTGGATCAAGAGAGTCTTGACCCACCTCAAACTGATTGACGTCGCGACGGAACTTGAGATATGCAGCTTTGGGCACTTTAGTGAAATCCTTGAGTGCACGACCAAGCAACTGTGGTGGCTCCAGTGAGATGCGCTGACCGTCATCATTTGCCTGTGCTGGAGGCGGAGCAGGAGTGTAGGTGGCCCTACGAGAGCCGGAAGGCCGGATCGGAATGGCCACATATTCAGCACAGTCTTCATATGCCATATCCTCTTCATAGTCAGACCCCTCAGGAGAAATGGTGGTATCCTCATGGACCGGATGTTTGCCAGCCCGCTTGCGCGGGCGGCGATCCTCTTGTGACTCATCCGAGCTACTGCGACGAGACGCACGACCAGAGGCGCCCCCGGCATTCTTGTGAGCGGTGTGCTTAATTTTCAGCATCGTTGGGTTAACCACACCACGGGGAGGAGCTAGGGGGCCGGATCGCTGGAGGGACGGGAGATCCACTCGCAGATGGTGTGGTGGCATGGGAGATCTACTCCCAGGTGGCGCGGCGGTGAACAGAGGCGCGAGGTGGGGAGGGAAGGGAATAGGGCAACTGTCCATTCGATCCCGTCCCCAGATTTTATATGGGCCACAGAATTTACTGGACGACCGACAGTTATCGGACGTCCGGGGACTGATGAGAGTGCCAGACAGACCAGGCGACAGACGACCAGACAACCTCGGACGTCTGAGGCCTGGGATAAAATGAGGGTTGTGACCGAATGCTGCACAACAACCGGATATCCGACCAATGTCGGACGACCGGTATGCTGCGAGTCATCGGACGTCCAACAGGTGTCGGAAGTCCGGTGCCGTAAAGTTTCCACAGACAGTGATAATAGAGTTTTGGTTGGACCGTAGCACACGAGCATATGTATATATATAAGCAAATAGATAGAAACTAGACACACATAATATGGATCCCATGCATGAATATGCAATCCTTCCATGAGGAAGGGTGGTGGCCAAGGCCACCATGTGTGAGTATGTGTGTCGTGATGCCACGAAGATGTTATCCTTGGTCTCAAGATCACTACTCCATCATTTAAAGAACTATTTGGTGTCACATGGACATAGTAGCTTTGAGAGTGTTTGGTCTATTTATGCAACATACAGAGAGAAGGAAATTCATGAATTGAGTTTCTCCCCCTAAATATATGCCTACATCTAGACATACATGAAGTAAATGCATGCATGGGTACAAGATTTCACATAATGCTATCAAGCTCCAAGATACCAAGTTCACGCCTAAGTTGACAAAACCTTGCTTCATCCAATGGTTTGTTGAAAATGTTGGCAAGCTGCATATCCGTACCAACATGAGCAATATCAATGTCACCTTTTTGCACATGGTCTCTCAAAAAGTGATACATAATATCAATGTGCTTGGTGCGAGGGTGATCAATAGGGTTCTCAGCAATCTTGATGGCACTTTCATTGTCGCATAGAAGAGGCACATGTCTATAAGTGATACCATAATCCTTCAAAGTTTGCCTCATCCAAAGTAATTGAGTTGCACAGCTTGCGGTTGCAATGTATTCGGCTTCGGCGGTGGAGAGGGAGACACAATTTTGCTTCTTCGAGGACCAACTTACCAAGGAGCGTCCAAGAAATTGACATGCACCAGAGGTAGACTTCCATCCCACTTTGTCACCGGCCCAATCCGCATCCGTGTACCCAATAAGATCAAACTTGGCATCCTTGGGGTACCATAGGCCCAACTTTGGGGTGTGAACAAGGTATCTAAGAATATGCTTAACCACCTTATGATGACTTTCCCTAGGGAAAGCTTGAAATCTTGCACATATGCCTACACTTAACATGATGTCCGATCTAGATGCACAAAGATAAAGCAATGAACCAATCATAGAGCGGTAAAGAGATGGGTCAAAACACTACAAAAAAAATACTTCCGTGATGATACGTATTTGTCACAGTAGGTCACATTTTCTGTCATGCATGTACATCCATGACGATTTTATGACAGAATCAAGATAGTCATACCTGTGCTGTCGTAGAAGTGTTCCATGACAATACCAAAATTATCATCACGGAAGTGTCCACTTCCATGACGATAAATGGCGTGTCATAGAAGTGCTTTCATCAAGGGTAACCGACACATGGCATCCACCGTAACGGGTCACCGTTAAGCTATCGGGTTCCGGTTTGGATCCGATAACCCGTTAACAGCCCGGACCAATGGGGATTTTCCACGTGTAAAATTCTCATTCGCAGGAGGATCCACGTGTCGGCTCAGCATTGGGACAGATGTCCTCCACTCATTGTACGAGAGGCACCTATGATACGTTGGCATGTGGCAAGGCCCAACCGTGGCCCATTTAGGTGAAAGTGGCCGGCCTAGTCAAAATTAGCAGGTCGGCCCATATAGGGCCTACTTGTGTCTGGTCCATTTAAGCCCACGGCCCATACGAGATGTGCCAATTCAGCCCGTCAATGGCCCATTAACTATTTAGCCCCATTGCAGCCCATCGTCAGTTCGAGCCCGTTAACAGCCCGCTATAAATTTGGGCTCAATATCAGCCCGATGTGGTTTCGGCCTGTTAACAGCCCATTCAAGGGATGGGCGAATTTTTAGGATGTACGTCTTTCGGCCTTTTAGCGACCCATTTAAGTGTTGGGCCAATTTCCAGCCCGGTGTTTCTTTCAGCCTTTTAACGGCCCATAAATGAGTTGGGCCATTTGCAGTCGGACCTGAGTTTTGGCCTCTTAACAGCCCATGCTCTTCATGGTCCAATACCAGCCCGGTTTCTCTTTCGGCCTGCTAAAGGCCCACAACACCGTTGGGCCATATACAGTCCGACCTGACTTTCGGCCTCTTAGCGGCCCATGCTCTTCATGGTCCAGAACGAGCCCGCTGTCTCTTTTGGCCTGCTAAAGGCCCACAGTACAGTTGGGCCATATATAGCCCGACCTTACTATCGGCCTATTAACGACCCGTGAAATCAAATGGGCCCACTTATTGCCCACTTCGATGTCGGCCTGTTAACGACCCAGGAGGTAACAGGGCCAAGCATTAACTGTTGGCTCATTTCAATTATAGTGGCCCAATAGAGCTTTTGGCCTGGTTATGGCCCATCAACTTAATGGGCCCGCTAAAGTTCGAACATGTCTGTAGGCCCAATTAGATAACGTCGATTCCGGCCTAGCTATAATTTGAGCCCATTACGATGAGCAATTATGGACAGGACCAAAACCGATCAATCAAAGGCCTATGAGAATTTTGGCCCCTGCGAGCCATTAGGGAAGCCCATTAAGGGCAGTGGGCCACTATCCTTCATATAGTGCCCACGACTGTTCGTGCTAACTAATAATTTCACTGCATTTTTGGCTTCCTAGCGACCAGTTAGCTGGAATACGAGGTGCGCTAAGCAAACGTACGGCATACAAGGAAAAATGTAGCACATCCAGCATATATTATAGGAAATTACATCCACTTGGCAATCAAAGATTGATGCCAGTGCAAATAAATGAACAGAACTTAACGATCTACAACCTCACAATCTGCAACCTCAGTGCGGATGATGCCCATAAGCATGTGAGTAAGTTCTTCCTTCTTTGCTACACTGTCTCTGAAAACATTGATCAGTTGTTGTTGCGCAAGAATGTGCACCTCTGATTCCTCCATGATTTCCATCATTGCTTTAGCCAGTAATTGGTTCACAAACATACATTTTGTCCATTAGATTCGAGATAGAGGAAACTAAACAGATTCTGATGGCGATTTTGGCAGGCTTGTATTATTGATAGTGGAGAGTGTCTCGACCACTGCATCATAACATAAATTAAGAGGGGAATTGAACCGATTAATCAAGAGTTATTGACATATTACCTGGCCTAGATTTATTGGAGAGAAACAATGGGGTTGCCTTGCTGTTTTCAGAGTTTGTCTTCTTATCTTCAGCAGCCTGCACCAAATTAACACACTAGCATTGCTATCATTGGCCAGGTCAGATAAATAGGAAAGCAAGATTGACACAACAAGCATTTGGGCAACCAGACCACACCAGCCTACACCAAATTAACACAATATGGCACAGCTATCATTAGCCAGGTAAGGTAATAGGAAAGCAACATTAACACAATGAATGATTGGGCAACCAGAACAACACTACAATTTAGTAATGTGCATGATATGAGATAGTACACTCATGCAGCTCAGTATGCAAAACTACCAGGCAGTTTTCCTTACAAAAATCAACATTGTCGCCTTTAATAATACATTTTGCTACAAGTAAGTTTAGATCAGATAAAGGTTGGATTCACGACGATTAACAAAATAAATGCTGATGTAAAAATATAGTGATATACAACAGGTACTTACATCAGCATTGGAGCACAGAGAATACCTGCAAGATACTTTCCTCGAACACGATCCCAGTTTAGAAAGTCTTCTATCCTTTAAGCTTATTTTCTAAAAGAGAGATGGGTAAGAAACATGTAGAAAATATGATCTGAATGCTATAAAATTTCAAGATGTGAGGATACGCACACGCTTTTTAGAATGGAGTTGACATATTTTTGCTGGACTGGAGCGGACTAGTTCGTTGGCCACTTGAGTCTGCTTATTATCAGTAGGAGTTGGGTTTCTCTGTGCTGGAGCAGTATCTATGAACACTGGAGTTGGTTTACTATCTCCTGGCGTTTGGATCTTTTGCAAAGACCTTGTTTTTAACCCTTCAGATTCTAAGATAGTCGGCTTCCCCTTGCATTCCTTATATAGAAGAATGGTGCTTCAGTTATAAAACATGCTATGGTAGAGAGATGGAATAGGTACTGAAGAATAGAAAGGCATGACATATTGACATGTATTCCCTCCATCCGAAAATAAATGGATGTGTCTAGGCATATTTCAGTTCTAGATACATCCATTTTTATCCATTTCTGCGACATGTAATCCGAATAGAGGGAGTATGATGTAAGAGCTAGGGATACGACAGGACAACAAAGTAAAAGAAACACCAGCTGAATGTAAAACTGTATGATAGCAGAATACATACAGAAAAACACTAAGGCAACATAAGCATGTATGATTGGGAAACTAAGATGGCATTGCAATAGACCACTAGAGCAACACTTTAATGTAAAAAAACATGGTATGGTAGACAGATGGAGTACATACTGATGAATAACAATGCATAAGATATTCAGAAGCATGATGTCCAAACTAAGCAGATGGCATTGCGACAGAGTAGAATGGCAGTACTTGAATTTGAAAACATGTTATCATGAATGGAATAGGTACTGAAAAATAGGAAGGCATGACATATTTACATGCATGATCAGCAGGCTAAGCACATGGCATTGCAACAGAGTAGATGCACTCCAGGACATTATATGCATGCTGTACCCATATCACGGGCCAAGTTAGAGCAAGGACCTTATGGGGTTAATAGGATTCATCATCTTTCTGCAAGTCTTCTGAAGAACTACCTTTACATGTTCCATCATATTGGGTATCTTTGACGTCAAGTTTGTTGGCCGTTACATTGCTCCGTGAGGTTCTTGTGGATATATTAGTGTGTGCAATTATATCTGACATGCATGGAAGACAACTAGTAGTTAGATTTATGTAATGAGTGCCTGTAGGAGACGGCATAAATAGTAGGACTTGGCTTAACTAGCAGCAACAGGTCTCAAAAACTAAAGGGAGAACAAAGATGAAAGCTACATAATATGTATCATTTGTACTCTTGATTAACTAGATGGCACAAAAAAGTATTAAAGAACAACATAGGTAATACTAGAAGTGGTATAATCACCAGCCTATGAGATAGCATTGGTTGATGGATGATAACTCTGGAACAGTGTTACCTAAAGAACAAGTCTCTTATCTGAACTATGGAACATCGTTAACTCCTGAACAAGACTCTTAAGAGATCAGCATGAATATATAGTGAAATGTGATAATCTATTTTCCATGCTTAGATGAATAACAAAGCCATAAATGTTGCACACAAGTAAGATGAGGGTACAACCTATCTGGCCGCCATCCATAGGAGTGAGCATCATGTGCTGACTTGTCGATGGCCCTGCAGTTGTTGTGGCTGTCCATGTCGGGCATGCACATTCGATGCAGGGAACTGTTGAGTGGGGACTATAGCTCCCTTCTGGTGTATGCTTCCCTTGTTGGAGCAGCTGCGGTTAGAAGGAAGACAGTGTGGCTGAAGATGCAGAAAACACATAATGTTAAGAACGACACATATATCTGATCTGAATAAATACCCTAAGAGATCAACGGTAAGGTATGAGAGTGGTCACACGTCTGTTGACTGAAAACTAAATTGGGGTCACATGATTTTATTCTATTTTGGTACTGTTCGATCTGCGCCGGATGGCTTGATGGCCGTCTTGTGCCTCCCGGCTGACATTGTTCAGAATCTTCCCCGAAGAGCAAGCGACCACCGGCAGAGAGCTTGCCTCCGCCGTCCCTGGTCGTGAGGGCTCCGACCAAAACCCCGCTCCCCGCCCCATCGCACTGCCATGGTTGCACCGCTCCCGGCCAATCCACAAAGACTCACCGTCATCCAGATCCGGCGGCGGCAGTACCTTCAAACCTCGCAACTCTAAGATAGCTACCTAAGCACTGCTTCTGCGGCGAACTTGCTCCCCCGCACCCTTACGATAGACACCAGCCAACTGGAAGCCTAGGAGCTCCGCCGCCTCGAGGGGTGCTACATCCCATTGGGAATCGACTGGCCCAGAAAAAAAATTCAGACGACTGACGCCTAAATAAAGTGATTTAAGCTGAGTGTATGACCTATCTTGCGGCCCGGTAAAATAGGCAGCTCCAGCGGCCGAGTCAGTGAGGCCGGCGCGGTTGCGATGGCTCCTGGCGGTAGGAAAGCAGATATGTCGTGACGGTCAACGGCTACGGGGAAGCAGTGCCGGGGCCCTGGACGCATCCGATGTTGGAGCCGCTCCGGCATCGTGCACAATGGCGCGGGTGAATCGGCTCCGGCACGGTTCACGCAGTCATCGTCGAGGCAGCTCCGGCAACACGGAGTAAGAGGCACACGGCCCAGTGCACGTGCAGGCGAATGGACAGCAGCTCCGGCATTGGGGAGGAGGGCAGCAGGGAATTTGGTGCGGTGGGGGCGCCATGGAGGAGGGGCTGAGGTTTTGCGGCTAGGGAGAAGGTGATTGGGCGCCCATGATGTATGAATGGGGAATTGGGAAGGGGAACCATGTCTTGCGGACGCATTTGAATGAAATGTGGGGGGGGGGGGTTTACAGTTCTACCCCTGCCTTTAGGCTTCTAGGCTTGGGTGTGTGTGTCTTGAGGGTCGGGGATAGTAGAGTAACTTTGCTTCTCCCAAATAGTGGGCGCGAGCGATTTCGGGCAATGAGGGCGTTTTGAAATAGTGGGCGCGAGCGATTTTGGCCTAGGAGAGGGTGTTTTGCCGCCCATGGTTAATGAATTATTCGGCGCCCGCCATTTCGGCCGAGGAGAGGGCGTTTTGCCGCCCATGGTTTATGAATTATTCGGCACCTGTCATTTCGGCCGAGGAGAAGGCGCGCTTGGATGAAGTTACGAACCTACCCTCGATGTACAATGGGCCAATTGATGCATGTCCCACATAGGCCGGTAATTTCGTGTCTCCCATTTATATGCTCGGGCGAATTCCACCGAGCAGAGGGTGTTTAGCGGTTCGTTCAAATTTTGGGAGAACGAGCATCCATGTTCAAATTTTGAAATATTAGCTTGCCACTTCTTTTTTAGATGGTGAGATGATGCTCGGGACTAATGTGTTTTTACATGCTCGTTGCTAATGATTTACTATATGACAAATAGTTGACCCACTCAAAAACGGGAATCAAACCCAAAATGAAATATCTCGATTCAATGAAATAGCTCGTTCACCAGGTCAAAATAGTGAAGTAAATCCAAAATTGAACACCTCAATTGAGTATCATGTTGTATTATAGTACTCCATGAACATGCTGAAAGTCAAATTCATGAACTTGTTTGATACACATATCTCCGTTCATGTGAGGATTGTAGACAACATGTTCTCCAATTCAAATATTTGAATGCAAATTTATATCGAAACATGGTTTATATCAGTCTTTGATGCATAAACGCGACCTCCCCCTCTCCCGGACTCCTGTTCTCTCTCTCGCTGACAATCTTCGTTTCTAGCACACGCATCCAAACACAAACCTTGTCAGTCCCTCTCCCTCTATCTCTCTCTCTCTCTCTCTGTGTGTGTGTGTGTGTGTGTGTGTGTGTGTGTGTGTGTCAGTCTTTCTAGTTCGCATGTACACTCCATGTATAGGTCTCTCTAGCACACAATGTATGATTCTCTACTCCAAGCTAAATATCTAGTGTGCCCTCATCATATGCACACAAATTCCCTAGCTCGTTGTTCGTAACTCTCTCACGCACCACTCTGCCATCTCAGAGCCCTTCCCTCTCTCTCTCGAACTCTCCATCTCCCTGGGTCACACATACACATGCATATCTCACTCGCACTCGATAGACCCATCTAAAACTCTCTCTCTCTCCCTCATCCTCTCTCCATCTCACACGCACACACAAACAATCTCACGGCTAGCTAAGTATGACTGTCTCTCACTCAATTGTAGGCACACACAGTCCCCCCTATGTATATGACTATTTCTCAGTCTCCATCACAAACATATGCATTGTCTCTTTCCCTCACTTGGTCTATCTCGATTTCTCTTGGGGCATCTTTCTATCGCACACACACCTCGTCCCTTGATCTCCCACCCATATAGTCCCCTCACAATCTTGAGGGGATCTCTCTATCACAAACACACCCTCTCTCCCTCCCCATGCGTCCATCTTCTCCAAGCGTCCCTCTCGACCTCTGTCCCTTAATGGCCAGACCTCTATTGGACATGTGTTATAGGGGTGTCTCTCTTCGTTGCAAACAATCACGCACTAGCTATCTTCGTGTATCTCCTCACCTCGCTTTTCTATCTCGGAGATGCAGGCGTGATATATATGTTTGCATAAGTAATGAACACACACACTCTCTCTATTTTATCATTTGTTGTCCTTTTCTCTTTCACACACACACTCTTTTGCACACTCACTCTTTCTCCTTCACATACACTTGATCTCTCTCGACTTAGCTACTCTCTTCGGTCTATAGCATATAGATTTATTGAAAAGTCAAACTTCACAAAGTTTGACTAGGTACGTGGAGAAAAACATTTACATCTAGAACGACAAACATATATCATTAGATTCATCATGAGATGTAGTTTCGTATGATGTATCTTTGGTATTGTAGATATAAATAATATTTGCGTAAACCTGGTCAAAGTTTCCAAAGTTTGACTTCTAAAAAATTTATATGCACTTCATTATCGAACGGATGGAGTATCTCTTTCCCCCTCTCAGCTATCTGATGCACCACTCAGCCGTATCGGGGCTCCTCTATCTCTCTCAAACTTTATATCTCCCTGGTTCACACATACACATATCTTGCTCGCGCTACGTAGACCCATCTAACACTCTCCGCCCTTGTTCTCTCTCTATGTGACAGCACCCCCCCCAGTACCATAATCTATCACTCCATCATAGGCACACGCACTCCCCCCTAAGTATGACTATCTCTCACTATCCATCAAGAACACACGTATTGTCTCCTTCCATCCATACGTCTATCTCGATATCTCTCGGGGTATCTTCTATCACGCACACACCTTGCCACTCGATCTCCCACCCATGTAGTCCCATCACGATCTCTAGGGATCTCTCTGGCACAAACACACACTCTCTCGTCCCCATGCCTGCATTTTCTCCATACGTCTATCTCGACCTCTCTCCCTTGTTTGTCAGACCTCTCTTGGCCACGTGCTAGGGGTCTTTCTCTCTCGGTTGCAAACAACCACACACTATCTCCTCACCTCGCTTCCGCTGTCGAAGATGCATGTGTGATATGTTTGCATAAGACACACACGTTTGTTCTCTACTTTATCGTCTGTTGTCCATGTCTCTTTCACACACGCACACACACTTTTTTCACTCACCCTTTCTATTTCACACACACTCTCTTTCTCTAGTTAGGTACTCTCTCACGTCCATAAACATATGGATGTTTTGAAAAGTCAAACCTCAGAAAAGTTTGACCAGGTATATGTGGAGAAGAACATTTACATCTGGAACGATCATTAGATTCATCACAACATGTACTTACTTCATACTATCATTTATCTTTGGTATTGTAGATATAAGTAATTTCTTTATAAACTTGGTCAAAGTTTCAAAAGTTTGACTTTAAAAAATATAGGCACTACATTATTGAACGGAGGGAGTAGCTCTTTCTCTCTTTCTCTCTACTATCTCTCACGGGCCGCCCCTCTCACTCGATCTCTCTTTACCGAGGGATTATATGGTCATTGTGTCAGCGTATAGCTCCATATATTGTTTATTTGACGGGTCAACCAGTCCACATGCTGCCTTGTTAGCTCGTGTTCTCTATCTTCGTGTGCTGGCCCATGTGGCAGTGGGTGAAAATAAGTAAAGTAGAGGCCCATCCGACATGCGGTGAAGTAAACAAAGTTGAAACCACTCGTGGTAGCACCACGCACGCTAGTAAATCAGCGCTGCTATACACACGATGCATGCACGGCCAATGCATGCATGATTCAGACGTGGCAGCACCAACAGCTAGCGTGCATGCAGGAGCACTGTTGGGGAAGGGGAATCATGCAGGCGTCGTGTGTTTATTGTCATGCGTGAAGCAATTCCGCTAGTAAATTGAGGGCACACTTCTTCCGCGTGAAGGACGCACTCGCGCACACTACACCACTGTGCAGCGGCATGCACACAAGGATGCACTCGCGCACACCCAGCACAAAATACACACCAGCACACGTGTACACCGACGTCGCCGCCGGCTGAGATGGACGGCGAGGAAGCCAACAAGCAGAGGCGGCTCGAGCCAAAACCGCATCCGGCGAGTCTAGACTTCATCAGCAACCTCCCCGACTACATGCTGCTCGTCATCACCGCCCTCCTCCCCACCAAATATGTCGTGCGGACCACCCTGCTCTCCCGGCGGTGTCGCCCCCTCTGGCGCCGCGTCCCCCTCAACCTCACCGTCGACAGCTGCCTCTGTGACGGGGATTGCAAACGCATGGCCGCAGTCTCCAAGATCCTTGCATCACACCCTGGGCCAGCCAGACGCCTTGACATCCGCATGTTCAGTACCAACTGCAAGGTCCAAGCCAAGTTCGACGAGTGGTTCTTATCCCCCGCCCTAGATCAGCTCGAGGAGCTCAGGTTTGAAGCTAGACAATGTTGCTCTCTGCCGCCGTCCGCACTCCGCCTCACGCCAATGCTGCGTCGCGCCAGCTTCAGCTACTGCTATTTTGCCCAGATTAATGTCGCGCCCGCCCTTCTTCTCCCTCAACTCAAGCAGCTCTACCTCTTCGATGTTGGCATCTCGAAGAAGGCTATGGAGCACCTGCTCCACAGCTGTACTGCGCTTGAGTACCTTCATCTTCGGCAGATCCACGGGTTCATTAGCCTCCACATCGCCTCGACGAATCTCCGATGGATTTATGTGTCTTGCTGGCTCCGCAACAAGCCATCAATTGGGAAGAGATCACTCCAGCTGTTCCACGTTATGGTCATTGAGAATGCGCCTTTCCTTGAGAGATTGCTTGTATCTGATCTAGAAGGTCCAACAAAAATCAGGGTCATTGACGCGCCAAAATTGACAGCGTTGGTGTACTCGTCTGCCAAATTCTCCGAACTCTTTATTGGATCCGTAATCGTTCAGGTACAACACTCATCTTCTTCTTCGTCTTCTTGAAATTCACATTTTTAAATTTCTTCTTGATGTATTTACGACTGTCATCCAGAAAATGATTCCCACAAGCTTGACCCAGTCTGTGCGCACAGTGAAGATCTTGGCAATAAAATCTATCAGCCCCATTCTGGATCAAGTTGTTGGATTCCTTACATGCTTTCCGTGCATGGAGAAGCTACTCATCGAGGTGAAACTTCTTTCTGATTAGTAAACGGTAATCACAATGTAGCTGAATTTTTTCATAATTTTCCCAAATTACAATGACAAGTCTACTGTTCAAAACTGCATCTATGCACTGCACCGAAAGAAATGTTTTTAGTATTTTTTTCTCAAATGATCACCTGCATCGTTTTTTTGTTGTACTAGTAGCCTAGGCTAGTCATAGTGGCAAGTAACTTAGACTAGTAACTCTATGGTTAGCCTAAGAGCAAGTACTACCTCCGTCCTGGTTTAATCTTCATACGTAGTATTTTGTAGTATCAAAATTTGACCATATATTTAACTGACCAAATGTTAATGAATGTCACTAAAAATTATATCATTGGATTCATATTTGAACATAATTTCAAATGGTATAATATTTGGTGACATGCATTGGCATTTTCTTAGGTAAATCTATGGTCAAAATTTTACACTAAATACGAGGTAGTACAAAAGTGGGCTATAACGGCCCTCCACTATGTAGGCCAAAACACATGCCAAATTCACTTCTGATGGATTTGGCATCGATGCCCTCCATTGCTCACCTGGTGCCCCAATCTGGATCACCTACTTTGCTCCGGTGCCAAATTAACTCACGCAATGAAAAAACACTTGCGTGGGAGAGGGAGAGGACTGAGGCAATAAAAAAACACTTGTTTGGGAGAGGGAGAGGCTGGTGTAGTTGGTTTGATTGATTTGTTTGTACATGTGGGTCTGTGTGCACAGAGGTGCCAACTCTCTCACATGGCTAGAGCGGTGCCAAAATCTTTTGATTTGACATTGATGCGTATTGTATGTGGCATACTTTTGAGAAATATGGCATCGGCCACATAGTGGAAGGCAACAAATGCCCAAGCTCTTCACGTGCTCCTAGGTAAATGAGAGAAAAGAGAAAGAGAGAGAGAGAGTGAAAAAATATCACTAGTCTTAGAGCCAACCCTATCGTATGAGCGAATGATATTGGTACCTCTTGATGACACGGCAATCTTATACAGCCAGCTGCTCTAATATG
The DNA here is from genome assembly GCA_011799875.1 of Thinopyrum elongatum. Lineage (NCBI taxonomy): Eukaryota > Viridiplantae > Streptophyta > Magnoliopsida > Poales > Poaceae > Thinopyrum > Thinopyrum elongatum. The sequence goes on from CM022303.1 coordinate 566,053,628, forward strand.
TTCTCTTCTTTTGCAGATAAAAAAAGACCCGAAAGTGAAAAATGTGCTGCACTATAACAATCTCATCGAGTGCCTTGATCTCCATCTTATAGAAATTGATTTGATCGACTTCCGAGGTAGCACATCTGAGATTAAATTGGTCAGGTTCTTTGTTCTGAAGGCAAGTGTGCTCAAGGTAATGAGGTTTGGCATTCTCTGGCGCAACAATGAATGGCGTGCTGATCACCGCAAGAGTCTAAGCCTAAACGACAAAGGCTCCGCAGAATCTGAATTTGTTTTTGAAACATCAAGTCGCCAGAGACTCAAAAATTTATTTGCCCATTAGTGACTTGTCAGGGCGGTGGATTTTAGTTTGTACGATAATACTGTATCCACCTAAAGTAACAAAAGTTCTTACATAAACTTCCTAATAATTCCCTCTTCGTAGGTGCAGCATTACTCCTAGCATTTGTAATATCAGTTTGAAACTTGTAATATTACGACTATCCAGCATGAGGTACTATGTTATGATAAATGTTCGCGTGCATAGGTGTGGCAACGATATACCCATTACTCGAGTACAATATTTATTATTACTCGTGGCAATGCACGGGAAATTATGTCGAACACAACTAGTTAAGCAGGCTAGCTCTACAGCCATGATGATAGTGACTGCACATGGTGAGGCTGACTTTGGTATGCCGTACATGGCACCAACACTCAGGTGTCATCTCCGGCACAGGGTCTTGTCACTTCACTGTGAGAGCATCTCCAACAGGCGCACAAAAACTGCTCCGCGCGCTAAAATTCATATTTTTTGGGCGCCGGACAGCTCTTGCAGAAGCTGTAAAATAGTGCACGCACAAAAAAGGATTGGGCATGCGCTAAAAAATGCTATCAGAAGCTGCAAATTTGGGGCGCCGGATTACGCGCGCTTCACAATTTGCACTACGTGTTTTTTTTGGGCGCGTGTTTTTTGGCATCTGCTAAACCAACGTTGGGTCTGGCGCACTAAAAGTGCTACAGTGGCACGCTAAAATTATTTAAGCACGCAAAACTTTTATGCACCTGTTGGAGATGCTCTGAGGAGCAGCACGTAATAATTTGACCAACGGGTAGTACAGTACTACAGTACTACATTGGTAGTGCTACTTTTTTTGTTGAAGGAACATTGGTAGTACTACTAGTACTAGCACCACCGTCTGGATTTAGTAGTACTACTACCACACCTCTGTCTAGATTTAGTATTTGACTAGCAATATCTAGCAATGCATGTCACAAAAAATATACTACTCCCTTCGTAAATAAATACATGGAGTATTGTTTTATTCAGTTTTGAATGTAGTTCCCGATGATATTATACACTCTCCCTTCCGGTAGATGGCTCAAATCTGAAATCTTATTAATCAGACTACTATTGTACTCCCTCCGTACTGGTGCATTAGTCACGTTACAAAAACCAAATAATCCCAAAACTTTTAGGCGCGGTGCATTAACTACCCACCTCATTCCCTGTTTTTTGCGACGAAAAAAGAAATCAGCCAATAGGAGACGTGGGGTTCGTATGCATTCAAAGACTTGAGACTACTTAGCACAACATGCAGTGCTCAATTCTCTGCATGCAATGACATTAATTACAAAATACTACTCCCTCCGTCTAGGTGAATAAGTCATCTTAGGTTGTGCACCGTGACCAAGGAAGATGGGAAAATGAGAGAACTTAATGATTATTTGCTAATTGATAGCATTGAATGCAATGAACTAACCAGTGCATGTCGTGTTTGGTAGTCTCAAGTCATTGAAAGCATGCACGCCTCGCATCTCTTATTGGTTGATATGCCAAGAAACAAGAAACGAGGTGGGAGTTAATGCACCGTGCCTAAGTGTTTTGGGATTGATGTTATACACCTAGATGGAGGGACTAGTAAACATCAAAGTTCTCTCATTTTGCCCCAACTTGGTCTCGGTACAGAGGGAGGGCCGAGGAGTAGATGGCCAACACACACGCGAATGCAATGCAGTCTGCACTTCTCATATAAAGGCTCCCCGCCAGTCCAATTTACGAAATCCTACGCACCTACGCACCCTAACCAAGGGCAAGAGTGATCACTCCAGTCGCAAGATCAGTTAACTAGAAGCTAGACTCATGGAGGCGATGAGTGCGAGCATGAGCCAGCTGTGCCAGATGTTCCACAACGCCGGCCTGTGGCCCGGCACCGAGCAACGTCTCCGGGTCGTGCTTGAGGCCGCTAGGGCGAGAGGCCTCTTGGATGACAACTTTGTCTCCTTGTTCGACGAGGTCCTCGTCGGCTTCCTCGACAAGTTCACCGTCGTCAAGAAGCTCGTGGACGACCTTGATGTATGCCTCCAGCCCATGTGCCCAGGCTCTGTGATGCCCGCCACCCTCAACGGCCTCTATGGTGACAACCTCTTCGATGCACTGGTGGCCCTGTGACTGCCCGCCGTCGCGCCGGAAAATGTCCACCTCGCGGTCGCGCTCGCCGCGCAGCACCTGGCGCAGCAAGACACCATCGACATAATCACCCACGTCTATGAGCAAATCATCCATAAGGACTACTACGTACAAGAGGAGGACGATAGGACGCTGGCCTTCTTGGACCGCAGGGCAACCTTGGACGGCATTGTTCAGACGCACGTTGAGCTCGCCGCCAACGCCGCTGCTCCTCACACGTCGGTTGGTGACCCGGTGAACTAGGGCGTGAGTATGTCGCTGATGCATCCGTATGTATCTTTATCTTTTCGTCAATTCCATGTAGTAGTATATTGTACAAGTAATTATCTTACATTTCGCATCAACTTCATAATTTTCGTACGTACTCCCTCCGTTCCTAAATATTTTCCTTTTTAGAGATTTCAAATGGGCTACCACATACGGATGTATATAGACATATTTTAGAGTGTAGATTCACTCATTTCGCTCTGTATGTAGTCACTTGTTAAAATCTCTAGAAAGACAAATATTTAGGAACGGAGGGAGTACCATGCATGAACCGCGCCAGAACCAAACATCTCATTACTCTAGGGAAAATCGTTATTTCTATCTATCGGTCGCGCCAAGGAGCATAACCAAATTTTACAAGTTACTAGTTCAAAAGGAAAAGCCTGTCATGTTCGCATCGCACCCCCACACGGTTGGTCCGGCACGCCGCTCAAGGGGGAATGCGTGCTGTGTTGCATTTTAACTTACAAGTGGGACCGCAGTTGAGCAAACCGACTATCGGCAAACCCCCACCCCGCCCACCGCGCGATGGCTGAGTTAGAGAAAATAGGAGGGAGAAGAGATAGTTGTAGCATGGACTCCAAGAAAATTGGTGTCAGATGGGACTCGTGTGGGTGGCGTGTGCCGTACTGCTTGACGTGAATGCTAGTTATGGCCCATGCCACCCCACTATATCGAGGTGCTGGTTACGTAGAGCGAACACATTATCTCTCCAGGAGTGCGGTACACCACTAGTACTACTCACATTGTCGCGAAATTTCCTGGAGTCCGTGCTCAGCCCTCCTCTCTCTCTTCTCAGCCAGCCAGCAGACGCACGGAGTGTGCCCATCGTCTGTTTGCTCACATGCGGTCCCATTTGTCAGTGAAAATGCAAGACGACCCACTAAACCTGCACATCTTTCACCTCGACGTGCTGTTGATGAAAAACAAATCCAATAAAGATCTTCGATGGCCGCTTTTGGAGTTACTCAAGAGTAAGATTCTATTTACAGTTTAACCCAATATGCACATCATGTGGCTTCAACTAGCACTCCATTTTCTTGCATGACATGACCTGGATGCTGGATGTCCCACGTGTCGGCAAAAGGAGGAAGAACTAGACCAAATCTTCTCCACATTTAGACCGGAGGAGTAGGAAACACGGCAAGCCCTGTGCCTACATCATACGTACAAGCCCACCTCACGCTATCACCATATTTCTCGGCCTCCGTGCGACACCTAGCTCTAGTTGATGGTATACTACTAGTAGGACTAACTATTGTACTAGCATACTATTAGGTTGGCTCTATGTGATGTGGTAACTTCATATAACCGGATGTTGGCTATACTACTACGATACTCACACTCCAAGAAGTGACTCGAAAGCCATTCATAAATTGAGTTTATCACATGCATATGCAAATGTACCATTCATTACATACAACAATTCATCAACACACAACGACAACGAGGATACATGTTGGATTATAGATTATTTCCAACAAAACATTCTAGTAAATACTAAAGTTTTTATCACACAACAAATAACAAGCAATGAAATGAACTTCAGCTCAACCAATCCTCGGCGTTGGAAACGCTTGCTTTGAACCGCAAGTAAGCCTCTGGGAAGAGCCAACTATTGTCAATATCGAGACCAACGCAGGAGTCATCATCCAGGCTGAAGCGGCCTATATCAGGATGCATATTGTCATAGCCGGGGTAGGGAACCATAGCAATGTCCGAGGTATAGATACAGTTGCTTCTCATAAATGGTAGTGACGTTGTGCCAACAACAGCTGGATCGCCTTTCACCATCATTGGATAGTTTTGTCCAAGGAAGAGCGAGTTTTCTCCAAGACTGTAAATACGGAACCAGGCAGAAGGTGCTGGCGCTAGCACACTAGTATCCATCCCGAATACCCTGCAACGGATGTTGGAATAGGTCCGGAGAGTGCGACCATGGGAGACAACACCTGCTTACTTAGTAACATCAGCAGTGCCCTGTATACATACAAGAAGAGGTGATCCATCGGAATAAGTTGCCAGGCACCACTAAGTATGTAGGTCCTGCTCGTCCTCATTCTCGTGATCATCACCATCATCATGTCCCCCTTGGTTATAAATTTTTTCAAGTATAGGTGGTGGAATGTTCACAGGACCTTGGAAACACAAGAAGGTTAATTAGTACGGGGATACTAACTCGCATGCACGTGGATGAAACAAGTCTAATTACGGTGGAAGACAAACGTACCGAAACAATAAGGATTCCATGCAAAAACAGTGCCACGAGTGGTGGCAGCAAACACAAGACGCTCGTATTGAATTGCATCACAGTACTCATCTGTGTCCAGAAATTGATTTTTGAGCAATATCCATCGAGGTGTGGAAGTAAGGACAGCAACAAGCTTGTCGAAGATAGCAACAACATCGTAGTTCGTGTAATCCCAAGAGCGGTTGGGAACTTGAAAAATTGCTATCTTCTGTAGACGACAGTCACCATGATCGTATTTGAACGTACGTAGATCATCTGTGTGCTCAACCTCAGGGCACTCTGAGATTTTTGGAAGTGGAACCCGATGACGAGTGTACACATTCACAAGTTCCCACTCGCAGTTGTACCCAATATAAACAACCCAATCTCCATTTGCGCCTGCCCAGGCCTTACCCTTAAGCGATGGCATCTTAACATCACTCGTATCATTATCAAGCGGCATCAACTTGCACAAGGTGAGGCTTCCATCGTCCCCGCGCCAGCGAGCAAGGTCATGGCAAAGAAGATAGGGGAGATCAAACTGCTCCTGGACCCTTGGGTTCTTTATAATGATGTTATTTGTTGAGTCGAGAATGGTCTTGAACGAACCTGCCATGCTAGCCGAGGTGATGACGTCTAACCAATCAATGAGTTCCTCCACCATGTCATCTTTCAGATCGGGGCATGAATAACGGGGCCGTTTCTGGCCTGTTCCCTCCATGGAGAAGATGATCGAACAATGGCAGAAGGAAGGGTGAAGGCAAATGGAGGGAGGAAGAGTGTGCGACAGCAGTTCCAAATTGAGAGGGAAAGGCGAAGAGGCGGTGGACGGTTGCCATGGTACAGGAAGAGGCGCCCTGGCCTACATAGACATCCGTTCGGAAATTGTACAAAAGGACTCGCCGTCGTCTCACTGACATGTTGGAACGGGACCACATGTCAACGAAACATGGTGTGTCATTTCTTGTGCAAAATGCGATCTGGCCGCGTTGGCCCGAGGTGCTGCATTATTTCTTGACTTTATTTTTTTAATGGCGTGCCGTTCAGTTTTAAAGCACAACCAATTGGTACTGTATGCAGAGAAAATATAAACTACTCTACCACTACTCCACCTCTAGTACTAGTATAAAAAAAGATACTATATAGGCTGGAGCTTCAGCGCTTGCTTGCTAAGGGCTGCACACTTGCTTCTCACACTATCACCCTCTCTCTAGATCTAAAAAATACGGCGGTGGCCCCTCTCTCTCCCTCCTCACCGGTGGTCACAGATCCACCAGGATCCCGTCAGCCGGGGAAGAAAAGGACATGCAGCATTGACGCACTCGTCGTCGGCGAGCGAGGTCACACACTGACGACAAGGCCGTCCTCTCAGACCTAGCACCCGCGCGGGATGGCCTCCGTCCCCAAGCTCGCTTCCGTAGTGTCTGTGGAGGATGACGACCAAGAGCGAAGCCACTTCCCACCGACCCTCAGGTATGCTACCTCTTTTCGAACCATACCCTTGTTCTATTGCCCCATCTGCCACGTCGCTGCATGTGGATCTTTTTCCACTCCACCATCTCCCCAATTTGCTATCATCTGCTCTGCTGGTCACGCAGACGAAAACCTTAATTTGCAGTATTAAAGGAAACCCTACTTCATGCAGACTAATCCATGTTTGGGTTGAATAAGGTAAGGAAGGGAGAAAGTACTGTCGAAGAGACTAGGTATCGAACCCGCATCTAGGTTGAAAAGGGGAAAATCAGTAGCTAAGGAACGAGTCTCATGTCCCTTGGTTGAAAAGGGTAGAAAGGCATGACAACGCAATAGAGAATGACCAGGTCGATCGGTTTGTTGTCCTCACATAGGAAAAAGGTGGCTAAAGAGAACAAAAATGGGACGTAATCCACATATGCTGCCTGGTTAATTGTTGCTCTGGGCAACCATACCTCCCTCACCACTCTATGCGTCCGTGGAGGTACATCGTACTAGTGCGCCCACTGTCCGAATGGGCCTCCCATGCTCTTATTGCCACTTTTTTAATGTTAGTATAACGCCACCGGTAAAGTCAAGCAATGCTACTGCTAAAGTGATGCCACATTTAACTAATGCCGCACTCAGTCTAATGCCACCGATAAATTTAAGCAATGCCATTTAATGTCACTGGATTATTTCAGGGTTAGCTGTTGATTGTGGATGTATTAAAGATTTTTCAACTAAGGCATTCTAATGATGTTGCACAGTCAGTATACCAACGATGAAACTTGTTACTACCTTCAGATTTTTGCACTGTTAATGCTTATAGATTACATACCTCACTTTCATGATATAAGTCAATTTTTTTGTACAGTGTCACCAAAATGCCAAGGCGCTGATGTCATTTTATTTTGGTTAAACTGCACAAAAAAGTCATGAAGAGAAGAGGAAAGGTCAAGAGTGGGCACCTCCTCCTCCAGTTGTTTTCTTGATTCGTTTGATCTAGTTTTTATGTTTGATCGATTATCAAGATTGGGGTAGCAATTTTTAGGTCCCCTCGAGTTCGAAATGATATTTACCTTGAAGGTACATGGTTTGCAATTTTTTATACTGTCATTAGTTAATAATGCTAGTTACCTTCAGACTTTTGTATTTGGTTTAATGTTGTTGCACAGCTAGTATACCAAAGCTGAAACTTGTTACCATTACATTTTGTATAGTTAATGCTTATAGAAACCTTCCAGTGCTAGCTTATGGAAATTTGTTCAGTAAAACCATTGTACTGTACCCCGTAATAAAAAAATTACTCTACTATTGCACTAACCACTGGATTAGTGTATATTTGTACTATTCGAATGGTGTTGCATTAGCGTATGGACATATATAAGGTGTGGCAAGCTTTCCCAGATATGTGCTCAAGAAAACTACTGCCTGTTTTTCTAAATACTAGACATTTGGGTACTTTAAATTGAACTACGAAAACGTCTTATATTAAGGAACATAGGGTGTAGAGTTCACTAAAATTATGCCGGTAAAGCTAGTCACACCTTTGTTAAAATTAATGTTCATTATGTTATCGGAGGAGGTCTGCATGTTTGTCTCTAATGCATGTCGATTACATACCTGACATCATGATGTAATGATAAGTCATTTCTTTTTGTACAGTGTCACTGAATTGTCAAGGCGGTGATGGCATTTTATTTTAGTTGAACTGCACAAAATATGCTTAAAAGAAGAGGAATGGTTCAATCTTTCAGAAAATACTATGTATGCCTTCCTAACATCAGCCGTTGTTGCCTTATTTATTCCTTCAAACAGGTGGTTAGAAACAGTCTTGCTACCTTTTCCCATTAAGAAATTGGAATGCTTATATTTGTGAGTCTATGCTTCAAGTGCCACTTTTATAGTAATCACACTTTCAATATCTGTGTAAACAGGGATGCTCGATTTTAGTGGAACTGCACAAAAAGTCCAAATGGTTCAACATTATGAGCATGTTTTCTTCCAAACCGTTATATCCAATTGATGGCACTATGAGCTGTTCATTATGAAGGTACATGGTTTGCTATTATCTTGCTACTCTTTTTGTACTGTCATTAGATAGTAATATTAGTGGTTTGCATGTGAATTTATTGACAGGGTGACCCTACATTGGAGGTGCAGGACATGATTCAATGATTGGATGCTCCATTTTGGTTGTATCAATTTCACCTATTCCATCACTACGAACATGGATATCATTGGTCTGATGAAGAATAGGCACTATATTTCTGCTTTGTACGAGCAAATCAATTCAGTACGAAATTGTCCAGGGCAAAACATGACAATATCAAATTGTCCAGTGCAAAACATGACAGATGCTAAGCAGAAACGACTTGCAGAGATGTGTTTAAATCGAAAATACAAGGTGGGGTATATGTTTACTAGCTGCTTGATATTTGTGCAAACAGATGTCTGCCCATTGCTATTTGGCAAACAAACAAAGTGACCTCAATTTTGGTGGAAATGCACAAGAGAATAGTATAGTCACTGCATGCAATGCCATTTGAAAATAGACACAGAAAGATTGGATAGTCACTTCATGGACTGCACAAAAGTAGTATTGTACTATTTATTGGCCAACACTAGGTGCTTCATTGCTTTGGTCTGATTATACAATGGCCATCATTTTGCCTAAGTTAAAGTTTGTATTCCGAAAATAGTCTCGCCGTGTGATCGAGAGAAGACCAAATCATATTGCAGTGGATGTTCCTCCATCATGTGTGGTTCATTCTCATGGTTCCAGCTGTTGGTGAGACCACTTACGTTTGCAAGAGGAAATGTAGACTTCACAAACAAATTTGTCTTTCACTCTGTACTGAATGTTGGCCCAGAGAAGCATCCATGTTAGTAGCAAGAACTGATGTTTTTTCTAGATCTTTGCTTTTGGAGCTACATGTTTGTATATGATCTGTGAATCATTGAGATGCATTAACATGTTGATCTTATGTATGGGAATCATACTAGTTGGTTGTGAATTTGGGCTACTAATGTGAACATTTTACAATGCCAGGCTTGTGAGTCTCGTGTGAACATTTTGAACGGATCGACTCTTACTACTCTGCACAGCATGATCCTTATTTCTATGTGCTCAGTGTTTACAAGTTACTAGCAGTTCCTTATTTCTGTTCGTTCATTGTTTACAAGTTACTGACCGATCACTAGCCAGCCTACTAATACGCTCCTAGCAGTTTTAGTTGCAACTCAAGATTCGAAGGTGGCAGTTTTTTGAATAAAAATGCATACCTCTGAAGAAACTGACATGTTGTTCTCAAGAAAATGCCATGCGAATCTGAAGAAACTGCCAGCAAAAATGTTCGCAAATACCTTATCTCCCAGCGAACATTCATCAGCTATTGCGATCCTACACCTACACTATCCGACCAACTCGATCCTAAGCGAATAACCAACGGATCACATACGTACCTCATCTGGATGAATCGAGCGCACTTGTTTGACCGTCATGTCGATGTGCGACCCAGCACGGACGGGACGCACCACTGACGGGACGGGACAGGACGGCACAGTCATAATTTCAGTTTTTCTAGTTTTCCACGGCAAGCTGGCATGCTAAGCCATGCCTGCTTATGCATTGGTTCCGATGACCGCGATGATTGTCGTGTTTCCCGTGACACACTGGTTCACCTACCTTCCGCTTATAATTACTGCTTCCCGGTGTTCTCCGGTGGCACCATCACCCAACTTGCCCTATCCTTATAAGCCCCCACCGGCCCGACATCGCTCGCCACTTGCCCTTGCTCTCACCACATCCGTCATGCCCCCGCCCGTCCGCAATAGACGATGCCGGAGGCGGTCACCGCCGGAACTAGTGTTCGGTTTTTCACCGGAAGGCAGACGAAGGGAGGAGGCATTCTATCGGTCTTTAGATGGCAATGCGGAGTATGAGGACTTGTTGGAGCGCGACCGCCTGGCAGAGGAGCAGTGTATCGCCGATTTATGCCGCCAGCGGGGCACGGAGCAGCAGCGCACCGACGCTTTGAATCGCGAGCAGAGCGCCCGCAACTGGGCCGACTACGTGGAGGCCGGCGCCCAGCAAATAGCCCTGGAGGCTGTCGGGCACGCACGCGTTCGCGATGCCAAATTTTACTACCAGCTCGTCAAGTGGGTTTCCCGCTTAGAAGCCGAAGCTTTGGTGGACCACGCCGACATGGAAAGGGCCAACGCGCGCGAGCAACGCGCCCTATCGCACCTCTGGCAAGTCCGAGGTGAGGAGGATGACATCGGTGCCGGCGTTTAGTGTGTACCGCAGATGGCGGCCGGCATCATCTAGTTAGCTAAGAGTAAGTTAGTACTTGTACACTACTAGAGTATTAGTGGGAGTAGATAGTTAACTTGTCTATGATGGTTGTCAACGTGGAAGTTCAGTACTCTATATCTGGGTCAGACCTGCTACTTTGCTCTGAATGTTGAACTTTCCGTTTGAACGTATGGAATGGGCTGTTATTTTTTTAAATGGGTTGTATTTGTCCGCCACGGGTTTAGAGGCTGACTTGTGGGCCTACTAGGTTGACGTGTACACAATCAGGAAATGATTGTACGTGGAGAGGATGACAGGAGGGACCCACCAGGGTCATGGCAGTACGCAAGCAAGTGCCTCCTTATTTCAAGCCAAAAAAATGGTTCCTCCTAATGGATTTCTAACATCTGGGTCCCATGCCATTGTCAACGTAGTCAATAAATGAGAGAATTGTACAACGAGCGGCTGACACCAGGGACCCAGCAGCTCCCCCAGTTCTTTTTGTTTTTGAGATGGAAGCAGGGTGTCAACTGGGCTGTGCGGGGCACTCTGGCCTGTCTGGCCAGCCTTTTATTTTATGTTTACCACAAGACCAGCCCAGTAGTTTTTTTTCTTTCTGAAAATGGCTAGCCCAGTTTTTTTGTTCTTTTGCAGAATACCCAACCGAGGCCTACTTGCTTTTCTCAGCCCTGCTGGGCTGCAAATCTTTCAAGACGAGGAGAGTTTCATTCGGCTTGCCCAGAAAATGGGCTATCAGTAATGAGAAATGGGTTGTACATTTTTAAAACACATCAAACCGGCAATTAGTTTCAAATTTCTTTTTTTTTATTTCAAGATTTTAAATTCCATTGATTTTTATGCGTGGACAATTATTTGGATTTTATATTGATATAAATTTATTTTACAAATTAGTTTGAATGTGACTCGAAATTTCAGGATTAAAAACAGTTCGGACCGCACCGAAATATGCAAAATTTCGTAGAATTTTTTAACCGTGGCCACAATATGGGCTGTAATGCTAACAAAAAGAATAAGGGCTCTAAAAAAATCCTTAAGAATTAGCAAATGGGCTGTAAATTATTAGAAATAATGGCAGATGGGTTGTATGCTGTTTTCCACAGATTTGAGGCTGACTTGTGCGCCTACTATAGGTTGACGCGTACGCTTTCCTAAAAAAAGGTTGACGCGTACGCTTCCTAAAAAAAGGTTGACACGCATGCAAGGCCGTGTCAACTTAGTCAACACACGAGAGCAATGACTACTGGATGTCCATCCAACGGCCGTCGTGCGTCTTCAATCTCTGCTCTTTCTGCTCCAGCCTCTCAAACCAGCGCCGGCGGGACTGCCTGCTCCCTCCTTCCGTGGCCGGCTTTGCTACCGCGCAGGCCTCACCGGCCCACCCTACTCCCACCGTTGGCCAGGCCATCCCTCTACCCACCTGCACCTCCTGTTATTTTTCGGCGACGGCAGCCTCACCCCGCAAACAACCAGTCAGCCCTCGTACTCCCCTCAGCGTGGGCATCCACTGATGTGGTTTCACCGGCTCTGGGTCATTCCCTTCCTGGGACTCGTCGTAGTCCACCGCGTTAGTGCTCTCGGTGCGGCATGGTCAACATGGTCAACAAACGACAGCCATCGGAAGAGGGATGTAAGTGGAGAGGCTGATAGTAGGGACCCACACAAGCAAGAGCCTCCTTATTACGCTGACTTTTGGGCCTACTAAGCTGACACGTACGCAGGGCTTTGTCAACTTAGTCAACAAATGATTCTAGTAGCTGGACCGTTGGATGTTAATCCAACAGTTGTGCTACTCCCCTCGGCATGGCATGGTCAACATGGTCAAGGAACGACTTCCATCCGAAGAGGACTGTACGTGGAGAGGCTGACAGCTGGGTCCACGGCTACAACAAGGAAGTGCCTCCTTATTACGCGTAAAATAATTATTCCTCCACCTAACTGTAGGGACCCACCGGAAGGGACTCTGTATTTTGCGAAAAAACATTTCCCCCCTGACAGCTGGGACCCACCAGCTACATCTTCGCACGCAAGAAAGTGCGTCCATATTACGGGCAAAAAATATGATTCTCCCCCCTGACAGCTGGGACCCACCAGTTATATCTTCGCATGTAAGGGAGTGCCTCCTTATCCTCCCTGACAGCAGGGACCCACCCGGTCGAACCGTACGTAGGGTTGTCTGTCTGGACGCGAACGTGTACTGATGGCTCGTGTCCGCGTTAGTATTTTCCCCGAAGAGGAAAGGATGATGTAGCACAGCTACAGTAGGTATTTCCCTCAGTGACGAGACCAAAGTTATCGAACCAGTAGGAGAACCACGCAACACTATGTAAACGGTACCTACACTTAAAGAACAAATACTTGCAACCCAACGCGTAAGAGGGGTTGTCAATCCCTCCCGGGTAAAAGATAGATAGATTTGTAGTAGATTGGATAAATAGATCTCGCAGAAGCGCGAAGTAAAATAAATAACAAAAAATTGCAGCAAGGTATTTTTGGGTTTTTGGAATAATAGATCTGAAAATAAAAGAGGCAAATAATAGATCAGAAAGCAAATATGATAGAAAATAGACCCGGGGGCTGTAGATTTCACTAGTGGCTTCTCTCGAGAAAAATAGCATACGGCGGGTAAACAAATTACTGTTGGGCAATTGATAGAACTTCAAATAATTATGACGATATCCAGGCAATGATCATTATATAGGCATCACGTCCAAGATTAGTAGACCGACTCCTGCCTGCATCTACTACTATTACTCCACACATCGACCGCTATCCAACATGCATGTAGTGTATTAAGTTCATGGAGAAACAGAGTAATGCAATAAGAACGATGACATGATGTAGACAAGATCTATTCATGTAGGAATAGACCCCATCTTGTTATTCTTAATAGCAAAGATACATATGTGTCATGTCTCCTTCTGTCACTGGGATTGAGCACCGTAAGATCGAACCCATCACAAAGCACCTCTTCCCATGGCAAGAAAAATCAATCTAGTCAGCCTAACTAAACCGAAGATTCAAAGAAGAAATACGAGGCTATAAGCAATCACGCATATAAGAGATCAAAACTCAAATAACTTTCATGGATAAAATAGATCTGATCATAAACTCAAAGTTCATCGGATCCCAACAAACACACCGCAAAAAGAGTTACATCAAATAGATCTCCAAGAGACCATTGTATTGAGAATCAAGAGAGAGAGAGGAAGCCATCTAGCTACTAACTACGGACCCGTAGGTCTACAATGAACTACTCACGCATCATCGGAGAGGCACCAATGAGGATGATGAACCCCTCCGTGATGGTGTCTAGATTGGATCTGGTGGTTCTGGAACTTGCGACGGCTGGAATTGTGTTTCGTTGACTCCCCTAGGGTTTATGGATTTTTGGGGTATTTATAGTGCAAAGAGGCGGTGCGGGAGGACACCGAGGTGGGCACAACCCACCAGGGCGCGCCTGGGCCCCCAGGCGCGCCCAGGTGGGTTGTGTCCCCCTCGGGGCACCTCTCTGCCAAGTTGTTCCTTCTGGTCCCAAAAAAATCTCCAAAAAGTTTCGCTGCGTTTGAACTCTGTTTGGTATTGATTTTCAGCGAAGTAAAAAAACAAGGAAAAAGCAGGAACTGGCACTGGGCACTATGTCAATAGGTTAGTGCCAAAAAATGATATAAAGTTGCTATAAAATGATTGTAAAACATCCAAGAATGATAATATAACAGCATGGAACAAGCAAAAATTATAGATACGTTGGAGACGTATCAGCATCCCCAAGCTTAATTCCTAGTCGTCCTCGAGTAGGTAAATGATAAAAACAAAATTTTTGATGTGGAATGCTGCCTAACATGTTCATCACATATTCTTTTCTTTTCTAGCATGGACATTTGGACTTGGATATGATTCAAAGCAATAGTCTAGTTTTGACATGAAGATTGCAATACTCAAGCATATCAACAAGCAACCAAGTCTTTCAAAATATCAACACTAAAGCAAGTTATCCCTAGCCCATTATGCTCAATCATTGATCCATTCATGAAACACAATCGCATATTAGCTATACCCAATGCTCAAGTATGATCATAGTGCCCCTTAGTTGGTGCTTTATAAGAGAAGATGGAGACTCAAATAAAAATAAAAATTGCATAAAGTAAATAGAAAGACCCTTCGCAGAGGGAAGTAGGGATTTGTAGAGGTGCCAGAGCTCAAAGCGAAAAAGAAAGAGATAAAACATTTGGGTGGCATGCTTTTCCTGTCAACGAAAACGATCGAGTAGTTCCCAATACTTTCCATGCAGGATATATCATAGGCGGTTCCCAAACAGAAAATAAAGTTTATTCCTTTTTCCACCATACTTTCACATTCCACGGCTAGCCGTATCCACGGGTGCCGTCCATACCAACACTTTCCAAGGAATTTATTATTTGACAACATAAAGTAAATTCATTTTTTCATTTCAGGACTGGGCATCCCTAATACCTTTGCCGTACTCTCGTGCAATGACAAGTGAATAAACACTCATCTTGAGAATAACACATCAAGCATGGAAAAATATTAGTCACCCCCTACTGTTTCATGAGCGGTACGAGCACACAAAAAGGAAAAATTATTTTGAAAATTAGAGATGGCACATACAAATTTGCTTAGAACGGCACAGAAATACCGCATATAGGTAAGTATAGTGGACTCATATGGCAAAACTGGGTTTAGGATTTTGGATGCACAAGTAGTATTCCTACTTAGTACAAGTGAAGGCTAGCAAAAAGATTGAGAAGCATCCAACCAAGAAACAAAAAATTGCATAAGCGAGCATTAAGCATAACTAACACCGAATAATGCACCACAAGTAGGATGTAATTTCATTGCATAACTATTGACTTTCGTGCTTGCATAGGGAATCACAAACCTTGACACCAATATTCTTACTAAAGCATAATTACTCATCAACATGGCTCACATATTATATCATCATATCGCAAAACTATTACAAAGAATCAAGTTTATTTTATCCAATGAACTTCATGAAAGTTTTTATTATATCCTTCTTGAATATCTATCACTTTGGGACTAATTTCATATGTTGCTTTTGATAGCTCAAACAAATCTAAGTGAAGAACATGAGCATAAAAGTTTCTTCTCTCAAAATAATATAAATGAAGCATGAGAGAATTTCTTCAAAATTACTAACTCTCAAATAAATCTAAGTGAAGCATGAGAGCATTTCTTCAAAAAATATTAAAGCACACCGTGCTCAAAAAGATATAAGTGAAGCACTAGAGCAATTCCATAGCTCAAAAAATTTAAGTGAAGCACATAGAGCAATTCTAATAAATCATAGCATAATTTTGGCTCTCTCAAATAGGTGTGTCCAGCAAGGATAGATGACACAAACTAAAAAGCAAAACAAGCAAAGACTCATATAACACAAGACGCTCCAAGCAAAACTCATGATATGTGACGAATAAAAATATAGCTCCAAGTAAAATACCGATGGTCGTTAGAAGAAAGAGGGGATGCCACTCGGGGGCATCCCCAAGCTTAGTTGCTTGTTTCTCTTTGGATAATATCTTCGGGTGCCATGGGGCATCCCCAATCTTAGGCTCTTCTTACTCCTTATTCCTTCATCCATCGTGATCTCACCCAAAACTTGAAAACTTCAACAACACAAAACTTAACAAAACCTTCGTGAGATCCGTTAGTATAAGAAAACCAATCTTTACTTTAAGTACTATATAAAACCCATTCAAATTTTTTTATTGCATTACATCAACTGTATTCTAACTTTACCATGGCTTATACCCCCCGATACAAACCATAGATTCATCAAAATGAGCACACAATGCAAAGAAAACAGAATCAGTCAAAAACAGAACAGTCTGTAAAGATGCAATTTGTTCTCATACTTCTATAACTCCCAAATTTCTGAAAAATAAATACAACAGAGGAAATTTTTATATCAATCTTGTGTAAAAAATTCAGAATTTTCCGTCGCTTCTGTGAATCTAGACAATTATTTTACTGGACGCAAAAGTTTCTGTTTTCCAACAAGATCAAATCAACTATCACCAAAGCTATCCCAAAGGCTTTACTTGGAACAAACACTAATTAAAGCATAAAAACACAATCATAACAGAGGCATAATTGTGCAAATACTCAAGAACAGAAAGAAAAAGGCAAAAATAATTTTTATTCATTGGGTTGCCTCCCAACAAGCGCTATCGTTTTATGCCCCTAGCTAGGCATTGATAATTTTCATGATGCTCGCATGAAAGACAAGAATTGAAACACAAAGAGAGCATCATAATACAAGTGACAAACACATTTAAGTCTAACATACTTCCGATGCATAGGGATTTTATAAGAAAACAAATTATCAAGACAAGAAATATCTAGCATATGCAAGGAAGGAGAAAGAAACAATAGCAATCTCAACATAACGAGAGGTAAATTAGTAACATGAAAATTTCTACAACCATATTTTCCTCTCTCATAATAATTACATGTAGGATCATAATCAAATTCAACAATATAGCTATCATATAAAATTTTCTCTTCATGATCCACATGCATAAAAGTTTTATAATCTTCCAAGATAGTGGGATTAACATCAACTAAAGTCATGACCTCTCCAAACCCACTTTCATCAAAAATTTCATAAGATTGAACACTCCAAATATGTGGGATTATTATTACCTAGAGTTCACACTCTTCCAAACCCACTTTCGATATTATTGCAAACACTATTATCAATATCATATTCATCATGAGGCTTAAATAAATTTTCAAGATCATAAAAAGAATCACCCCAATCATGATCATTACAACAAGTAGTGGTCATAGAAAAATTAGCATCCCCAAGCTTGGGGTTTTGCATATTATTAGCAAAATTGACATTAATATAATTTATAGTAAAATAATTGCAATCATGCTTTTCATTCAAGGAGCTATCATGAATCACTTCATAAATTTCTTCATCACAATTTTCAGATTCACGAATCTCAAGCAAAACTTCATAAAGATAATCTAGTGCACTCAACTCACTAGCAATTGGTTCATCATGATTGGATCTTTTAAAAAGATTAGCAAGTGGATGAGGATCCATATCAATAGATTTTTAGCAAGCGAAGATGCAAGCAAATAGAAGGCACATGGTAACACAAGCAAAGGTAGCAAACAAGATAGCAAACAATAACAGATCTGACGAGAAAAAGATGAACGAAAAAGAGGGCGAATAAAACGACAAATTTTTGTGAAGTGGGGGAGATGAAAATGAGAGGAAAATGCCAAATAATGTAAATTGCAAGGAGATGAGATTTGTGATTAGGAACCTGATAGATGTTGATGATGTCTCCCCGGCAACGGTGCTAGAAATCCTTTCTTGATGGCTCGTGTCCGCATCAGTATTTTCCCCGAAGAGGAAGGGATGATGCAGCACAGCTACAGTAGGTATTTCCGTCAGTGATGAGACCAAGGATATCGAACCAGTAGGAGAACCATGCAACACTATGTAAACGGTACTTGCACACAAAGAACAAATACTTGCAACCTGACGCGTAAGAGGGGTAGTCAATCCCTCCCGGGTAAAAGATAGATAAATTTGTAGTAGATTGGATAAATAGATCTCACGGAAACGCGAAGTAAAAATAAATAACAAAAAATTGCAGCAAGGTATTTTTGGGTTTTTGGAATAATAGATCTGAAAATAAAAGAGGCAAATAATAGATCGGAAAGCAAATATGATAGAGAATAGACCCGGGGCCCGTAGATTTCACTAGTGGCTTCTCTTGAGAAAAATAGCATACAGCGGGTAAACAAATTACTATTGGGCAATTGATAGAACATCAAATAATTATGACGATATCCAGGCAATGATCATTATATAGGCATCACGTCCAAGATTAGCAGACCGACTCCTGTCTGCATCTACTACTATTACTCCACACATCGACCGCTATCCAGCATGCATCTAGTGTATTAAGTTCATGGAGAAACGGAGTAATGCAATAAGAATGATGACATGATATAGACAAGATCTATTGATGTAGGAATAGACCCCATCTTGTTATCCTTAATAGCAACGATACATACGTGTCATGTCCCCTTCTGTCACTGGGATTGAGCACCGTAATATCGAACCCATCACAAAGCACATCTTCCCATGGCAAGAAAAATCGATCTAGTCGGCCTAACTAAACCAAAGATTCGAAGAAGAAATACAAGGCTATAAGCAATCATGCATATAAGAGATCAAAACTCAAATAACTTTCATGGATAAATAGATCTGATCATAAACTCAAAGTTCATCGGATCCCAACAGACACACCGCAAAAAGAGTTACATCAAATAGATCTCCAAGAGACCATTGTGTTGAGAATCAAAAGAGAGAGAGGAAGCCATCTAGCTACTAACTACGGACCCGTAGGTCTACAATGAACTACTCACGCATCATTGGAGAGGCACCAATGAGGATGATGAACCCCTCCGTGATGGTGTCTAGTTTGGATCTGGTGGTTCTGGAACTTGCGGTGGCTGGAATTGTATTTCGTTGACTCCCCTAGGGTTTTTGGATTTTCGGGGTATTTGTAGAGCAAAGAGGCGGTGCGGGAGGCCATCGAGGTGGGCACAACCCACCAGGACGCGCTTGGGCCCCTAGGCGCACCCATGAGGGTTGTGCCCCCTCGGGGCACCCCTCTGGTACTTCTTCGGCCCAAGTTGTTCCTTCTGGTCCAAAAAAATCTCCAAAAAGTTTCGCTGCGTTTGGACTCCGTTTGGCATTGATTTTCTGCGTAGTAAAAAATAAGGAAAAAACAGGAACTGACACATGGCACTATGTCAATAGGTTAGTCCCAAAAAATGATATAAATTTGCTATAAAATGATTGTAAACCATCCAAGAATGATAATATAACATCATGGAACAAGCAAAAATTATAGATACGTTAAAGACGCATCATGTACGTACATACTGGTCGATCGGTCTCTCTGCAATGATGAACCATGGCCGAACAAGCAGCAGCACGTGTAGTAGTAGAGCCCCTGACGTAGCAGTTCAGGCTGTCCAGTCAAAACCGTGTACACGTACGTACAGCCAAATGCCAAAAAATACGGCCATGTACGTACATACAGGGGTGGTCTCGAACGCGTACTCGCGCATACGTACGGCCAGGGCTCATGTACATGGACAAGCAATGGACGGCAGCAATGGCGTCATGTTCATCGAAAGCCAACCGGCTGGGTCGGAACGGAGAAACAGCGTCATGTTCATTGGGAGGCAACGGAATGCGTCGTGTTCATCGGGAGCCAACCGGCTTGGACGGAACAGCCGAAACGGGGTCTGGCGTACCGCAGTACAAAGGAAACAGCCTTTTGTTCGACTGGCTATGTTCGAAATGGGATCCTGTTCATCAGGAGGGGTCTGGTATACCACAAAACGGAGGAAACAGGCTTGTGTTGGAGTGCTACGGTCGAAACGGGGGTCCTGTTCATCGGGAGGGGTGTGGCGTACCGCAAAACGGGACTCCA
The DNA here is from genome assembly GCA_011799875.1 of Thinopyrum elongatum. Classification (NCBI taxonomy): domain Eukaryota; kingdom Viridiplantae; phylum Streptophyta; class Magnoliopsida; order Poales; family Poaceae; genus Thinopyrum; species Thinopyrum elongatum. Next base: position 566,073,862 of record CM022303.1, read on the forward strand.
CGGCCTACTGTTCACCCACCGTCGACTTCCTTCAGCCTCCACCTGCACTGTTCATCAACCGTGTCTTCCTCCTGCCTCTACCAGCTACTGTTCATCCACGGGCTACTGCTCATCCAGCCCTCCACCGGCTACTGTTTAACCAGCCCTCCACGGGGTCATGTTCATCCACCCCCAACCATCTCGGCTGTGGCGGCCTCCTCTCGGGGTCCTGTTTATCCAGCGGCAACGGCCTACTACCACAGGGTCCTGTTTATCCAACCCCTGCCGGGAACTGTTCATCCAACCCCAACCATGTATGTCTCGACTCGTTCAACCAACCCCCACGTTCACTGTTCATCAAGAGGCAGCAGGTTCGATCGGCTTCAGTAAGCAGCAGCAGCAGCAGCAGCGATCGATCGATCAATCGCTCGGGTTCAGTTAGCAGCAGTAGCGAAGGAATTGCTCGGGTTCAGTTAACAGCCAAAGGGATCGATCGCTCGGGTTCAGTAACGTAGCTAGTGCAATCGCTCGGGTTCAGTAAGCGAACGCCTCGCTCGGGTTCAGTTAGAGCCCAACGCCTAGCACACACGCGCGCACGTATAGAGAGAAACACGCAAACCTCCGTGCATCGCTCGGCCCCAACCACCCACCGTAACCGGGAACTCCCCGTTATTTTCCTCGCCCTCGCTTCTACCATGATTTTTTCCGTCATGGGCGGCCCAAAGAATGTCATGCAGGTGCGTATCCGGCCCGCCCAGGACGAAAAGCCCATTTTGTCATGATTTTTTGTCATAGAAGTAGGAGCCCACCACATCTATGATGATACTGGGTTTTGTCACAATTATCGTCATAGAAGTGTCATAAGCATGACAGGAAAAAAATTCGTTCAGGCCAAAATGTCACGGATGTTTCTTTTTTTTGTAGTGAAAGGGATACCGTTTGTGTCTTCAGTGAGAACAAGTTTTGTTGGCATGGGTGTCTTGCATGGACTAGCATCGGTCATTCCAAACTTATCAAGAAGGTCTTTGAGGTATTTGGTTTGGGACAAGAAAATTCCTTCTTGAAATTATTGAATTTGAAATCCGAGAAAGAACTTCAAATCCGCATTGAGAGACATCTCAAAGGTCTTGGTCATGGAGGCCGCAAACTTCTTGCACAAATTAATGTTAGGATAACAAAAAATGATGTCATCTACATAGATTTGGCATAAGAGCAAATCACCCTTCTCCCTCTTAGTTAAACGAGTGGGATCGATCACCCCTCTCACAAAGCTATCATCAAGTAGAAACTTCTTAAGATGATCATACCAAGCACGAGGTGCTTGTTTGAGGCCATACAAAGCCTTATGAAGTTTATACACATAGTCTTTGTGATCAGGATCAACGAACCCGGGTGGTTGTGACACATATACTTCTTCTTGTAGAGGACCGTTAAGAAAAGCACTCTTCACATCCATTTGATGTAAAGTAAAACCATTGAAGGCAACATAAGCAAGTAAGATGCGAATAGACTCTAGACGGGAAACAGGAGCAAAGGTCTCATCAAAGTACAAACCTTCAACTTGTGAGTACCCTTGTGCCACTAACCTTGCCTTGTTTCGGATGATTACACCATTCTCATCTTGCTTGTTTTTTGAAGATCCATTTTGTTCCAATGACATTATGTTCCTTAGTTGGTCTCTTGACTAATGACCACACTTTGTTGCGTTCAAAACTGTTCAACTCTTCTTGCATAGCAACGAGCCAATCATTGTCCATCAATGCATCTTGTACCCTGAGTGGCTCAACACTAGAGACAAACAAAAAGTGAGCACAAAAGTTTGTCAATTGTTTACGAGTGACTCTACCTTCCGATATGCCGTTAAGAATTTGATCAACATCGACACGACCGGCCACTCTTGGCATGATGGAGGTTAGGGTTTCATGAGGTTCAACTTTGTTTCCATCATCCACATCCTCAACATATGGATCATTAATGTGCGGTGGAAGATCTTCTTCTTCGTGTTGCATTTGTTGAGGTTCATCATCAAGGATTGCACTTTCTTGTTCTTGCTCTTGATGATGATCTTGTTCTTGAATATGATCATGGTGAGGGACTTGTTCTTCTTCTTGTTCTTGAACAACGGGCTCCATTTGAGCAATAGGATCTTGTGGCGGCATGGGTGTTGTAGTGGCTTGATGATGAGTGAAACATCCATCTTCTTCTTCATCATCATGAGGTTCTTGTTCCATTGGAAGAAGAGCACCAACACCCATGGTCAAAATATCTTGAGAAGGATCTTCTTCTCCTACATCACTTAGATCAACTTGCCCCCCATTGGAACCATTAAATTCATCAAACACCACGTCACAAGTTTCTACAACACATCCATTGGATTTGTTGTAGACTCTATAGGCGTGAGAGTTTGATCCATAACCAACAAATATGCCCTCAATAGTTTTGGATTGAAATTTTCCTAACCGTCCTCTCTTGTTGAGAATGAAGCACTTACACCCAAATACACGGAAGTACTTGACATTGGGCTTGTTCCTGGTTAGGAGCTCATATGGAGTCTTTTCCAATATCGTGCGGAGGAAAATCCGGTTTGATGCATGGCATGCGGTGTTGACGGCCTCGCCCAAAAACTATGTAATGACTTGTACTCATCCAACATGGACCTTGCCATTTCCACAAGTGTACGGTTCTTCCTCTCGGCTACACCATTTTGTTGAGGAGTGTAGGGTGCGGAATATTGATGCTCAATCCGCTCATCACTAAGAAATTCTTCCAAGGTGTAGTTCTTGAACTCGGGGCCATTGTCACTTCTTATTGCCAAAATTTCTTTGTCAAACTTGCATTGGCTTGCTTGGAAAAATCAATGAAGGTGATCTTCGTCTCGTCCTTGGACTTGAGGAAAAACACCCATGTGTATCTTGAGTAATCATCAACAATGACAAGTCCATACTTTTTCCCTACAAGACTATCCCATGAAGGAGGCCCGAAAAGGTCCACATGAAGGAGCTCCAAAGGCCTTGATGTTGATACAATATTCTTGGGAGGGTGCTTTGATTGATGTTGCTTCCCGGCTATGCATGCACTACACACACGATCTTTCTCAAAAGAAACATTTGTTAGTCCAAGGATGTGATTACCCTTTAAAAGATCTTGAAGATTTCTCATGCCGACATGGGCTAGCTGGCGATGCCATAGCCACCCCTTGTCAGCCTTGGCCATTAGACAAGTTGCATGGAATGTACTCTCTTTCGAGAAATCAACCGTGTAAAGGTTGCCATCCAACTCTCCAACAAAGGCCACTTCAAGAGTATCTCTCTTAACTTTCACACCCGTTAGTCCAAATAGTGTATCATAACCAACGGAAGCCAATTGACGAACGGAAAGAAAATGGTATATAAGGGATTGGACAAGCATGACATTTGCAAGAGACATGTCATTTGTGATAGCCACCTTGCCCAACCCAAGTACATGTCCTTTTGATCCTCCACCAAACACTATGCTCATAAATGGTTGAATAGCTTCCATGAAATCGAAGAACAATTTGCTATCTCCGGTCATATGGTTGGTGCATCCACTATCGATGACCCATTTGACTCCACCGGAGGACGCAACCTACACACAATTCATGACTTGGTTAGAGGCACCCATTTTGCAATGGGACCTCTTAAGTTAGTTACAAGGGTCTTAGGAACCCAAATAGCATAGAACCGGAATGCATTACGAGGACCAACAAATTTAGCATAAACCTCTCCATCCTTTGTCTTACGAAGCACATAGGATGGAGGCATGAACTCCTTTGGTTTGTTGAGAGTGGGCATGCCCCTCGTGGCCTTCCGACTCACAACATTACCTTTCCCTTTCTCCTTTTGCCCTTCACGTACAAATGTCTCCTTGAGAGGTGTGGTGCACTTTTGAGAAGACGTTTTCTTCTTGCTTGTGCTTGGGTCAAACCCAAGCCCTTCCTTGGCAGCCACCTCATTGTGTTGGCTCAATACCTCATTAAGGTTCTTTTGTACTTGAGCACATGTCAAGAGACCTCTCTCAAGTTGTGCTTTTAGAGAGCGATTCTCCTCAAGAATAAACGCTAGATCACCACTAGAGTTGGTAGTACAAGCATCAACATTTATAACAGGTGAGGAATAAACTTTGGCAAGAGTTTCAAGATAAGTATGTTTGAGTGTCTCAAAACTCTTTGTAAGAAGGGTGAGCTGCTCTTCCTTAGCCTTGAAAGACACAGATAGAAGCTCACAATCCTTAGATAGAGTGGCATGAGATTCCACAAGCTTACTCTTATCATTCATCAACTCCTTGCAAGAGTTCTTGGCCTTTGTCAAGGAGGCAAGTTCCTTAGCATGAACATCAATGTTTGCACCAATTTTTAAGCATAGTTCATCATTTCGTGCATCCTCATATTGGACTTTCCGCTCAAGGATTTCGTATTTTTCCTTTTCCTCGGTGACGAGGGTTTCGAGTTCCTTAATGGTGATGGTGTGCTTACTCACCATCTCCATAAGCATGCGAAACATAGTGAGCTTCTTTCCTTTAAGGGAGCACATGAACTTATCTAGTTTAGCAAGCATAGGATCATCCATGTCATCATCATCATGATTATCCTCTGCATCAAGATATTCATCACTAGGAGTAGAAGGAGTGAAAAGAGGAGGGTTTGAATGTGGGGTTACCTTAACCTTATCAGAAGAGTTTTGGTTCTCACCGTCCTCCGTCACGGCCTTAGCCATTAGACACTTGTGAGCGTTGCCCTTGTAGTCTTTCATCTAGTTGTAGGTGACAACATCACCACTCTTGTTGACTAGCCTCAAGGTGTTTTGAGAATATTGAGCTACTCCGGCAACACCACCAACATCATTCGGATCGGATTCTTCATGGGCAACCATTGCTTTCCCATCTCTCTTCTTGAACTTGGAGTTCAAAGGATTTGGCAACTTCTTCTTAGGAAAGGTCTTGCGAAACCTTGGTTTATCCTCTCTCTTCTCATAAGGGCAATCGTTGGAGAAGTGGTTGGTTTCTTCACAGTTGTAGCACTTTCTCACTTTCTTCTTTTGGAATCTTCCCTTGAATTTTCCTGCGCTAAACTTCTTGACAAAGAGGGTAATGTCTTCATATGATGGGCTCTTGTCAGAGTCAATCTCATCACCTTCTTCATCATCATTATCATCTTCTTCTTCTTCACTTTGCTCTTCCTCACATGAATGCTTGGCCTTCAAAGCAAGATTGATCTTTGATGTTGAGGAGCCATGCATAGCAACATGTTTTGTAGCATTTGCCTTGGATTGTTCAAATAGCTGAAAAGTGGATATGATATCATCGGGAGTCATTTCCTTGAATCCATGGTGTTGCCTTATGTCCCACACCATTTGATGATGATACGGAGCAAGAGAATGGAGCAATTTGTCCACAAGGAATCACTTAGTCAAGTTAAATCCATCTTGTGTCTTGTCACAATCACATGACTCGATGTCGACGGAGAGAGTCATGAGACGCTCAAGAAGCTACTTGGGGGATTCACCTTTCTCCATACAAAAGTTTTGCAATTGACCTTTGGAAATTTCATATTGAGCAAGCCAGAGAGTGGAGGTACCGGTCTTGGTCCTCACAATGCTATCCCATAATTCCATGGCACTTGTGATGTGTATGTAAGGTCTCATTTGCTTATCATTCATTCCTTTCCTTATGCACACGATTGCGGTGTCGTTGAGATGCTTATCATGTGCTTCTCTTGGTGTAAGATTCTTTGGGTCAACGGGGTTGTAGCCATACACCAAGATGTCCAACATCTCATCATTGGCGAACCAAAGATGATCCCGCATACAAACTCTCCACAAAGCAAAATCGGCACTGTCATCAAGCAAAGTAGGTTTGCCCCTGATATGTCTCCAGAGTATCTATAATTTATGAAGTATTCATGCCATGTTCACAACAATTTTATATGGTTTTGGTATGATTTGAGAGGAACTAACCCGGACTGACGCTGTTTTCAGCAGAACTACCATGGTGTTGTTTTTTGTGCAGAAATGAAAGTTCTCCAAATGCAACAAAACTTTTTGACAAATTTTTTTGGAACAAAAGAGGCACTAGAAGCTTCGTGGGAGGGCAGAAGAGCCACGAGGAGGGCACAAGACACCTAGGCGCGCCCGAAGGCCCAGGCGGGCCCAGGTGGGTTGTGCTCACCTCGAGGCCCATCTTAGCGTGAAACCAACGCCAAAAATTCCTATAAATACAAAAAAACCCAGAAATAACCCTAAATCAGAAATTCCACCGCCGCAAGCCTCTGTAGCCACGAAAGACCAATCTAGACCCCGTTCCGGCACCCTGCCGAAGGGAGAAATCATCACCGATGGCCATCTTCATCATCCCGGCAGCCACCATGATGAGGAGGGAGTAGTCCACCCTCAAGGCTGAGGGTTTGTACCAGTAGCTATGTGTTTAATCTCTCTCTCTCTCTCTCGTGTTCTTGAGATGTCACGATCTTGATGTATCGCGGGCTTTGTTAATATAGTCAGATCATATGGTGTTTTCGCCTCTCTATCTTGTGATGAATTGAGTTTTCCCTTTGAGATTTCATTTTATCGGATTGAATACTATTATGGATTTGAGAACACTTGATGTATGTCTTGCTATGAATACCCGTGGTGACAATGGGGTATCATATTGATTCACTTGATATGTGTTTTGGTACTCAACTCACGGATTCCCGAGGTGACATTGGGGTAATCAATGCATAGGTGTTGATGCAAGTTCTCATCTTTGTTTCTCCGGTAGAAATATTGGGGCATTCTTTGAGGTTCTTTGTGTTGGATTGAGTATTATGAATCTGAAATTGTTTGATGCATATCGTATAATCAACTCACGGATACTCGCGGTGACATTGGAGTATGTAGGTGACATTAGAGTTGGTTGATGTGTATCATATGGTGTTATTTTAGTACGAAATCTTGCTTAGATCGATCGGAAAGAACAGCTTGGTGTTATTTTAGTACGAACTCTAGGATAGATTGATCGGAAAGAATAGCTTTGAGGTGGTTTCGTACCCTACAAACAATTTGTTCTTATGTTCTCCGCTAGATAGGAACTTTGGAGTGGTTCTTCATCGCTCGTTGAGGCATGGTTATATGATCCAATTATATTAGCATTGTTGAGAGATTGCACTAGCGAAAGTATGGACCCTAGGCCTCATTTTCAAGCCTTGCAATACCATTTGTGCTCCGTTTTATCAATTGCTACCTTGCTGTTTTTTATTTTTCCTATTACGAAAATCAATATCTACTATCATTACTACGCTTGTATCACCATTTCTTCGCCGAACTAGTGCACCTATACAAATTACCATTGTATTTGGTGTGTTGGGGACACAAGAGACTTTTTGTTATTTGGTTCCAGGGTTGTTTGAGAGAGACCATCTTCATCCTACGCCTCCCACAGATTGATAAACCTTAGGTAATCCACTTGAGGGAAAATTGCTATTGTCCTACAAAACTCTGTGGTTGGAGGCCAAACACGAGTCTACAAGAACAAGTTGTGTAGTAGACATCAAGTTCTTTTCTGGCGCCGTTGCCGGGGAGGTGAGTGCATGAAGGTATATCTTTAGATCTTACAATCGAATCTTTTAGTTTCTTGTTTTATCACTAGTTTAGTTTATAAAAGAAAACTACAAACAAATAGAATTGAGGTTGCATCATATTGTTCATCTTTATAATGTCTTTCGTGAAAATGATGGAAAGGAAAATTGTGCTCAATTGATCGAAGAAGAATTCTATAAAATGTTTGGCACAAAATCCATGAATGATGAGCATGATTGCAATGTTGTTACTATTAATTCTTTGAATATTCATGACGCTAATGATATGCAAAGCCATAAATTTGGGGATGCTATGTTTGATGAAGATGATATTTTTAGTCCCCCAAGTTTTGATGAGAATATTTATTATGATGAAAGCATGCCTCCTATTTATGATGATTATATTGATGAAAGTGGATTTGGAGAGGTCATGACTTTATTTAGTGATGAATACACTATTTCGGAAGAGGTTTCAATTGATTATGAGAACAAAGTTGCTATCTATTATGATTATGGTGATGACATGTATGCTATATTGAATGATAACCATGAAACTTGTCATCATGATTTTAATTTCCAATCACATGATAGTTAATTTGTTGAGTTTGCTCCCACCACTATTCATGAGAATAAATTTGCTTATGTGGAGAGTAATAAAATTTCTATGCTTGTAGATCATGAAAAGAATGCTTTATATGAAAGCTATATTGTTGAATTCATTCATGATGCTACTGAAAATATAATGAGAGAGGAACATTTGCTTTTACATATCTCAATAATATCAAGTTTCCTCTCTATGTGTTGAAAGTTTTGAAGTTGCACTTGTTTTGCCTTCCTATGCTAGTTGATTCTTGTTCCCATATGTTGTTTGCTCACAAAATCCCTTTTCATAGGAAGTGGGTTAGGCTTAAATGTGCTTGTCATGTGATTCATGATGCTCTCTTTGTGTTTAGATTCTTATCTTTTATGCGAGCATCATTGAAATCATCATGCCTAGCTAAAAGGCATTAAAGAAAAGCGCTTGTTGGGAGACAACCCAACACTTTTACGTACTATTTTTTTGTGCTCACATGATTAAGATACTGTAGTAATAATGTTTTATAGCTTTTTTTCAATAAAGCGCCAAGTAAAGCCTTTGGGATAGTGTGGATGATAGTTGACTTGATTCTGTGCAAAAACAGAAACTTTTGCGCCCAGTAACGGAATTGTTAAAATTCACTGGAGTGTATAAAAACTCTGAAGTTTTTACAGATGATTGATCTACAAATTTCCTACGTTTTTCTAATTTCTCAAAAGTTTTGGAGTTACAGAAGTATGACCTTAATTCAGATCTTTACATACTGTTCTGTTTTTGACAGATTTTGTTTTCAATGCATAGTTTGCTTGTTTTATAGTTTCTATGGCTTATATTGCTTAATATTAATTATGGAAATTGTAGAGTACAGTAGGCATTGTGTGATAAAAATTATTAATCTTATCTTGACAGTACCAAAGTGAATGATTTGTCTTTATCATACTAACCCATCTCACGATGTTCCGTTAAGTTTTGTGTGATTGAAGTTTTCAAGTTTTGGGTCAGATATCGATATGAGGAGAATACGGAGTGAAAAGAACATAATATTGGGGATGCCCAAGGCACTCCAAGGTAATATTCAAGGAATATTCAAGCAACTAAGCTTGGGGATGCCCCGGAAGGCATCCCCTCTTTCGTCTTCAACATTATCGGTAACCTCACTTGGAGCTATATTTTCATTCGTCACATGATATGTGTTTTGCTTGGAGTGTCATTTTATTTTGTTGGGATCTTCTTTCTGTTATTTAGATAATGTTTTGCATCTTTTATTTCAATAAAAGTGGCAAGGATAGCCTTCACCATGCTTATTTTGCAAGTATATGAGTTGCTGTTTCAAAACAGAAGTTTGTCGCTGTTGCAAAAATTTCCGAGAAAATTAAGAATGTGATAAAATGCTCAAATTTTTTGCACAATAAGATATGATAAATTTTCTACAGTTTGGTAAATTTTCAGAATTTTTTAAGTTAGATAATTATGAATCTTCTTGCATTCTTTACAGACTGGCCTGTTTAGACAGGTTGCCGTTATGTTTGCATATGTTTGCTTGTTTAATGATTCTATTTGAGGATAGGAGTATTAAATATGCAGAGGCATTTAGTATGCAATATTAAATTATAATTTTAGTGATTTGTTACAGTAGAGAATGATAAGGTGTTGTATTGATTTATACTAACGTATCTCACGAGTTCTTGTTGAGTTTTGTGTGGATGAAGTTTTTGAAATTTAGGGAAATCGTGATATAGAAGGAATTAAGGAGACACAAAAGCTCAAGCTTGGGGATTCCCAAGGCATCCCAAGATAATATTTCAAGAAGTCTCAAGCATCTAAGCTTGGGGATGCCCCGGTAGGCATCCCACCTTTCTTCATCAACATTTATCGATTAGCCTCGGCTGAGCCTAAGTTTTTGCTTCTTCACATGATGTGTGCTATTCTTAGAATTTCATTTTATTTTGTTTTGCTTGATATTTTAATAAAATACTTAGATCCAAAACTTTTAAATAAGAGAGATTCCTCACATAGCTACCTATTTACTTAACTACTCATTTGATCTTCACTTATATCTTTTTGGAGTAGTTTGTCATTTACTCTCATGCTTCACTTAGATTACTTTGAGAGTTGATAATAGTGATGACAATTTGCACAAGCTATGAAATTTGTCCCAAAGTGATGGATATTCAAGAGGGATATAATAAAAACTCTCATTTAGATCATTGGATATGATAAGTTTGATTCCTTGCAATAGTTTTGCGATATGGAGATAATAATATGTGAGTCATGTTGGTGAGTAATTATGCTTTAGTAAGAATATTGGTGTTAAGATTTGTGATTCCCTATGCAAGCACGAAAGTCAATAGTTATGCACTGAAATTACATCCTACTTGTGGTGCATTATTCGGTGTTAGTTATGTTTAATGCTTGTTTATGATCGTTTTTGTTTCTTGGTTGGTCGCTTCTCAATCTATTTGCTAGCCTTCATTTGTACTAAGTGGGATAACAGCTTGTGCATCCAAACTCCTTAAACCAAGTTGTGCTAAATGAGTCCACCATACCTACCTATATGCGGTATTTTTGTGCTGTTCCAAGTAAATTTGTATGTGCTAACTCTAATTTTCAAAATAAATTTCCTTTTTATATACCCGTACTGCTCATGAAGCGGCAGGGGGTGGCCAATATTTTCCATGCTAGATGCGTTATTCTCAAGATGAGTGTTTATTCACTTGTCATTGCACGAGAGTGTGGCAAAGGTAATAGGGATGCCCAGTCCCGAAATGCAAAAAAAAATATTTATGTTGTTCAATAATAAATTCCTTGGAAAGTGTTGGTATGGAAGGCACCCATGGATACGGCTAGCCATGGATTGTGAAAGAATGGTGGAAAAAGGAATAAACTTTATTTTCTGTTTGGGAACCGCCTATGATGTATCTAGCATGGAAAGTGTTGGGAATTCTCGGTCATTTTCGTTGACGGGAAAAGTATGCCTCTCAAAATATTTTATCTCTCAATTAAAGCTTTGAGCTCTGGCACCTCTACAAATCTCTGCTTCCCTCTGGGAAGGGCCTATCTATTTAATTTATGCAATTTTTATTTTTATTTGAGTCTCCATCTTCTCTTATAAAGCACCAACTAGGGAGCACCATTGTCATACTTGTGCATTGGATGTAGCTAATATTTGAGTGTGTTTCATGAATGGATCAATGATTGAGCATAATGGGCTAGGGATAGCTTTTTTTAGCATTGATATTTTGAAAGACATGGTTGCTTGTCAGTATGCTTGAGTATTGATGTCTTCATGTCAAATTATAGATTATTGCTTTGAATCATTCAAGTCCAAATGTCCATGCTACAAAAGAAAGAGTATATGATGAATATGGTAGGTAGCATCCCACAACAAAAATTCTGCTTTCAATTGCTACTTTATCATGATGAGTTTTATGAGAAAGAGTTGCTGTTATGATGCTAGGAAAAGTGATTGAAATGATCATTGATCAAACTTATGCACTTTGCTAGCATTCACACTTCATAAATCATTTCTTTTATCATTTACCTACTCGAGGATGAGTAGGAATTAAGCTTGGGGATGCTGATACGTCTCCAATGTATCTATAATTTATGAAGTATTCATGCCATGTTTACAACAATTTTATATGGTTTTGGTATGATTTGAGAGGAACTAACCTGGACTAACGCTGTTTTCAGCAGAACTACCATGGTGTTGTTTTTTGTGCAGAAATCAAAGTTCTCCAAATGCAACGAAACTTTTTGACGATTTTTCTTGGAACAAAAGAGGCACTAGAAGCTTCGTGGGAGGGCCAGAAGAGCCATGAGGAGGGCACAAGACACCTGGGCGTGCCAGGAGGCCCAGGCGCGCCCAGGTGGGTTGTGCTCACCTCGAGGCCCATCTTAGCGTGAAACCAACATAAAAAATTCTTATAAATACAAAAACCCCCAGAAATAACCCTAGATCAGAAGTTCCTCCGCCGCAAGCATCTGTAGCCATGAAAAACCAATCTAGACCCCGTTTCGGCACCCTGCCGGAGGGGGAAATCATCACCGGTGGCCATGTTCATCATCTCGGCGGCCACCATGATGAGGAGGGAGTAGTCCACCCTCAGGGCTGAGGGTTTGTACCAGTAGTTATATGTTTAATATATCTCTCTCTCTCTTGTGTTCTTGAGATGTCACGATCTTGATGTATCGCGGGCTTTGTTAATATAGTCGGATCATATGGTGTTTTCCCCTCTCTATCTTGTGATGAATTGAGTGTTCCCTTTGAGATTTCGTTTTATCGGATTGAATACTTTTATAGATTTGAGAACACTTCATGTATGTCTTGCTATGAATACCCATGGTGACAATGGGGTATCATATTTATTCACTTGATATGTGTTTTGGCACTCAACTCGCGGATTCCCGAGGTGACATTGGGGTAATCTATGCATAGGGGTTGATGCACGTTCTCGTCTTTGTTTCTCTGGTAGAAATCTTGGGGCACTCTTTGAGGTTCTTTGTGTTGGATTGAGTATTATGAATCTGAAATTGTTTGATGCATATCGTATAATCAACTCACGGATACTCGCGGTGACATTGGAGTATGTAGGTGACATTAGAGATGGTTGATGTGTATCATATGGTGTTATTTTAGTACGAACTCTTGGTTAGATCGATCGGAAAGAATAGCTTGGTGTTATTTTAGTACGAACTCTAGGATAGATTGATCGGAAAGAATATCTTTGAGGTGGTTTCGTAACCTACAAACAATTTCTTCTTATGTTCTCCGCTAGATAGGAACTTTGGAGTGATTCTTCATCGCATGTTGAGGGATGGTTATATGATCCAATTAAATTAGCATTGCTGAGAGATTGCACTAGCGAAAGTACGGACCCTAGGCCTCATTTTCAAGCATTGCAATACCGTTTGTGCTCCATTTTATCAATTGCTACCTTGCTGTTTTTATTGTTCCTATTATAAAAATCAATATCTACTATCATTACTACGCTTGTATCACCATCTCTTCGCCGAACTAGTGCACCTATACAAATTACCATTGTATTTGGTGTGTTGGGGACACAAGAGACATTTTGTTATTTGGTTGCAGGGTTTTTTGAGAGAGACCATCTTCATCCTACGCATCCCACGGATTGATAAACCTTAAGTCATCCACTTGAGGGAAAATTGCTACTGTCCTACAAAACTCTACGCTTGGAGGCCCAACACGAGTCTACAAGAACAAGTTGTGTAGTAGACATCAGCCCCCAGGGTTATATTTTGGTTTCTCTATTTGAGGTCTTGCATAAAGCCATGGAACACTAGAGTGATCTCTACTAGGAGGTTGTTGGCCTAAAGGAGGAGTAGGCGCAGTTGGCCTCGAAGCCACACCAACCGAATTGGTAAGTGGTGTGAGAATCGTGGATAGTGTAGCTAACCTCATTTGGACCAAGGCCTCAAGATAAGCATCATGCTCCTCCTTTTGCTTAGTAAGGGCCTGTTCCAAATCCTCAGAGGTGAAGGACTTGACTTCCAAAGAACCCGAGTCTCTCTCCTTCGAATTTGGAACAAGGGGAGTCCCATCTGGGTTCATCTCGCTCTAGGGCGTTTAAGCCACAAGAATAGAGCACGAGGCTTTGATACCAATTGAAAGGATCGAGATGGACCTAGAGGGGGGTGAATAGGTACAATTACAAATTTTAATTATTACTTAGCAATTTTAGGCTATAATGCGGAATATGAAGGTGAGCCTAACAATTGCAAAGATGATACAATGAGCTAAGCAAGGTGACCAAGCACTACAAGAGTATGAATAAGCAAGCACAATATAGAACAAGTAATGACATGGAGATAAGAAACCACAAGTAGGGAGATAGGGTAAGGAATAACCGCAACTCCGAGAGACGAGGATGTATGCCGATGTTCACTTCCTTGGAGGGAAGCTACGCCACTGTTTAGAGAGGTGGATGTTACCACGAAGGCACACCAATGCCACCAAGGCTCACCCTATTCTCTCTTTGAGATATCACCACGAAGGCGATTCTCAACCACTAGTGATAAACCTTGGGGTGATCTCCAAACCCTTACAAACTTTTCGGGGGTAATCACAAAGAACGATTCCTCTCCGAAGAACTACCGCCTAGGAGTCTCCAACCTCCAAGAGTAATAAGAACGATGGGGAAAATCTCAAGACTTGCTCAAATCACGAATTCCTTTGGTGAGAAGAAGGGGAAGGAGTGGATCTATCACTTGAATGGACAAATTCTCACAAATGCTCTCAAATCCCTTAGGGATCTAGGATTTGGTGTATGAGATTGAGAGAGAGAGTGAAATGTGTTCTTGGGGGTGCTCAAAGTGAATGGTCCATTGGTACAGCGAGCTGCTGTGCAAACGGCTTTTAACCCCTTTCCGCGATGGCATTTTGAACCATCGCCTAGTGAGTGTGGGCGTAGGGGGTTCCTTCCCACACGACCCAGAAACCGTCGGGGATAGGCCCTCCGGTCTCACACGCTGGAAAAAATGAGCTCGTGTGTGATGGGCGAGCGATCAAATACAATTATACAGCCCCAATCGGTTTCGGTCATACGTACATCACACACAGTCAGTCCCAGACAAACGTTTTTGTTCGTATGTACATTCCACACAGTCAATCCAAGGGATACATTTCCGTTCGTATGTACATCCCACACAGTCAATCCAAGAAGTACGTTTCTGTTCGTATATACATCCCACACAGTGACTCCAATTAAAACGTTTCCGTTCGCACGTACATCACACACAACTTTCCCTTTAAATCATTTGTGATAGCGTTGCCATTGCAGACGATATTAATAATTTTATCGTTTGCGTTATTGAATGCATCACACACGGTGCGTAGAAGAAACTGTGTGGCATACACTGTCCATCACACACACTTTTTATGTGGAAAACGCTTGCGCAAGGTGGCCTAACGCAAACAGTTTTCAAGAGGAAGTCGTGTGTGATTGTTCATTGATCCAACACGTTTTCTTCCTAGAAACTGTGTGCGTTGTCTGAGGTCATCGGCCACGGTGTTTTCTCAATAACCGTTTCCAATAGAAAAACCCAATTAGCAAGCTAATTGGCCTATTATTAATAATCCATTTATTAATCAAAATGACATTTCATATTAAGCACACAATATATTTCATTTTCGTATTAAGGAAGCAGGATTTCATAATTGAAATACATCAGAGTACAACATCATATAGCTTCAGCACTCAGCTACCCCATTACACAACTGCACCAGCACCAAGTTTCACATGCAACATCTATAACCTTTCGAAATTAGCATCATAGACGGTACATAGATAGATGAATCTCATCTGGAAAACTGCTGAAACGGAAGGTGAATATTGAGCCTTCATTGATGTTGAAGGTCTTTGCAACTTTAGGCCGGTGCCTGTGGATGATTGACCGTCCATCCTTCGTCCTCTTCAGGAAGACTTCAATATTGAACCGTGGGTGTTGTATGAATACCTTCCTTGCCTCTTAACCATATAGGTGGTTTGAGAGGTAATCATCAGTGAACTGCTTTGGAAAGGCCTGAAAACAATGATATGCATAAATATCATCTCTAGATTTGAAATGGCGCAAAGGAATAAAAAGACAAGGTATAATAGTTAGTACCATCCTGTAGTGAACTGATGTCTTCTTCATTGTGCAGACAAAGATCTTGTTTTTTTGTCGCTAATTTCTTTATCCTAACAATCTTTCTGAGTTTTTTGACTTGACTGATATTCATGGACAACTCATTTCCCCATATGCAAAAAGGGTCGAACAGTGAGTCAAAACCTCTGACAGCAGGACCTACATGTGCAAGACCAAATTGTTAAAAACCTAAATATTAGAATGGTTCCTACAATTGCACAACAATGGGCAATTAGACAAAGGACCATGTATGTGCAAACCTCGACTGTAAACCTCAGTGCTTCCCATTGTTTCCCTGCAACACATATAAGGTAGTTAGTGACCAGGTTAAGTGAGGGTTGGCATGCTATCAGTAAAATATGTTGATGAAAAATAAACACATTGCAGATTCATCAGATTAATTCAAGCCACATGGAAAAGCCATTTATCCAATCCAAGCATGATTAAGCTCTAGGAAATATAGCAACTGTATATGTTTCTCATGTTGTAAGTGCAGCCAAATTCAATTTATTCCTCACATGCATAACAATACAAAATTATACCCACAACAATTGGACATCGCATTGCAGAATTGAACCAAGTAGTTAACTAAACACCACAACAAATGAACCAAACATTAACTGAGCACCATATTGCACAATATAACATACTCCTAATTGAAGATCTGACAGTTAACCAAACCAAGCATGCTTGACAACTTGAAAATATAGCAATTGTATTTGTTTCTCATGTATTTTGTACAACCAAATTCGATTTATTTCTCACATGGAAGGCAATACAAAATTGCACCCAGAAGAATTGAACATCACATTACAGAATTGAACCAAACAGTTAACTGAACACGGCAACAAATTAACCAAACAGTTAATAAGTGAGCACCACATTGGACGACATATAGAACATATACACTAGAGGAACAGATTGCATGGTAAAAGTACATAGGACAATTCACTAGAATTTGTTAAGGAAAGGCATGAGCAGCACATGCAATGGGTAAACCGAGCATGCTTAACCGGCGTAGCTAACTAACTGAACATAGGTCCTTATAGTGAGCTAATAAGACAAGCTACTCCTCATCGTCAGAGATATCGGTGATGATTGCCTCCTTGGACATGGAAGAGTGTGAGGCATCCACATCGTGGGTGCCCTCCTCATAGTGGTGAGTTACCTGAGTCGCTCCGGGCACCAACCTGCTGGCTCTCGAGTTGAGGTAAGCACGGGCACACTGAGAAAACACCTCATAGTCTTCATCGAAGGCACCGACGGTGGCCTCGAGAAAACACCATGAACTGTCGTTTAAAGCAGCCAACTGCGTCGCGGGGTCAGCGCGCGAGGCGTCGATGGTGGCCTCGACAGCGAGGTGCTCCTCCAAGATCTGGGGGTCGGCACGAATGGCAGCCATCGCGACCTCATCCGCGCGTGCGGCCACGATTTGCTTCTCCGCTGCCAAATGCTCCTTGACCTCCAGGCTATACTGCATGCACCATAGCTTAGGGCGGTGCTTATTTGGGGTAGTGGTCAGTGATTTGGGTGGAAGGTGTCGCACCAGCGGTCGGGGCATGTGGCATGTAGAAGGAGGTCGAGGATGGGGGTCGGGTGTGGATTACCTGCCTGGATCGACGAGGCTGAGCAGCGCGAAGGAGGGTCGCCGGCGAGGAGGTGGCACTGCAAGCAAGGAGTGAAGGTTTGAACTTGGAAAGGAAGGCGAAAACATGGGAAATGTGGCTTTTGGTAAGGGGGAGGGGGCGGGGAGGTAGATATTTCCGCGGAAGCCGAAAATTTTGGATTGGTGCAGCGAAAAACGGGCGCGTAAAGTGTCATCAGACATGGTCCCTTATTCAGCATTGTGTATGATATGTGAACATCACAAACGATTCATATAGCTTACCCCGTGTGTGATGAGTTTGAACGTGCAAATTTTGCATCGAATATCCCTGGTTACAGTGGTCATCCACATCATTGCATAATTTGGGTAAACAAAGGAGCCTACAGGACACCCACACTTCTTAATCGAGCAAGTTCAGCAATTAAACAAAGCTAGGTGACCTAAACATTACTCTAACAAATTAAAGACCAGCGCTCTAAATTAAACAAAGAGTACTACTCCGGATGGTGCTCGTCGATCTCCACCGCCTCCTCCATGTCCAGCTCGCGCCCGACGATCTCCTGGGGAAGGGGCTCCATGGCATCCATCGCACCATACTTGGCAAGCATCTCGCCATCGCGTCCGCCATCTCTTCAGAAAAGGCCGCCACAAGCTGGGTGTGGGCGGCCATGATCTGGGCTTGGACGGGCTCCGTCGTGGCAAGGTATGCCGCGAAGGAACGGACGACTGCTCGAACGCTCTCGACGATTGCCAACTCTTCGGCCGTGGGTTGCCGACCATTGTCGGAGAAGCTTCATTCAATTTGTGCGGTGACCGCCACGAGCTGGGCATGGGTAGCCTCGACATGGTCGTGGGCGGCCTCCATTAGGGCTAAGGCCGCCACTGCGGAACGGACAGCTGTTGTGCAGTTCTCGCCAGTTGCTATCCCCGACGTGGATGTTGCTGCCGCCACCTGAGCAGCAACAGCGGTCGTTTGGGTTGCCTTGGTCACCTGGTCACAGATTGCAGCCGCGCTCACGCAGCTTGTTACCACACGCATGGTGGCTGCGGCCGCGCTCTTGCCGGAGTGGCCCGCCAAAGTGGCCCTCACGACTCGGGTCTATGTCCCCATCTTTCATCAGCGATGATTGAACAGTGAAATGATATTTGGGGAGCGAACTAGTGTCCTCAAAGCACCGGCTATGGACTGTAGCCGATGCACCTTCCCGCGTAAGCCATTTACGTACTACTCCGATGGTGCTCCAAGATATTTTGGACTGCTTCTCACACGGTTGGTGATAATAAACTCTGTGCGGTCTACTTGAATTTTTGTCTTGATTTGAAATACATAATTGGGTCACAGCGGCAAAGGAGGGTGTTTGAATTGCTAGAGCTTTTATCTGCGGTGAACATGCAACTATAGGTGTGTCATCACAAAAATTGGAATTATTCAGGGTTCGTTTGGACATTTTTATACATTAACTTGGTTTTCTAGGTATTTCGGGTGCACAATTCAAAATTAAACTACATGCACATGCTCCGGTGCACCAAAATGGGTTGTAAAATCATATATGTGTCCATGGGTTGATGCTTATGTCCCATGCAAGAAATGGTGATGAATTTCAAACACCTCGGCACTGTGGCTCGCTGGCAAACGTTGAGATACTTGGTTTTGAAATTCTAGTAAATGCAAAACTCGTCTGAAATTCATGAACCTTGGCATGCTATCATGGAATGCCATCAGCACACTGTGGTAAAAAAAATTGTCCCATTTGGGGCATGTTTTGGTATAAGCTTCTCACAAACCAGAGCTTCTCTCAAGAAGCCTCATGGTTCCGGTAGGGAACGTGTCACCTTTGTGGACGAAACGATGTTCGTTGCCTCTTCTTGCTTTCAAATTTTTTCTGGTGTCAACATGGAACAACAGGAGTGTCGTGTTAAATTTTGGAATTTTTTGGGGTTCGTTTGGACATTTTTATACATTAACTAAGTTTTCTAGGCATTTATGTGCACAATTCAATTTTGAACTACAGGCACATGCTCCAGTGCATAAAAATGGGTTGAAAAATCAAATGTGTGTCCTTGGTTGCATGCTTAGGTCCCATGCAAGAAATGGGAAGGAATGTCAAACACCTCGGCACCGTCGCTTGGCCGCAAACATTGAGATACATGATTTTAAAATTCTAGTAAATCCAAAACTCATCTAAAATTCATGAAATTTGGCATGCTATCATGGAATGGCATCAACATGCTGTGGTAAAAAAATTGTCCCATTTGGGGTGGGTTTTGGTATAAGCTTCTCACAAACCAGAGCTTCTCACAACAAGCCTCATGGTTCCGGTAGGGAACGTGTCACCTTTGTGGACGAAACGATATTCGTTGCCTCTTCTTGCTTTCAAATTTTTTCTGGTGTCAACATAGAACAACAGGAGAGTCATGTTAATTTTTGGATTTTTTTGGGGCTTGTTTGGACATTTTTATACATTACATGAATTTTCTATGCATTTATGTGCATAATTCAAATTTGAACTACAGGGACATGCTCCAGTGCATAAAAATGGGTTGAAAAATCAAATGTGTGTCCTTGGTTGCATGCTTAGGTCCCATGCAAGAAATGAGAATTAATGTCAAGCACCTCGGCACCGTCGCTTGGCCGCAAACATTGAGATACATTGTTTTAAAATTCTAGTAAATCCAAAACTCGTCTGAAATTCATGAAACTTGGCATGCTATCATGGAACGACATCAACATGCTGTGGTGAATTTTTTTCCCATTTGGGGCAGGTTTGGGTATAAGCTTCACACAAATCAGAGCTTCTCACAACAAGCCTCATGGTTCCGGTACGAAACGTGTCACCTCTATGGACTAAATGATATTCGTTGCCTCTTCTTGCTTTCAATTTTTTCTGGTGTCAACATAGAACAACAGGAGAGTCATGTTAAATTTTGGAATTTTTTGGGATTTGTATGGACATTTTTATACATTAACTGAGTTTTCTATGCATTTATGTGCATAATTCAAATTTGAACTACAGGCACATGCTCCAGTGCATACAAATGGGTTGAAAAATCAAATGTGTGTCCTTGGTTGCATGCTTAGGTCCCATGCAAGAAATGGGAATGAATGTCAAACACCTCGGCACCGTCGCTTGGCCACAAACATTGAGATACATGGTTTTAAAATTCTAGTAAATCCTAAACTCATCTGAAATTCATGAAACTTGGCATGCTATCATGGAACGGCATCAACATGATGTGGTGAAAAAATTATCCCATTTGGGCCAGGTTTGGGTATAAGCTTCTCACAAACCAGAGCTTCTCACAACAAGCCTCATGGTTCCAGTAGGGAACGTGTCACTGATAACCCACAAGTATAGGGGATCGTTTGTCGCCTTTTTTGATAAATAAGAGTGTCGAACCCAATGAGGAGCTAAAGGCAGAACAAATATTCCTTCAATTTCTATCGACCACCGATACAACTCTACGCACACTTAATGTTTGCTTTACCTAGAACAAGAATAAAACTAGAAATACTTTGTAGGTGTGGAAAGGTTTGCAAGATATAAAGAACATGAAAATAAATGTGAGGTGCTGTTTAAATAAAGAAACAATTAAGTTTAGTAAAACGAGTGTGGATTGGTGGTGGTAGGATTTGCGGAATTGTCCCTTAGCAATTGACTACATTGCTACACCGATAGCAAGTTTTTATGTGGGAGAGGCCACCGCTAGCATGTCGTCCCTTACTTGGAATTCTATGAACTTATGATTGGAAATATTAGCAAGCATCCGCAACTACTAATATTCATTAAGGTAAAACCCAACCATAGCATTAAGATATATATTGGTCCCCCTTCAATCTCGTATGCATCAATTTTTATGGTAGGCTGAAGCTGCTGTCACCCTTGCCCTCCAATGCATAGTTCTATCAACATGCAACTAACCCTATGGTGTGATCCATAAGCACGCTCATATGATGGGCACCAAAGGACAGAAACATGACCACAAGCAAATTAAACCAACCATAGCAATTCACCAATTACCGATACGACAACAAAAATCTACTCAGACATCATAGGATGGCAACATATCATTGGATAATAGTATGAAGCATAAAGCACCATGTTCAAGTAGAGGGTACAGCGGGTTGCGGGAGAGTGGACTGCTGAATATAGATGGGGGAAGGCGATGGAGTTGTTGGTGAACATGACGGAGTTGTTGGAGTAGATCGCCGTCACACGATGATTGCCCCGGCGGCGTTCCGACGCCACCGGGAGAGAGGGGGAGAGAGCCCCCCTCCTTCTTCTTCTTCCTTGGCCTCCCCCCTAGATGGGAGGAGAGTCCCCCCTCTGGTCCATGGCCTCCATGGTGGTGGAGGGAAAGGAGCCCCTCCTAGATTGGGTCTCCCTCTCTGTTCTCTTATGTTTCGCGTGCCTGTTTTCTGGCCGGAAACCGTTTCTTATATTCCCGGAGATCCGCAACTCCGATTGCGCTGAGATTTTAACAAAAAAAATTGCAGATATAAGCTTCCTTGCGCCCGAACTAGAGCTCCAACCAACTTATGAGGAGGGCACAACCCACCACCACGCGCCTGGGCTGCCTGGCGCGCCCAGGTGTCTTGTGGTGGTTGTGGGCCCCCGTTTGCGATGATTCCACCTCCCAAAAATCACAAATATTCCAAAATAATTCTCCGTAATTTTTATCGCATTTGGACTTTGTTTGATATGGATATTCTGTGAAACAAAAAACATGCAACAAACAGGAACTAGCACTGGGCACTGGATCAATAGGTTAATCCAATAAATCATATAAAATGCTGCCAAAAATATGTGAAAGTTGTATAATATTGGCATGAACCAATCAAAAATTATAGATACGATGGAGACTTATCAACATCCCCAAGCTTAATTCCTGCTCGTCCTTGAGCAGGTAAATGATAAAAAAGATAATTTTTGATGTGGAATGCTACCTAGCATAATCTTGATCATATATCTAATCATGTCATGAATATTAAGGCACGAGTGATTCAAAGCAATAGTCTATAATTTGACATAAAGACATCAATACTCAGGCATCCCAACAAAGAATCGTGTCTTTCAAAATATCAACGCTAAAGAAAGCTATCCCTACAAAATAATATAGTCTTGTCATGCTCTGTCTTCTTAACACAAAGTATTTATCATGCACAACCCCGATGACAAGCCGAGCAATTGGTTCATACTTTTTAACGCACTTCAGCCTTTTCAACCCTCACGCAATACATCAGCGCAAGCCATGGATATAGCACTATGGGTGAAATAGAGTATGATGATAGGGGTAAATATAGAGAAGACAAAAAAGTAAGAAAGTCTCACATCGACGCGGCAAACCAACGGGCTATGGAGATGCCCATCAATTGATATCAATGCGAGGAGTAGGGATTGCCATGCAACAGATGCACTAAGAGCTATAAGTGTATGAAAGCTCAATATGAAAACTAAGTGGGTGTGCATCTAACTCTATAATGAAAAATTCCCACTAGTATATGAAAGTGACAACATAGGAGACTCTCTATATGAAAAACATGGTGATACTTTGAAGCACAAGTGTGGAATTAGCATGCCCCTTCTCTCTTTTCTCTCATTTTTTCTTTTCTTTTCTTTTCTTTTTTTTCTTTTTTCTTGGGCTCTTTTTATCCTCACTTTTTTATTTATTTTTCTTTTTCTTTTTATATTTGTCCGGAGCCTCATCCCGACTTATGGGGGAATCATAGTCTCCATCATCCTTTCCTCACTAGGACATGCTCTAATAATAAATAATGATGATCATCACACTTCTATTTACTTACAACTCAAAAGAAATAAAAATTACAACTCGATACCTAGAACAAAGTATGACTCTATATGAATGCCTCTGGCAGTGTACCAGGATGTGCAATGAT
Organism: Thinopyrum elongatum; assembly: GCA_011799875.1. Taxonomy (NCBI): domain Eukaryota; kingdom Viridiplantae; phylum Streptophyta; class Magnoliopsida; order Poales; family Poaceae; genus Thinopyrum; species Thinopyrum elongatum. The sequence continues at coordinate 566,097,140 of CM022303.1, forward strand.
CTAGCATAACAACGATATCAAAAAATGGACAAGCCATGGAAATATCATGCTAGCTATCTTATATTACAATCATGCAAAGCAATATGACTATGAATGCTCAAGTCATCAAAACGGAAGCGTTGGAAGTTGCATGGCAATTTATCTCGGAATGGATATGGAAAGGCCATAATAGATAGGTAAGTGATACGTCTCCAACATATCTATAATTTTTTATTGTTCCATGCTGTTATATTATCATTCTTGGATGTTTTATAATCATTTTATAGCAACTTTATATCATTTTTTGGGACTAACCTATTGACATAGTGCCCAGTGTCAGTTGTTGTTTTTTGCTTATTTTTTACTTCACAGAATATCAATACCAAACGGAGTCCAAACGCAGCGGAACTTTTTGGAGAATTTTTCTGGACCAGAAGACACCTGTGGGGCCAAAGAATTACCAGAGGGGGGCTCCGAGGGGAGCACAACCCACATGAGCGCGCCTGGGGGCCTAGGCGCGCCTTGGTGGGTTGTGCCCACTTCGGCCACCTCCCACACTGCCTCTTTGCTCTATAAATACCCCAAAAATACAAAAACCCTTGGGGAGTCGACGAAACATAATTCCAGCCACCGCAAGTTCCAGAACCACCAGATCCAATCTAGACACCATCACGGAGAGGTTCATCATCCTCATTGGTGCCTCTCCGATGATGCGTGAGTAGTTCATTGTAGACCTACGGGTCTGTAGGCAGTAGCTAGATGGCTTCTTCTCTCTTTTTGATTCTCAATACAATGGTCTCTTGGAGATCTATTTGATGTAACTCTTTTGCGGTGTGTTTGTTGGGACCCGATGAACTTTGAGTTTATGATCAGATTTTTATATCCATGAAAGTTATTTGAGTTTCTTTGATCTCTTATATGCATGATTACTTATAGCCTCGTATTTCTTCTTCGAATCTTTGGTTTAGTTAGGCCGACTAGATCAATTTTTCTTGCCATGGGAAGAGGTGCTTTGTGATGGGTTCGGTCGTCCGGTGTTCTTTCCCAGTGACAGAAGGGGCAGCAAGACACGTATGTATCGTTGCTATTAAGGATAACAAGATGGGGGATATTCCTACATGAATAGATCTCGTCTACATCATGTCATCGTTCTTAATGCATTACTCCGTTTCTCCACAAACTTAATACACAAGATGCATGCTGGATAGCGGTCGATGTGTGGAGTAATAGTAGTAGATGCAGGCAGGAGTCGGTCTACTAATCTTGGACGTGATGCCTATATAATGATCATTGCCTGGATATCGTCATGATTATTTGAGGTTCTATCAATTGCCCAACAGTAATTTGTTTACCCACCGTATGCTATTTTCTCGAGAGAAGCCACTAGTGAAATCTACGGCCCCCAGGTCTATTTTCTCATCATATATTTTCAGATCTATATTGCTATTTGCCTTTTTATTTGCATCTTTTATTTTCAGATCTATATTACCAAAAACCCAAAAATACCTCGCTGAATTTTATTTGCCTTTATTTTATTTGCATCTACCAATCTATCACTTTACCAATCTATTATCCGAGAGGGATTGACAACCCCTCTTTCGCATCGGGTTGCAAGTATTTGTTCTTTGTGTGCAGGTACCGTTTACATAGTGTTGCTTGCTTCTCCTACTGGTTCAGTAACCTTGGTTTCATAACTGAGGGATCTACCTACCTTAGCTGTACTACATCATTCCTTACCCTTTGGGGAAAATACTGACGCGGATTCAAGACATCGAAAAGGGAGGGTCAAGAGATTTGGCGTCGTTGCCGGGGAGACATCATCAATGTCTATCAGGTTCCTAATCACAAATCTCATCTCCTTGCAATTTACATTATTTGCCATTTGCCTCTCATTTTCATCTCCCCCACTTCACAAAAATTTGCCGTTTTATTCACCTTCTTTTTCGTTCGCCTTTTTTTATTAAATCTCTTGTTTGCTTGTGTTCTTGTTTGCTATCCTTGCTTGTGTTGCCATGAGCCTCTATTTTCTTGCATCTTCGCTTGCTAAAAATCTATTGATATGGATCCACTTAAAGTTTTCTACTTGGGTCATCTTCGATCCATTTGTGCTCGTGCTGAAACCCCAACTAGTTTAGTTGAGGGAAAATCATTAGATGAGCATGCTCATTTTGTGCGTTATCGTTTGTCTAAAAAAGGGAAGCTCTTATGGAATCAAATAAATTGTTTGCTATGCTATGCTTGGAATCTTTGTGAAATTTGTGATTTTACTTGTTGCTCTAAGAACCCTAGAAAACACCTTCCCTATCTATGTGAGTTTAATGACAATGAAATCTTATATTCTTATTCCAAGGAAATTTATAGTTACTATGATATCGAACAAATTGAAGAATTTGTTGCTTTTAAGGGTGCTTATGAAGTTGCTTCTTTGATTGAAAAATATGATATTACTCTCTACAAATCTATTTTTTTTGACATACTTAAGTATTGCTGTGAAAATTATGCTCGTAATGCCTATGTTAAAGAATTTATTGAGAGAATGTCCTCTGCTTTGGAAGAAAATAATGATATGCATAAAGCTATGGATAATTATGATTCAGTTGATTTGATTGAATTATCCCCTCTTGATGAGCATGATGCTTGCGATTCTTGTGGCCCTGATGCCAATATTAATCATGCTTACGGAGATGAACTTGCTATAGTTCCTTATGTTAAACATGAAATTATTGCTATTGCACCCACACTTGATAGCCCCTTTAATGAAAAGCATGATTGCAATGATGTTATTATAAATTCTATTAATGACAATTGTGCTAATGATATGCCAAGCTACAAGCTTGGGGATGATAATTTTGTTATGACTACTACTTATTGCAATGATCATGATTTGGGTGATAATGATTCTTATGATCTTGAAAATTTATTTAAGCCTCAAGATGAATATGTTTGCGATAATATTGAAAGTGGGTTTGGAAGAGTGTCAACTTTAGGTAATAATGATCCCACTACTTTGGAGAATGATCAATCTTATGAAATTTTTGATAAAAGTGGGCTTGGAGAGGTCATGACTTTATTTGATGATAATCCCACTATTTTGTAAGAGTGTCAACTTTTCATGCATGTGGGTCATGTAGAGAATATGTTATGTGACAGCTATATTATTGAATTCGAATATGATCCCACATGTAATTATTATGAGAGAGGAAAATATGGTTGTAGAAATTTTCATGTTACTAAATTACCTCTCGTCATGTTGAGATTGCTATTGTTTCTTTCTTCTTCCTTGCATATGCTAGATATTTCTTGTCTTGATAATTTGGTTGCCTACAAAATGCCTATGAATAGGAAGTATGTTAGACTTAAATGTGTTTGTCACATGTTTTATGGTGCTCTCTTTTGCTTCAATTCTTATCTTTCATGCGAGCATCATCAAAATTATCAATGCCTAGCTAAGAGACTTTAAAGAAAAGCGCTTGTTGGGAGGCAACCCACTGAATAAAATTTAGTTTTGCCTTTTTCTTTCTGTTCTTGAGTATTTGCACAATTATGAATCTGTTATGATTGTGTTTTTTATGTTTTAATTAGTGTTTGTGCCAAGTAAAGCCTTTGGGATAGCTTTGGTGATAGTTGATTGATCCTGTTGAAAAACAGAAACTTTTGCGTCTAGTAACAGAATTGTTTAAATTCACAGAAGCAACGAACAATTATGAATTTTTTACATAACATTGATATACATATTGCCTCTGTTGTGCTAATTTTTCAGAATTGTTTGAGTTACAGAAGTATGAGAGCAATTCGTATCTTTACAGAATGTTCTGTTTTTGACAGATTTTGTTTTCTTTGCATTGTGTGCTTATTTTGATGAATCTATGGATTGTATCGGGGGGTATAAGTCATGGTAAAGTTAGAATACAGTAGATATAATGCAATAATAAAATATGAATGGGCTTGCAACAGTACTTAAAGTGAAGATTGGTTTTCTTATACTAACGGATCTCACGAAGGTTTTGTTAAGTTTTGTGTGATTGAACTTTTCAAGTTTTGGGTGAGATCACGATGGATGGAGGAATAAGGAGTAACAAGAGCTCAAGCTTGGGGATGCCCCATGGCACCCCAAATTAATATTCAAGGAGAAACAAGCAACTAAGCTTGGGGATGCCCCGAGTGGCATCCCCTCTTTCTTCTAACGACCATCGGTATTTTACTTGGAGCTATATTTTTATTCGTCACATATCACGAGTTTTGCTTGGAGCATCTTGTACTATATGAGTCTTTGCTTGTTTTGCTTTTTAGTTTGCCATAAGTATCCTTGCTGGACACACCTATTTGAGAGAGCCAAAATTATGCTATGATTTGTTAGAATTGCTCTTTATGCTTCACTTAAAAAATTGAGCTATGGAATTGCTCTAGTGCTTCACTTATATCTTTTTGAGCACGGTGTGCTTTAATATTTTTGAAGAAATGCTCTCATGCTTCACTTAGATTTATTTGAGAGTTAGTAACTTTTAAGAAATTCTCTCATGCTTCACTTATATTATTTTGAGAGATGAAAATCTTCATGCTCATGTTCTTCACTTAAATTTGTTTGAGCTTAGCAAACGAAACATATGAAACTAGTCCCAAAGTGATAGATATTCAAGAGGGATATAATAAAAACTTTCATGAAGATCATTGGACAAAATAAACTTGATTCTTTGTAATAGTTTTGAGATATGATGATAGTGATATGTGAGTCATGTTGATGAGTAATTATGCTTTAGTAAGAATATTGATGTTAAGGTTTGTGATTCCCTATGCAAGCACGAAAGTCAATAGTTATGCAATGAAATTACATCCTACTTGTGGTGCATTACTCAGTGTTAGTTATGCTTAATGCTCGCTTATGTGATTTTTTGTTTCTTCGTTGGTTGCTTCTCAATCTTTTTGCTAGCCTTCACTTGTACTAAGTAGAAATACTACTTGTGCATCCAAAATCCTTAAACCCAGTTTTGCCACATGAGTCCACCATACCTACCTATATGCGGTATTTTCGTGCCGTTCTAAGCAAATTTGTATGTGCCATCTCTAATTTTCAAAATAATTTCCTTTTTGTGTGCTTGTACCGCTCATGAAGCGGCGGGGGTTGGCCAATATTTTCCATGCTAGATGTGTTATTCTCAAGATGAATGTTTATTCACTTGTGATTGCACGAGAGTATGGAAAAGGTATTAGGCGCTACAAAAAAAAGACACATCCGTGACATTTTGGGCCGAACGAAAAAAATTCATGTCATGCTTATGACACTTCTATTACGATAATTGTGACAAAAGCACATATCATCATAGATGTGGTGGGCTCCTACTTCTATGACAGAAAATGGGCTTTTCGTCCTGGGCGGGCCGGGGACGCACCTGCATGACATTCTTTGGGCCGTCCATGACGGAAAAAATCGTGGTAGAAGCAAGGGCGAGGAAAATTTCGGGGAGTTCCTGGTGACGGTGGGTGGTCGGGGCCGAGCGATGCACGGAGGTTTGCTTGTTTCTCTTGTACACGTACACGCGTGTGTGCAAGGCGTTGGGCTCTAACTGAACCCGAGCAATTGCACTAGCTACGTTACTGAACCCCGATCGATCCCTTGGCTGTTAACTGAACCCGAGTGATTCCTTCGCTACTGCTGCTAACTGAAGCCGATCGAAGCTGCCTCTTGATGAACAGTCCCCGGTGGGGGTTGGATGAACAGGATCCCGTGGTAATAGAGACGGTTGCCGCTGGATGAACAAGACCCCGATCGAGGAGGTGGGGTGGATGAATAGTAGACGGTGGAGGGACCCCGTGGAGGGCTGGTTGAACAGGACCCCGTGGAGGGCTAGTTGAACAGTAGCCGGTGGAGGCTGGATGAACAGGACCCCGTGGAGGGCTGGTTGAATAGTAGCCGGTGAAGGCTGGATGAACAAGACCCCCGTGGATGAACAGTAGCTGGTGGAGGCAGGAGGAAGTCGACGGTGGACGAACAGTAGCAGGTGGAGGCTGGAGGAAGTCGACGGTGGATGAACAGTAGCCCGTGGAGTCCCGTTTTGCGGTACGCCACACCCCTCCCGATGAACAGGACCCCGTTTCGACCGTAGGCGCTCCAACACAAGTCCATTTCCTCCGTTTTGCAGTACGCCACACCCCTCCTGATCAACAACACCCTGTTTCGACCGTAGGCACTCGAACAGAAGTCCGTTTCCTCCATTTTGCGGTACGCCAGACCCTTCCCGATGAACAAGACCCTGTATCGACCGTACGCGGTCGAACAAAAGGCCGTTTCCTCTGTTCTGCGGTACGCCAGACCTCGTTTTGGCTATTCCGTCCAAGCCGGTTGGCTCCCGATGAACACACGATGCTGTTTACTCCGTTCCGACCCAGCCGGTTGGCTGCCGATGAATAGGACGACATTGTTGTACGCGTTAGAGACCCCGCCCGTATGTATGTACGTAGCCATATTTACTATCTTGCAGCATGGCTGTACGTACGTGTACACGATATAGACGGGACTGCGTGACATGCTACGTCGGCGCCTCTACTTCAACACGTGCCGCTCCTTACTCGGCCATGGTACATCACTGCAGAGAGACCGATTGACCGCTATGTACGTACACGTTCGCGGCCAGACAGATAACGCTACATTCGCTTCAACCTGGTGGGTACCAGCTGTCAGGGGATAAGAAGGCAGTTCCTTCCATGCGAAGATAAAGCCGATGGGTCCCAGCTATCAGGGGGAACATTTTTTTCGTGAAATACAGAGGCCCTTCCGGTAGGTCCGAGCTGTCAGGTGGAGGAATCATTATTTTGCGCGTAATAAGGAGGCACTTCCTTGCGTGCGGCCATGGACCCAGCTGTCAGCCTCTCCACTTACAGTCCTCTTCTAATGGCTGTCGTTCATTGATCGCGTTGACGACGCCGTACCGCCCGAGAGCACCAAGGTGGTGGACGACGGCGCGACCTAGGAAGGGAATGACCCAGAGCCGGGGAATACGCAGTAGTGGATGCCCACGCGGAGGGGAGTACGAGGGTTGACTGGTTCGGCTGCGGTTTGAGGCTGTCGTCGCCGGAGAATAACAGGGGGTGTGGGTGAGTAGAGGGAAGGCCTGGCCAGCTGTGGGAGTAGGGTGGGGCGGTGAGGCCTGCGTGGCAGCCCAGCCGGCCGCGGGAGGCAGGAGCAGGCGGCACGGCCGACGCTGGTTTGGGCGGCTGGAGCAAGAAGACCAGAGGTTGAAGAAGCACGACGACTGTTGGATGGACATCGTACGGTCATAGCAGCTAGAATCGTTTATATTGACTAAGTTGACAAAGCCCTGCGTCCGCGTCAACTTAGTAGGCCCACAAGTCAGCCTCCAAATATGGTGGGACCGACCTAGCAGCAGGGGTATTCATTATTTTTGTGTGTAATAGCTGGTGGATACGAGCTGTCAGCGGGGGGGGTGTTTTTTTCGTGAAATACAGAGGCCCTTCTGGTCGGTCCCAGCTGTCAGGAGGAGGAATCATTATTTTGCGTGTAATAAGGAGGCACTTCCTACTCGCAAAAAAAAGGAGGCACTTCCTTGCGTGCTGCCGTGGACCCAGCTATCAGCCTCTCCACGTACAGTCCTCTTCCGATGGATGTCGTTCGTTAACCACGCCGTGCCGAGAGCACCAAGGCGGTGGGCGACGGCGAGGCCAAGTAAGGGAACGACCCGGAGCCGAGGAAGACTCAGCAGTTGTTTCCCACGCGGAGTGGGTACGAGGGTTTACTTGTTCGGCCGCAGTGTGAGTCTGCCGTCGCCGGACAATAACAGGAGGTGTGGGTTAGTAGAGGGATAGCCAGGCCAGTGATGCGAGTATGGTGGGGCCGTGAGGCCTGCCCGGCAGCACAGCCAGCCATGGGAGGCGGGAGCAGGCGGTTCCGCCGGCGCTGGTTTGGGCGGCTGGAGCAGGAAGATCAGAGACTGAAGAAGCACGATTGCCATTCGATTGACATCTAACGGTCTGACGTTAGTAGAGTCGATTGTTGACTAAGTTTCTTTTTTTGAGAAACCTTGTGTACGCATGAACTTAGTAGGCCCACAAGTCAACCTCCAAATCTATGGAAGACAACATAGAGCCCATTTGCTATTTTTTTAATATTTTGCAGCCCATTTGCTAATTCTTAAGGAATTTATTACAGCCCATTTTCTGCCAAGGACCACGGTCAAAAAGTTCAACCTTATTTTGCATATTTCGGTGGAGTCCGGACTGTCTTAATCCAGAAATGATAAACATTTATTTTTTAAGAACTTATTGATTTGCCAAATAAAATATCATTTTGTTTTTGTAAGCTAATAAGACGTGGGACAATTGAGTTGGTTTTAGGGAAAACCAGTGGTAAAAAAATCAGCGCTGGGAGGGAAAACAACAACAAAAAAATAAGGATGTAAAGATGAAAAGGGAACTTTATGTATTTTCAATATAATAATACGTGTATATGAACTAGTAAAACTATAGGTAGAGATTAGAAGACGGAAGTAGGACATGGCGTTTCAAGAGGAAAATAGAACTGGGCTGTGTGTTTGATTCAGTAAAAAAACTGCCTGCGGATGTTCTAAGAGAAAATATAACTAAGGCTGGCGGGCCAGAAGCCAGTTAATACCTGCTGGATCTTTGTGCCCCATTGTCATCATGGGCTGGGCTATCAAAAACAAAACCAAGCCTGGGCAGTCTACAGCCCAGTTGAAACTTGCTCGACCTGAAAAAACAATATACATGCTGGATCCCAGTTATCAGTCTGTACTTGCAGAATTCTCTCGTTTATTGACTACGTTGAAAACTTCATGGGTTTCACCATCTCAGATGTCAGCATTATTTTTCCATCGTGATAATAAGTGCATGCACTTGCTTGCGTACGGCCATGGACCTACTGGTTCCGTACGGTTAGGCTCTGTATGGACAGCCGTCTTGTGGTTCCACGAACGAATTTCATGCAAATCGGATGGTTTTCAGTGAAAGCGGACTAAATTCATTGCATTTTACATATTTCTTTTCATTATGGAATATTTTACATATTTCAACTAATAATAACTGACTAGGCCTTTTTTTAGTCCATGGGAGGCGCTTCACGATCGAGGTCGCGACACTTAACTGTTTTGGAAGGCCCAAATCGATCGCACCTTTCTTTTAACAATTTGCTGCTGGGCTTGGCATGCCACAGCCCAGTTCCGACGTGCTGCATCCAACTATCATCCTATGAAACCGGATGGATCCCCTGCGTACTTCGAAGATGTAAAAAAATTGGAGAACTGGGAATTCGAACGGCAGGTGCTTATGCTACCCATCAAATAAAAATCAGGTGCCTGAAAATTCGTTTCGAAACAAATGATTCAGCTTTATATCCATGTCGACCCTCGACATGATGTTTGGAAGAAAATGCCAAGTTCATACCGAAAGATCCTTAACAACAATACCAACTTCAGACGACCAGGTAGTACAATTACCAATACCAAACTAACTTATAATCTTTTTAGTCCTGGCCCTAGTGTTCGTCTGGTAGAAAATCTTGCAGAGGACCAGCTCCTGCTCCTTCTCTTGCTCCAGGTCCCCGAGGAGGTACTGGTGCATCACCTAGTTGGTCCTCTCCTGGTCGAAGTTCTTGTTGGTGTGCAGCACCAGAACCTTTTTGCTGCCCGTCTGCCGGTCGTTGACCATCACCGGCAAGGTATTGCCGGTCTTGTGCCACATCGCGTGCATGCCGCACTCCGACTGTATCTTGCGACGCGTCCGCGTGCCCCTTTTGAATGCCCTGGAGTTGTGCTGGAAGAAATGCTTGCTTAGGCCACTCAGTGTGATACCTGCAGTATTGGCGAATACAGGTTTTAGGGCACGTAGTTGGCATTTTCATAGCATCTTTGGCATGTTGCAGTCACTTGTTTCACTTTTTATTAACTGTCAAATTGTAATTGCTTCACTAGGTCTGCGTCTAAAAAGAAAAATAGAGCTATAAACAAAGGAATATGTTTGTGCAAGTAGACGACCGATCGGTGTCTCACCTGGAAGTTTCTCAGGATGGGTGTAGCATATGCCGTGCTCGCTGTCGATGGTTGGTATGAACAAATTGATGAGAGGGTGAGATCTCGCGCTGTCAGCACTCACTTTGGCCTCAAGGTGCTCGATCAGCTCCTGATCCGTGGGATCGAACTTGACGCCAGCCGGCAGCACCGTCCAATCCTTCTTGGACTTGCATAGGTTAATTCAAGTTAAATGGTACTCAATGTATGATCAATCAACTGTTTTAAGTAAATGATGAAAGATTTTGACAGATAAGTGGTACTCCAAATCTGAAGTCCACAATACCTGAACAAATGGGGGTCTCAGCTTCATTACTACATGTAGACTATAAACACTTGAAAACCCCCATAAAGATCAAAATCATCATACAGGGCGACGGGACGAATACTCACAGGAGCAGCCTCGCTGGTTCCTTCCTTCATCCGGCTAGCTTGAAGAGCATCCTTGTTGAGATCGATTTTTTCAGCGTCTTCCTTTTGACTACTTGCAATGAAGTATAGCAACTCCAGTAGCTCATCGCTCATCGTACCAAATGGATCGGAACAAGGCGGTGGCTGGGAGGCGGGGAGACCGGGAGAGAATGGGAGAGTGATTTTGTAGAGAATGCGAGAGTGTTGTTGCAGTACGAGAGTGGTGAGGCTCACTTTGGTGAACCAAACACGCTGCTGAGACTCTTGTGTCACCTCACGCGCAGCGTGTTGTCACGTCAATTCAATGTGAGGACATGATGAATAATTTGACCGATGTATACTAGTACTACTGTACTACTTACTAGTCATATTTAGTGTCACATTTTAACCATAGGTTTAATGAACAAAATGTCAATGCATGTCACCGAAAATTATACCATTGGAAACTATGTTCAAATACGAATCCAACGATATATTTTTTTGTGAAATGCTTTAACATTTAGTTAGTTAAATTTATGGTCAAAATTTGACACAAATTACGAAGGGGGCCAATAAACCAGGAGGGAGGTAGTAGTACGAGTAGCGCAATATACCGTATAGAGGACTAGTACAAATTTAGAAATGGAGTACGAAGTTACAAGGTTGTGCGACAGACTTTGTAGGCTACATGAGTAATACAAAATATAATTCCCATTGGACAACACTTTTACCAACAAGTACGCACTTGAAGCCTATTGATATATATATATATATATATATATATATATATATATATATATATATATATATATATATATGCTTCTGCACAGCATCTCCATCATCATTATCAGTACATCCTACATAGGTGAGTTAGGATGCACTTGATCCCAAAAAGGTATCTATCCTTCAAACTAACTACAGTACATAATATCCAACAAAAGAGGGTCATGCTACAGTAGCAGGATGCATGGCTCAGTCTAGATATCACTACGAATCAAGTTGTGCATATTTGCTGTTGGCATGAACCACATCGCCGCATGTCCGGTTTGCAAAAGCCATTCATCGCTTGGAAACTTGATGCCTTTCACACACTAAAGATTATCTGGCAACAAGCTGTGTCGACGAATCTCTGGATATGGTGATTCATGAAACCCATGGTACGATGTGTAAACACAGTTCCCCCTGGCGAATGGAAGTTGCATAGCATGGTAATCATCGCCGGTGATATGATCGATGATTGGTTGGATGATCAGATAATTGAGCCCGAGGAACATGGAGTGGTTGTCGAGGCTGTAAACCCACCTCTAGTTGAATACGCCTGGCCCAACGGAGCTGGGATCTTTCTCAAACACGAAGCAGCCATAGCCATCACAGTCATGAACGCCCCAGGCATTGTACTGCATGTGGTTTGATGAAATGGTTTGGTCAATTTGGTACGTGCGAATGAGCATCAAATGACCACCGTCAGTTGAATGAGCGATAAACCACCACCCATTGACTTGTATATTTCCAGGTCCTGGAATTATGAAGGCCAGCGCATTTGTGTCTGCTGCAACAAATCAAATTGGAGACCAAAAGGACAAAGATATACAATCATGTTCAGAGTATGTGTGCAATTAAGATTATTATAACAGTGACACAGATCATAGCCAGATAATTGCAATGCCGTGGTCATAATCATACCCCGAGTTAAAAAATTAAGCCAATGGCTTTCATATTCTAGCAATATGTCATGGTTCAAACATCATGTAAAAATGAGAGGAAAACAGCTCTGACAGGGCCTACTCATATTCTACCATAGCAGTTACTACTGTTCTCATATCAACTCTAACAATAACATGTGTGGTTATAAAAATCTTGGAAATGAGAGTAACATATAGCAATCATGAGGTTATACTCATAATATCTATTCTAACAATCATTAGATGCCAATTATTCTCATATCAACTCTAAATATAACATGTGTGGTCATAAAAATCTAGGAAATGAGAGGAACATATAGCAATGATGTGGTTATAGACATACTATCTATTTTAAATTTCTAACAATCAACATGCAGTCGTATTCATAAGGTAAAGATGAGATGAGATAGAACAATTACACGATGATAGATTCCACCAGTATATGCAGCCAATCTGTGCGTCGACAGTGTAAATGACGTCATCGTGCACTATAGCATCAGAGAGAAATGGAGGGTCAACAGGATTGATGATGAGCCATAACCATGTATGGCGACTGGATTCCAGATAGACTAATCCCATGTCGAACAAGGCAATGAGCTTGTAATCCATGTAGTCTTCTGATGGTGTGGGCACTTCGCAGATTACAACCTTCAGCAAACGGAGGTCGCACCAAAAGCTCAACGCGTCTCGTGCGTAGTAGGCAGGAGTGTCCGGCGGGCCGTGAGGCTCGATGCCGGCGGTATCCAATGATGGAAGGGTGATCTCTCACTGGGTGTAGATATCCACGAGACGCCACGGACTACCGGATTGGTGGATGTGGACGATCCAGTTAGCCTTCATGCCCGCCCAGTAGTGGTCGCGCATGAAGGACAGGTGGACGGGTAGTGGTAGCATGTTGAGGGGCACCACGGCAACCTCTGTAGGATCGTCAAGTCGGTGTCTGGGCCACCTGCGAGGATCGGGCATCAGCAAGCAGGATGTTTTGAAAAGGGCCGGCCAATTGCAGACGAGTAGACGGTACATAGACACCGAGCATGCGGCTAGACGCATGGTGCTGAGCAGGTCCATATGATTACAGATCTGCTCCAAGAGAACATCGGGGAGGGAATTCCAATCGTGGCTCTGCGTGTCAGTCAGTTCTGCCATAGGGTTTTTTTAGGGCGCTGAGTGATTGGGGTTTTCGGTGCCTGAGAGCGAGCGGGGAAGTGGATTCGGGCGGGCGAGCGAAGAAGATGGCGTGTGTGGCCGAGCAGTGAGCGGGGGGGATATGGTACGCGCGAGCTACCGAGGAAGATGGTGCGGGCAGGCGAGCAGTGAGCGGGGGGAAATGGTGTGAGGCCGACGATGGGGAAGAGAGGAGGAAGAAGAGGGAAAGACGGGCAAGAAAGTGCATTAAATCTCAATTCTACTAGTACTACTACCAGGATATACCGTCCTTCGGAGTGTAAATAGTTAAGCCGATGACATGTGGGTCTACCTCACAAGGGCCCATATGTCAATTAATGGAAGAGAGAGGTGCGTAGGCGTATTTGCGGAAGCGTGCTCCACTGGCGAACATGATGGCAGTACAGGGTAAGGCTGATTTAGTAACACCAACACGCTGGTTCAGCTTATTAATTAAGTGTCCCATCTGCTGCTGCGTGTATTGTCACTTCACTATGAAGACTAGTTGAATAGTTCTCTCTGACCGAGATGGGGCATAATGGAGCGCCAAGACTTCCTATCTACAGTATCCCTATGCCTCTACTCTCATCCTGTCCAACAAGATGAAACATTGGCCAAGGCACCCGGTGCCAATAATGTAGGAGTACTAGTAGTATTTTGTGTCAAACTTTGACCATCTATTTAACTAATAAAATGTTAATGCATGTCACCAAAAATCATATCACTGGATTCGTATTTGAACATAGTTTTTAATGGTATAGTTTTTTATGACATGCATTGACACTTTGTTAGTTAAATTTACGGTCAAAATTTTACACTAAGTACAAAGGGGACCAATAAACCAGGACGGAAGTTTATATACAGGTCAATAAAAAAATTATCAACCAAGGTAGTAATAAATGATGAGTGCCCGAAGAATATTTTCCGAAAGTACTCAATAATGGGCTCGTTTTCCTCAAGAAAATTGTGTTTACGAACGTATTAATTGGAATGCATGCGTGAGGAACAAAAGACCAGAACTTTTACACGCATTGGTGAGTTTTCTCTTAATTCTTGCATGCAATGTTTTAATGAAGTTTAAAATATGAACATGTCAATGGGAGGGAGTAAAAGCCTCATGCATGCATGCATGCATGCATGCAACATGCAACACTCACACATACACATGCACGCACGCAACACTCACGCATCCATGCGGCACACAGCACACGACGCAACACACACGCTCATGCTCAAGTGCTCAACCTACTCCCTCCGTCCGTGAAAGACTGTACATATAGAGATTTACACATTGACCAAGAGGAACCGGAACTTCATGGCATAATTAACGCCCAAAAGTAGCAGACTTATGTGTGCATGCGACCATTGAGAGAAGAAGATTAAATGAAGGTTGTTGCATGCTGTAATTAAGGATAGACATGCAGCCTATAGCTAGAGCACAAGTTGGTGCATTAGTCAATCAATACCAATTATACTAAAGGCTAAGTGCATTGGAAGTGTAGATGTACACTCTTTGTTGGAAAATTTTCTAAGGCTGGTCGTAATGGGAGTATCATAGGTAGTATCATGCATGCCAACTAGGCAAATTTGATGAGGTGGCATAGAATTAAATGAAGAAAGAGTGGGGTGAGTATCATATCATGATACCGTATCATATTAAATGTTGTGCTAATATGTGTCATGCATGGCAATAAATGAAGTTATCTATGATACTAACACATGATACTATGCACTACGGGTGTAGTATCATACACTAGTATCATATACATGATAGTATATGATACTCACCATTACGACCAGCCTAATGCTAGATGTACAGTTTTTCACAGACCGAGGGAGTACACATGCATGCACTCACATACACAGCCAGGGTGGTTCGCGCGCAAGGGTTGGACTCCTGTCGCGCCTGCGTAAAGTTTTGTTTAACTAATTTCTTTGCTCTGCCAACTGACAGGTGGGACCCAGAAACCAGGTGTCAATTCAACCAGTTAACAAAGTGCCACGTCGACTATGTGGCCGGTCAGTAGGGTGCAATACGGTGCTCTACGGTGAGCTAGTGACCGTATAATCACCGCAAAACTATATAGTGACCGTAATGAGCGTATTGTTACATACGTTGACCGCCAGTGTATTTTTCTCGTTTCAAATTAAGCCATATTAACCGAAAAGGATGCAGTATGGACTAGTACTACTTTGATGTGTCCCGTCAACTCGCCGAACGAGGAGAATCTTGCTTACTACGCCCTCTCCCTCGCCCACGCGCGGTGGCTCACAGGACGAGGAGAACCTTGCTTACTGCGTACACCTACGCCCTCCCCTCGCCCACGCGCACGGTGGCTCGCAGGACGAGGAGAGGGTTTTGACTATAGTGCCCTCTCCCTCTCCCTCTCCCTCGCCCTCACCCTCGCGGTGGACGTGCAGCAGTTCATTTGGTGTCAGATTGCCAGAAGCATATTGTACTGTAGTATCATCATTGTTGGACCTTCCGAAGAGGCGAAGAGCCAAGTGCAAGGTTCACAGGAGTACGAACTGTTGAACCTCCCAAAGAGGCAAAGAGCCAAGCGCAAGGTTTATAGGAGTTGTCGTCCTAGTACTACAACTATAGCGAATGATCGCTACTGTATGATGCCGCCACATCACCTATATCCAAAGCTGTGCCACCTTTTTTTTTTCTCACAGAGCGTGTTGGAGCCCGTGCAATAGCCACACAAGTTGCACGTACACATAACACATTTACTAGTAATAAATTCTAAAGGACAAATGCCAGTATGCCACACAAGTTCATCTCCACATGAAGTTCATCTCCACTTCATGTGATAAATTTGTGCACGACTAGTCTACATATATTTATAGCGCTACCATTCACAATTTACCATACTCCACTTACACGTTATAGATGGGCTCCATGTCCTCCTCCAGGTTCCAGTCCCAGGTGTTCTTCATAGATGCCACGATCCATAGTGGTGGGCAACGGGAATCATTGTCGCAGCTTTCTAGTCTGGTTCCACACGATGGAGACTCATCCAAGCTGAAGCGGCATAAATCAGGGATAGCATGTCCCAGCATGTCGTTCATCCGGCGGTGCACCCTGAAGACACAACCATGCTTCATGAACGGCACGCCTTCGGTGATGTGCACAGAAGGTGGCATCCACTTCACAACGGGGTAGCTGTCCCCAATGAAAAGCGAGTACTCTCCAAGAGTGTTACTCGGCACCCACATAGCATCACGGGGGTCGAACTCGGCGCCATTCATCTGGTACATGTGGCATCTCAGATCTGGACACATGGTGACGTACATGGTCAAGGTCCATGCATAATAATGTTGTGCTCAAATATGGCGGTCAGTAATATTGTGCAGCAAATAGTACTACCCCAGTATAGAGGAAGTAAAATAACTGGCTTGTTATATATAGCCACTCTTGGCTACATGGATGAGATAGTAAGACATGGAAAAACAAAAATGGTGGGAGCTAGTGGGTTCAAGTCTTCAAGGGCCTAGCTAGCTATACGCGTCCTCCAAGGTAACAAGTACTAGTAGTACTAGTAAGTAGTACAATGAAAGAGAAGGCGAGAGGGTTAAAAAATCTAATACTAAATTGTAGTACTAGTACAGTAAACATGTCCCAGTCAAGAAAAGAAAATAACTAACAAGTACTACTACTCTAACACATAGCAATGAGAAAATGGAATACCTGGGTAGATGGTGACGGTCCGATCGTGGTAGATCGTGTGACCATGTTGCACATCAGTGGTACCATGGGTAATGATTGCTAAGATAGTTGATCCCAATATGCCAAAGTCAGCTACAAGGTTCCAGGTTAGACCGAATCGTGGATGCAAATGCACATCCAGGATTGGTGATCTTATTTTGATCGGGGGATGACTGGTCCCTGCAAAATAATGGAGTACCATTAGGGATGCAAATGATGGTTTGTGCATTCTGTTTGTAATCTCCCGTACCATAGGATGGAAACCAGATGAAACAAGTCCCCTGGCTTGTCACCCCGAAGATGCGGCCTACATGGCACACAACATCTTCGAATGTGTAGGGGTACAAATCTGCCATGGCCAACATGTGCCAGCCTCTGCCGTTACTGCCTTTTGTATTGATGGCAATCCTTATGTCAAACACCGCTATGAGATAGTAATCGTCGTAGCCACGTCGCTTTGTCGGCGGGTCCGCAATTGCTATCTTCTTCAATCTCATGTAGGCATCATCATATGTATTCAAGCCCAGCCAGTCCGGAAGGCCGATCCCAATGGTGGAGAAGGGGTCTACGAGAACGGCCGCACTGCTGTGGATGTTGTGCAAAATGATGGTGGAATCCGGCCGGAGGTATGCAAGCCAATCTTCGTTAGCACCAACCCAGACCTATAAATAAGATGGTGGGCAGCGGAGAAATAACGGGATGGAATAACTAAGTACTATATTTAGAATATACAGTACATGATCAAACTCCATGACTGACCTGCTCATCGGACAAAATCCAACTACCTCTCAACGTCGGCAACTCTAGCGGAGTCAACGTGCAACCATGGCCAGGGAGTGGTGGACTGTTCGATGGATTGTCCCATAGAATAACCTTCTGCTCGAGAACGCATGGAAGACCAACAAGCATGGCCTTTTCCCAAGCCTGTTTAAGAACCGTCTTAAAATAGTTGGTGCAGGAAGCACCGAGTCTTGCGGCGGTGAGGACGTCAGAGCGGCGTGCGATTTCTCCCAGAGGATCGTCATCCAAGGTATCCCAGCCCCGACGAGGAGGAGAACCGCCTGGCGAATCCATGGGAGCAGCGACGAACTGCCTTGGTCTCTTCCAGGGGAGGGGAACTGGCGAGGAGGAGATAAGAGCGTAACCTATGCGGGCACGCATAGTGGTAGTGCCTAGTGCCCCGCGATGGTGCGGCTATTATTTACTGCATAGTACTGTAGCAGTAGTAGTACTACTTTCTCAACTAGTAGTGCGATGTACTGTACTTCTATAGTGCACCAGTTTTGAACTCTTGAATCTCAAGACCAAGGAGCTACAGTTGCAAGTGGAGGGTACTACTGTTCTCTAGAACCATAGCTGTACTATCAATGCAGGGAAAGTACTCCTACGGAGTGCATACCCTTCGTGCTCTATTCAAGCGTGTAGCTGGCCTACTCAGCCGCTGCCCTCACGCACACACTAGCAGCCTGTTTATCAGCGATGGTTACTGCGGGGGCAGAACATTTGAGTTCTTTGATACAACGAGACTAAGCTTTTCGCTTCCATTTGTGGAGGTGTAATGGATCTCATCAAACTTTGTTATTTCCTTCTTTATGAATGAGATGAGGCAAAGCTTTTGCCTCCGTTTCAAAACAAAAAAAATCACGTCAAGAGGAATTTCTTTTATAGAGCCGATAATGGAGCGAACTCCATGCGTGCAACGCCACAAGCTACAGAGTAGTAGCACTTTACGTACAGAGCCATATTGCACAGTTCCCAATGCTGCACCAGGCTTTTTCGGCTCCTCGGGCTTAATTGGGAGGCGCTAGTTTAAATATGGTAGCTGATGAGGAAGCTGTAAGCGAGGTGCGGCTAGGGCGAGCAGGCAGACGAGAAACTTTGCATGGTGTGAATTGATATATAGGAGTACTACTCTAGTACGCGAGCCACGAGATGATGGGAGGGAAAACCCGTTCACGTGGCTGGGCTATCCAGTGCACCCAGATTGTGGTGCGACACGTCCGTTCGACTTCAAAAGTCAAACTACCAGTGTACAATATTGGCTCGCAGCGAGGTTACTATTTAAAAAAAGGCCGTCGTGCGTTCGGCTGGGATCGAACCCACAAAACGAGCTATACACTCCCGCGACCACTAGTAGTACTCGTTGGAGTACAACTCAACCTATAATCGCCTTTTGTCGCTAGTACATTGTTCCTTACAAGAAACCACTACCAAGAAACTACCACTTACCAACCAGCCCTACCAAGAAACCACTACTCTACAAAAAATAGCAAAAATATATCAAAATTTTCTTAATCCGTCGCAATAAACTACCAAGTGCCGTTATAGGCACATTTCAACCCATGTCACCCCTAGAAGTCAACGCCTTCTATTTGACCGGCAAGTTAGGCGTTATGACTTGTGGGACCTACATGCCAGTCTGGAAAAAAATCCCCGAGTGACCTCCTACCTCCGGCCCGTCCACCTAGTCATCCTCGGCCATGGGACGCAGCTACCGCCGCTGGCAGAAGGCGAGGTCAAAAGCGCCGGCAGCGCGGAGCCCATCTTGCGGCAGCCCGGATGCCAGCTCCGTCCGGCGCTCGCGGCCGCTAGCTAGCCAAGCTAGCACACACCCTGCTGGATGCATCCAGTTGCTTGTCTACAAGGTTTGCTAGCTAGGTTGGCACGGCAGTGCGGCGGCTTGCTCGCGCGTGCCACGCTAAGGCCAGCCATCTGGCTCGAGTGAAGGCCAGCGCGGCGGCTTGCTCGCGCGTGAGCCACGCTCGGGCCAGCCAGCCAACCCGTGCGGAGGCCAGCGCAGCGTCCGGCCTGTCCGGCGGAGTGGCAGCCAGCTCGCTCATCACCTGCACCACCGACGAACACGCATAAGAACTGTTTGAAGTAATGTTCAGGAAAAATAATGATTGGAGGAGGAAGAACAGGATAGAAGGTCAGATGTGGGTCCCTCGTGTCAACGGTCAAACAAAATGTGTTGGTTTAAGCTGCCTCGTCAGCACGGACGTGTGGGCCAACCCTGTCATAAATGGGTTTAAACGAGCCTAATCGGCACTAAGTACTAGTTTTTTGGCGCGGATTAAGAAATTTTGGATATGTTTTTGCTATTTTTTGTACAATAGTTTCTTCCTAGGGCTGGTTGAAAGTGGTAGTTTTTTGTTAAATACTCTACATACTGTAAGTAGGAGTGAAAGTTAAGCTTTAGAAGACAATAAGCACGGCTAGTTACATAGTGCCTATGTGTACGTAATTCAAACTAAATATCAACCATGAGTGACTAATATCTTGATGGAAACTCGAAACTATGGAAATACTAGAATTTTTTTTTTGCATGGTTGGAAATACTAGCAATGTGCACGTGCGTTGCAACGGATCATAATTAGAATAATACTTATTCACAAACTTGATAGAAAACACTCTAATTTTGATATACATATATCACTAGAAATATATTATGTTTCAATCAGAATATATTCCTTGGGCTGTTTTGGTGTGGTGAGGGAGGGATGTGGTTGGTTTTAAGATACTAATTAAGGGGTTTTCTGCAAATTGGGTATAGAAGTGGGATGTTGTTGAGAAAAGGCAACAACTTACCTCACAGTCGTTAGATGTAGATCTAATGGTCAGAAATGACGGATGGCAGACACACCATCAACACCAACTAAGTCTTCTATAGGAGTACTAGCAAGATGCCCATGCATTGCACGGAACATCAAGATGCATTTTTTTATAAAACACCTGTTGTGATTGACCCATGCGGGAGTAATCCCATGTGTAAAAACTAATGATATCTCGAGAAAGAGGAGAGATAAGGTGAGGAGGAGTGGGGCATGGTGGTGATTGGTGGTCGGACTGAGCGGAGGCATGGGGATGGACGACGCCGGCAGCGACCACCATGCCAAATTGTTCCAGAGGCTTCCTTTTTTAATTGCTCAACAATGAGATTGTGGGAGATAAGGATGAACGAGGGAAGGCCTTGTCTGCAAATGTGGAGAGAGGTGCGGGTATCTTTTAGTTTGCTTTCTATCCGTCAGATATAGATCGGACGGTCTATATTGCAAGATGGCAGGCATACCATCATCACCAACTAGGTTTTTTTATAAGAAGAGATATAAGTATGGAGATACAAACGTATTATCGATACTTGTTTCCATAAACTTGGATCTACATTCTATTCAACGGCTGAGCATGTGGGGCCTTAGCACGATGACTTCTCGACTATGTAAAACAAAGGTTTTCCCGTCGCCGATAAGGAGGGGGTGACGGCGGCGCGCTTTTGGCTCGCTCTAGTCCTAGTAGTCATACTAGGTGGTCTACGGACGTGTAGATTTATTCTTTTTCACGTCTCGTGTTCGTCATACTGCCGCGACTGTTGATGAATAGACAGTAAGTTATTCATGAGAAAACCTTGGTTGAGCATGTGAGAGAGAGAGACAACGTGTGCGTGTGTGATATGTGTAGAGACTGAGGCAATGATAACAGATTCTTTGTGTCTCTGTGTGTGGAGGATAGAGAGAGACATGTGCATGGGGCTTTGTGTTCTGTAACGTGGAGACACATAGACATAATCAGAGAGTGAGTGTGTGAGATACACATGCGGACATGATGAGAGATGTGTGAGTTAGAGAGATGGACAATTTTGGTGTGCATGTGAGCTAGAGAGAGAGGGGGATATATACATAACTAGAGCTGGAGAGAATATGCAAGGGTGTGTGTCTTAAAAGAAGGATCCAGATAGATGGGTGTTTGTGCGTGTCTGTGTGTGTTTGTGCACGCGCGTGTGTGTGAGAGGGAGTGTGTGTATGTGGAGAAGAGAGACCACTAATGATGTAAACCTAGTAGGGAAGGGGGAATGGTGTGACATGTGTGTCAAAGAGAGAGAAAGGCATGTGTAGTAGCGGGATAGCATGGGTGCGGGCGGGGAGCAAACTATTTGGAAGAGACATCGAGTGTGTGTGGGAGAGGGGTGTGAGAGCGAGAGAGAGAGAGCTAGCAAGGGAGAGAGAGAGGATGAGAGGGGGAGAGAGAGGGGTCATTTGTGTGCGGAAGTGGCGTATAGATAGGGAGACAAGGTTGATGTTGTTCGAAAGTGGCCTATGTACGGAGACGCAAGGGAAGCGAGTCATCGTGTGTGTGATAGAGACTTCATGAGAGATCTAGAATAGATGGTGCAGAGAACAACGTGCGAGATTGAGAACGATGATACGTTAGGGAGCTATGGAAAGAGTCGCGACATATATGTATATAGGGAAGGAGCTGGGTCGGGTCCGCATGTGGGAGAGATAGAAAGAGGAGAGTGGTGCACAAGGAGACAAAGGGTGCTTGTTTGCAGTGGGGGTGGTGAGTGAGGTGAGTGTGAGAGAACCACATAACTAGGGAGATAGACGTTTGGGGGCGACGTTTTGTGTGTATGGGAAAGATACACTCTATATAGTGTGTGTGCTTGGGAAAGAGATGTGACGGGAGACCTAGAGAGTGGGGGGAAGAGATGTGTGCATGCCCGAGAGACAAAGTGATAGGGACCTATATTGGGGTCCGGACTTAGAAGAGAGAGGGGGGTTAATGTGCTCCTGTGTTCGTGTCCGGGGGAGAGAACGACTTGTGGGGGGGGGACAGGGTGGGTGGCTTCAGATAAAGAGTGAGGTAATTATATTTGAGAGACTTTAGCGTAATTGAGATATATATTGTCAATAGTGTGTGCACTCATGGTTGATCAATTTGTTTCACAGTTTGGACTATGAGATAACGACACTTTTGAACATGCGTGATATACTTTAAAGTACCAGAATTACAAACCTAAGATTGGAATTTTGGAATTCGACTCCATCATTAGCTTTTGTAATTCATTTAAACGGAGGTACATTTTCTAAGCCGGGATTTCGTGATTTCAAATTCATATATCAAACCTAGAGATATACACATATGGGCATGTTCAAACCTTATAATCATCCACTTTATTCATACACATACACATTTTTGTTTTTGTCATCATATTTAGGATAAACACATTTGGAATTTCATTTGAATTGGACCATATGATGGTATTTGCTTCCACTAGCTCAATGATCTGTATTTGAATTGAATTGACAATCTAAGTTTCGAGTTGGAGACATTGATTTTCGAAACTTGCATTTTTTTTTTGCATGCAAAACAAATAAATTCTCGGCCATGATATCATAGTTGGCCGTACAAGAGCAGAACACTTAATTTCAGCCGCCAAAAGCTTTCAAAATTCCCGCTCACATCAAAATATCTCGCGCCCGAAAGTTTAGCCCTGCGATATTCCTGTTTTACCCCTGCCACATGAACAGAAAAGGGCTGCTTTGGTAACTCCATTGTTTTCCCCTCTTTGCCCCCAACATTCATCCCCAGAGCCCCTCCCCTTCCCCTCCCCGCCTCCTCCACCCCAACCACGCCAAGCCGCCGAATCTAGTCCTTCGCCGCAGCGGTGGACCTCACACCCCGCCGGATCTACCTTCCGCACCTTGGAACCCCCAACTGCCAACTCACCACTTCACTGGAGCCGCTTCAGCGACTGGCTTGTCCACCGCTCCAGATCTCCTTGACCACCATCATGGTCCACCACACCGGATCTGCTTCAGGAACGCCCTCGTCCACCACAGTGTAGGCCCTTCACTGACTCCCTCGTCCGCCACATCGCTGGCCCTTTATACAAGCCCTCGTCCGCCGCAACAGATCCGCCTCACCGAAAGCACTGTACACCGCGCCAGATGTGCTTCGCCAACGCCTTCGTCCACTGCACCGGACCCGCTCCATGGACGCCATATTCAACTCCACCGGCCCTGCTTTACTGACACTGGAGCCTCATCAGGTTATTTCGATTTGTACTCCTTCAGTTTTTCTCTTCTTTATCGTGGAACTGTTCACTTACCACAGATGAGCTTTCTTGTATGTCGACAGGCGCCGCAACTGAAGCACCGGAGCCGCTTCAGCAGCGGCGACAGCCGGCCCAAACTCAACCGCAACACGAGCACCATCGACGATCCTTAGCTATCAAGTATGACAATGATACCCAAACGCCGCCGAGAATCAGGTACTATTATTCAACGGCTGGCGCCTACGTTCACTTTCTTAGCATAAGCACTGCACCTTCGAATTTCTTCAGGGCATCATTCAATTTTTCATGAGACGCGTTATTCTGCTTGCATCTGTCGGGCCATACGTGTGGCAGTGAACATGTTACATGTGCTAAATTACAAACTAGTGCACATATAGTTACAATGCTTTTGTTTTGTTCTAAGTATTACTATACTTCCTAGATATCACTGCCTATTATTTTACTTCTTGCATGCTATATTTATGATAATGGTGTTGTTCTGATGCCACCTGTTGGTTACATCAGACTGCTAATATGGCCTTGTTTGGATACTCTAACTTAGCTAGAGGTTAGAGTTAGTTTCTAGCTCATGACTAACCCTGAACTAACTCTGGCCAAAGAGGTGTTTGGATGACAGGGTTAGATTGACAATAAATGCACTAGGAGACCTAGCTCCTACTAGCACCTCTTGGGTGGGATAGTTTTTTTGGGTGGGTTAGATGCAACTAGCTCAAACTAGCCCTCATGTTTGGATACTTTAGGGCTATTTGAGCCCAAACTAGCTCTAACCCATGGATCCAAACAGGGCCTATGTTCTCTATGCTTAATTACACATCAGCAAACTAGCTTGTCGTTCCGCTGCTTTTTGTTCATTTTACCCTACATTTTCCGATGCTAGCTATTACATCACTACTCCAAGCCTCTGTTCATTACTTTTTTGTGCATTCTTGATCTTACCAAGTTCCATGACTAATTTGATGCTTCTATTAATTATGGAGCTACCAACCCCATCAAACAAAATATTTGTTCTTTTGGGGCTGGCACCTTGAACAAGCATAAAAATAGAGTGAAGCACATATATTGTCGTGTAAGCACACACCCTTCTTTCATTAGTTTAGATTAACCATTGATGATCAATTCAAACCAGTGCATGTGATTAAAATTAATTTTACCTAAATAGAGGGGGAAGTGTAAACTAGCACAACTAGATTTGCAACCATGGGATGCTGACGATATCTTCAAAGAACATTGCAACAGCGGCGAGGCTTCACAGCAACATATGGTAAGCCAGTGTGTTTTAGTACATGTGAAATGTAATGCGTGTGGGCTACTTTCTTGGCTTGTGCCCTCAACCTATAATCCTACAGAATTACAAATAGTTCAGTTGTCTGCTTTGCTGTATTGCTTGATTTGAATGCTTGTTTGTTACT
The DNA here is from genome assembly GCA_011799875.1 of Thinopyrum elongatum. Classification (NCBI taxonomy): domain Eukaryota; kingdom Viridiplantae; phylum Streptophyta; class Magnoliopsida; order Poales; family Poaceae; genus Thinopyrum; species Thinopyrum elongatum. Next base: position 566,122,363 of record CM022303.1, read on the forward strand.
TGTTAGGCTATACCTTAGTTGGCCAATATGTCAGTAGTGCCTGATGTACTATCGTAAAGAAATGCATGCCTAATTCATTTGACTCCTTAACTTTTCCTGTGAACTTCATCACAAGACTGTCTTCGTAGTTTATATGAGGCCACACTATTTAAGTGCTTTCTCAGATTATTTCAATTGCTTAGATGCCTGGGCAACTTAAATATAGCGGTGGTACACTGCCTTTCATCTTACCATTTTAATTTGTTTTCGGCTGATGCTGCTTCGAACCATTTAAATATAGCTTGCCATGCTCAGCAATAATTCGTATGTCGTTTACCATGTAAGCTTACTGCCTGGATCATGCGATAACTATCACTTACTTATGTCCAGCGGAAACCTTTCAGGATGCCGTTCACACTAGGACACAATGTACAACCCCAGAATCTATTTGTGGAAGCAGTGCACCAGCCATGTCACCAGATGGTAGCAGTTCAGAGGCAACACCGCTGGAGAGCAGTCTGAGCACAGATATTATAATTCTTGAGGCTCTACTACAGGCAGAAAGAGATGGTGTGGCTGCCATGAATGAGGTAATCTTGATCTTGAGGCTGGAAATTATGCAATTAGCTGCACGCATTATGCAAGCAACCCAAGAATTGGAGGAAGTAAGAATGTTGCATTTGAAGACGGAGGAGGTCCTGCTGCTTCTACTATCTGAAGCCTAGGGTAATCCCGGTTCTTCTTTAGATACCAATTGAAATTGTCATTAGATTAGTATACTTGCATGTTGTGTCATGTCTCTGAATGGATTATGTTGTAAGACCCCCTTTGTTGTCCATGTGTTGTAATGATCTGAATTTTTTCGGCGAGGTAATCCTCAGTACTTGTATGATTGACATAAGGTGAACTGTTTTTCGTGTGAGCATATTGTATTGGATGAAATAACTGTTTGACTCAAAGTGTATCCAACCTACTGAATTCGAAGATCACAGCATTTCTAAATCATATTCATATATAAAGGTGGAATAAATCTTTGTCGTGGTTTCGAATAAATAAATAACAAAATGTACAATAATGCATGGATATTCGTAATTGAATACAAATTGGATTTGAATTTAGTTGCCAGGGCCCAGGGTAAACGTGAATACTAATTCTCCCAAATTTTGAACGAAGCGGCAAAACACCCACTATCATTTATCGGCTGCCTGAAGCCAGTGTTTGCGAGATGGAAATTACTGTCGACCCTTGACATTTCACATCCTAATCGACCCGATTTCCACTGCTGTCGATAGGGGTAGACTAGTAACTTCAATCAGACGTGACACGACCGCCTATCTCCCCATTCAGACACGATGGCGCCAAACATGGGCGGCAAACACACATTTGATTCAAAATCGTCCGAAATACCTCTCTCTCTCCCTCAATTTTCTCATTCATACACGTGGGCGGCAAAACAAAGTCTCCGCGTCCGAAATCGATGTAGGCAAATATTTTAAATAGGGGCAGGTGTGTAACTTCCCTCAGACGTGACACAACCGCCCTACCTGTGAGCCCCGTTCATACACCGTGGGCACCAACTGTGGGCGGCAAAAGACCCTCTCCTCGCCCAAAATCGCTATCGGCAAATATTGGGGAGATGCGAGATTACCGTCCTATCCCCAATCGACGAGATGTCCGAAAGTTTAAACGGGGGCTAAGTTCGTAACTTTCCCACTTTTCAGACAAGCGCGTCCCAAAGTTTGAGATCCCCTCCCCCTCCCCCTCCATTTCCCCATTGATACACCGTTGGCGCCACAACAACCTCCCCACTCCGGCCAGCCTCCTCCGTCCGCCACCCCGTCCTCCACCTTATCAGAGCCGCTACCTCTACCCCGTCGTCCACTGCAAGAGATGGACGTCTCTCATCCACGGCGCCGGACCAGGATCCTTTGATCGCATCCTCTCGCTTCATCGGTGTCGTCGTCCACCTTGCCGTTGCCGCTCCTACGACCGCCTCGTCCACGGCAACATGACTTATCCCCTGATGCCGCTGTCTGCCGTCTGAAGTCTTTTTCTGCGCCGCCAACAACCATCGCACCCGTAGCACCCTCAACGTATCAGCAGGGGCCTACATGGCGTCACAAGAGAGGTGGTACTCTTTCATATCTGCTTAAGTTATTGATCTCACCCGGAAAATAGATCGTAACTTGTTTACTGTACTTTTCTTGTCCATACCAAATCGTAGTGGCCAGTTCAAAGCAAACATTAGTTGCGAAGTAGCCTTTGTCCGGTTTGCACCTTCAGATCCGCCATGGCATGGTCACTATACTTGTAAAGCTTATGGTTTTCCCCCTTTATATTCACTACCATCATCGTAGGTGCTTCTTGTCGTGCTAGCACTGCTCCTCAAGACCTCAACCCATCAAGTGAAACAACATGCCACTCATAATTCCAAAGCTTAGTTGTTGAAATACGAATCTGATATGATGCTCATATTACTAAAACAGAGAACGTTTAATTGGTCAGCCAATGTTCCTATATTCATTTCGAAAAGCATGTGCGCCACATATAGAGAGACAACAGGGATTTGCATTTCTCTGTGTGCTCTGGTTCATCATGGGTGGGCAACACACATTGTATTATCTAAAATCTGCTTGCTCTTTGTTATCATGTTCCTCTTCTGTTCTTCTTAATAAGTATATTACTTCCTCCGTTCCTAAACTGTCTTGGGTGCGTGCGTGTGACATGGTGGCGTGCGTTTGTACTGGGTGTTGTTCATCGTTGCTTTATTTATAAAGCGGGGCGAAAGCCTTTTTTGATAAAACATAAGTCCTTTTAGATATTCCAATAAGAACTACATACGGATGTATATGGACATATTTTAGAGTGTACATTCACTCATTTTGCTCCGTATGTAGTCCGCATTCGAATCTCTAAGAGACTTATATTTAGGAACGGAGGGAGTAGTACAGGATGTTCCTTGTCGGGAAGTGGAGCAGGGCATTTGCAGTCGACATGTTTGTTGGGTTGCTTCAGATGGATGCTAAGTACCCTTTGTGCGTTATACTTATGGTTTTCCCCTTTTATCTACACAACTATGATCTGCGTAGGTGCTTTCTGTCGTACTAGCAGTACTCCACCCTTCAAGCTAAACAACATAGCACTCATAATTCCAAAGCTTAGTTGTTCAAATATGATTGTGATATGATACTGATATTAGTTATCAGACACATTTAATTGGTTAGCTAAAGGTCCCACTTGAGTTTCCAAATGCATGTCGCGACATATAGAGAGACAGCAGGAATTGCATTTCTTTGTCACTTGTTGACTGTACTTTCTTGTCCATACCAAATCTTAGTTGTTATTTCAAAGCAAACATCGGTTGCTAAGTACCCTTTGCGTGGTTTGCAGCTTCAGATCTGCCATGCCACTGCCATGGTCAACACTATACTCATCATGCTTACGGTTTCCCCATTTTATGATGACCACGATCAGCCTACGTGGTTCGTGTCGTAATAGCACTACTCCAACCATCAAGCTAAACAAGCTTAGTTGTACAAATTCAAATCTGATATGATGTTGATATTAGTAAAACTGAGACAGGTTTAATTGGTCAGCTAAATGTTCCTACTTTAGTTTACAAATGCATGTGAACCACATATTGAGAGACTGGAAGGAATAGTATTTCCCTGTGCGCTCTGGTTCATCATGGGTGGGCAACACACATTGTATTATCTAAAATCTGCTTGCTCTTTGTTATCATGTTCCTCTTCTGTTCTTCTTAATAAGTATATTACTTCCTCCGTTCCTAAACTGCCTTGGGTGTGTGCGTGTGTTGTGGTGGCGTGTGTTTGGACCGGGTGTTGTTCATCGTTGCTTTATTTATAAAGCAGGGCGAAATCCTTTTTGGTAAAACATAAGTCTTTTTAGATATTCCAATAAGAACTACATACGGCTGTATATAGACATATTTTACAGTGTACATTCACTCATTTTGCTCCATATGTAGTCCGCATTCGAATCTCTAAGAGACTTATATTTAGGAACGGAGGGAGTAGTACAATATGTTCCTTGTCGGGAAGTGGAGCAGGGACATTTGCAGTCGACATGTCTGTTGGGACGCTTCAGATGGATGCTTTCAACTATTCTAGATGGTCTGCCATAATATCCGAGAAATGCTGGGAGCTATGTCGTCTTTGAGAGTCTAGACTGATAGTAACAGTATTGTGCCTTCAGTTGAATAGAGCTGCCCCTTTTGGGGCCAAGCCCTTTCCGAAGCGTTTCTAGCCGTACCAGCAATACAAGCCCATATGTTCCAGCTAGTTCCACTTTCCTGATTTTACTCGTGATGCTTAGGGTTTTCCCCTTTTATCTACACTACTATGATCTGCGTCGGTGCTTTCTGCCGTACTAGCAGTACTCCACCCTTCAAGCTAAACAACACAGCACTCATAATTCCAAAGCTTAGTTGTTCAAATATGATTTGTGATATGATACTGATATTAGTTAACAGACACATTTAATTGGTTAGCTAAAGGTCCCACTTGAGTTTCCAAATGCATGTTGCGACATATAGAGAGGCAGCAGGAATTGCATTTCTTTGTCACTTGTTGACTATACTTTCTTGTCCATACCAAATCTTAGTTGTTATTTCAAAGCAAATATCGGTTGCTAAGTACCCTTTGCGTGGTTTGCAGCTTCAGATCTGCCATGCCACTGCCACGGTCAACACTATACTCGTCATGATTATGTTTCCCCATTTTATGATGACCACGATCAGCCTACGTGATTCGTGTCGTAATAGCACTGCTCTACCCATCAAGCTAAACAAGCTTAGTTGTACAAATTTGAATCTGATATTATGTTGATATTAGTAAAACTGAGACATGTTTAATTGGTCAGCTAAATGTTCCTACTTTAGTTTCGAAATGCATGTGAGCCACATATGGAGAGACCGGAAGGAATAGTATTTCTCTGTGCGCTCTGGTTCATCATGGGTGGGCAACAGACATTGTATAGAAAGACTTGTAATATCTTCAATCTGCTTGTTCTTCTGCTCTTCTGTAACATGATCCTCTTCTCTTCTTCTTTAATAAATATGTTCCTTGTTGGGAAGAGTAGCAGAGACATTTGCGGTCGACTGGTCAGGTCGAGTTGTTCTCCCTTAGTATATTTTGAATCTGTCAGGTCAGGTCGACTTGTTCTTCTTTACTATATGTTGAAGCTGTCATCTGCGAAGTATCATCACTTCTGGAGCTCTCATATTTTGAGTAGTAGGCCACATTATATTAATGCACACACCAAATTACAGCTTGCATGGCATCTCTCAGAAGAATTGCAGAGATATCACAAAGGGGTTTTAAAGGAGGCAGTATTGGATTAGAATCACTTCTGCATTACAAAGATAATCTCACTTATTTTTATGTTTTCATGCATGTCAGGTATTGAACATGATCAAAATGAATATGAGAATGGGCGCACGAGAGGAATATTGCGGAACAATCCACTGGCTAACAAACTTGGGATGGTGAAGGATGGCCTATCTTATTCACCCATCAAGGTGCTTGCTCTAACTTGGCAAGGTTGTATTGGTCGCACATATTTTGCATATGACCTCTTGCATTACTTCTACTTTTTTACACCACCATATGCTTAGTTTAAGCATCATATATGAGTATATGACATACCTATCCATTTTCTATACCTATTCCATGTGTCATTATACTATGTTTTTCCATTCAAATGTTGTTCTTTCGTAATAGATGTCCAAAAGGAAGAGGGTGAGCGCAGATCCTCAAGGAATACAAACTAGGTATTTGGAAAAGGTAGTGATACCTGTTAAATCAGATAAATAAGTAGCCACAGAAAACACAGGCCAAACTATACCACACTTTACCCATACTCCACTGGCCAAACCCCTATTAGAACTGCGGAGAGCCCCGCGTCAGGTACTGTCTATGATATCAATTCAAAATTTGAACTCCTACATTTCTGCATGTGCCTTACCTTCTCTCTTGTGTGAAAATTAAGTTCAGATGAATCTCCTTTCTCAAAGGATCATAGGATCTCACAACAATACTGGGCACTGCATTGCTCTTGTCAGTACCTCTTGCCCTTTGTCAGCATACTTACACTCATTGCTGTCTGATTATGTAGCATCACTGTAAATGTTCGCTTCCTTATCCTCCCTTTGCTTGAAATTATAAGATCTATATTTACTCTTAGATAAATGTAGAATTAACACAATAGTTATGAAGTTTTGGATTGCTCATGTAAGTACCTGTTGTCATGTACTCCCTCCGTATCGAATTAATTGTTGCTCAATTGGATGTATTTAGAACTTCATAGTGCTAGATACATCCATTTGAGCGACAAGTAATAACGGACGATGGTAGTATTACTGTACTTGCATTGTGAGATAGTTGATTGTCTAGCATTACTCTGCATCTTATCTGCACTGCCCTCCACTTTCTACAAATTATCAGATCTACATTTACTCTTACCAAAATGTTGAATAAAGCCAATGCCGCTACACACATTGATGTCTGCATTCCTCTTGTCAGTACCTTTTTCCTTGTAATGCTGTACTTAATTAATAGCTATTTGATTATGTATCATCACTCTGCACCTGAGCTTCATTATCCTCTATTTCTTCCAATATTATTTGATCTATATTTACTCTTTACAAAATGTAGAATAAAGGCAATGCTTATAAAGAAGTTTCTTTGGGGAATTTCTTGAATTATCCTTCCATTGACATGGAGAAGGGCTTTGTCTAGCCCGTGTTAACATGTAATGTAAGTTCATCCTTCTCAAGCCTTCAAACTTTGTTCTAGTATAGATTTGGATAGGCATCATTTCCTCCACTGCTGTGTACTTTGGTGTTTACATCTGATTGGATGTTTGCAACAACTACCAGTTTTAAATTGTAGTTGTAAAAACATGTTCCTTATGCAGAACAGATCCATTTATTTGCTTATATAATTGTGAAACCTGTTACGTGTCTCCTTGTTTTTCCTTCAGAGTCATATCTCTTATGCCAGGCAGAACTTTAGGGAAGATAGTGAGCCAAACCATCTTGAAGAGAGCGAGATGACCCCAAGGTCATGTCTTGATGAAGATAGTGAGTTGAAGCTATTCACCAGCAGTTGTGAGACAACCTCTGTGGAGTTGCTGCCTCAATCAGTTTGACTTCTTCAGTCTCAACTTAAAGTGGAAAGGCTTGCTTCAGCTCAGCTCCGACTTGATGTCAATGATGCAAAGAAAACCTCATAGGACAGCCTTGTGGGCTTAGGTGCTATACAGCTAGGGTTAGAGCATCTATCGTTGACACAACTGAGGTCTCATTAGCTTGTTCTGATGCTTGCGGTGCACGTCCAGGCCAGGCCTAATGCCTTCTAAAGTGCTCTCAGTTTTGTATATTCTTTTGTCGGCGCGTTTATATGCACTGGTGGCGACCTTTGATGCCCAGTGTATGTAATCCGCGGTCTCGTTGCGCTTTATTATCATCGGTGGCGAACTTTCATGCCCAGTGGATGTAATATGCCGTAATTTCTTTATTGTATAGTCTAGGTTTATTCTTAGTCGGTATGCTATAATTTAGGCCGGAAGCTTCAACGGATCTCAATGTTATCGGTCTTCAGGCCGGCCCGTAACTCGCTACGCTATGTATAGGCCGAAACGTGGGCCTATAATCATCTTGGGCCATTAGCAGGTCTAAATGTATAGTAGTTTTCCGCCTTTAACAGGCCGAGTAAAGTTCTGGCCAGCTGGGCCAGAGAATACCATGGGCTTTTAACAGGCTAAAAACTAGATTGGGCTAGCTTTGAGCCGAAAAATTCACGGGCCAACACAGGCCAAAAGTGTCTTAGGCCCATGTTTGGCCCAAATAGAAACCGAGCCATTAACAGGCCAAAATATATCTCGGTCCCTGTTTGGCCCAATAAAATTATGGGCTTTAAGCAGGCCTGTGTCAACGCGGGTCGTAAGCCCAATTGTGTCACGGGCCATTAACAGATGGGCTGTAAGCAGGCCGGATTCAATGCGAGAATTAATTAGGCCCAACTGTTACATGGGCCATTAACAGGCCGATAGGCACATTGGGCTGAAATTTATCCATGAAGACTACGGGCCTTTAAGAGGCCTAAAGTCACTTCGGACAAGAAATAGCCCACTTTCAGCACGGGCCATTAAATGGCCTAAAGTGAAACCGGGCCGATAACAGCCCAGATGCACCACGGGCCGATAACAGGCCGAAACTATTATCGGGCCAAACTGGTAAACGGGCATTTAACAGGCTGAAATACAAACCCGGCTTAGAATTGGCCCAAAAGAACAGTGGCCTGTTAATGGGCCAGATCTGATATGGGCCCTAATTTGACCCAAAACATGGCAGGTTGTTAACGGGCCAGCCCACTAGTGTCTGAAAAAAATATGGTGGGCCTTTAGCTGGGCCGGCCTTTTTACCTTAAATGGGCCACTGTTGGGCTGTGCCACGTGTCGACATATGATAGGCCTCTTCCGTCCATTGTAGGGATGACATCTGTCCCAACGATGAGCTGACACGTGGATCATCCGGCGAATGAGAATTTTACACGTGGAAAATCCCCATTGGTCGGGGCTGTTAACGGGTTATTGGATCCAAACCAGAACCCGATAGCTTAACGGCGACCCGTTACGGTGGATGCCATGTGTCGGTCACCCTTGATGAAAACACTTCCATGACGCGCCATTTATCGTCATGGAAGGGGACACTTCCGTGATGATAATTTTGGTATTGTCATGGAACACTTCTACGACAACACAGGTATGACTATCTTGATGCTCTCATAAAATCGTCATGGATGTACATGCATGGTAGAAAACGTGACCTATTGTGACAAACACGTATCATCACGGAAGTGTATTTTTTTTTGTAGTGAGGGATGCCCAGTCCCGAAATGAAAAATGAATTTACTTTATGTTGTCAAATAAAAAATTCCTTGGAAAGTGTTGGTATGGACGGTACCTGTGGATATGGCTAGCCGTGGAATGTGAAAGAATGGTGGAAAAAGGAATAAACTTTATTTTCTGTTTGGGAACTGCGTATGATATATCTAGCATGAAAAGTGTTGGGAATTACTCGGTTGTTTTCGTTGACGGGAAAAGTATGCCTCTCAAAATTTGTTATCTCTCAATTTAAGCTTTGAGCTCTGGCACCTCTACAAATCCCTACTTCCCTCTGCGAAGGGCCCTTCTATTTACTTTATGTATTTTTTTATTTTTTATTTTGAGTCTCCATCTTCTCTTATAAAGCATCAACTAAGGGGCACTATGATCATACTTGAGCATTGGATGTAGCTAATATGCGAGTGTGTTTCGTGAATGGATCAATGATTGAGCATGATGGGCTAGGGATAACTTTCTTTAGTGTTGATATTTTGAAAGACATGGTTGCTTGTTGATCTGCTTGAGTATTGAAATCTTCATGTCAAAACTAGACTATTGCTTTGAACCATATAAAAGTCCATATGTCCATGCTACAAAAGAAAAGAATGTGATGAACATGATAGGCAGCATTCCACATCAAAAATTCTATTTTTATCATTTACCTACTTGAGGACGAGCAGGAATTAAGCTTGGGGATGCTGATACGTCTCCAACGTATCTATAATTTTTTATTGTTCCATGCTGTTATATTATCATTCTTGGATGTTTTATAATCATTTTATAGCAACTTTATATCAATTTTTGGGACTAACCTATTGACACAATGCCCAGTGTCAGTTGCTGTTTTTTGCTTGTTTTTTACTTTGCAGAATATCAGTACCAAACGGAGTCCAAACACAGCGAAACTTTTTGGAGAATTTTTCTGGACCAGAAGACACCTGTTGGGCCAAAGAAGTACCAGAGGGGGGCTCCGAGGGGAGCACAACCCACCTGCACCTCTTTGCTCAATAAATACCCCGAAAATCCAAAAACCCTAGGGTAGTCGACGAAACACAATTCCAGCCGCCGCAAGTTCCAGAACCACCAGATCCAATCTAGACCCCATCACGAAGGGGTTCATCATCCTCATTGGTGCCTCTTCGATGATGCGTGAGTAGTTCATTGTAGACCTACGGGTCCGTAGGTAGTAGCTAGATGGCTTCTTCTCTCTTTTTGATTCTCAATACAGTGGTCTCTTGGAGATCTATTTGATGTAACTCTTTTGCGGTTTGTTTGTTGGGATCCGATGAACTTTGAGTTTATGATTAGATCTTTATATCCATGAAAGTTATTTGAGTTTCTTTGATCTCTTATATGCATGATTACTTATAGCCTCGTATTTCTTCTTCGAATCTTTGGTTTAGTTAGGCCGACTAGATCGATTTTTCTTGCCATGGGAAGAGGTGCTTTGTGATGGGTTCGGTCGTACGGTGTTCTTTCCCAGTGACAGAAGGGGCAGCAAGACACGTATGTATCATTTCTATTAAGGATACCAAGATGGGGGCTATTCCTACATGAATAGATCTTGTCTATATCATGTCATCGTTCTTAATGCATTACTCCGTTTCTCCATGAACTTAATACACTAGATGCATGCTGGATAGCGGTCGATTTGTGGAGTAATAGTAGTAGATGCAGGCAGGAGTCGGTCTACTAATCTTGGACGTGATGCCTATATAATGATCATTGCCTGGATATCCTCATAATTATTTGAGGTTCTATCAATTGCCCAACAGTAATTTATTTACCCACCGTATGCTATTTTCTCGAGAGAAGCCACTGGTGAAATCTACGGCCCTCGGGTCTATTTTCTCATCATATATTTTCAGATCTATATTGCTATTTGCCTTTTTATTTATTTGCATCTGTTATTTTCAGATCTATATTACCAAAAACCCAAAAATACCTCACAAAATTTTGTTTGCCTTTATTTTATTTGCATCTACCAATCTATCACTTTACCAATCTATTACCCGAGAGGGATTGACAACCCCTCTTTCGCGTCGGGTTGCAAGTATTTGTTCTTTGTGTGCAGGTACCATTTACATAGTGTTGCTTGGTTCTCCTACTGGTTCGATAACCTCGGTTTCATAACTGAGGGATCTACCTACCTTAGCTGTACTGCATCATTCCTTACTCTTTGGGGAAAATACTGACGCGGATTCAAGAGATCGAAAAGGGAGGGTCAGTATGGTGGCTGTTTTGAGGACGATATAATAAGGCTTATGTGTGATAGAGCGTATCATATCATGGGGTTTGGATGCACCGGCGAAGTTTGCACCGACTCTCGAGGTGAGAAAGGGCAATGCACGGTACCGTAGAGGCTAGCGAATTGCGGAAAGGTAAGAGTGCGTATAATCCATGGACTCACATTAGTCATAAAGAACTCATATACTTATTGCAAAAGTTTATTAGCCCTCGAAGCAAAGTACTACTAAGCATGCCCCTAGGGGGATAGATTGGTAGGAAAAGACCATCGCTTGTCCCCGACCGCCACTCATAAGGATGACAATCAATAATAAATCATGCTCCAACTTCATAGCATAACGAGAGACTATATGTGCATGCTTCGGGAATCACAAACCTTAACACCAATATCTTACTAAACACGATCATACACTAGTACCTCCTACATATTATCATCTCTATATCGCAAAACTATTGCAAGGAATCAAACATATCATATTCAGTGATCCATAAGTTTTATGTAGGATTTTATGACTAACCATGCAACTGACCAATTCCTGTTGACTCTCTAAATAGATATAAGTGAAACAAGAGAGTTTAATTCTTTCTACAAAAGACCATGCTCTAATAAATATGAGTGAAGCAAAAGAGCATTCTACGAATAATGGTTTTCCATGTGAAGATGAACAGGCAATCCAAACTTCAAATGGTATAAGTGAAGCACATGAAGCATTCTATAAAGCCATACTCAAAAGATATAAGTGAAGTGCAATGAGCATTCTATAAATCAACCATGGACTATCTCATACCAGCATGGTGCTTAAAAGAAAATTAAAAACTAAACACAAAAGACGCTCCAAGATTTACACATACCACATGAACGAAACGTAAACGAAAACATACCGATACTTGTTGAAGAAAGATGGGATGCCTTCCTGGGCATCCCCAAGCTTAGACGCTTGAGTATCCTTGGATATATACTTGGAGTGCCTTGGGAATCCCCAAGCTTAAACTCTTGCCTCTCCTCCTTCTCCTCATATCGAGACCTCCTCGATCTTTGATCACTTTATCCACACAAAACTCAACAGAAAGCTAAGTAAGATCCGTTAGTATAATAAAGCAAATCACTACTTTAAGTACTATTGAAAACCCATTAATATTTTATTTTTTGCATTATACCTGCTGTATTATAACTTCTCCATGGCTTATACCACCGATAAAATCGATAGTTTCATCAAAACAAGCAAAAGAATGCATCAAAAACAGAATCTATGTTAAACAGGACAGTCTGTAGTAATCTAAAATTTGACCATACTTCTGTAACTCCAAAAATTCTAAAAAAATTAGGAAAAAATAAAAAATTTGCATAGCAGCACTGTGTAAAAATTTCAGAAACTTTTGATGTTCCAGTAAAAAAATGTAAAATCACGCAATACAGCCAAAGTTTCTGTTTTTGCACCGTACATACCAACAAGAAATCTAATCATCCTAAAGGCAAATCTTGGCACACTATTTTTATAATACAATGGATTTGTACAAGGGGATAATTATTTTTGTGAGAAACTTTCATGAAAAAATTCTACATTGTTTCCATGAGCATGAACACAAGTGTTCAAGGTCGACCCTCACTTCTCCAATGCATAACCTTCCAATCGCTTCTCTTTTTTAAAAAGTTTTTTTAAGTTCCCCTCTATATTTTTTTGTTTTATAACTTTATAAAATCACTCAACAGAATAACATGACTCTCTAAAACTTTCGGGTTGTCTCCCTGGAAGCGCTTTCTTTAAATCTATTAAGCTAGGCATAAAGTGCTCAAGTAATGGATCCACCAGGATTCCAAGGTATATCAAAGCCAATTTTAATTAACAATGATTTGGCATTTAGTAGTGAGCACAAAGCAACATATATCATGCAATGACGAAGTCTAACTCTCTTCCTATGCATTGGCATGTCATAAAAGAACAATTCATGCACATCAAGTAAAGGCCAATACATAGCATAAGCAGTTTCTTGCAATTTTTTCGTGTTGGAAACATAGAGAGGTTGAGATGTAGTTCCTCTCTCATAATAATTGCAAGTAGGAGCAGCAAGCACATGCATATTATATTCATCAAAATCATCATGTGCAACGGTAAAAGGCAACCCATCAATATAATCCTTAATAAGTGCAAACTTCTCCGATATAGTGTAGTTTGGAGAATTCAAAAAGATAATAGGACTATCATGTGTGGGTGCAATAGCAACAATTTCATTCTCAATATAAGGAACTATAGCAAGTTCATCTCCATAATCATAATTCAAATTGGCATCTTGGCCACAAGCATAGCAAGCATCAAGTTCATCAAAAAGGGATATTTCAAATGAATCAGTGGGATCATAGAAATTATCATAGCATTCATCCTTCGATAAGAACGAAGGGAAATTAAACAATGTATGAGTTGGAGAGTTACTCTCATTAGAAGGTGGGCACAGGTAGCTAATCCGCTCTTCCTCCTTTTGTTGTTCACTCTCCTCCTCATCTTTTTCATCTAATGAGCTCACAATTTCAGCAATTTCTTCCTCCATAGTTTCCTGCAAAATATTAGTCTTTTCTTGGACAGCGGAGGAGTCCTCAATATATGGTTTAATATAAGCATTAGAAGCATAGTTTTCATAGCAATATTTAATTATGGCAAATTTTTCAGATTTGTAAAGAGTAGCATCATACTGTTCAATCAAAGAAGCAATTTCATAAGCACCCTTAAAAGCAACAAATTCTTCAATTTGTTCAACATCATAGTAATTATAAACACCCTTGGCATAAGAAGATAAGATTCCATTATCACTAAACTCACATTGGTAGGGAAGGTGTTTCTTAGGGTCTTCAGAACAACAAGTAAAAGAATATAATTCACATAAATTCCAAGCATAGCATTGCATAGTATTAATTTGATGCAGTAGAAGTTTCCCTTTTGAGATAAGCGGTGTTGCACAAAATAAGCATGCTCATTTAATGATTTTCCCTCAACTAAGCTAGTTGAGTTTTCAGCACGAGCACATAGGGATCGAAGATGATACAAGTAGAAAGCTTCAGCAGTATGATAGATTTTGGGTGGTTCTTCAACCATTGGTTTGGTAGGTACAACTATTTTTTTTTGGTATTTTACATTTCCTACCCATAACTAAAGATAGGAAACAAGAGCACAAAATAAAAACTACTTAGTGATAAAGCAAACAAGCACACACAAGAATATTTACCCCATGCTATTGCTCCCCGGCAACGGCGCCAGAAAAAGGTCTTGATAACCCACAAGTATAGGGGATCGTTTGTAGCCTTTTTTGATAAATAAGAGTGTCGAACCCAACGAGGAGCTAAAGGCAGAAAAAATATTCCCTCAAGTTCTATCGACCACCGATACAACTCTACGCACACTTAACGTTTGCTTTACCTAGAACAAGAATAAAACTAGAAGTACTTTGTAGGTGTGGAAAGGTTTGCAAGATAATAAAGAACGTGAAAATAAAAGTTAGGTGCTATTTAAATATAGAAACAATTAAGTTTAGTAAAATGAGTGTGGATTGGTTGTGGTAGGATTTGCGGAATTGTCCCTTAGCAATTGACTACGTTGCTAGACCGATAGCAAGTTTTTATGTGGGAGAGGCCACTGCTAGCATGTCGTCCCTTACTTGGAATTCTATGAACTTATGATTGGAACTATTAGCAAGCATCCGCAACTACTAATGTTCATTAAGGTAAAATCCAACCATAGCATTAAGATATATATTGGTCCCCCTTCAATCCCATATGCATCAATTTCTATGGTAGGCTGAAGCTGCTATCACCCTTGCCCTCCAATGCATAGTACTATCAACATACAACTAACCCTATGGTGTGATCCACACACGCGCTCATATGATGGGCACCAAAGGACAGCAACATAACCACAAGCAAATTAAACCAACCATAGCAATTCACCAATTACCGATAGGACAACAAAAATCTAGTCAGACATCATAGGATGGCAACATATCATTGGATAATAGTATAAAGCATAAAGCACCATGTTCAAGTAGAGGGTACAGCGGGTTGCGGGAGAGTGGACCGCTGAATATAGATGGGGGAAGGTGATAGAGTTGTTGGTCAAGATGACAAATTTGTTGGAGTAGATCGCCATCACATGATGATTGCCCCGGCGGCGTTCCGGCGCCACCGGGAGAGAGGGGGAGAGAGCCCCCCTCCTTCTTCTTCTTCCTTGTCCTCCCCCCTAGATGGGAGGACAGTTCCCCCTCTGGTCCATGGCCTCCATGGTGGCGGAGGGGCAGGAGCCCCTCCTAGATTGGATCTCCCTCTTTTTGCAACTGAATTAATCGGGAGGGTACCCATCACAATGGTTGGTTCTTTCTGAGCCTCTTCTGTATTGACATGATTAGCATGGCCCAGTACAATAGCAGAAGGTCTGGCATTGGGATTCCTGGGCTGACGAGCCCGGGCATTTCGATTTTGGTTCGGGCGGCAATTGGTAGCACGGTGCCCTGGTTGACCACACTTGAAGCAATTCCCATCATTATGGGGAGGAGCTACAGCATTGGACTGTCCACCCTGAGTCACTAGCTGTCTCGGCGGCGGAGGCAGACGAGGTGCAACATAAGACGGCCTTGGTGTTGGAGCAGGTCGGTGATGAACGTTGTGTGGGATCCAAACTCGACGTTTCTGAGCAGACTGACTCGAAGATGGACCAACATCTTGGGTACGCTTGAGCGACTCCTGGCATTTAGTCAGTGCAGTTTCAACTCGGAAAGATTGGCTAACAAGCGTTGCGAAGTCTGTGCAATCATGGACAGCAAGTGCAAGGTTTATATCAGTACGCAGTCCTTCACGGAATTTCTCCTGCTTGTGTGCGTCAGTGCAGACGTCATCTTCAGCATAGCGGGACAATTCAAGAAATTTCCTCTGATATTCATCCACAGTCATTGTGCCCTGTGTAAGTTTGTGGAACTCCTGCTTCTTCTGGTCGATCAGACCTTGAGGAATGTACCGTGCATGAAAAGCTGACTAAAATTCCTGCCAAGTGGTTACTGTTTCAGCAGGCAACATACCCTTGTGGCTTTACCACCATTGAGCAGCTGATCCCCTCAGGTGATACGTCGCATAGGTGACATAATTGTCAGGGATAACATTGGCCGACTTCATCTGGAAGGCAATGTCACGGAGCCAATCATCAGCATCCATTGGATCAGTCGAGCTGCGAAAAGTGGACGGATTGAGGCGCACGAATTCCGGCAGAGTTATTGGAGCAGACTGTTGCTGAGTATTCTGGTTTGGAAACTGAGCCAATAGTCCGGTCATAAACTGCTGCATCATGGCGGCGATATAGGGTGGAGGTGGAGGATCGTCAGCCATCCTCCCAATTCAACAGGGGCAGTTTAGCAAGAAAAACTGCAAGTGAATGGAGTTATTCATGATGTAACACGGGAAATGAACAGGTAGGGCATTAGATATATGATAGTAGTCGTTAAAGACATACCAATCCATACACAGAATTAGATTCAAACGGATAGTACGCGCCCGGGAACGCTCGCAGCTAGACAGACTAGGCGGCGCGCAGGCACGCGGTGAGGAAGTACACAACGAGACATAGCAAAGGCTACATCATGTCGGAGAAAACTGCTGGAGCGAGGAATCTGCAAGTGACAACATAGGGTGCCCTCGATAAAAGGATCCTGCAAGCAGAACCTGGCCCGCAATCTTGAAGGAAGGGGGTGAAATTTCAGAACACCAGGTGGATGTGATCACGAGAACCTAATGTTGGAGTTAGTAAAATTTATTTAACCCGAATAGAAGAGAGATCACAGTCCAAGAGTAAAGTTCGAGGAGTAAAAGATCCTAATACCACCCAATTGGTGACATGGGCCCGTAAGCCACACAGCCAAGTTAGTAAATTAGTTTTTGGACCACTAGACTCAACTTCGGCCAAGGAGTTGGAAAGGGGGGTTCCTACAGTCAGTCGGCTCTGATACCAACTTGTGACGCCCCCGGCTCAATTGTGCACTAATCATACACGCAAATGCAAACGATCAAGCCTAAGGACTCACGGGAAGATATCACAACACAACTCTAAAACATAAATAAAGTCATACAAGCTTTATATTACAAGCCAGGGCCTCGAGGGCTCGAATGCATAGCTCGATGGCATACAAGCGTCAGCGGAAGCATCAGATATCTGAGTACAGATATTAAAAGAGAAACAGAAATGCCTTTAGATAGGCTGGGAAAAATAAAACAATACGATCGAAAGGCGCAGGCCTCCTGCCTGGGTCCCTCCGAACCTACTCATGGTCGTCGGCAAGCTCGTAGTAGTATCCTTCCTCGGGGTAGTAGTAGCGATCGTCGGCGGGGACAGCTGTCTCAGGGGCTCCGTCATCTGGTTGCATCAAAAGGGGTAAATGGGGAAAAAGAAAGCAAAGCAACCGTGAGTACTCATCCGAAGTACTCAGCAAGCAAGGATCTACACTACATATGCAACATTATCAAAGGGAGGCTGTATATGTGGACTGGGCTGCAGAAATGCCAGAATAGAGGGAAGGCCTAGTCCTATCGAAGACTAGCATCTTCAACGGTCTTGCAGCATTAGAAGAGGTTACAGTAGTACAGCATGGAGTAGTAGTATCATTAAGTCTCAACCTCACCCAGAGATCCTTTCTCGACTCCCTGTGAGAAAGCAATCCCAGAGCCATACAGTCATCAACCTCGTCCTGAGATCCCTTTTCGACTCCCTGCGAGAAGCAATCCCAGAGCCATACTCATCACAAGTATCCAGTTATAGTTGTATCGATTGGGATACAACTCCGAGTGTCCTTTACCATAGGACTAGCTATCGATAGATGTTTTCTTCCCTGTAGAGGTGCACCAACTTACCCACCATGCTCGCTTAACTCCGGCCGGACACACTTTTCCGAGTCAAGCCCGGCCTCGGCCAAACGATACACCGCAACCCTACCTATAGCTCAGCAGAGAGGTCCCCGTCGGTCTATATCCTAAGCGCTCAGGGGTCTTGGGCCATCGCCCTGTGCACTCCGGGTCGGTGTGTGCAGGGTCGGGATGAGCACCACCTCAGTCCTGGATGGTACTGGCCCGGCCCGGCCACGAGGCTGAACTGGACGTCTGACAGAGCTTTCGGCTGATGCTACGATGCAGAGTGCCCATAACTCTTCCCACGTGATGATTAGTGCTATCAGGCCAGAGGCCTGCTCGGATCAAATATCCAAATCATTAGTGGACTAAGGGCTTGCGGTAACAAGCAGAGACTCACGATCGATGTGACCCCGTCGCCCTGTCTCGAGGACTTGCTGCAAGGGCTAAGAATGCCCGGCTGAGCCTCGTATTCATATCTCGGGCAATCTCCAGGTCAACCCGTCTCCACAACACTCGCCACTTAGGCTCACGCGGGTACCCCTCAGGGTCAACCCGCCTTTCCAAGTAACAATGTAAAGTCCAAGTATCCGTGTGTCCATAACATCAGGGGAATCCGAGGTATCACCCTTGTTGGATTCCTACTTGATGTATCCGTCAAGGTGAACTCAGAGGAATCACCCTCGATGGGTTCACGCTTGATGTGTTGCACGACAGGGTTGTATCAGAAGTGGAGAAGGAGGAATCACCCTCGATGACCACGACCAAATAGCTACTCTACAGAGTTAACATTAGGAGTGCTATACAAGGTATCACCCTCGGCACTCAACGGTAATGATGCACTGTCGTACAACCAAGGGGGTGATGTGCGGTGCCGGGGCCTGTCTTCAATCCCATTGATCGGGTCTTCTGATAATCCAACGGGGCAGTCGGGACAAGTGGGGTCACTGATAGGTCTCTACCCAGCCTATACTAAGCAGTTTGGGATATGCAGGTAATTATCAACAGCAGGTTACAATAAACAGGCTATGCATCAGAATAGGTAAAGCAGTAGTAGCAGCAATTCTAATGCAAGCATGAGAGAGAAAGAATAGGCGATATCGGGATGCTCAAGGGGGGGGGCTTGCCTGGTTGCTCGGTAGATGGAAAAGGAAACTCTGACGGTGAAGCAGTCGATCACCAGTGCGTCGCCTGCGGTCTCGGGGTCTATCGAGAGAGAAGGAGGGGGAGGAAACAGTAAATACTAAGCAAACAAGTGCTACACAATGTATGACATGACAATTTGCAGTGCCGGGTGTGTCCTACGTATGGTTGCACGTCATCGAGGAAGGGGGAATCTATCCTGGAATGTTTTCCCGGTTCCGGACATTTGTCAGACAGATGACCGGAGGGGAACGGTTCCATGTTCAGATAGTTAGGGACGTGTGACGGACAAATGGACCGCATATTCGGATTCGTCTCGTCGTTCTGAGCAACTTTCATGTACAAAGTATTTTAATCCGAGATACGGATTATTTTCTATGCATTATCAAAGAATTAAATGATTTTCTGACTTATTAAAATCCGGTCAATGGTCAACAGTCAACAACAGAGTTGACTGGTCAAACAGGGCAGTAGGGCCCACTGTCATTGACTACTACCCTAACCAATAGTTTAACTAAATGACTAGGTTAAGTAGGTTCATTAACATAATTAACAGAAAAATTTAACTTAATTAATTAACTAATTAATTAATTAACTAACTATTAATTTTAATTATATAAATCTATTTTTTTAATTTTTCTTTCTCTCTTATTCATCATTTTTTTTGTAAGGGCCGGGTCCCATGTGCCAGGGGCACACACGCACGGCCGCCTGTGGCCGGAGGAAAGTGGCCGGCGCGGCCGGCCGCGTGGTGGCCGCGGCGGGGCGGAGGGGTTTGAGGCAGGGGGCGGCGGTGCGCGGCAGGGCGGCCCGAGCGAGCGGAGTGCGGGCGGCGGTGAGCGGGCGGTGCGTGCGCGTGGCCGGGACGAGCGTGGCCACGGCGCCTGCGGGCGCGCGCGCCGGTGCGGTGATCGCGGTGAGAGGGGCAGCGGGCGCGGCGGGTGTGTGGTGACCGGGGCCGAGGCAAGCGGGGCGAGGCATGCTCACAGGGGGGGCTCGAGGAGGCGTCAGCCGGGGAGGAAGGCGGGGAGGCGGCGGTCGGGGCGGGTGCCGGGGCGGCGAGCTGAGGTCGCCGGCGAGGTGGCCGGCCGGGGCAGCGACGGTGTGGGCCGGCGGCGTCGGGGGCGGGGCGCCGCCCAAATCGGAGAGGGAGGAGGAGGCGCGAGGGGGGAGTGGGGGAGTGGGGGTGCTCGGGGGTTAGGTTTTCGGGGTAGTGGGGTAGTGGGGTTATAGGCCAGGGGTGGGCCACGTGGGCCGGCTGGCCCAGTTGGCCCGGGGTTTTCTTTTGTTTTCTTTTAATTGATTTTCTGTTTTTCTTTTATTTATTTATTTCTTTTACCTTTTGTTTTATTTTCCTTTTCTGTTTCTTTTAATTATTAATTACTTCTAGTTTTATAAAATATAAAAGTGGCACCTAAAATAGTATAGCTAATTATTCCACTGCCACAAAAAGTTTAACCACAGAATAAAATAGTCTACTGTTTTATTAATTTGAAAGGGCATTTAATTAAATGATTTGCTGTTGTTTTAAATATTTTAGTGCATTTATACCCTCTTACAAAATTGTGGTTTCAACGTGACAAATATCCAGAGATTATTTGCCACACCTCGAACATTTTAGTTTTCAAATTTGAACAACTTTTATTTTCACTTTAATTTTGAATTTCCATTTGAATTTGAATTTGAAAAGAGATAGGATCCAAATGTTGTTTAAGCACTATTGATCATGATGGCATGGCATTATCAAAAGGGGATTACTGTAGTCAACCACTGGGGGTGTTACAAGTCTCCTCCACTAACAAGAATTCTTGTCCCGAGAATTAAGAGGTAGAAGGGAAAAGTTCGGGGTATTCAGCACGAAGGCTATCCTCGCGTTCCCAAGTGGCTTCATCTTCAGTATGATTTGACCACTGCACCTTGAGGAACTTGGTCGTCTTCTGACAGGTCCGACGTTCAGATTCATCGAGGATTAGGATCGGATGCTCCTTACAAGAAAGATCATCTTGCAATTCGAGCATTTCATGGTCCACTGCTCGGTGCGGAGACTCCTTGAAGCAATGACGAAGTTGCGACACATGGAAGACGTCGTGGATATGAGAGAATTGCGGTGGCAACTCCAATCTATATGCCACCTGACCACGTCTTGCAATAATGCGAAAAGGACCAATGTAGCATGGAGCTAGCTTGCCCTTGATGCCGAAGCGGTGAGTGCCCTTCATAGGAGTGACACGAAGATAAGCTTGATCACCAGGTTGATAAGTCAAACCCCATCGTTTGCGATAGTAGTTGCTCTTCTGGCGGTCCTAAGCCGTCTTGAGGTTTTCACGGATGATACGGACTTGTTCTTCAACGTGTTGAATAATGTCCGGACCCACGAGCGGTCGTTCCCCAGTTTCTGACCAATTCAGAGGGGTTCGACACTTACGTCCATAAAGTACTTCGAAGGGAGCCATTTTCAAGCTGGGTTGATAGCTGTTGTTATATGAGAATTCCGCATACGGCAGAGATTCTTCCCACTTCTTACCGAATGATATAACACAAGCCCGAAGCATGTCTTCAAGCACTTGATTCACTCACTCGACTTGGCCTTGGGATTGGGGATGATAAGCTGAACTCCAGGTAATATGAGTTCCCATAGCTTCTTGGAAACTTTCCCAGAACTTGGAGGTGAAAAGACTGCCACGGTCCGAACTGATCACCTTCGGAATACCGTGGAGTGAAACAATTCTGGAGATATATATTTCTGCTAACTGATTAGCAGTGATCGTCTCCTTGACAGGCAGAAAGTGTGCAACTTTAGAAAGTTGGTCGACGATGACAAGAAAGGTATCGTGACCCTTCTGTGACCTGGGAAGTCCTGTAATGAAATCCATCTGAACTATATCCCATTTCCATAAAGGAATAGGTAACGGTTGCAGAATTCCAGCAGGCTTTTGATGTTCTGCTTTAACGCGACGGCAAACATCACATTCAGCAACATATCGAGCAATATCCTGCTTCATTTTAGACCACCAATACCTTTGACGAAGATCACGATACATCTTGGTGCTACCCGGATGAATAGACAATGGTGTGTCATGTGCCTCCTTCATGACCTTATCATTCAGGAGTTCGAAGCGAGGTACGACAATGCGGTTTCTGAAATACAAAGTTCCATCTTCAGACAATGAGAAATCCCTGTACTTTTCAAGGTGAAGATCTTTCTTCATGAGATCAATTTCAGCATCTTTAGCTTGCGCATTCTTAATAGCTTTCTCAAGATCTGGTTGTATCATAAGGTTATTAAGAGAACCTTGTGGAACAATACGCAGATTCAGCTTGCACAGTTCTTCAAAAAGACAAGGTTGAGCTCGCTTAACCATGAGGTTGTCGCAATAGGACTTGCGGCTTAAGGCATCAGCCATCACGTTAGCCTTGCCAGGGGTATAAGAAATACCCAAATCATAGTTCATAATGGCCTCCATCCATCTTTGCTGATGGAGGTTTAGAGATGGTTGAGTGAACAAGTACTTCAAACTTTTATGATCCATGTAGATCTCGCAACGATTACCGAGAAGGTAATGTCGCCACAACTGCAATGCATAGATAACAGCAGCTAGTTCTAGATCATGTACCAGATAATTCTCTTCATGTGGGCGCAACTGACGAGAGCCATAGGCAATCACTTTACGCTCTTGCATTAGGACACAGCTAATCCTTCACGGGATGCGTCACAATAAATCACGAAGTCTTTGCGGGAATCTGGAGGAGCAAGTACTGGGGCAGATGTTAGCTTGTCTTTGAGTGTCTGGAAACTTTCCTAACATTTTTCTGTCCATTCAAACTTAACGCCCTTGTGAAGCAGATCAGTCAAAGGCTTAGCAATCTTAGAAAAGTTCTCGACAAATCGACGGCAATAGCTTGCAAGGCCGAGAAAACTTCTCAGTTGCTTGACGTTCTTCGAAGGAGTCCAGTCAAGAATAGCCTGAACTCGTTCTGGGTTAACAGCAATTCCATCCTTGGAAATCACATGACCAAGGTAAGTTACTTCAGAAAGCAAAAACTCACATTTGGAATACTTGGCATACAACTGGTGTTCTCGGAGCCTTTCCAGTACCAGACGGAGGTGTTCAGCATGTTCTTCTTTATTCTTCGAATAAACTAGAATATCATCCAGATATACCACGATAAATTTGTCGAGGTAATTCATGAAGATGTAATTCATCAGATGGGAGAAAGTTGCTGGAGCATTGGTTAAGCCGAAGGACATGATTGTGTACTCGTAGGAGCCATAGCGAGTAACAAATGCAGTCTTGGGAATATCCTCTTCATGAACACGGATCTGATGATAACCCAACCTCAAGTCGAGTTTAGAAAACACCGATGACCCAACAAGTTGATCATACAAATCATTGATCCGAGGAAGCGGATATTTGTTTTGGATTGTGGCTTGGTTAATGGGCCGGTAATCCTGAACCAATCGGTTAGTTCCATCCTTCTTCTTAATGAAGAGTGAAGGTGCTCCCCAAGCAGAGGAACTAGGGCGGATGAAACCCTTCTTAAGTGACTTGTCGATTTCCTCCTTAAGCTCGAGAAGATGGTGTGGAGGCATCTTATAAGGGCGCTTCGCAATAGGAGTTGTGCCTGGTTTCAAGTCGATGACAAACTCGACAGCTCTAGCAGGGGGTATTGCTGGAAGTTCTTCTAGAAAGACATCTTGAAAATCATGAACAACTGGAACGTTCTCGATGCCTTCAAGAGGTGAAGCATTCAATGCATTCAGAGCATATACCTGGCTCTCGGCATTCTGTATTATCTTGGCTGAGTAGTAGATCACCTGACCAGAAGGGTGTGTGAGCTGGACTGTCTTAGTAGCACAGTCAATCAAAGCATTATGGGCTGTCAACCAGTCCATACCGAGAATAATGTCTACGTCGGAAGGTCCAAGAGCAATAAGGGAAGCAGAGAACATCAACCCTTCAATTTTAATCTGATTGTTGTGACTTACCATCTTGGTTTGCCACCTGGAACGGGGAGTGATAATCTCTAATGGTGTGGGTAACAGCTCTAGATGTAGTTCATGCAGCTGAGCAAATTGTTGAGACACAAAGGAATGTGATGCTCCCGAGTCGAAAAGGACAGAAGCTGCAACTGAATTAATCGGGAGGGTACCCATCACAATGGTTGGTTCTTTCTGAGCCTCTTCTGTATTGACATGATTAGCATGGCCCAGTACAACAGCAGAAGGTCTGGCATTGGGATTCCTGGGCTGACGAGCCCGGGCATTTCGATTTTGGTTCGGGCGGCAATTGGTAGCACGGTGCCCTGGTTGACCACACTTGAAGCAATTCCCATCATTATGGGGAGGAGCTACAACATTGGACTATCCACCCTGAGTCACTAGCTGCTCGGCGGCGGAGGCAGACGAGGTGCAACATAAGACGGCCTTGGTGTTGGAGCAGGTCGGTGATGAACATTGTGTGGGATCCAGACTCGACGTTTCTGAGCAGACTGACTCGAAGATGGACCAACATCTCGGGTACGCTTGAGCAACTCCTGGCATTTAGTCAGTGCAGTTTCAACTCGGAAAGATTGGCTGACAAGCGTTGCAAAGTCTATGCAATCATGGACAGCAAGTGCAAGGTTTATATCAGTACGCAGTCCTTCACGTAATTTCTCCTGCTTGCATGCGTCAGTGCAGACGTCATCTTCAGCGTAGCGGGACAATTCAAGAAATTTCCTCTGATATTCATCCACAGTCATTGTGCCCTGTGTAAGTTTGCGGAACTCCTGCTTCTTCTAGTCGATCAGACCTTGAGGAATGTACCATGCACGAAAAGCTAACTGAAATTCCTGCCAAGTGGTTACTGTTTCAGCAGGCAACATACCCTTGTGGCTTTACCACCATTGAGCAGCTAATCCCCTCATGTGATACATCGCATAGGTGACGTAACTGTTAGGGATAACATTGGCCGACTTCATCCGGAAGGCAATGTCACGGAGCCAATCATCAGCATCCATTGGATCAGTCGAGCTGCGAAAAGTGGACGGATTGAGGCGCACGAATTCCGGCAGAGTTATTGTAGCAGACTATTGCTAGGTATTCTGGTTTGGGAACTAAGCCAATAGTCCGGTCATAAACTGCTGCATCATGGCGGTGATATAGGGTGGAGGTGGAGGATCGTCAGCCATCCTGCCAATTCAACAGGGGCAGTTTAGCAAGAAAAACTGCAAGTGAATGGAGTTATTCATGATGTAACACGGGAAATGAACAGGTAGGGCATTAGATATATGATAGTAGTCGTTAAAGACATACCAATCCATACACAGAGTTAGATTCAAACGGATAGTACGCGCCCGGGAACGCTCGCAGCTAGACAAACTAGGTGGCGCGCAGGCACGCGGTGAGGAAGTACACAACGAGACGTAGCAAAGGCTACATCATGTCGGAGAAAACTGCTGGAGTGAGGAATCTGCAAGTGACAACACAGGGTGCCCTCGATAAAAGGATCCTGCAAGCAGAACCTGGCCTGCAATCTTGAAGGAAGGGGGGAAATTTCAGAACACCGGGTGGATGTGATCACGAGAACCTAATGTTGGAGTTAGTAAAATTTATTTAACCCGAATAGAAGAGAGATCACAGTCCCAGAGTAAAGGTCGAGGAGTAAAAGATCCTAATACCACCCAATTGGCGATGTGGGCCCGTAAGCCACACAGCCAAGTTAGTAAATTAGTTTTTGGACCACTAGACTCAACTTCGGCCAAGGAATTGGAAAGGGGGGTTCCTACAGTCAGTCGGCTCTGATACCAACTTGTGACGCCCCCGGATCAATCGTGCACTAATCATACATGCAAATGCACACGATCAAGCCTAAGGACTCACGGGAAGATATCACAACACAACTCTAAAACATAAATAAAGTCATACAAGCTTTATATTACAAGCCAGGGCCTCGAGGGCTCGAACACATAGCTCGATGGCATACAAGCGTCAGCGGAAGCATCAGATATCTGAGTACAGATATTAAAAGAGAAACAGAAATGCCTTTAGATAGGCGGGGCGAAATAAAACACTACGATCGAAAGGCGCAGGCCTCCTGCCTGGGACCCTCCGAACATACACCTGGTCGTCGGCAAGCTCGTAGTAGTATCCATCCTCGGGGTAGTAGTAGCGATCGTCGGCGGGGGCAGCTGTCTCAGGGGCTCCGTCATCTGGTTGCATCAAAAGGGGTAAATGGGGAAAAAGAAAGCAAAGCAACCGTGAGTACTCATCCGAAGTACTCAGCAAGCAAGGATCTACACTACATATGCAACATTATCAAAGGGAGGCTATATATGTGGACTGGGCTGCAGAAATGCCAGAATAGAGGGAAGGCCTAGTCCTATCTTAGACTAGCATCTTCAACGGTCTTGCAGCATTAGAAGAGGGTACAGTAGTACAGTATGGAGTAGTAGTATCATTAAGTCTCAACCTCACCCAGAAATCCTTTCTCGACTCCCTGCGAGAAAGCAATCCCAGAGCCATACAGTCATCAACCTCGTCCTGAGATCCCTTCTCGACTCCCTGCGAGAAGCAATCCCAGAGCCATACTCATCACAAGTATCCAGTTATAGTTGTATCGATTGGGATACAACACCGAGTGTCCTTTACCGTAGGACCGGCTATCGATAGATGTTTTCTTCCCTGCAGGGGTGCACCAACTTACCCACCACGCTCGCTTAACTCCGGTCGGACACACTTTTCCGGGTCACGTCCGGCCTCGGCCAAACGATACACCGCAACCCTACCTACAGCTCAGCAGAGAGGTCCCCGTCGGTCTATATCCTAAGCGCTCAGGGGTCTTGGGCCATCGCCCTGTGCACTCCGGGTCGGTGTGTGCAGGGTCGGGATGAGCACCACCTCAGTCCTGGATGGTACTGGCCCGGCCCGGCCACGAGGCTGAACTGGATGTCTGACAGAGCTTTCGGCTGATGCTACAATGCAGAGTGCCCATAACTCTTCCCACGTGATGGTTAGTGCTATCAGGCCAGAGGCCTGCTCGGATCAAATATCCAAATCGGTAGTGGACTAAGGGCTTGCGGTAACGAGCAAAGACTCACGATCGATGTGACCCCGTCGCCCCGTCTCGAGGACTTGCTGCAAGGGCTAAGAATGCCCGGCCGCGCCTCGTATTCATATCTCGGGCAACCTCCAGGTCAACCCGTCTCCACAACACTCGCCACTTAGGCTCACGCGGGTACCCCTCAGGGTCAACCCGTCTTTCCAAGTAACAGTGTAAAGTCCAAGTATCCGTGTGTCCATAACATCAGGGGAATCCGAGGTATCACCCTCGTTGGATTCCTACTTGATGTATCCGTCAAGGTGAACTCGGAGGAATCACCCTCAATGGGTTCACGCTTGATGTGTTGCACGACAGGGTCGTATCGGAAGTGGAGAAGGAGGAATCACCCTCGATGACCATGACCAAATAGCTACTCTACAGAGTTAACATCAGGAGTGCTATACGAGGTATCACCCTCGGCACTCAATGGTAACGATGCAGTGTCGTACAACCAAGGGGGTGATGTGCGGTGCCGGGGCCTGTCTTCAATCCTGTTGATCGGGTCTTCTGATAATCCAGCGGGGCAGTCGGGACAAGTGGGGTCACTGATAGGTCTCTACCCAGCCTATACTAAGCAGTTTAGGATATGCAGGTAATTATCAACAGTAGGTTACAATAAACAGGCTATGCATCAGAATAGGTAAAGCAGTAGTAGCAACAATTCTAATGCAAGCATGAGAGAGAAAGAATAGGCGATATCGGGATGCTCAAGGGGGGGGCTTGCCTGGTTGCTCGGCAGATGGAAAAGGAAACTCCGACGGTGAAGCAGTTGATCACCAGTGCGTCGTCAGCGGTCTCGGGGTCTATCGAGAGAGAAGGAGGGGGAGAAAACAGTACATACTAAGCAAACAAGTGCTACACAATGTATGACATGACAATATGCAGTGCCGAGTGTGTCCTACGTATGGTTGCACGTCACCGAGGAAGGGGGAATCCATCTGGGAATGTTTTCTCGGTTCCGGACATTTGTCAGACAGATGACCCTAGGGGAACGGTTCCATGTTCGGATAGTTAGGGACATGTGACGGACGAACGGACCGCGTATTCGGATTCGTCTCGTTGTTCTGAGCAACTTTCATGTACAAAGTATTTTAATCCGAGATACGGATTATTTTCTATGCATTATCAAAGAATTAAATGATTTTCTGACTTATTAAAATCCGGTCAACGGTCAATAGTCAACAACAGAGTTGACTGGTCAAACAGGGCAGTAGGGCCCACTGTCAATGACTACTACCCTAACCAATAGTTTAACTAAATGACTAGGTTAAGTAGGTTCATTAACATAATTAACAGCAACATTTAACTTAATTAATTAACTATCTATTAATTTTAATTATATATATCTATTTTTTTTTAATTTTTCTTTCTCTCTTATTCATCTTTTTTTTGTAAGGGCCGGGTCCCATGTGCCAGGGGCACACACGCATGGCGCATGCACGGCCGCCTGTGGCCGGCGCGGCCGGCCGCGTGGTGGCCGCTGCGGGACGGAGGGGTTTGAGGCAGGGGGGCGGCGGTGCGCGGCAGGGTGGCCGAAGCGAGCGGAGTGCGGGCGGCGGTGAGCAGGCGGTGCGCGCACGTGGCCGGGACGAGCGTGGCCACAACGCCCGTGGGCGCGCGCGCCGGCCGGTGACCGCGGTGAGAGGGGCAGCGGGCGCGGCGGTGTTGTGGTGACCGGGGCCGAGGCGAGCGGGACGAGGCGTGCTCACAGGGGGGGCTCGAGGAGGCGTCGGCTGGGGAGGAAGGCGGGGAGGCGGCGGTCGGGGCGGGCGCTGGGGCGGCGAGGTGAGGTCGCCGGCGAGGTGGCCGGCCGGGGCGGCGACAGTGGGGGCCGGCGGCGTCGGGGGCGGGGCGCCGCCCAGATCGGAGAGGGGGGAGAAGGCGCGAGGGGAGAGTGGGGGAGTGGGGGTGTTCGGGGGTTAGGGTTTCGGGGTAGTGGGGTTATAGGCCAGGGGTGGGCCGCATGGGCCGGCTGGCCCAGTTGGCCGGGGGTTTTCTTTTGTTTTCTTTTAATTGATTTTCTGTTTTTCTTTTATTTATTTATTTCTTTTACCTTTTGTTTTATTTTCCTTTTCTGTTTCTTTTAATTATTAATTATTTCTAGTTTTATAAAATATAAAAGTGGCACCTAAAATAGTATAGCTAATTATTCCACTGCCACAAAAAGTTTAACCACAGAATAAAAGAGTCTAGTGTTTTATTAATTTGAAAAGGGCATTTAATTAAATGAGTTGCTATTGTTTTAAATATTTTAGTGCATTTATACCCTTTTACAAAATTGTGGTTTCAACGTGACAAATATCCAGAGATTATTTGCCACACCTTGAACATTTTAGTTTTCAAATTTGAAAAACTTTTATTTTCACTTTAAGTTTGAATTTCCATTTGAATTTGAATTTGAAAAGAGATAGGATCCAAATAATGTTTAAGCACTATTGATCATGATGACATGGCATTATCAAAAGGGGATTACTGTAGTCAACCACTGGGGGTGTTACACCCCAGACGAGGGATCGAGCCACAGAGCAGTGGCGGGAGTGTCACAAGAAGTAGATGACTAGACGATCGTTTCTCCTAGTTTAGAATGCATGCAATTGTTTATTGAGGTGTGTACGAATGATCTGTATAGTCACTTATGTTATTGGATGTTTATTTTAGTTATATATATGTTGTTCTTCTGTAGATAGAGCAAATCACACGGCTTATTAGCAGCAATCGTCTGTGTTATTATTGGTCTTCACACACATTTCTGATTACGGACTTGTTTGCCGCGTATCACACACATTTTGTTTAGTTGAACTGTTTCTGTTGTCTTGGCTCATCGCAAACAGTTCATCCGAGTGAACTGTATGCCCTCCATCGCACACACCTTGATCTGGCTGACCGTTTCTATTGTGTTGCCTAATCACACACAGTTCATCCTAGTGAACTGTATGCCGTATATCACACACACCCTCGTCTGGCTGACCATTTCTGTTGTTCTGGATCATCGCAAACAGTTCGTATGGATTAAACGTATGCCATGCATCGCACACGCATCTCTGATCTGAATCGCGTTTGATGTCCAGGCAATCGCAAACAGTTCGTCTCTTTTTTTATGGTTTTCTTACACCACCGTTTATGATTAATGCATCGCACATAGTTTCGTCGAAGGGTCACTGATTGGACTGTCGTGTTTGGACCATCCTGCAGTAGTGGTCAACCCTCTCACGGGATGAGGGAGAGATATTTATAGTACCCCCACTAAGTGGCCGTTGGGGCCACTTAAGTGCAGCAGATGTCGGACATCCGAGGCTTACTGGACGTCCAGTGCCTTGGCAGACACCGGACGGCCGACGCATTACCGGTCGTCCGACAGCTCCTTTGAGAAATGATGAGTGTCGACGAATATCAGTGATATGAATGAATCCATGGATATCAGCAAAACGGTAGTCATCTCGTGCATCGAGATACACCGGTCGATTGCTAAAGACCGAACGTCCGACAGGATGTCTCTGATTGGAAGACACCGGATTTCCGGCAGAGACCGGACGTCCGACGTTTTGGCTAGGGTAGTGAGTACCGGATTTCTGGTCAACACCGGTCGTCCGAATCAGCGGACGTCCGACAGGGACCGAAAGTTCGACGTTTTGGCTCTGTTAGGGACAGAGCAGATTTCTAGTGGGAACCAGAAATCCGACGTTTTGGCTCTGTATAGAAAGTACCAGACACCGGACGTCTGATAAGTATCAGACATCTGAGAGGGACAGAGATAATGACTAGAAGATGAATGATACAGAGAGGAAAACCGTGAGAATTTGAGCAAGTCCTTCATGAGACCCCATGTTCCCCTCTTAATAGTGCGGGATCCCTATACCCAAGAGCAAACATAAAAAAGCCTAAGCTAGTTGTTTTGTTTCTTCATTCTTGAGCAATATATGTATGTTCGTATTCATGATCCACACACAGTCCTGTGAGGACTAATCCTGAGATAAACTTGACAAACACTATTAGTCCCCTATGTGTATATTGTCATCAACATCGAAATATGATTAAGGGCA
The DNA here is from genome assembly GCA_011799875.1 of Thinopyrum elongatum. Taxonomy (NCBI): domain Eukaryota; kingdom Viridiplantae; phylum Streptophyta; class Magnoliopsida; order Poales; family Poaceae; genus Thinopyrum; species Thinopyrum elongatum. The sequence continues at coordinate 566,153,628 of CM022303.1, forward strand.
TGATTGCACTTTCACTGACAACATATATCGTGTGGCAAAGAGAACAGAAGTGTGACATGTTGTACAGGTTCGCCAACGGGCTTCATTGTCTACTTGGTGGTTGACACGCTTTGCTAGAGGCCGCTACCAGCCGAGCAGGTCGGAGGTGATCCGACCAGCAACCAAGCTAACTTGAACCTAAGGGGTCGCGTGCTGTAAGGCCGGGTCTGACTCCATGAGTCAGATGTGATCCTACTCGGACTCAGATCCAGGCCGAACAAAATTTGGGCTTTAGGATCCGTGCGAGGCCCAAGTGTTGAGCCCGCGACGGATGCCTATATATAGTGGAAGTGCGGCACACATTTCAGATCGCTTCGGCACTGTCACTAGGGCTTTGCATGCGTTGCAAGTAGCCACCTCAACTCACCGGCGACTGTGTGATCGGACCTAGCAGTCCGCCGCACGGTGTCCCTCCTACACGCGCGGATACCATTACAGGCGGTGCACTTGCGCCGCTACGGGGAACCTGTACGTGTGATCCGACGACCGGCTGTTTGAGGGAGATCGGACGAGGAGGAGACGACTCTGGATGCGCTGCCCCAACTCTACTTCCGCTGCACGATATTGCGCGTATAGTGGTAATGATCTACGATCCATTCCCATAGCATGTTCCTGGTTGTTCTGCGTGTAGGAAAATTTTATTTTGCAGCCGATGCACCTAGCAAAGAACCCAACAGGTATATTTCACGCCATCCTGCCTCCACCGATTTCCCTCTCCAACCATCTCTGCCCGAATGCCCCCTACACCGCGCCCTACACCAGGACCAACTTTTGCACCTGAGTCAGCCTGGCTGGGTGGAAGCGGCCGATTCGAGCGTTCCTAGTGAGCCAGGCACTGCGGTGCTTTAAGTTCGTGCCGATGCGAGCCAGGCTTACTTGCACGCAACCAAACGACCCATTTTCATCCTGCCCGGACCTGGTTGGGCTCTATGCAGCCTACCAAACGCATCCTTAGCGAATGCCTTGGTTCTATGACATGGCTTAAAACACATCAAGATCCGTGTTCCATAACGAACGACAGGTAAAGCATTTGGAGTGCATCTCACTAAAAATCTGACGTCAGATTTATAGTAAGATGCAGTGACGGAGACAGAACCCAGGCTGGGGGCCTGGGCCAGGGCGGCAAGAAAAAAATCCTTCCTTCACTGTAGCATGTTGTGCACCTTTTCACACTGTAGTGACATTATAGCAAAGCCTGGGGCCGGGACTTGGCCCAATCCTGGCCCCGCGAGTAAATTGCAAAAAATCATCACAGTTGGGTCGAAGTTATCAATCCTTGATGAAAAAACCACCAGAAAACATGCATTTGGTGGGTGTCTGATGACTTTTACACAATTACGATGGTTTTTTGCAATTTACCCTGGCTCCGCACCCGTGAGATGCACGGCCATCCTATCTTGCCATCGAGATTTACGTGCACATGGTCGCACAGTGATTTATCGTGCACCATGATACCTTTCTTCGTAGCGGAAAATTGCGCGGTTCCGTGAGGTGCCGACAAGTTGGCCTCCAATTGGGAGCTGCCATCTCACACTATGTGGGCCAAGTATCATTGTATTGCACTTCTTTTCTAGATTATTCATCTTCGTATTATCACATTCTCTCTTTAGCACTTAGGCCCCACTAGTGTACTTCACATGCATGCATGGCAGTGTGGCAGAATCACTTTTTCTTCTCCCGCACAATAAATCCAATCATTTCTTCCGCCTTAGCTAATTTAAAACATCCATATCTTTTAAACCATATATTCCTTTTTGAAACTTTTTTTTATATTTGAACTCCTTGTGCCAAAACCTTTAAAATGAGATCAATCTTGGATATGTTTTGAGTACGTTTAAATTCGAACGTATATTTCACATGTCAAAATAACCAGTTTCACAATGATACATTACAATTTCACTTTCCATAGTAACTATTACACAGTCCAGAACCTACATTTCACTTTTCACTAGCTTGCTTCACAAAAGAAAACACCTATTTAAATTGCACATTTTTCAAATAACATATTTCACTCTTTTGAAGTAAACTACTACACATGTTCAAATAATCAGTTTCACAAATGGTACAATAGAATTTCACTTTCTATAGTCACTCTTTCATAATTCGAAGCCTACATTTCACTTTTTACTACCTTGTTTCACAAAAATGACATATATTTCAATTGCACATTTTTCAAATAACCAATTTCACTCTTTTGAAATAAATTATTACACATTTCCAAAAAATCAGTTTCACAATGATACATTGCAATTTTATTTTCTGTATTTACTGTTTCACAATTCAGAATCTACATTCACTTTCCACTAGCTTGCTTCACAAAAATCACATCTATTTCAATTGCACATTTTTTAGAATAATATATTTCACTCTTTTGAAATAAACCATTACACATTTTGAAAAAACCAGTTTCATAAGCTGACATTTCAGTTTCATATTTGGGTAAGAAAAGTTTTCTGTGAAATAGGTTGGTTCACATATTTCAATTGAAATATGAGTTTTTCATAATTTTCTAGTGAAATGGGTTTCTTTCACATATGAAATGTGAAACATTGAAATTTGAACGTGTTTGAAATGTATCCAAGATTGGTCTAGTTCTAAAGGTCTTAGCGTCAGGAATTCAAATATATGAATTATTTCAAAAATGAACTTATAGTTTACATGATATGGATGGTTTAATTTAGCTAAGGTGAAATAAAAGGATGGATTTATGTGTGAGAGAAGGGAGAGAGTGGGCTGTCACATGCTGCCATGCCTGTCAGCAAAGGTGGGGGCTACTAGTTGCATTTGATGAAGTATAACTCCGGTATAGCAAAAAAGTGAGAATAAAATATTCACAGCGGCACAAATCTGAATGCATGCACGAACGATGGATTGATTACCGGTACATCACGAAAACGCTCAAAATGACTTTGCGTACCTTTCTTTCCAACTTGAATCTGGAGCAAGGCAGCGAGACGAAGAGAGTGGCAATTTTGACAATTTTGACCTCTGGACGAAATCAATTCACATAATGAACTGCCCGTAAAAAAAATTCACTCGGCTGACCTTTTTGGGTGGCACCTGACACGAAGGTGCCACACCCTACGGTGCAGTGCCTTGCTCTGGGGTGTTGCACAGCTGTCCAGCGTGGCAGCCCCGGGGCCCGCACCCAGCAGTGCAGCGCCTCAGAGCTAGGCGCCACACATGTAATGTGCAGCGCCTAGCCCTTAGGCGTTGCACATTGACTTAGATGCAACTGCCGCGCGCTAGACCTCCCCCACCCATCCCCATTCTTCAGCGCCTTGCCCTTAGGCGTTACACAAGCATCGTTGCGGCGGCGGCGGCTGGCTCCTCTCCCCCTCTCAATCCCCTCTCCCAAATCCTTCACCAATCCATCCTAGAAGGTACTGTCCTCCGATCCCCTTCTTTCTATCCATAAAATGTATGTTATTTTCAAGATTTGGGGAAGCCTTGTTTGATTAGATTAGAATCTTGCATGTATATAGATTTGTGGAACTTTAAAATTTGTAGATGATCTTTATTATTTTGCAACCCTAGTTTAGTTTATTTCTATTGAAAAGATATGCTTTGGATACATAGGTTGACATGTTATTTCTATGGAAAAGATATTTGTATTGAATCTTGCTTGTAGTAGGTCTAGTTTAGTTTATTTGTATTGAAATTATATTTCTATTGACAAGAATGCTTTGGATACATATGCTTTGAATCTTGCATATAGTAGGCCTAGTTTAGTTTATTTGTATTGAAAAGATAATCGTGTTGACAAGAATGCTTTGTTTGAAATTGTTAGGATGGTTTGGCTTCTCGATGATCACTGGGACCATCAACACTGGTCGTACGCTATGTCGGTGCAGCAGCGGGTAATAAGCAAAGTTGTTGGTATTTTGAATTTTGTGTTTATTTCAAACACACATGTCCCATATGTAATATTCTGATTTGCTTGTTTGTAGGAGCTTCAACCTCTGAAGATTCGGTCTCACGGGGTCAACCTTGGGGGGATGCGCTATGACGAGCGGTACACACCGTATGTAAGGGAGACAGGACTCCTCCCTTTCATTCAATTGGTCAGTCGGTGGACGCCACCCCTCAATGCTGCAGCAATCACCGCGCTTGATGATCGTTGGAGGCCGGAGACACACAGTTTCCATCTTCGGACCGGGGAGATGACCGTGACGCTTTAGGATATTGCTATGATCGCCGGTCTTCCTATCGAGGGGAATCCTCTATGTATGAGCACCGATTCTGATGGGTGGCGCGAGCAGATGCATGCCCTTATCGGTATGGTTCCTACGGACCCTCGGGAACCAGAAGCAGAAGACAAGAAGAAGGAAAGAGTCGCAGCCGGTGCTCCTTTCACCTGGATTGCCTTCAACTTTGGTTCTGGCCCTGAGGATGCTAATGAGGATGAGGTCAAGACATATGCTCATGTCTACATGTGGTACGTTATATCCAGGACTATGTTTGCTGATGGCACAGGCAAGAATGCTCCATGGATGTGGCTGAAGGCGTTGACCGTCTTCGATAGCAAATGGAGTTGGGGTTCGGCGACACTAGCTTACTTGTATAGACAGGTAGAAAGTTGTTTTTTTTCACTTCATTGCTACATTATCAATGCGATCTTCCTGTTAATTCAACCATGTTCTCTTTTATGTGCAGTTGGATGAAGCCTGTTGTAGGAAATCAAAGGATGGAGATATTGCTGGTTGTATGCTCGCACTTGCTGTATGGAGCTGGGAGCGATTGCCGGTTGGACGACCGAAGACCGTGAAGTACAAGGATTGGGATGACAAAGACGACCCACTACGGTTGCCCACTTGGGCTTATAAGTGGGATGTGGTAAATGAGACGACGGATGATCCCTCGGTCATGTACAAGTTGTACACGAGCGAGCTGGACACGATTACGGCTGAGCAGGTGACTCGACATTGTATAAGTGATTCTCATGCTTCTATCGTAACCCGAAATCAATTTTGCATTCTATGCTATGTTGCAGGTGGAATGGGAGCCGTATGGAAGAGGGGATAGTTTTGGTAACCCTAGAGAGTTCGTGCTGAATCCGATGTGCACTAGGGATAGGGATCTTTGGCATATGCGGTGCCCACTCATATGCAACTGGGCGGTTGAGCTTCACCTGCCACATCGGGTGTACCACCAGTTTGGTTTGTTCCAGCCACACCCGCCGGAGTGGGAGGACACGGACAAGTTGCTACACGCGTAAGATATAATTAACCTTGAGAACTTAGCAGCTTCTCGGCGGTTTCGATGGTGCTAATATTCTGTTTCTAACTTGCAGGTTGGATAATAGAAGGCAGCGGAAGATCAAGGATTGGGACAGGCATCACAGGAAGTATATCATACAGTTCGCGCTTAGTGTGGAGCAAGCTAAGGCTGGAAAACGAGCCCAGCTTCGTGAGCACTGCCCGATCGCATTCAACAACTATCTCACATGGTTTCTTGCAAGTACCCGTGTGGAGGTATGCAAGCCGGCGTATGATGAGGAGATTTTGGAAGATCCCACCATCTTCGATGAGCTAACCCAGCACGAGTACAACAAATTAGTCAGGGAAGGCACCTCAGTCCCTTCAGCTCCAATGATGAACTTTGTGGTATTTCCCCTTTTTGCTTTCCCATTCACACTATTCACATCTTCGCTTGCCTAACACGTTAATGTCGTTTCTGTTCATAGCGTACCCAGATCAAAAAAGCAGCTGATGAGACTGAGACTATTCTAGAGACAACCCCGGTTGGGAAAAGCGATGGGGAAGGTGCACTTCGAGCATTCATTAAGGTTCACATCTCCTTCAATTGTCCATGTAACATGTGTTGCTACGTTCGATATCTCATTCACTTGTACATGTTGCAGTGCCAGGGCCAAAGGTTAAGGCGGCTATCGAACCTTGTCGGTTGTCGTGACCCCGAGTATGTATCACCTCAGCGGTCAAGGTCGACGACACCATCAGATCTCACTTCTGGCCATGGTGCTCCTTTGGAGGATGAGGATGTGGGTGTGGTCACCCAAGAGGTATGCCAATAGCATATATTCAATTATTGATGCATTGCTAACTTTATCCTCACACACGGTCTTTTCCATATCTTTTCTTTTTGTAATAGGTTGCTGATGACATGACCTTGGAGACCTATCAAGTTCGGTCAGCATACATATTAAAGCCTAGGAGGGGAATCAATAAGTACACACCCGAAGACTTCACCGAAAGAGGCAAGAGGACGGTCGGCACCTCGCGGATGGCGGCTTTGGATGACTATGTGGATGAGGTGGAGGAACCGGAGCCGGAGCCGGAGCGGGTTGCTCGTCCTAGGAAGGCGAAGAAGATAGCCAGCAGGAGGGGGGAGGAGCCAATAAGCGCGGAAGGAACTAGTCGTCGTCCTCTATTTGTTATGTAACTCGCCTAGTGGGCGTTTTTCTTATGTCGAACTTGTTATGTCGTTGAACTTGAAGTGGTGGTAGCTCTTAGTAATGTTGAACTTGAAGTGATTGTATGTCTTAGTAATGTTGAACTTGAAGTGATGGTCACTCTTAGAAATGTTGTCTTTGTTGAAGTTGAAGAGGTGTTGAAAATGTCATAATGATGATCATTACTGTTTATTCTGTGATGCAAGTATATGTGCCAGAAAATGTGCCTGAAATGACCCAGTTTGAGGGACAAGAAAACACTAAGTGTTGGTGCAACGCCTAGAAGGGAGGCGCCACACTGTATAGTGCAACGCCTAGAACAGAGGCGTTGCACAATACATTGTGGCGCCTCCCTGCTATGCGCCACATCAACACTTAGCGAATTTTTGACCCCAAACTGAGTGAAAACTTCCTGTTGCCCTCTGGATAGCTCTACCCAGGCGTGCAACGCCTCCGAGCTAGGCGCCACACCGTGTGCGGTGTGGCGCCTAGCTCGGAGGCGTTGCACGCCTGGGTAGAGCTATTCAGAGAGCAACAGAAGCTACAACCAGATACAGCCTGGTGTGGCACCTAGCTCTGAGGCGCCGCACTGTATTGTGCAACGCCCAGATCGCAGGCGTTGCACTATACACATGTTCTTCCCATCCCTATAAGCATTCAAACAACCCTATAAGCATTCAAACAACACAACGTAACATTTCTTCCATGAGTACTAATCCAAGGATTAACACGGAATACAAACCCTAACATATATATGAAACAACAACCCTAACCCTTGCCCCAACATAACAACACCCATAACCTTAACCCTAACATACTAACAAGCCTAACCCTAGCACCAACATAAGAACACCCATAAGAATAACCCTAACATACTACCAAGCCTAATCATAGAAAATTGGCAAACAAATATCTCACATCTCCATGCAAATCTCTAGATCCATACAAAACTAGGGTTTCCCCAAACTAGCAACAAATGAGCAATTTGTTTACATTACTTGGATCAAAACAAGGTGATCGGAGAAGATTACCTTGAGGGAGGGTTTGAGTTCAAAATCCACGGACAAAATCTTCAAATTTGGAAGATTTGGGGAAGGATTTGAGAGGGGGAGAGAGGGGGAGAGGGGGCAAATCTCATGTGGGAATGCTTTGGGGGTCGGGGTGTGTGTGGGGGGAGTGGGGGAGGGGGGGCCAGTCAGCCAACTAGTAACAGACAGTGCAGCGTCTAAGGGCTAGGCCCTGCACATTACATGTGTGGCGCCTAACTCTGAGGCGTTGCATTGCTGGGTGCGGGCCCAGGGACTGCCACGTTGGACAGAGGTGCAACGCCCCAGAGCTAGGCGCTGCATCGTAGGGTGTGACACCTGCGTGTCAGGCGCCACTCAAAAAGATCAGCCAAGTGAATTTGTTTTAGGGCAGTTCATTTTGTGATTTGATTCCGTCCACAGGTCCAAATTGTCAAATTTGCCGAAGAGAGTTGCACATGTCGACGGCGATGCAGGATCCTGTTCTGTATGTCGACTGCCGCTGATGCGCCAGGATTTATTGCGGAGGTCGGCACCGCGCCCGCTGTGCAACGAAAAAGTCAACTCGCAGCGTAGAGACAGAGAAAAACAGACAAAAAAATCGCGCAACATGGAGATTTCCGGCTCCCTTTGCCTCTTGGAGAAAAAGATTTCCAGGGGCGACGCCCTTTATATCCCCCGTGGCGGCCTCCTCCCCTCCCCAACCCCAACCAACCCACCGCCGCCCCGCCCTCATCGCCATCATGTCCGATCTCCGCGCCCCGGAGCACCAGGTCGCCGGCCACCGCGCGGCGCCCGACAAGCTCGGGCCGCTCGTCGACGGCGCCGGCCTCTTCTACAAGCCGCTGCAGGCCCTCGACCGCGGCGAGCAGGAGCTCGCCTTCTACACGGCCTTCTCCGCCCACCCCGCCGTGCCGCCCCGCATCCGGGACGCCTTCTTCCCGCGCTTCCACGGCACCCGCCTCCTCCCCACCGCCGCCTCCCCCGGCGAGTCCCACCCGCACCTCGTCCTCGACGACCTCCTCAAGGGCCTCGCCGCGCCCTCCGTCACCGACATCAAGATCGGCGCCTGCACGTGGCCCCCCCGCGCGCCGGAGCCCTACGTCACCAAGTGCCTCGCCAAGGACCGCGAGTCCACCAGCGTGCTCCTCGGCTTCCGCGTCTCGGGGGTCATGGTCTCCGACGCCGCGGGCGCCGTCTGGCGCCCCGACAGGTCGGAGCTCAAGGGGACCGACATCCCCGGCGTCCGCCGCATGCTCCGCCGCTACGTGTCGTCGGCCGGCGGCGACGACGGCGGCGAGGACTGCGCGCTCGCCGCAGCCGTGTACGGGGGCGAAGGCGGGGTCCTGGCGCAGCTGCTCGAGCTCAAGGCGTGGTTCGAGGTGCAGACGCTGTTCCACTTCTACTCGGCGTCCGTCCTGCTGAGCTACGACGCCAATGCGGTGACCGCGCCCGGCGGCGCGCCGAGGGTGAAGCTGGTGGATTTCGCCCATGTGGTAGAGAGCGAGGGGGTGATTGACCACAACTTCTTGGGCGGCCTCTGCTCCCTCATCAAGTTCATAGACGACATTGTCTCTGACAAGGCGCCTCCGGTTCAGGCTTGAAGAGATCCTGGAGTACTTTGGGAGGCGATACAGTACAAAAGGTAAAATCTGAGGCTATTGTTAATTGTTCTTTTCCTTTTGTCAGATCTGCAATGGTACTAGGAGTAGTAGATACCGAGTCAGTAATCAAAAGAAGGATGGAAAGTAGAGTGACAAATTTGCTCATGGTCCTTAGTACATTGTCTTCTCTGACGATGGGAGTTAATGGTAGAAGATAAAGAAAACAAGAATTGATTCTGCTGTCATGCTGGTCACGAAATCGGTGGGACTGCACGAACCTCAACATCAAAAGAGTTTAATAGAATATTGTCACTTGAACAAAGTTAGGATTAAGGATGCCGCGAAGACTTTGCAACCAAAGAATTGGTTCTGCATCTAGAGAAGCTAGAGGTAGTTTGCGATGAACCAAAAACCTGGGCTTGGTCATGAACACTTCTTTTCCAAATAAATTGTGATGTACTAGTACCTATTAATATCAAGTTGATGCCGGTTACATCTGGCCTTTACAACATCACACCGTCACGAACAGTATGTTAATTGCCCTTTTGCTACACTGCCCTGTTATTTTGCCACCACCCACGACTATAGAATATGTTCGGATGTTAGTTGGTGGGTTCTTCATCCTAGCCTCAAAGCACAAATCCGCATAGCAGTATGACCTTTAATATGGGGATACGAAACTGCCCAAAATGATTCTGTATTTAATCTAACGGACGTTTCAAAATATTTGCAGGTAATATGTCGAGTCACTGGTTGGATTCTTCCATGGTTCTTCAGCTTGCAGAGGGTACGGAAGTGCACGGCTTTGGGAGACGATCGCTTAGGCTATGTTCAACCATTTTGGATGGGGCTTCAGTGATAAGATTGTACTAGAAACATGAGTCTCTCTTGTATCTTGTTTGTTTTCGGTTGTGCTTAGCCCTTGTGCTTTTTTGCCATTTGTGGCCATTGTTTGCTTACATTGAATGTTGAAAACGATACAATGACTGTATGCAGAGGTTTGATGTTTTTGTCTCCCTTATGGAAAAGAAACAAGGTCTGATGTTTTTCTCTCCCTTGTGAAAAAGAAACAACAGAGGCATGGAGGAAGCACAATCAATTTCTTTCTGGTGATAGGAAAAAAAAGAGAGACAAAAACTATGAAAAACGCTTCCGTTTCACCCGGCTGATCTCTCTCTGCGCGTTAATCGCCTTTGTGACGGTCAGATCTGTATGTGCCTTTAATCAGATGTCTCGGGAGCATCCTCTTTCCATAGCCAAGGTTTGCAATTGGGCTATCGTTGCAATCTTCTCCCACCGCAATAACTAAGATCTAGGATCCCGGCAACGGTGACCAAGAGACGCGCGCAACCAGACGCGTTGGTGCAGCAACAAGCTCTCATCATCCATCTCCTTGGTCGTCGGCCTTCCCCTCTCTCCTCCTCCCCTCCTCAATCGTTGGCCTACCCCTCCCCCTTAACCCCCTCTTCTCGTCTGTCGCCTCTACCACCATGGTGCCGCCGCAGAGCGCCTAAGCTCGGCATGGTCTCCGTCGACCTCCTCCACGCCATCCCCGGCCATCATCGGCCGTCGCCTCCGCCGTCGTGGCCATCTCAGTATAGCATTTTTCCGAAACATCACTGATGTTACGAAGGCGCGGGTCTGTGAGCTCGCCGGATTGCAACGTTGCTAGCGTTTCTAAAACAACAACAATGTTGCGGAGGTGCGGGTTTTGCAAGCCTGCCAGATTGCAATATCGTATGCGTTCTCTAAAACATTAACGGGTCTACGAGCTCACAAGATTGTAACATCACCAATGTCTCTGAAACATAATCTACGTTGCGATACTTGATTGTTTCTAAAACAAAGCTCTTGTCGCAAGATCGGCCGCCCGCGGCGGCCGACCGATCTATTAAAAGCTATGGTACCAAAATATGATATCAATGCGGCCAATGCGATCAACGGCAACAAAATCATCACAACAACCTTTGTGAATCTAAGCATTGCAAACGGGAAGTTCATCCGATTGGATTATTAATAGCCGTGGGAAGACAGCATTATGGTTGAGCAATATGAGTAGTGGGAGTAAACAAAACGAATGTACAGAGAGCATCGCTGACCGTACTTGTCCCACAAAGCCACAGACATGATTCCTGACACACCCCGGTGGCCATGCAAAACGGGACTTATCTTTTGCACACTTGCGCACTACTCCTTCCTTTCTTTTTAGTCTACATATAAGATTTAATCAAAGTCAAATTTTATAAAGTTTAACTAACTTTATAGAAATAAATATCAACATCTACAATACAAAAATTATATGTTATAAAAATTAATTTCATCATGCATCTAATAATATTGATTTCATAGTGTGAATGTTGATATCTTTTCATACAAAGCTAATCAAACTTTAATATGCAAACTAAAAAGAAACGAATGGGGTACTACCTACTGCCACAGATGCAGCTGGGGACCATATGCGCGCGCTGCCGACCTGGACCTAATTTGAACGATGATAAGTACCAAGCATATGGTCAAACGAATGTTTTCGATCGCAATTCTAGTTATGCAATCATGTCAAGTTAGTTGACACACATGATATTTTTCTATCAAAAAATAAACTAAAACACGAAGTTGCTATACTTTCCAACTAAAGTTGTCATCCTCGCGTCAATAAACTTGCCATAAAAAATATTCAATTTGCCATTTGCTCGTACCTGACATTCGGACGTTACCAGATTCCAATTCGAATTGTGAAATTTCTGAAGTATATGCCTCCAATTGAGAGGGGGGAAAAATACACATTTGGTCCTCGAACTTGCTGGCGCGTAAGAACATCTACATCCAGACATGTCAAATTTGACCTTCTATACGTGCGCGGACAGGAGCAGGTCATCCCTCGTTTGCCGATGCTACAACCAAAATCTTCAAATCGGAACTCCTATTTTCATACTACAACATGCAACCTAAAATTCATCTACATACTAAATCATACATTAGCAAAAGAAGCTACATATCGGTGATGTTGATGGCCCACGTACTGGACGGACCGACTTCGTGGCAGTTGGCGGTGGGCCGCAACTCCGGCTTCCCCTCGTCGTCATCGTCATTGGTTGGCCGCCACCTCCCGCTCGAACTGAATCAAGTTGAGGATGGCGGTATGCTCCGTCTCAAATGCCGCAGCCGTCTCCGCCATGGAAAAGTTGTCGGGCTCCATGCTCAGCGCCTCGTCCACGTACTCCTACATGGTCGAGTCCTTGTCCTTTGCACCTCTACATGGCTCCTCCTCCTCCTCCTCCTCCTCCAGCACCTCTGCTTCCGGCAACTTCTTTCCCCCATTGCCGCAAGCTCGACAGTTGTGACGCCCCCGGCTTAATCGTGCACTAATCATACACGCAAATGCACACGATCAAGCCTAAGAACTCACTTGAAGATATCACAACACAACTCTAGACACAAATAAAATAATACAAGCTTTATGTTACAAGCCAGGGGCCTCGAGGGCTCGAATACATAAGCTCGCTTACAAGTGTCAGCGAAAGCATCAGATATCTGAGTACAGATATAAAAGAAAGACAGAAAGGCCTTAAGAAGGCGGGGCAAAAATAAAACACTACGACTGAAAAGGCGCAGGCCTCCTGCCTGGGACCCTCCGAACCTACTCCTGGTCGTCGGCAAGTTCGTAGTAGTAACCACCCTCGGGGTGGTAGTAGTAGTCGTCGACGGGGGCAGCTGGCTCCGGGGCTCCGTCTTCTGGTTGCATCAAACGGGTATGTGGAAAAAAGAGGAAGCAAAGCAGCCGTGAGTACTCATCCGAAGTACTCAGCAAGCAAGGATCTACATTACATATGCATCATTATCAAAGGAAGGCTGTATATGTGGACTGGGCTGCAGAAATGCTAGAATAGAGAGAAGACCTAGTCCTATCGAAGACTAGCATTTTCAACAGTCTTGCAGCATTAGAAGAGTGTAGATTAGTACAGAATAAAGTAGTAGCAGTATAAAGTATCAACCTCGGCCAGAGATCCTTCCTCGTCTCCCTGCGAGAAAGCGATCCCAGAGCCATACTATCCATATCTCATCTCATCATTAGGTTCTAGTTGTATCGATCGTGATACAACTCCGATCGTCCGTTACCGAGGATCCGGCTATGCATAGATTAGTTCTTCCCTGCAGGGGTGCACCAACTTACCCACCATGCTCGATTAACTCCGGCCGGACATACTTTTCTGGGTCATGCTCGGCCTCGGCCAAACGACACATCGCAGCCCTACCTAAAGCTCAGCAGAGAGGTCCCCGTCGGTCTATATCCTAAGCGCTAAGGGGTCTTGGGCCATCGCCCTGTGCACTCCGGTTCGTTGCGCAGGGCGGATCCAGGCTCCACCACTACAGGATGGTGCCGGCCTAGCCGTGCCGCCATGCTGAACTGGACGTCTGACAGAGCTTTCAGCTGATGCATACGATGCAGAGTGCCCATAACTTTTCCCGCGTGATGGTTAGTGCTATCGGGCCAAAGGCCCACTCAGATCAAATATCCAAATCGTTAGTGTGTTGGTAGCGCGGTAACGAGCAGAGACTCACGATCGATGTGACCCCGTCGCCCCGTCTCGAGGACTTGCGGCAAGGGCTAAGAATACCCGACCACGCCTCGTATTTATCTCTCGGGTACCCTCCAGGTCAACCCATCTCCACATCAACCGCGGGTACCCCTCAGGGTCAACCCGCCTTTCCAAGTAACAGTTGTAAAGTCCAAGTATCCGTGTGTCCATAACATCAGGGAATCCGAGGTATCACCCTCGTTGGATTCCTACTCGATGTATCCGTCAAGGTGAACTAAGGAGGAATCACCCTCGAGGTTCACACTTGAGGTGTTGCACGACGGCGTCGTTATCGGAAGTGGTGACGGAGGAATCATCCTCGATGACCACGACCGAATAGCTACTCTACAGAGTTAACATCAGAAGTGCTAAACGAGGTATCACCCTCGGCACTCGATAGTAACGTTGCAGTGTCATACAATTAAGGGGGTGATGTGCGGTGCCGGAGCCTAGTTGTCGATCACGTTGATCGAGTCATCTGATAATCCAGCGGGGGCAACTGGGTCAAAGTGGGGTCTCTAACCAGCCTATACTAAGCAATTTGGATAAGCAGGTAAGGTATCAATAGCAGGTTAAAAAAACAGGCTATGCATTAGATTAGGATAACTCAAAGCAGTAGCAAATTCTAATGCAAGCAGGAGGGACAAAGAATAGGCGATATAGGCATGTTCAAAGGGGGGGTGATTGCCTGGTTTCTCTGCGGCAAAGGCCTGGTCTTCAACGGTGTAGTCAACCTCCGGAGCTGCGTCGGCCTCGGGGACGACGTCGGTGTCGGGGTCTACCGAGAGAGAAGAGGGGAGGAAACAAATAAATACACGGCAAACATATGCAACACAGAGCATGCTATGCTAACATGCAGTGCAGGGTTGCCTAAAAGCATGTCTAAGTCATACTAGTTATTTTAGGATTAAAGTTGGATTTATTAACCGGTGTATATGCACTATTCATCTATCGGAAACAGACTAAAAGTTGCGGGTTAACCTCCATAGAGGGTCCCGACAAGGAAACAGTTAGCACGGTTGGATTCGTCTCGTCGTTCTGAGCAACTTTCATGTATAAAGTTTTTCGATCTGAGATACGGTTTAATTTCTATGATTTTCTAAAGTTTTAATCATTTTCTGAAATTCCTGAAAATTGGCTAAGTCTGAGAATTGCATCAGTTTTTTAAAACATCACTTAGCTATTTTTCGGAGGCTATAGCTGTTGTTCTGTATATCCTATGATGTTGTGCCTTTCATCAATTATGAGCATTTTTCTGCGATTAGTATCACTTTTATCCATATTAGAGTTCATTAGCTTGATCATCAACAGCTCTAAAGTAGCCATGAAAATAAAGCTATTTTTCAGTTCTTCACTTAACAGAACTTAGCATTTTGTGATTTTCGTAGGAATTAATCCACGCATTATCTGAAACTGGTCCAATGGATCAAAATGAAGCTTGTTACGTCTACTTTCTATTCATATAATTTTTTACCCATGTTAGGACTTGTCTTGTCACTGTTTAGGGGCTGTTTAGAGGGCTAGTCAGTGTATTATCAATGAAGCTAGCTACTGCTACAGTAACTAAACATTACTGTAGCAGAGCAGCAGCAGAATGCGGCAGCAAAGCAGCTGCGGCATATGCAGCAGTAGCCGCAGCAGAAAGCAGCACGGCGGCAGTGCGACAGCAGTTCGCGGGCGCGCGCGCACACAACAGAAGCAAAGCAAAGGCTGCAGCGCTAGCAGCAGCAACATGGTGAGGCCATGGCGCGTGCGACAGGAGCAGCGGCGGGACACGACGAGTGAGGCGACGACTGGAGCTACGGGCGCGACGCGAGCGAGGCCACGAGTGGCGGTAGGAGAAGCCACGGGCACCAGGGGGTGTGCACGCACGCGCGGGCTGGGCGCGCGGTGTGAGCGCAGCCTCGGCGCGGCGGGACGCGGCCAAGAGCAAGTGGCGCGCGGGGAAGTACGGCGGGGCGAGCGACGCACGAAGCGGCAGAGGCGAGCGCAGGCCGGGCGCGGCTGCAGTGGCAGCAAGCAGCAGAGCAGCAAGGCAGAGCAGCGGCAGCAGCAGAAGTAACGCAAGAGTAGCAGGAAAGCGTACGCGGACACTGAGCTGCGGCCATGGCGGCCACCGGCTCGTACAGGCGACTACGACGACGGATCGACAACGGGGCGAGAGAGAGACGGAGGAGGAGCTCACAGGGATCGCGAAGAGGAGGTCAGCTTGCTCGGGGAGGCTCTGGTGGTCGCGAATCGAAGGCAGCAGTGGTCGGCTCCCGGTGTTGAAGACGACAATGTAGGCGGCGTTCCGGTGCTTCCGAGCTTGCGTGCGTCAATGGAAGGAAAGAGGGCATCGATGCGCAGCTCTGGGGGCATGTCGGCGAGGCGCGGTGAGGAGAGTGGCCACGAGCTTCATGAGGCAGCGGGCATGGCGGCGCTCTGGTGAGGCGGGGAAGGGCGAGGGAGAGCGGCGGACGAGGGGAAGGGGGAATATGGTCTAGGGTTTGTCCGGTGGGTCGAGGATGCTCTTAACCCGCGAGGAGGGTCGCCGGATGACGGACGCGTGCGCTAGCCGCGCCATGGACGGCGCACAGGCGTCCATCGTGCTCCTGTGAGCAGTAGGAAGGAGAAACAGAGGGGGGGTGTTGGACTGGGCAGCACTGTGCACTTGCGGCCCAGTCCAACAGTGGGGTTTTCTCCTTTCTTTTTGTTTAGTTTTTTTTACACTGCTTTGCATTAAGTAGAGCCACCAATTGATTTTGGTAAAAAGTGTAACTTGCCACATAATTCAAATTACATTAAACGGGCACTGCCTTAAAAAGTTTGAACCTCATTCGAAAACATTTGACTTTTGGTTTGAATTTAAATGTGATGGAAGGGTGTTGTTGGGTCATTCAAAAAAATAGCTAGGGGCATTTTGGAGTCTCAAATAATGTTGGTTTTATTTTTATAATAGCGTTGGGAATTTTTGCAATATTATGAACACTTTTTTTTAGGAAAATAATAACTTGACTTGTCGTTTAAATTTGAAATTGAGGTCGGTTTGGAATGAAGTGATGATTAGCAAAAATTTACTATGATGATGTGGCACCATTAACAGGTGTTTACTGTAGCATGACACCCAGGGGTGTTACAACGGTGTGGCGTCCCTCCTTCGTGGCGTGTATCTCGGCTTTGATCCCTGCCCAGCATTCAGACGTGGGAATCTTGTAATATGTGATCTTCTGTCGGATCATGGCGAATGACGGCGAGCTTGAATTGGAAGTGGAAGAGGGAGAGAGCAGTGGCAATGACGAACAGGAGGAAGAGAAGGAGAATGGGGACGGGGCTAGGGTTTCCTCGTCATTCGACTTATATAGCCGGATTTAGCCCCTTTGGCGGCACGCCAGACCGGCACCATGAATTCGTCTGCACCAAACCAAAGGAGGCACATGGTGGACACGAGGCTTTCCGCGCAGGTCCCTCCCGTCAGTCCGATGTGGCGGATGCATTCAAGCGCACCTAGGCATCCCCATTTTCGCCACAGATATGGGTTGGGTTTGAGGGGTGCATGACGGCCCAAACTCCTCGACGACGCCACACGGCAATGCCACCTAATCGTCGTTGTGGCGTTGACTGGAGAGGCTCTCATTCAACTATCCGTGGACACATCCAGACGTGCCCGTCGACACTTGATGATGTCTGTTTTAGTGAACCACGTTGGAGTTTCCCTAAATAAACAAAAACTAAAGAGACGACAATAATTTAGAGAGATGGGTCATGGTGGTACTAGGGAATCTCCAATGCCGATCCGCAAACCTCCCACATCCGTTTGGACCACGTTGTTCGGACCGTGGAAGCCATCCAACACGGTCTTGTATCAGTCCGCGGCACGGTCCAAACGTACTTTCTCCCGCAAACTGAAGACAAACGTGGGGGCTTTGCGGGAGTTCGGACAGCTCTCAAGCCCACTTTTGACCGCCCTAGCTCACCCAAACCCCCTCTTCCCTCGCCCGCGCACATTCCCTCCCGGCGCCAGTTGCCCGCATTCATGTCGTTGTAGAGCGTGCCGCTCCACATTGAAGACGGCTCAGTGCGGACGCGATCTCTCACTGTCTCCACCATCGAAGCGGCGTGCTTGCCGAGGGTGCCGCCCGTGACGCGTCTCCGGTGTCCGCGCCTGTTCAATGCTGGAGACGCATGAATGAACGGGATGCAGATATCTACCACGCCCATTCATTGCCTTGTCTGTGTCCGTATGCCACCATTAACCAGGCTCGTCGACCAAGAAACCCACTCCGGCGCCGCGCATTGACACACCCGGACGCCTGGCCTCATTGGAATCCGCTATTTAAAGGCGGCCACACCCAGCTAACTCCACTCCACAACACAAGCCGATCCCCATCCTCCTCCCTTGCACTGCATCGGCCATGACTGCACGCGGCGAAACTCTGTGGGAGAGCCTTTCCATCGAGATGAAGCACGCAGTGGCCTGATAACCCACAAGTATAGGGGATCAATTGTAGCCTTTCTCGATAAGTAAGAGTGTCGAACCCAACGAGGAGCTAAAGGTAGAACAGATACTCCCTCAAGTTCTATCGACCACCGATACAACTCTACGCACGCTTAACGTTCGCTTTACCTAGAACAAGTATAAAACTAGAAGTACTTTGTAGGTGTAAACGGATAGGTTTGCAAGATAATAAAGAACACGTAAATAAAAGATAGGGGCTGCTTAGATAAAGAAATAACAAAGTTAGTCTTAGTAGAAAGTTTTTTGTCACAAGAAAGTTATTTGTCCCTAGGCAATCGATAACTAGACCGGTAATCATTATTGCAATTTTATATGAGGGAGAGGCATAAGCTAACATACTTTCTCTACTTGGATCATATGAACTTATGATTGGAACTCTAGCAAGGATCCGCAACTACTAAAGATCATTAAGGTAAAACCCAACCATAGCATTAAAGTATCAAGTCCTCTTTACTCCCATATGCAAACAACCTACTTACTCGGGTCTGTGCTTCTGTCACTCACGCCACCCACCATAAGCGAATCATGAACATATTGCAAACCCTACAGCAGGGATCCCTCACGCTTGCGCAACACGGAGAGCACCATAGGACAACACCAATAATAAAACATACAACTCAAACCAATCATGATCATCAATCAACCCATAGGACAAAACGGATCTACTCAAACATCATAGGATAGCCATACATCATTGGGAAATAATATATAGCGTTGAGCACCATGTTTAAGTAGAGATTACAGTGGGGAGAAGGGTGTTACACCGCTGCATAGAGGGGGAGAGAGTTGGTGATGACGACGGCAAAGTTGTTGGTGTAGATCGTCGTCACGATGATGGCCCCGACGGTGTTCCGGCGCCACCGGGAGAGAGGGGGAGAGAGCCCCCCTCCTTCTTCTTCTTCCTTGACCTCCCCCTAGATGGGAGGAGGGTTTCCCCTCTGGTCCATGGCCTCCATGGCGGCGGAGGGGCGGGAGCCCCTCCGAGATTGGATCTCTCTCTCTCTCTCTGTTTCCTTCTGTTTCTGCGTTCTCAGATTCTGGCCTTTCACCGTTTCTTAAATTCCCGGAGATCCGTAACTCCGATTGGGCTGAAATTTTAACACAATTTTTATCCGGATATTATATTTCTTGCGGTGAAAGAAAGGCACCAACCGCCTTACGGGGTGGCCACAAGCCTCCCAGGCGCGCCCAAGGTAGGGGGCGCCCCTACGGCTTGTGGGCCCTCGGGCATCGTCTCGCGTTGATTCTTTTTCCCAAAAATCACATATATTCCAAAAAAAATCTCCACAAGTTTTTATCATGTTTGGACTCCGTTCGATATGGATATTCTGCGGAACAAAAAATATGCAACGAACAGGAACTGGCACTGGGCACTGGATCAATATGTTAGTCCCAAAAATATTATAAAAAGTTGCCAAAAGTATATGAAAGTTGCAGAATATTGGCATGAAACAATCAAAAATTATAGATACGACGGAGACGTATCATGGCCACCCTTGCCGCCGCCTGGCAGAGCCGCCGTGCCAGGCGGATCAAGGCCGACATGCCGGCCAACTCGCCGGAGGTCTTTGACAACGAGGACGACATTGATGATCCACAAGTATAGGGAATCGCAATAGTCTTCGAGGGTAATATTTCACCCAAATTTATTGATTCAACACAAGGGGGTCCAAAGAATATTTATAAGCCTTAGCAGTTGAGTTGTCAATTCAACCACACCTGGAAAGTTATTTCTCTGTAGCAAAGTGTTTAGTAGCACAGTAGTATGATAGTTTGATAGTAGCGGTAGCAGATAGCCAGATAGTAATGGTAACAGTGACAGTAGAAGTTTTATAGCAATTGTAGCAGTAGCAGCAACAGTAGCAACTTAGCAAAGACAATATAAGAAAAGCATAGGCATTGGATCAGCGATGGATATTTGTGTGGATGACATTCATCATGTAATAGTCACAACCTAGAGCGATGCACAGTAGCTACAATTCATCAATTGAATGCATTCGCGTAGAAAACAGATCCCGAAAATTGCTGCACTCATCAGACATTTCCTGGAGTTTGGACGGTCGGATCGAGCTGAAATTTTAAGGAGTAGTCGACATAGGAATTCCGCAGCCGATGAACAGTTGGATCTTCCAAAGGATGTCTGAGCTAACTGCTGGACTCCTCGTCCAAAATTCAACCAGATTTTTGTAAAGATTCGACAGGGCTCCAGTATATAGGAGATCGCCGGAGATTCCTCCATCGGAAGGCAATGATATTTTACAGGGTTGTTTTAGACCCGATTCCGCATAATTCCACAGAAGAAATAGTCAAAGCAATGCTCGAGGAGGCAGGGAGGGCGAACACAGATCCACTGTCCAGAAAAAGTTGCTGCAATCTGCAGACGAGCCATCAATCCTTTGTGATCACACAGCAGAACTCACAATGAAAGCACCCGTATCAGTGTCAAAACTGGCAGACCTCGGGGTAGGGGGTCTCGACCTGTGGATCTCGGATCAAGGGTAACAGGGACGAAGGAGACGATGTTTACCCAGGTTCGGGCCCTCTTGATGGAGGTAAAACCCTACGTCCTGCTCTTGTTTATATCAATGGATAAGTATCAAGTACAGAGTTGATCTACCTCGAGATCGTAATGTGTGGTCTAACTGTAGGGCTAGGTGAATGATTTGTGTTGATGTCTATGAATATGGTCTATCGACTATCCTGGCCTCGGCTTATATAATGTACCGGAGGCCGAGGATAACAAGAGTCCTAGTCGACTACGTCGGTGGAGAGGAGTCCTTGTCTTGATCATCAAATCTTATGGAATCTTCCTCGTACATGTCATGGTGAAAGTACATGTAGTCCCCATATGTGGTTTTGGTAATTAAATGACAATCCTAATGGACTAATGTTTGCATTGAGATATACATTTGAAGGAAAGTTCCATTTGCAATGCATGAAGAATACTGGATGAATTGATGGATGAAATCCATCAACATAAATATATGCATTGAGACTTGATAATGAATGACAATTCCTATGAAGAAACAATGACATCAAGTTATATAGGAAGGTTTGTTCCATAGGTGATGCAAGAAGGAGATTAAATGGATTCAGAATGAATGCCATATACATATAGTTATGCATCAAGATTATTCATGGAGCAAAGATAATTGTTGATCAAGATGAAGATCGAAGATTGAATTCAAAGATGGTCAACACACAAGCGCAAATCTTGTGCCACATGAGATCTTGTGGTATGGTAAGAATTTGTCAATTGTGCTTTGTGTACTAACCCATTCTATGTATTTTCTATGTCTGTGTGGGTTAGGTGATTCTCATGGACTTACATCAAGAGAAAGATTTCAAGTGCCCATGAGAGGATGACATCAAGTGATAATGATCATGGTTTACAAGGGCAAGTTCAAGATAAGCATTCTAAAGAATTACATGCTTGAATCTTGCAGATGATCATGTGATGGACACGTGAAGATGAATACAAAGCAAAGCTTCCCACATTGTGTATGGGGGAGCTACTTGAAGACTTCACAATGTCTTGCCTTCAACTTGAGCTAAGAAGAAACATCAACATCAAGCTCAAGTGAAAGGCTCGTGTCAAAGGTATTAGTTCCTTTGACGTTAGTGTTGTGGAGTGATGACCACCGAAGAAACATATACACTCAAGAATGGATTCTCGATAGCCATGTAGTGTAGCTCTTTTATGATTCTTGAGTTATAGGCATCCCGCACTATTAAGAGGGGATCAAAGGGGTTAGTGATAGATTTGCTTAAGTCAACATCTTCTATTTCTACTTCCTCACATCATATTCCAACATAGGCATATTTCACTCCTATCCCATACAAATACAATATGCCTATACATCTACCAAAGAAAATCCAAAGCCAAATAAGTTTCCCCAATATATGATAAAAGCTTTGCATATTTGGCATCCTCCATTTTGGTTGATCTTGAATGGTTCTCTATGTGAGGACCTGGGGTTTTTCCATAGCTTCAAAACGAGCCCAAGATCATCAAAATCGGAGTTCGTATGAAAAAGTTGTGCATGTTTTACTATCTGGAGGGCCGGAAGTTTCGGGCTGCTCGAAAGTTCCGGGCTCTGGAAGTTCCGGGCTGCCTAGATGTTTCGGGGTCCGAAAGTTCTGGGCTTTCCGGAGGTTCCAGGGTCCAGAAGTTCCGGGGTATGTTCCGGGGTAAGATACGGGCTTTCCAGAGTGTTGCGCTGATATTCTCCAAAGGGAGCTCGGAAGTTCCGAGCATGCCCGGAAGTTCCGGGCTGCATTTTTCTGTGCATAACGGGCAGATTTGGTGGGGGCACTATATAAGGTACTCTTCTTCCCCAACGAGCTAGGGTTTCCACATCTGAAATTTCCCCATTCGTGTGAGCTCTCTCCTCCTCCCCCAAGCCCAAAAACTCCAATCCATTTGGGGGAAAGCTACCCCATGGATCTAGGGTTCATTTGTTGACCTCCTCCATTGTTCCTCTCCTCTCCCATCCCTCCATAGCATTGGTTGCTTTTGTTGGGATTTGAGAGAGAGGGATTTGAGCATTCTTGTGTTAAATACCAAAGAGATGTGTGAGAGTTCTTGAGAGAGATTTCATCCAAGCATACATCCACTCCTCCTCTCTCTTTTGACCAAATTAATTTGTGATTTGAGCAAGTCTTGAGCATTTCCCCTTTGGTCTTGTTACTCTTGGAGGTTGGAGACTCCTAGGCGGTAGGAGTACTCCGGTGAGGAATCAACTTGTGATTTGTCCCCCGAAAAGTTTGTGAAGGTTTGGAGGCCGCCTCAAGGTCTACCACTAGTGGATGGGAATCGCCTTCGTGGTGATATCTCAAGGAGAATAGGGTGAGCCTTCGTGGCGTTGGTGTGCCTTCGTGGTAACATCCACCTCTCTAACGGTGACTAGCTTCCCTCCAAGGAAGTGAACATCGGGATACATCCTCGTCTCCGTGACTTTGGTTATCCCTAACCCTAACTCCTTACTTGTGGTTTACTTTGGTCACTTGACCGTGCATTCACTATATCTTGTTGTCCTCATTATATTGTGTTGGTTATCATATCATAGAGATTATTTAGGCCAACACTTTATAGTCCGCAATTCATACTCCCTACTGTTGTTCTATCTTGTGACATAACTTGGGTAAGCTTGTAGTGCTTATTTGAGTTTGCTTGTATCATTCAATTCCATATATTGTGATACAATTTGTGTAATCTTGTATTGCTTACTTGTGGTTGTGTGTATTATTCATTTCCATATCTCGTGATATACATTGAGTAAGTTTGTGTAACTTACTTGTGCTTACTCATATCCTCGTTGTTCTCATCTTGTTTATCCTAAGTTGTTGGTGCACTTAGTGAGCCTAGTATATTTAGGATTTGTTCTTGAAAAGTATCCGCTTAGTATATTTCTGCATTAGGATATAGCTAAATCCGTAAAAGATTTTAAAACGCCTATTCACCCCCCCTCTAGACGACATTGTGGTCCTTTCAATTGGTATCAGAGCTAGGTCTCTCCTTATTACGCTTAACCGCCTAGAGAGTAACGATGTCGACTAGTGAACTAGTGCACGATGACACATTTTGTTTTAATGGCACAAATTACATTATGTGGAGATTACGCATGCTTTGTCACTTTCGGGCCGTGGGTCCAAATGCTTTGCGGATTGTGGTTGTAGGGAATTCAAATCTAAAGGATGGACAGTCTCCGTCACTTGATGATATGCATCTTGATAGTGAAGCTTTAAGTGTCATTCACCAAGCTATAACCTTCACGGTGTTCAAGTCAATCTCGTCTTGTTCGTTGGCTCATGATGCTTGGACCAAAATTGAAGATATATATGGTGGGTCCAATCTTGATGAAGACAATATTCTTTTCGGGGAGTTAATGGAGGAGTTATCCACATTTTTAAATCATGAAGAGCTCTCTATTGCTTCCACCTCCGATTACTTGCATACCTCAACATCTTTCACTTCACCAACATGTGGCATACCACAAGGTAATGACATGGTGAGTGAAGAAATATCTCGTGATGATGGTATTAAGCTCATCATTGATGATCTTGCTTATGTAGATACTAGTGATGTATCTTCTATGGACACGAGCATATCTAACACCGAAAACATCATACATTCTTGTGTAGAGAGTCCATGCATATCATCTAATGATGCACTCATAAATTCTTGTGATGATATGCTTGGTCGTTTGTGTTGCCATATTCAAAATGCCGTGATTCCCTCTAGTTCTCTTTGTGAAACTAACCATGTAGAGGAAATCAAGAAAAATGAGGCACGCTTGGTTGATGAAGAACCCTCTTCTCCAAAAGAATCATCATCAACCCCCTTTGTTCACATGTGCCTCATGGCAAGAGGTAATGACGAGGTATCATCTTCTCTTAGTGATAATGATGATAGTTGTAATGAGGATGATGATGATGACTTGACTCAAAATCTCTATGAGATTGGGAAAACTCTTCATAGAGCTAAAAATAACACTTATAAAAGGTTTCAAGATGTTCTTGCTTGCTTTCAAAAACGTAATGACTTATTTCTTTACGAGCAAGCAAAAAGTGAACAACTTGAACATGAACTTGCTATGGCTCATCAATGTCTTAGTGACTTGAGGTCTTTAAAAGAAGAGATTGACGTTACTCATTGTAAACTTAAAGAGGATTTTGAGCACCTTGACCTTGGCTACAAGAAGGTCAAAGGAGAGCTCACCAAACTCTCTAAGTCTCATGAGGAACTTCAAGCTACTCATGCGGAGTCTCTAGTTTCTACATGCTCCTCTCAGATTGATAATGATGCTTGTGCTACTAACTCTATCTTGTGTGAAACATGGATATTAAAAGAAAATGTTGAGCTGAGGACTCAACTGGATTTTCTAACTAACAATTATGGGAAATTGGAAGAAAGTCATAAAAAGCTCTTAGGCACTCATGAGGATCTTCGAATCTCTCATGATGGGTTAAAGTTAGCTCATGAGGCTAGGGTCACCAAGGTAAAATCATGTGAGTCTCATGTGGATATTAGCACATCTTCTACTCGAAATGCCTTATTACCATGTGCTAGTCCTTGCAATTCCTCTCTACATAATATTTGTACATCTTGTGATGAATTGCTCACCATGCCTTGTTGCTCTAACAATGAAGTTTCTACTTCCTCTAGTTCTTCTGTTAATACTAACCTTGTAGAGGAAAATAAAGAGCTCAAGGCCCAAGTCACTAGTTTGAAGAAAGACTTGGAAAAGTGCGATGATGGACATAGTTTTCACTCCAACAAGAAGAAGTCCAAGAACAAGAAAAGGGGACAAGACCAAGCTAAGAATGAGTCCAACATTTCTTGCTTTAAGTCCAAAACGATTGGACATCATGTGAGATCTTGTCCATTGAAGAAAAGGGCTTATAAAGAGAAGCTACATGGGAAGCGGCCTCAAGTTCAACGTCAAGTTGAAGAACGGCCATTATCCATGATGAACCATGTTATTGCTCCCCAAGTTGAGAAAGTAAAGAAGAAGAGAAGGGGGAGTACATGTTGCTATATTTGTCATAAGAAGGGACACATAGCTTCATCAAGTCCCAATGGTAACATCTCTACGCCTCCAATTATTAGTGATCATTATTCACTTAGGAAGGATAATGTTGGCAATTTGTTTGCCAAGTATGTGGGTTCCCAAAGTGGTTTGGAAGTGGATAAGACCATTTGGGTTGCCAAGCCTATTATTACTAACTTCTTAGGACCCAACTTGGTTGGGGACCATCAAGCTCTAACTTGATCAATAGGTGTGTGGTGGGCATTGGAGACTTGGCTAGTTCATGGAAAAAGTGATTTTCATCATCCATTGAGGTTCAAGCCATGTCAAAAGGATTATCATCATATTTGTCATTCCAATGCTCCTCGTGGCGGTAACTTGTATTTATATTGTCTACATTCAAAGTTACTAGCTCCATGCATGTTTAGGTTTTGTACCTAGCATGTGTTTGTATATGTTGTGCCTCCTAATATGCTTGATTTGTGTTATCTAGCATGCGTAGGTTGCAATCCACGTCATATATTTGTGTGTGTAGTCTCGAGCCTTTATTGCTTCATTAGTTGAATCTTATTTGGCTCTTTTGAGATACTAATGGATCATCACATTATGGGGGAGTGATATACTTTGTGCATATCACTTCTCGTGTGAACATTAACAATAGAGGTTTGCCACTTAGAATTTATATTTGAGATTATCTTATATCTCTATGGCATGCAATGCTTTGTTTGAGTATGATATTACTTCATGTGGTAGAATTTGTTGATCATCTTCTCCTCGGCTTTTGTTTCAACTTGCATTTTATATCTTGCCGAGAAATTCATTTGCCTCTCGGTATTCTTCCTTGCCTTTGTTCGAGTTCATCTTCTTGGTTTTATGGAGTTATGGGAGGTAGTTATTTATAGTGTCCTATATCTACATGTGTGAGATATTCCTATGAGTATGTGTGCAATGCATATCTTATATGCTCATTGGCTTTCCTTGGTTCATATGTTGAACTTTGTGTGCTATCATGTGTTGATTTGTCACTTTGATTCATTTTGGGCAACATGAATGACTAGTGATGTTATTGGAAGTATTGACGGTTATGTGTTCATTTCTCCAATTTGTATCTCTTTCGATTTTGGTAGGCTTGTGCATGCATATTTACTATGTGTAAATTCTCTTGCCTTGTTTGCTTTAATTGATCCAATATATATGGTAAATCCATCAAATTCTTAATAAGCTAAGATGTGCATGAAATTCAAATTCATATCTATATGCACATAGTTAAGTGGTTTTTGCCCTATATTTTGTAGTTATGCTAACTACTTTAGGCCCAATAAGTTTGGGGACCATTTTGTACTTAAAAGTGATTTAGGTACATTGGAGAAGCATTGCATTCTTGGCTTATTCATAAAGAAGGTGGTGTCACCACGAGGGAATTAGATCCAAGATTGGATGACTCATTGATCTACTACTTCATACCAATGCTTTCTCGGTAACAAGTATTTACTTCATGCATACATTTCTTGCATTCAACCTTCTGTAGGTGGCATAATGGCATGAATTTCTTGACTCATTCTTGTGATACTTGTTTCCATTCTCAAAGCATCCCAACAATGATCTCTTGTTGCTAGTTGTGATGTCTTTGATGGTTGTGTGTTTGGAGTTCATTAATATACAATAAGATAATATTAAGCCATGTGCTATACTTTCAAGCAAAGATCTCATTGGTATACTTTATGACTCCCATTTGGATATCTTATTCTTTCCTTTTGTAACTATTTCTTGTGTACATCCTTCTTTGTGGATATATATCATCATGATTGTCATCTACCTAGAATCTTATACACGTGAGAGAAGTTACATATCTAGTTGATATCTCTATTCTTTCATGTCCACCGTTTCATCCTCTTTTTATATCTTTGGTGGCTCCGTGGAAGCATTTATCGTATGAGTGCGTGTCTTACCTCTTTGCATCTTAGTGCACTCATGTTTGGTGAAGATTGTTGTCCTCGTGCTTGTCTTGACAAGCCTATTATTTCCTATCTTCACCATGGGTTGTCACAAGGTTTGATTTTTAAATTTGCATATTAGTGACCTTGTGAACCCATCTTCTTAACTTCGTGTGTGTGGGAAGGACATGTCTTGCACCTTGTATCTCATTTACTCAAGACTATGTTGATGCTTATTTCTCATCCTTATATTAGTCTTCTCAAGTGCTTTGACGTGACACTCACACATCATTTTGGTTGTGCCTATTCTTACGTTGCCTCATCTACATGTTGCTCAACCATATGTTTGTTGTAAATGCTAGGCTTCTTTTCTTATCTATGCTTGCTTGCAATTGTTTTGTGTTCCTATTGATTTTGGGGGAGTGATGATCCTATTTTGTGCACTTGTATCCAAATACAAAAATTCTAAATAGTGCACAAATAATGGGGAGATTCTCTATTTTCCTTAGAACACTCCTTTGCCCAAATCATAATATTCTTTTATCCTTTTGGCTCATCGAATCTTTTTGATTGCTTGCTTCACTTTGTGTTATGCAAATGAGATCAATTTGTGCCATGTGCTTTGTGCCATGTGCCTTGCTCTTATGCTTGGCTCAAAGTGTATAATAGTGGATTCACCTGTGGATATCATGTTATTATCAATTACAACCTTTTTGTGTATACGGGTTTCTTTGTGGATACATATCATGATTATTATTGGCCACTTAGAAATTTTTATACATAAGAAAGTTCATATCTTTCCTTGATATCATTTATTCCTTGCCGGCTGTAACACCCTTGTGTAATAGCCACTATGATCAGATGATAATAATGCCAAGTCATATCATTTGCAGTGCGTAAACATAGTGGTTAACCAAAGCAAATCAACCCCATTCTGAAAATCAACTCAAATTCATAAGTGAAATATGAAGTTGATCAAACACTGTTGGAAAAATGTTCATTAATTGGCAAAGAATCTAGGAATATTTATAAAACCATCATCAATAAAATTTGAGCTAGATAAGTGACTCAAACAACTTGAAACAGCACCAAAACAGCTATATTTAATACATTTAAAATCATTCCAAATTCAAACAAACTCCAAATCTGCCCAAACCAATTTTTGGTGAATGCTTACATTGCATATTAATATTTGGGCCAAGTCTCATATTTTACAAAAATGAAAAAGAGACCTAACTAATACAAAACAGAAAAGAATAAAAGAAAAAGCAAAACAGAAATAAGAAAAATAAAACGAGGCACTGTGCACTGGGCCTAAGTGCGCAGTGCCCCGACCGCGGCCCACCTGGCCCAGCTCCTCTCTCTCCTTCGTCGTGTCGGCCGCGCCTTGGCCGAGCGCGCGCGCGCCGGCGCGGCGTCGACACGGCGATGGCCGCGGCAGCCACCGACAGGGAGGAGATAAGGCCAAGCCTCCCCATCCATCTCCCCTAGCCTCCGTCATTTCCCCTCTTCCTCCCTCGCTCGCTCCGCACTTCTTTCCCCTTCAGATCCGTCGAGGCAGACGCGGTCGCCGCCGCGCCACGCACCTCCTCGCGGCCACCGAGCTCTGTTCGTCGTTCCGCCGTGTCCATCGCCTCCGCCGTCGACTGCTGCCACCTGGAGGAGCCAGGACCCCCTGCACCGAGCGCATCGTCCTCGTCTTCCTCCTCGGATCTCCGGCGATCTTCTCGTCCCCGGCGACGCCTCTGCGCTACTAAGCTTACAACGGGCCACCGTGTGCCTCCGCTGTAAGCTCCCCTTTCCTCCCCATCTCTCTGGTCACTCCCGCACGCTCGCTAGCCGTAGCTTCGCCTGAGCCCGAACCCGCTGCCGCCGGCGAGGTCGCTGCCGTGGCCAACGTCGCCGTCCTGCGCAACCGAGCCCAGCTTCGAGCTCCTGGAGCTCGTGCGAGTCCAGCAAGGCCTCTAGCACCTCTCCCCATGCCGCATAGCGTCGAACCCGACGAAGCCCGAGCTCCGGCGTCCGTCCCGCCGCTCGCCGCCGAGGAACTAGCTCACCTCCGATCAGTCCAAGGCCACCAGTCGACGCGGCGCTTTTCTAGCTTTCGAATGCATCAGACCGCGCGCGAAATGGCATCTCCTAGCGCGATTCCGACGAGCTCCGGTGATGCGCCGCCGTTGCTTCGGTCGCCGGAGCAGTTCCGGCGCCGGCCGCCGACGTGGCCCAATGGGGCCCACCCCTGGCTCACTGACTGTGGGCCCTGGGGCCCCAGTTGACTGGGTTGACCCAGTCAACTGTGCTGACTGGGCAACTCCAGTCACTAACACGCGGGCCCCACCACTTTTTAGATTAATAAAAATGTTTAAATAAATAAAAACTGATTAATTAGACTAATGCCCCACTGACATGTGGGGCCCACCCCTCTAATCACTCTGTTAATTTAAATAATCCACTGTTAGTCTTAACAAAGACTGACATGTGGGTCCCACTGGACCCACATGACAGGTTTTACTGGTCAGCCGACCTGTTGACTTGCTGATGTCAGCATTACCTCATGCTGACATCATAATTCAATTTTGCTAATAAAAATAATTCTAGGAAATCATTTAAACTTTGAAAATTAATAACTTTTAAACCGTAGCTCGGATCGAAAAACTTAAAACATGAAAGTTGCTCAGAACGACGAGACAAGTCTGATCGTGCCGTCTGTTTCCTTTTTGGAACCTCCTACATAGGAGAACTCGTAACTCCAAACCCGTATCTGATAGATGAATAGTGGCTAATCACCGGTAAATAAATCCCACGATAATCCTAAAATAACTAAAATGACCTAGATGCATCTTTAGGCAACCCTGCACTGCATCATAGTCGTAGCATACCCTGTATTGCATCGTTGATGTGTATTTATTTGTTTCCTCCCCCTCTTCTCTCTCGGTAGACCCCGACGTCGACGTAGCTCCTGAGGCAGACGCCGCTCCGGAGTACGACTACGTCCCCGACGACCCTGCCCTTGCCGTCGAGCAGACAGGCAAGCACCCCCATTTTGAGCATTCCGATATTGCCCACTCTCTTCTCTCTTATGCTTGCATTATAAGTTACTGCTGCTACTGTTGTCTATATCTGCTGCATAGCCTATTTACTTGTAACCTGTTGTTGGTACTTTCCTGCTATCCTAAACTGTTTAGTATAGGATGGGTAGAGCCTTATCAGAGACCCACTTATCCCGACTGCCCCGCTGGATTCTCAGAAGACCCGATCAACGGGATCGAAGATCAGCCCCGACACCGCACGTCACTTCCCCCCCTAAGTCGCTCGACACCACTGGGTTACTATCGAGTGCCGAGGGTGATACCTCGCCAGCACTTCTGATGATAACCTTGTGGGTTAGTTATTCGGTCATGGTAAGAGAGGGTGATTCCTCCTACACCACCCCCGATATCGACGCCGTCGTGCAATACCTCAAGAGTGGACCTCGAGGGTGATTCCTCCTTCGTTCACCTTGACGACAACATCGAGCGGGAATTCCATCGAGGATGATTCCTCAGGGTTCCCCTTTGTGTCAGACACACAGCTACCTTGGATACTGTGACTTGACATTGAACCATGATACTAAAGACGGGTCGGCCCCGAGGGGTACCCGCGCGAGCATGAATGCAAAGTGATATGGATTCGGGTTGACCTGAGAGGTGCCCGCGAGATAACTACGAGGCGTGGCCGGGCATTCTTAGCCCTTGCCGCAAGTCCTCGAGACGCGGTGATGGGGTCACATCGATCGTGAGTCTCTGCTCGTTACCGCGCGCTCCTAAACCACTAACGGTTTGGATATTTGATCCGAGGGGCCTCTGGCCTGATAGCACTGACCATCACGTGGGCATACTATGGGCGTTCTGCGTCGTACACTTCAGCCGAAGCTTAACGGACGTCAGCGACTGAGCGACGCACGCCGAGTTGGACTGGTTAAGCAACTGCGCTTGTATTAAGGGGTTGCTAGGTCTGCTCTTGGCCGCCCTCGCAACGTGCAGGAGTTCCCGGGGCGATGGCCCAAGACCCCTGGGGGCATAGGGTTAGTCCGGCGTGCTGACCTCTCCGTTAATTATTTGGTCGGGTTGCGGCGTGTTGCTTAGCCGAGGCCGGGCATGACCCAGGAAAGTGTGTCCGGCCGGAGTTAAGCGAGCGTGGTGGGTAACTTGGTGCACCCCTGCAGGGAAGAACTAATCTATCGATAGCCTGTTCTACAGTAACGGACACTCGGAGTTGTATCCCGATCGGTACAACTAGAACTGATGACTTGAGATGATCTGGATAGTACGGCTCTGGGATTGCTTTCTCACAGGGAGTCAAGGAAGAATCTCTGGCCGAGGTTGATGACACTGCTATACTTTACATTATGTTATTCTGCACTCTTCTCATGCTGCAAGACCAAGGGAGATGCTTGAAGATGCTAGTCTTCGATAGGACTAGGCTTTCCCCTCTATTCTGGCATTTCTGCAGCCCAGTCCACATATACAGCCATCCTTTGAAAATGTTGCATATGTAGTATAGATCCTTGCTTGCTGAGTACTTCGGATGAGTACTCACGTTTGCTTTACTTTCTTTTTCCCCCATACCCCTTTTGATGCCACCAGACGTCGGAGTCCCTGAGCCAGACACCCCTGTCGACGACCACTACTACTACCAGCCCGGAGAGTACTACTACTATGAGGAGCCGACCGACGACCAGGAGTAGGATCGGAGGGTCCAGGGCAGGAGGCCTACGCCTTTCGATCGTAGTATTTTATTTTGCCCCGCCTCTGTGAAGGCTTATCTCTCTGTTTTGTAATATATCTGTACTCAGATATCTGATGCTTCCGCTGACACTTGTATGCCATCGAGCTATGTATTCGAGCCCTCGAGGCCCTGGCTTGTAATATAAAGCTTGTATGACTTTATTTATATTTTAGAGTTGTGTTGTGATATCTTCAAGTGAGTCCTTAGGCTTGATCATGTGCATTTGCGTGTATGGTTAGTGCACGATTAAGCCGGGGTCGTCACAGGTTGGTATCAGAGCCGACTGCCTCTAGGAATCCCCCTATTCAATTCCTTGGCCGAAGTTGAGTCTAGTGGTCAAAAACTGTTTTACTAACTTGGCTGTGTGGCTTGCGGGCCCACGTCGCCAGCTGGGTGGTATTAGGATCTTTTATTCCTCAATCTTTACTCTGGGACTCTAATCTCTCTTCTATTCGGGTTTAATCAAATTACTAACACCGACATTTAGGATCTTGTTAATTCCATCCATCCGGAGAGCTGGATTCAGTGCGATTTCCCTGTCTTTGATCTGATTAGTCTGATAATCATTTTCCTTTCCATTGTTTTGTTTAACCTTTCAATTTGAGATCTGTTATATTTCTCATCGTCAAATGACAATCCTGAATCTTCTCTATTTCAGATGGACCGTTTGTTTCCACCTCGCCCTACGACGCAGCTTGTGCTTCGCACCTGTGCTCGAGACGTCCCTGGGTTTCCAGTTGTTCTTATCGCCCTCTTGATCAGGCTGGGATACCGCTGGTGCCCCGAGTACATGGTCTACGAGGTTTATCGTGAGTTCAACTAGGAGCAGTACTATGCTGATGTTCGCATCTACGATCAGCAGGATGACTCTGACACTGAGCTACACCTTTTCCATGGTATCGGCGTGACGATAGAGATGGCAGTCCATGATGCCGCTTACTCTGCTGTCGCACGTCTCCGAGGAGAGCACAGTGCTAGCTTGGATGCCTCTGAGTATCGGTACATTCCGTATGCCCCTGCTGGAGATGCTACTGGATACTACACAGCTGTCTGTGCCCCGTACGAGCCTCATCGCTACGATCAGCGAGTTCTGATCCAGTGTACTCAGGCTCTGGATCGCACCGTTCGCGCTCTTGCTGTCGAGTTGTTCACCACTCGAGCACGACTCTACGAGGCTATGACGCAGTTGCTACCAGCTATTCGTGCAGGGATACATCCGGAGCACATTCTTTACCCGAGCAGGACCGAGATGCCATCGGGGATCGATTGGCCTGCTGTAGGAGGTCACACGCCTGCACGTGGACCTCTTCTTTCAGCTCGAGACCGGGTTCTGCATCAGAGTGCACATGGAGCGCAGGATCCTTCTGCGACGAACATCCGTCTTCCGCACTTGCAGCTACCCTGTTTCAGTGGTTTTCTCCGACGACGATGTAGCCTTTGCTATGTCTCGTTGTGTACTTCCTTACCGCGTGCCTACGCGCCGCCTAGCATGTCTAGCTTTTGAATTTGCGTCGTTATGCTGCCCGAATGTAACCGACTCTGTATGGATCTGTATGACTTGATGATTACTATTAAGCATCTGTTGTACTACTTAAATTCCATCGCGTTACATCATGCATGTCGCTAAACACTCGCATCGGCTTCTGCTAAACTACCCCTGTTGACTTAGCAGGATGGGTGATAACAATCCACCTCCGCCGCCACCGCCTGACTATATGGCTGCGATGATGCAACAGTTTGAACTCAACCGCCAATTCATGACGGGGATTATGCAGCAATTCCCTTGTCCCAATACCGACCAGCCGCCACCTTCCATCACCTTGCCAGAATTTATGCGGCTCAACCTGTCATTCTTCCGCAACACCGTTAACCCGCTGGATGCCGACAACTGGCTGCGTGACATCTCCTATGAGATGGAGTCTACTGATGTCGCCCCGGCCAATTATGTCACCTTTGCGACATACCTCCTGAAGGGTCCCGCATCATAATGGTGGGCCACTCACCGACAGACCCTACCACCT
This sequence comes from Thinopyrum elongatum, assembly GCA_011799875.1. Classification (NCBI taxonomy): domain Eukaryota; kingdom Viridiplantae; phylum Streptophyta; class Magnoliopsida; order Poales; family Poaceae; genus Thinopyrum; species Thinopyrum elongatum. Next base: position 566,188,037 of record CM022303.1, read on the forward strand.
GGTACCGTCGTCACCTGGGCAGAATTCAAGATTGCTTTCCGTGCCCGCTACATTCCTCAAGCTGTCATAGCCCGGAAGAAGGCCGAGTTCCGTAGTCTCGTTCAAGGTAACAAGACTGTGGAAGTTTATCAGCACGAGTTTCTTGACTTGTCTCGCTATGCTGAAGAAGACATTCCTACTGATGACCGAAGGCAGGAGAAGTTTCGTGAAGGGCTGCACCACGACATTCAGTTAGCTCTGCTCGTCCAAGACTATCCTGACTTCGCCACTTTGGTGAATAAGGCTATCATGGTTGAGAACGGTCTGAAGAAGCACAAGGAAGCAACCAGACACACCCATGAGGCGGGCTCATCTTCGGGCTCGTCTTCCCAGAAGCGCCGCATCTTGATACCACAGAGCATGTACCGTCCAACAGCGCCAGTGTACAGGCCTGCATATGCTACACCTCGTCTGCCTCCTCCACCACCGAGGCAGCCTCTTCGAGCGCCACCACCTCGAGCTCCTGCACCTCGTCCTGACAATGGACTACGCTTCAATTGTGGCCAGCCAGGTCACCGCGCCAGAGATTGCTCACAGAGTCAGAATCAGCTAACTCTTCCTTCTGCTGGTCGTGGTAATGGCCGTGGGAATTCTCAGCCTCGCTACAGCAATGTCAGGCCTTCTTATGGTCGTGGACAGAACTATCATGTCAATATGGCTGAAGCTCAAGATCAACCTGAAACCGTGATGGGTACACTTCTTGTTAATTCCCTACCTGCATCTGTTTTATTTGATTCAGAAGCATCGCATTCATTCATGTCGGAAGACTTTGCATTCATGCATGGCATTAGATATGAAAGCTTGCAATATCCACTAGCGGTTAATACTCCCGCGGGCCAATGCCGAGCCTCTTTATTCAGCCCCGAAGTCACTATTGAGATAGAAGGGTTGAAGTTTCAGGCATTTCCCATATTCCTCAAGTCATCTAGTATTGAACTCATATTGGGAATGGATTGGTTGAAGGCTCACTACGCCTCAATCAATTGTGCCACTAAGGTTGTTCACCTCCTACACCCATCAGATGAGTTAGTGAATTACCATGCTCATATCACTCAGAACGCCGAGGCTCAGATTTATGCCTTGAACGTGTTGAATGCTTCTCCGCTTGAGGGGATCGAGAACATCCCAGTTGTCTGTGACTTCCCAGATGTTTTTCCAGAAGAACTTCCAGGAATACCCCCTGCTAGAGCTATCGAGTTCGTCATTAACTTGAAGCCTGGCACCACTCCTATTGCGAAGCGTCCTTACAAGATGCCACCGCACCACCTTATTGAGCTTAAGGAAGAAATCGATAAATCTCTTAGGAAGGGCTTCATCCGTCCCAGTTCCTCTGCCTGGGGAGCACCGTCTCTTTTTGTCAAGAAGAAAGATGGTACGAATAGGTTGGTCCAAGATTACCGTCCTATCAACCAGGCAACCATTCAGAATAAATATCCGCTTCCCCGGATCAATGACTTATATGATCAACTTGCTGGATCTTCGGTGTTCTCTAAACTCGACTTGAGGTTGGGTTATCACCAGATCCGTGTCCGCGAAGAGGATATTCTGAAGACTGCATTCGTTACTCATTATGGCTCCTATGAATACACCGTCATGTCATTTAGCCTAACGAATGCTCCCGCTACGTTCTCCCGCTTAATGAACTACATATTCATGGATTACCTCGACAAGTTCGTCGTGGTATATCTAGACGATATCCTAGTATATTCGAAGAATAAGGAAGAACATGTCAAACATCTTCGCCTTGTTCTGGAGAGGCTTTGAGAGCACAAGTTATATGCCAAGTACTCCAAATGTGAATTCTGGCTTTCCGAAGTGACCTACCTTGGACATGTGATTTCCAAGGACGGTATTGCCGTTAACCCGGAGCGTGTTCAGGCTATCCTTGACTGGACTCCTCCGAAGAATGCCAAGCAAGTCCGAAGCTTTCTCGGTCTAGCCAGTTATTGTCGCCGATTCGTCAAGAACTTCTCCAAGATCGCCAAGCCCTTGACTAATCTGCTCCACAAAGGCGTTAAGTTTGAGTGGACAGACAAGTGTCAGGAAAGTTTCCAGGCCCTCAAGGACAAGCTTACTTTTGCTCCAGTGCTTGCTCCTCCTGATTCTCGCAAGGACTTTGAGATATATTGCGACGCCTCTCGTCAAGGATTAGGCTGTGTCCTAATGCAAGAACGAAGAGTAATTGCATATGCTTCACGTCAATTGCGTCCACATGAAGAAAATTATCCAGTGCATGATCTTGAACTTGCTGCCGTGATCTATGCATTAAAGTTATGGCGACATTATCTTCTTGGTAATCGGTGTGAGATTTATACCGATCATCAGAGTCTGAAATACTTGTTCACCCAACCGGATCTTAACCTCCGTCAGCAACGATGGTTGGAAACAATTACGGACTATGACTGTGGTATTTCTTATACCCCTGGCAAGGCTAACGTGATGGCTGATGCCCTGAGCCGCAAGTCATATTGCAACAACCTCATAGTTAGGCGAGCTCAACCTCGTCTTTATGCAGAATTGAGTCAGCTGAATCTGTGAATTGTTCCCCAAGGTTCTCTTAATAACCTTGTGGTATAGCCAGACCTTCAAAAGGCTGTTAAGGAAGCGCAAGCCAAAGATGCTGAAATTGACTTGATGAAGAAAGAGCTTCACCTTGATAAGTACCGGGATTTCTCAGTTGCTGAAGATGGAACATTATATTTCAGAGACCACATCGTAGTACCTCGCTTCAAGCTTATGACTGACAAGGTCATGAAGGAGGCTCATGATACACCGCTATCTATCCATTCAGGTAGCACCAAGATGTATCGCGATCTTCGACAGAGGTACTGGTGGTCTAGAATGAAGAAGGACATTGCTCGTTATGTTGTTGAATGTGACGTATGTCGTCGCGTGAAAGCAGAACATCAGAAGCCTGCTGGAATTCTTCAACCACTCCCTATTCCTCTATGGAAATGGGATAAAGTGCAAATGGACTTCATTGCTGGTCTTCCCAAGTCTCAGAAAGGTCACAACGCTATTCTTGTCGTCATCGATCAACTTTCCAAGGTTGCTCATTTTTTGCCTGTCAAGGAGACTATCACTGCTAATCAGTTAGCAGAGCTGTATATCTCCAGAATCGTTTCACTCCACGGTATTCCGAAGGAGATCAGTTCAAACCGTGGCGGTCTTTTCACGTCCAAGTTCTGGGAAAGTTTTCAAGAAGCTATGGGAACTCACATTACATGGAGTTCAGCTTATCATCCTCAGTCCCAAGGCCAAGTCGAGCGAGTAAATCAAGTGCTTGAAGATATGCTTCGCGCTTGTGTTATATCATTCGGAAAGAAGTGGGAAGAATCTCTCCCATTTGCCGAATTCTCTTATAATAACAGCTATCAAGCCAGCTTGAAAATGGCCCCCTTCGAAGTGCTTTATGGGCGTAAGTGTCGAACCCCTCTGAACTGGTCAGAAACCCGGGAATGACCTCTCGTTGGACCGGATATTATTCAACATGCTGAAGAACAAGTCAGAATTGTTCGAGAAAATCTCAAGGCGGCTCAGGACCGCCAGAAGAGCAATTATGATCGCAAGTGATGGGGTCTGACTTATCAACCAGGTGATCAAGCTTATCTTCGTGTCACTCCCATGACGGGCACTCGTCGTTTCGGAATCAAGGGCAAGCTAGCTCCTCGCTATATTGGTCCTTTCCGCATCGTGGCTAGACGTGGACAGGTGGCTTATAAATTGGAGTTGCCACCACAATTCTCCCATATCCATGATGTCTTCCACGTGTCGCAACTTCGCAAATGCTTCAAGGAATCTCCGCACCGTGCAGTGGATCATGAGATGCTTGAATTGCAAGATGACTTATCTTATAAGGAGCATCCGATCCGCATCCTTGAAGAAGCTGAACGTCGAACTCGTCAGAAGACGATCAAGTTCCTGAAAGTGCAGAGGTCGAATCACACTGAAGATGAAGCCACTTCGGAACGCGAGGATCATCTCCGGGAAGAATATCCCGGCCTCTTTCCTTCCACCTCCTAAATTCTCGGGACAAGAATTTCTTTTAGAGGAGGAGAACTTGTAACACCCCTGTGTAATAGCCACTATGATCAGATGATAATAATAACAAGTCATATCATTTGCAGTGCCTAAACATAGTGGTTAACCAAAGCAAATCAACTCCATTCTGAAAATCAACTCAAATTCATAAGTGAAATATAAAGTTGATCAAACACTGTTGGAAAAATGTTCATTAATTGGCAAATAATCCAAGAACATTTATAAAACCATCAGCAATAAAATTTGAGCTAGATAAGTGACTCAAACAACTTGAAACAGCACCAAAACAGCAATATTTAATACATTTAAAATCATTCCAAATTCAAACAAACTCCAAATCTGCCCAAACCAATTTTTGGTGAATGCTTACATTGCATATTAATATTTGGGCCAAGTCTCATATTTTACAAAAATGCAAAAGAGACCTAACTAATACAAAACAGAAAAGAATAAAAGAAAAAGCAAAACAGAAATAAGAAAAATAAAACGAGGCACTGTGCACTGGGCCTAAGTGCACAGTGCCCCGACCGCGGCCCACCTGGCCCAGCTCCTCTCTCTCCTTCGTCGTGTCGGCCGCGCCTTGGCCGAGCGCGCGCGCGCCGGCGCAGCGTCGACACGGCGATGGCCGCGGCAGCCACCGACAGGGAGGAGATAAGGCCAAGCCTCCCCATCCATCTCCCCTGGCCTCCATCATTTCCCCTCTTCCTCCCTCCCTCGCTCCGCACTTCTTTCCCCTTCAGATCCGTCGAGGCCGACCCGGTCGCCGCTGCGCCTCGCACCTCCTCGCGGCCACCGAGCTCTGTTCGTCGTTCCGCGGTGTCCATCGCCTCCGCCGTCGACTGCTCTGTCGACTGCTGCCACCTGGAGGAGCCAGGACACCCTGCACCGAGCGCATCGTCCTTGTCTTCCTCCTCGGATCTCCGGCGATCTTCTCGCCCCCGACGACGCCTCTGCACTACTAAGCTTACAACGGGCCACCGTGTGCCTCCGCTGTAAGCTCCCCTTTCCTCCCCATCTCTCTGGTCGCTCCCGCGCGCTCGCTAGCCGTAGCTTTGCCTGAGCCCGAACCCGCTGCCGCCGGCGAGCTCGCTGACGTGGCCAACGTCGCCGTCGTGCGCAACCGAGCCCAGCTTCGAGCTCCTGGAGCTCGTGCGAGTCCAGCAAGGCCTCTAGCACCTCTCCCCGTGCCGCATAGCATCAAACCCGATGAAGCCCGAGCTCCGGCGTCCGTCCCGCCGCTCGCCGCCGACGAACTAGCTCACCTCCGGTCAGTCCAAGGCCACCAGTCGACGCGGCGCTTTTCCAGCTTTCGAATGCATCAGACCACGCACGAAATGGCGTCTCCTAGCGCGATTCTGACGAGCTCCGGCGACGCGCCGCCGTTGCTTCGGTCGCCGGAGCAGTTCCGGCACCGGCCGCCGACGTGGCCCGGTGGGGCCCACCGCTAGCTCACTGACCGTGGGCCCTGGGGCCCCAGTTGACTGGGTTGACCCAGTCAACTGTGCTGACTGGGCAACTCCAGTCACTGACATGCGGGCCCCACCACTTTTCAGATTAAGAAAAACATTTAAATAAATAAAAACTGATTAATTAGACTAATGCCTCACTGACATGTGGGGCCCACCCCTCTAATCACTCTGTTAATTTAAATAATCCACTGTTAGTCTTAACAGAGACTGACATGTGGGTCCCACTGGACCCACATGTCAGGTTTGACTGGTCAGCCGACCTGTTGACTTGCTGATGTCAGCATTACCTCATGCTGATGTCATAATTCAATTCTACTAATAAAAATAATTCCAGGAAATCATTTAAACTTCGAAAATTAATAACTTTTAAACCGTAGCTCGGATCGAAAAACTTAAAACATGAAAGTTGCTCAGAACGATGAGACGAGTCTGATCGTCTGATCGTGCCGTCTGTTTCCTTGTCGGAACCTCCTATGTAGGAGAAATCATAACTCCGAACCCGTATCTGATAGATGAATAGTGGCTAATCACCGGTAAATAAATCCCACGATAATCCTAAAATAACTAAAATGACCTAGATGCATCTTTAGGCAACCCTGCACTACATCATAGTCGTAGCATACCCTGTATTGCATCGTTGCTGTGTATTTATTTGTTTCCTCCCCCTCTTCTCTCTCGGTAGACCCCGACGTCGATGTAGCACCTGAGGCAGACGCCGCTCCGGAGTACGACTATGTCCCCGACGACCCTGCCCGTGCCGTCGAGCAGACAGGCAAGCACCCCCATTTTGAGCATTCCGATATTGCCCACTCTCTTCTCTCTTATGCTTGCATTATAAGTTACTGCTGCTACTGTTGTCCTATATCTGCTGCATAGCCTGTTTACTTGTAACCTGTTGTTGGTACTTTCCTTTTATCCTAAACTGTTTAGTATAGGATGGGTAGAGCCTTATCAGAGACCCACTTATCCCGACTGCCCCGCTGGATTCTCAGAAGACCCGATCAACGGGATCGAAGATCAGCCCCGACACCGCACGTCACTTCCCCCCCTAAGCCGCTCGACACCACTGGGTTACTATCGAGTGCCGAGGGTGATACCTCGCCAGCACTTCTGATGATAACCTTGTGGGTTAGTTATTCGGTCGTGAAGCGAGGGTGATTCCTCCTACACCACCCCCGATATCGACGCCGTCGTGCAATACCTCAAGAGTGGACCTCGAGGGTGATTCCTCCTTCGTTCACCTTGACGACAACATCGAGCGGGAATTCCATCGAGGGTGATTCCTCAGGGTTCCCCTTGGTGTCAGACACACAGCTACCTTGGATACTATGACTTGACATTGAACCATGATACTAAAGACGGGTCGGCCCCGAGGGGTACCCGCGCGAGCATGAATGCGAAGTGATATGGAGTCGGGTTGACCTGAGAGGTGCCCGCGAGATAACTACGAGGCGTGGCCGGGCATTCTTAGCCCTTGCTGCAAGTCCTCAAGACGGGGCGACGAGGTCACATCGATCGTGAGTCTCTGCTCGTTACCGCGCGCTCCTAAACCACTAACGGTTTGGATATTTGATCCGAGGGGCCTCTGGCCTGATAGCACTAACCATCAACTGGGCATAGTATGGGCGTTCTGCGTCGTACACTTCAGCCGAAGCTTAACGGACGTCAGCGACTGAGTGGCGCGCGCCGAGTTGGACTGGTTAAGCAACTGCGCTTGTATTAATGGGTTGCTAGGTCTGCTCTCGGCCGCCCTCGCAACGTGCAGGAGTTCCCGGGGCGATGGCCCAAGACCCCTGGGGGCATAGGGTTAGTCCGGCGTGCTGACCTCTCTGTTAAGTATTTGGTCGGGTTGCGGCGTGTTGCTTAGCCGAGGCCGGGCATGAACCAGGAAAGTGTGTCCGACCGGATTTAAGCGAGCGTGGTGGGTAACTTGGTGCACCCCTACAGGGAAGAACTAATCTATCGATAGCCTATCCTACGGTAACGGACACTCGGAGTTGTATCCCGATCGGTACAACTAGAACTGATGACTTGAGATGATCTGGATAGTATGGCTCTGGGATTGCTTTCTCGCAGGGAGTCGAGGAAGAATCTCTGGCCGAGGTTGATGACACTGCTATACTTTACATTATGTTATTCTGCACTCTTCTAATGCTGCAAGACCAAGGGAGATGCTTGAAGATGCTAGTCTTCGATAGGACTAGGCTTTCCCCTCTATTCTGGCATTTCTGCAGCCCAGTCCACATATACAGCCATCCTTTGAAAATGTTGCATATGTAGTATAGATCCTTGCTTGCTGAGTACTTCGGATGAGTACTCACGTTTGCTTTACTTTATTTTTCCCCCATACCCCTTTTGATGCCACCAGACGTCGGAGTCCCTGAGCCAGACACCCCTGTCGACGACCACTACTACTACCAGCCCGGAGAGTACTACTACTATGAGGAGCCGACCGACGACCAGGAGTAGGATCGGAGGGTCCAGGGCAGGAGGCCTACGCCTTTCGATCGTAGTATTTTATTTTGCCCCGCCTCTGTGAAGGCTTATCTCTCTGTTCTGTAATATATCTGTACTCAGATATCTGATGCTTCCGCTGACACTTGTATGCCATCGAGCTATGTATTCGAGCCCTCGAGGTCCTGGCTTGTAATATAAAGCTTGTATGACTTTATTTATGTTTTAGAGTTGTGTTGTGATATCTTCAAGTGAGTCCTTAGGCTTGATCGTGTGCATTTGCATATATGGTTAGTGCACGATTAAGCCGGGGTCGTCACACTGGCCACTTGGTTTGGTTCTTTTTAACTCTTTGGTGGTCTCGGTAAGAGGTTGAAAGTGAGTGCTTGTATGCATTGCATATATCCCTGTGCACTCATGTGTTTTGGATCTATTTTGGACCCATACTTGACATGATGATCACATTGCATATTCCTATTATATCTTGTCCAAAATATGTTCTTTGGATCTTTTGAATGTTTTCCTCCTATGTCTAATCTTATTTTCATATCATAGTGTCTTGTTGCATTCTATAGATCCTAAATATGGTTTGAGCTCCTCAAAATTTTCATCATTGAATATGTGCATTTGATTTCACTCACATTTTCATGATATGCACACATTAAGGTGGAACTCATACTATATTGATCTTCTAGATTTTTTTTCCGTCCATTTTGGCATTTGTTGCCAATGGGGGAGAGGTTTAGAGGGTTTAAGATAAGTAATTTTGTAGTGCTTGTTGTCACTCATGCATATCTACCCTTGTTATATATTCTTGTTGCATGGATGAGTATTGTATATAGAGAAATCTTCTCCTAGTTTATGTCAACCAATATATGCAATGACATTCAAAGTTCATTCACACATGCATATATTGTGGGGGAGTTTGCTCTATATACTATGGGTGTACTAACATCAAATGCGTGTGTAGTGTCTTGATGCTAGTACAGCCATCCCAAGTATACAATTTATCCTCGGATAAATTGCATGCTTGTTTAAAAATTCATTATATAAACCCTCTTGTTGAGATTGTCATCAATTACCAAAATGGGGGAGATTGAAAGTACATGTAGTCCCCATGTGTGGTTTTGGTAATTAAATGACAATCCTAATGGACTAATGTTTTCATTGAGATATACATTTGAAGGAAAGTTCCATTTGTAATGCATGAAGAATACTGGATGAATTGATGGATGAAATCCATCAACATAAATATATGCATTGAGACTTGATAATGAATGACAATTCCTATGAAGAAACAATGACATCAAGTTATATAGGAAGGTTTGTTCCATGGGTGATGCAAGAAGGAGATTGAACGGATTCAGAATGAATGCCATATACATATAGTTATGCATCAAGATTATTCATGGAGCAAAGATAATTGTTGATCAAGATGAAGATGAAGATCGAAGATTGAATTCAAAGATGGTCAACACACAAGCGAAATCATGTGCCACATGAGATCTTGTGGTATGGTAAGAATTTGTCAATTGCGCTTTGTGTACTAACCCATTCTATGTATTTTCTATGTCTGTGTGCGTTAGGTGATTCTCATGGACTTACATCAAGAGAAAGATTTCAAGTGCCCATGAGAGGATGACATCAAGTGATAATGATCATGGTTTACAAGGGCAAGTTCAAGATAGGCATTCTGAAGAATTACATGCTTGAATCTTGCAGATAATCATGTGATGGACACGTGAAGATGAATACAAAGCAAAGCTGCCCACATTGTGTATGGGAGAGCTACTTGAAGACTTCACAATGTCTTGCCTTCAACTTGAGCCAAGAAGAAACATCAACATCAAGCTCAAGTGAAAGGCTCGTGTCAAAGGTATTAGTTCCTTTGACGTTAGTGTTGTGGAGTGATGACCACCGAAGAAACATATACACTCAAGAATGGATTCTCGATAGCCATGTAGTGTAGCTCTTTTATGATTCTTGAGTTATAGGGATCCCGCATTATTAAGAGGGGATCAAAGGGGTTAGTGATAGATTTGCTCAAGTCAACATCTTCTATTTCTACTTCCTCACATCATATTCCAACATAGGCATATTTCACTCCTATCCAATACAAATACAATATGCCTATACATCTACCAAAGAAAATCCAAACCAAATAGGTTTCCCAAATATATGATAAAATCTTTGCATATTTGGCATCCTCCATTTTGGTTGATCTTGGATGGTTCTCTATCTGAGGACCTAGGGCTTTTCCATAGCTTCAAAACGAGCCCAAGATCATCAAAATCGGAGTTCGTATGGAAAAGTTGTGCATGTTTTACTATCTGGAGGGCCGGAAGTTCCGGGCTGCCCGGAAGTTCCGGGCTGCCTGGAGGTTTCAGGGTCCGGAAGTTCTGGGCTTCCCGGAGGTTCCGGGGTCCGGAAGTTCCGGGGTATGTTCCGGGCTTTCCAGAGTGTTGCGCTGATATTCTCCAAAGGGAGCCCGGAAGTTCCGGGCATGCCCAAAAGTTCCGGGCTGCGTTTTTCTGTGCATAACGGGCAGATTTGGTGGGGGCACTATATAAGGTACCCTTCTTCCCCAACGAGCTAGGTTTTCCACATCTGAAATTTCCCCATTCGTGTGAGCTCTCTCCTCCTCCCCCAAGCCCAAAACCTCCAATCCATTTGGGGGAAAGCTACGCCATGGATCTAGGGTTCATTTGTTGACCTCCTCCATTGTTCCTCTCCTCTCCCATCCCTCCATAGCATTGGTTGCTTTTGTTGGGATTTGAGAGAGAGGGGGATTTGAGCATTCTTGTGTTAAATCCCAAAGAGATGTGTGAGAGTTCTTGAGAGATATTTCATCCAAGCATACATCCACTCCTCCTCTCTCTTTTGACCAAAGCAATTTGTGATTTGAGCAAGTCCTGAGCATTTCCCTTTGTTCTTCTTACTTTTGGAGGTTGGAGACTCCTAGGCGGTAGGAGTACTCCGGTGAGGAATCAACTTGTGATTTGTCCCCCGGAAAGTTTGTGAAGGTTTGGAGGCCGCCTCAAGGTCTACTACTAGTGGTTGGGAATTTCCTTCGTGGTGATATCTCAAGGAGAATAGGGTGATCCTTCGTGGCGTTGGTGTGCCATCGTGGTAACATCCACCTCTCTAACGGTGACTAGCTTCCCTCCAAGGAAGTGAACATCGGGATACATCCTCGTCTCCGTGACTTTGGTTATCCCTAACCCTAACTCCTTACTTGTGGTTTACTTTGGTCACTTAACCGTGCATTCACTATATCTTGTTGTCCTCATTATATTGTGTTGGTTATCATATCATAGAGATTATTTAGGCCAACACTTTATAGTCCGCAATTCATACTCCCTACTGTTGTTCTATCTTGTGACATAACTTGTGTAAGCTTGTAGTGCTTATTTGAGTTTGCTTGTATCATTCAATTCCATATATTGTGATACAATTTGTGTAACACTACTGGAATCAGCTTCTTTGCCGTCCGCCATGCCGGACGGCAAAGGCATAGTTCACGGACGGCAAAGAGGCTATATATCCGGATGAAAGCCTGCCAGCAAAGGCCTTCTTTGCCGTCCGCTTCTTAGAAACGGACGGCAAATGATTACGCCATCCGCCATTCGAGGCCAGCAGACGGCAAAGACAGCTGACGGCAATGCGGTGGCGTCAGAGCCGTTAGGGGGTTAACGGCGCTCTTTGCCGTCCGCTAGCGGACGGCAAAGAGTCAAAGATCTTTGCCGTCCGCTGGCGGACGGCAAAGAGCCCAGCTAGGCAGCACTAGGAAGCTGCCACGTGTCCAGATATGCCGTCCGCCAGCAGACGGCAAAGAGGTTTGAATCATTGCCGTTTGCTGGCAGACGGCATAGATGGTCACTTTGCCGTCCGCCAGCAGACAGCAAAATGACCAAATAGGCAGCCAGTGTTCCCAGTTTGCACAGGTGACTGCCACGTGTCCTCTTTGCCGTCTGCTAGCGGACGGCAAAGAGGCTATATATCCCCTGTTTTTATTTAAATCCCATTAATTAGACATGGTTTCAAACACAGATATACATGCATACATATCCAACATATCCAACAGCATGTCCAACAACATATTTCATCCAATCCAACAACATAGTTCAACAAAGTCCAACATATCCATATATACATAACCAGAAACAAGTTTCCAACAACATATCCATATAGACATACATATCCAAACAAGTTTTCATAAACAACAAGGAAGCACCACAAGAATAGTACACTCCATGAATCCAAGCTTCCTCATGTAAAGCAAATCTGCAAATTGGGAAAGATGAAAGTTAGAAGAAGAAGAAGAAGACTAGTTAGAAGAAGAAGAAGGAGCTTTTTTTTCTTCTCTTTCTTTTTCTCCTCTCCTCTTCTTTATCTTCTTCTTCTTCTAACTAAGGTAGGTAAAAATGTCATTTTATTGCTAAGCTAGGTAAAAATGCTAAGTGTAGGTCATTTTAGAGCTAAGGTAGGTAAATAGGTCATTTTGGAGCTTAGTAAGGTTATTATGTCATTTTCGAGGAAAATAAGCTAAGTCTATATCATTTTGGAGCTAACAAAGATTATCATGCCATTTTTTACCTAAGTATGCTAAGTATGTCATAAATGAACTGAATAAGCTAAGTATAGCTTATTTTTTATCTAACTTAGGTAATTATGCCATTTAGGAGGAAAATAAGTTAAGTATCCATTTGTAAAGCAAAACACTAGAGAAAACTTACCCTCATCACAACAAATGTGATGAAGATCGCAACTAAGGTAACAATTGATCCAACGACATAATGATACCAAGCCTCATTATCAATGGCATATTTTCTAATCTTCTTAAGCTTCAGGCGCATTGCATCCATCTTCAAGCGCATTGCATTCATCTTCATCTTGTGATCATCGATGGCATCGGCAACATACAACTCCAATGTCATCTTCTCTTCTTCAATTCTTTTAATTTTTTCTTTCAAATACTCATTTTCTTTTTCAACTAAATTTAACTTCTCGACAAGAGGGTCCGTTTCAAATTCTGGTTCACATACCTCCTAGATTAAAATATCTCTATGTCAACTTGATGGCCATAATTTGCATAAATGCGAAATGCAACAAATAGTTATGAAAGAGAATTTACCACATCCGAATCATAAAGCGGGCGAGGGCCGACCGGGACGGAAATCAAGACCATGGCACTATGTATAAGAAACAATCATACAAAGTAAGAAAATTATAAATACCAACTATATAAATCATACAATCATACAAATAACTATATAAATCAAGTGCAACATAAAAATTTGAATACCTAATAATCATTATCGGTAATGACGTGCTCGTCATCATCATTAATAAAAGCATCATCATCATCACTATCGGTAATGACGTGCTCATCATCATCATTAATAAATGCATCATCATGTGGAAGGCCACCTTTACGTAATCGTTCAAGCATTGACAGGTCATCTGCAGCAGTAACTTCTTCTTCTTCTGGCTCTTCTTGTTCCAGCTCAGGGGTGAAGTCGGATTCACTATCGTTGTCTACTTCAATGTTCTGGGGTGGAGTATAGCGGTTCTTGAAATGTTTTTTGGAAAGACGTGTTTCTTGGAAGAATTCTCCTTCGTCATATGTGTCTTGGTTAATGTGAGGTTCATAATCCTTTTCATTGGGGGGAGGTGGTCTAACACGTGGCGTCACTTCATAAACGACGTCCCAACCACTGAGATTTGGATCACTTTGACAGGCCCATGGTAGATAGAAAACTTGGGTTGCCTGTTGAGCCGTAATATAGACATCGGGAACATCCAAATGGGTGCTTTGTTTGATTTCGACTAGCCGTATATGTTCATGAGTCCTTCTAGTCTCCCTCGGCTGGAACCAATAACATCTGAAGACTACGACGTTTGGTGGGTTTTCACCATAGAATACAAGTTCATAAATTGCTTCAACTCTTCCATAATACTCGATACCTCCTTCGCCGATAGCAGAGACACAACAATTTGTAGAGTTTCGGTCGGCCATAGATAGCTCTTTGCCATAGGTTCGAAAGAGATACCCGTTGATGTCGTATTTGTCAAATGAACGGACCTTATAGTCAAAACCATTAGCTACTTGTCTCAATTCGGCATCCATAATCTCTGAATTAGCCTACAAGTTTAATACGAAAGGATTGTTGCATTAGTCGCAAATTAGCCAAAGAAAAAAAGTGTCTAATGGAAATTACCGTTTTTTTGAACCAAGAGATGAAATCGGGAAATTCGGCTCCTTGTTTTGCCAGAAGCTCATACTCTTCGACGGAATCCTTTTGGATCACCACTCCATACGAGAATATGGCGACGTATTGACTGCATCAAAAATCCAGGAATAAGAGAAGTTCAAAGGAATTAGAAGTTGTGAAACAATGTACCGAGATCTTACTCGATGTACGGCTGCACTTCTGTTAGGTTGTTGAAGAGATACAGCGAAATGGTCCACCATTCTTCAACATCCAACCTTACTAGTTTCCAACCACCGGCTGGTGCGAGATTCCCTTTGAATAGGCTGAGGTTGGATTGACCCTTTTGAGGTTCGTCAGCATTGTACCGAGGCTTCGGATTATGCAAATGACGATTTTTGGCTTCGTAGTGTGTGGTCATGAAGTTTGCCGCCTCCTCAGTGATGAATGTCCCGCAACAATAGTTCTGGTGGCCGATGACGGTCGAGCACCTTGGCGAATTCGCAATGGTGTTCGACCACCATCGACGCCGAGAATTGTTGCTGTGGGACGCCGGACGCCGGCGTCACTTGTGGGACGTGGATGTAGTGTTCGACACCGACGGCCACATGTATCTCGCACCGATGATACTTGCTATTTAGGGTTCCATCGACAACGACCCCCTAACCCGCTCGTCCCCGGGTAAACTAAATAGCAACTACCATCGGTGCAAGTTACATGAGGCGGTCGGCGTTGAACACTAGATCCACATCCCACAAGTGAAGCCGGCGCCCGGCGTCCCGCAACAATAGTTCTGGTGGCTGATGACGGTCGAACACCTTGGCGAATTTGTCTGGCAGCCTCTGCGATGAGGATTAAAGCCAAGTTTTGAAATTTCAAACAACCAAACCGACTTGAGTCAGTTTGGGTGTTTCAAGTTTCAACACTTGCCTTTTAATCGTCATCGCAGAGGCTGTCAGACAAATTCGCAATGGTGTTCGACCGCCATCGACGCCGAGAACTGTTGCTGTGGGACGCCGGACGCCGGCGTCACTTGTGGGACATGGATGTAGTGTTCGACACCGACGGCCACATGTATCTCGCACCGACGATACTTGCTATTTAGGGTTCCATCGACAACGACCCCCTAACCCGCTTGTCCCCGGGTAAACTAAATAGCAACTACCATTGGTGCAAGTTACATGAGGCGGTCGGCGTTGAACACTAGATCCACATCCCACAAGTGAAGCCGGCGCCCGGCGTCCCGCAACAATAGTTCTGGTGGCCGATGACGGTCGAACACCTTGGCGAATTTGTCTGGCAGCCTCTGCGATGAGGATTAAAGCCAAGTTTTGAAATTTCAAACAACCAAACCGACTTGAGTCAGTTTGGGTGTTTCAAGTTTCAACACTTGACTTTTCATCGTCATCGCAGAGGCTGCCAGACAAATTCGCAATGGTGTTCGACCGCCATCGACGCCGAGAACTGTTGTTGTGGGACGCCGGACGCCGGCGTCACTTGTGGGACGTGGATGTAGTGTTCGACACCGACGGCCACATGTCGGGGTCGGGGTGTCGTGCCGGGGTGTCGTGTCGGGGTCGGTGGGTGTCAGGATGTCGGGGTCGGGGTCGGGTCGGGGTGTGGGTGGGGTGTGGTGTCAAGGTGTCGGTTGGTCGGGGGTCGGGGTCGGGGTGTGGTGTCAGGGGGTCGGGGGTCGGGTCGGGTTGTCGTAGCCGAGTGTCGGGGTGGTCGGTGGTGTGGGGGTCTGGGTTGGGGTATCTTTTTCCTTTTCTCTTTTCTTCTTCTTCTCTCCTCTACCTATTTCTGTCTTACTAAGGATACGCTCCTTTCGTCGCGATGTCTTCGTTTGGCTATCTGCATATTGGGCGTATAGGCTATATGTCGAGATGTTCTGCTGCTTCGCGGCGATTTGCGCGTATTCTTCGTGGACGCTTGTCTGCGGTCATCCACCCTCCTCCTTCTTCTCTTCGCGTGTATTCCTAATGTGGTTAGGTCTTTTCTCGTTTCTTGCTCCCTGACTCATGTTCACTCCTCCTTCTACTTCTTCTTCTAAACTAAACTAAAACTAATCTAAATAAAATAAAATAAAAATAAACTAAAACTAAAACTAATCTAAAATAAAATAAAACTAAAACGAATCTAAACTAAACTAAACTAAAAATAAAACTAAACTAAAACTATAACTAAACAGAAACTAAACTAAAAGAAACAAAAAGAAACTAATTAAACAAAGAAAAGGGGAGGAGCTCACCTGGTGGAGGGGGAGCGGAGGGGCGGAGAGGTGGGCACGACCCCGCTGGAGGAGCGGGGAAGAGGTGGAGGGCTGGGGAGGTCGGTGAGAGGGGCGAGGGGAGGGCGCGGCAGGATACGCGGAAGGGGCGGCGGACGGTGGCGCGGGACGATGTGGGTGGGGGGAGGCGAAGGAGGGGAGGGGCGGGGGCGGGGGGGCAACGTGGGGAAGGGCGGCGGTTGCGGTGGAGGTCGGGGGCGCAGGGGAGGGGTTGCGGCGGCGGCCGGCTACGGCAGACGGGGTCGGCGGCGGCGGCGCGGGTGTGGGTGGGGAGGAATGAGAGAGTGGAGAGAAGAGAGGGGGGCGGGACGGCCGTTAACGTACCCGCCTCTTTGCCGTCAGCCAACGGTCGGCAAAGTTTCTTTGCCGTCCGCTTGCGGACGGCAAAGAGGTGGGGCCGGTGGGCTTGAGTTGGTTAAACAATAACTGGACCCACCCACCTCTTTGCCGTCTGCTAGCGGACGGCAAAGATTCTTTGCCGTCAGCCAGCGGATGGCAAAGAACAGGCTGATGGCAAAGACTTTGTTTGCCATCAGCCACATCTTTGCCGTCCGTTTTCTTGTGGCTGACGGCAAAGACCTTATTTGCCGTCAGCAAGCGGACGGCAAAGAATTAGCAAACGGCAAAGAAGTGGAATCCAGTAGTGTAAGCTTGTATTGCTTACTTGTGGTTGTGTGTATTATTCATTTCCATATCTCGTGATATACATTGAGTAAGTTTGTGTAACTTACGTGTGCTTACTCATATCCTCATTGTTCTCATCTTGTTTATCCTAAGTTGTTGGTGCACTTAGTGAGCCTAGTATATTTAGGATTTGTGCTTGAAAAGTATCCGCTTAGTATATTTTCGCATTAGGATATAGCCAAATCCGTAAAAGATTTTAAAACGTCTATTCACCCCCCCCCCCTCTAAGCGACATCGTGGTCCTTTCACATGGGCTGCCCGAAGAAGCCCATTAGTGAACCGCCACAGGGGTCTTCGGCCCAAGTCATCTAATCGGGAGATGACGTGGTGAGTACCCCCTAGTCGAGGACATCGTCACCGGGTGCTCCACCCGAAAGTCCCTTGGGACTTCGGCTCAAAGGACCCCTCCTAAACAAGTTGATTTTCTTGAAAAAATTCTAAAAATAATTTTGGGCCACAAAAGAGTTTAATAATCCTCAACGAAATTGATAGCAACAACCCCTACGAGTGTCTAGAGGCTATATCAAACATTCAAACTATTTAGAACCAAATAAATTCAACATGCAAGCTAGTTTTCATGGTCACCAAGAGCAGTAAAATAAGCAAAATATAAACCACTAAAACAAAAACTAATTGGGCCAATGGAGGAGTCAGATACCAAGGAGCAACCCCCCCCCCCCCCAAACAGTTTCGAAAAGGGAGCTCCAAGCAAAGAGATCAAAAATCTCAGCTTTCAGGGCAAGAACACGAGAACAAGAGCTACCACAATTTTTTCTGGAGGAAGAAGCAATGGGCGGGTGGAACAAGTGAGTGTGGTCCTGTGGGCCCCACAAGACTTCATGGCGCGAATAGGGGGTGGGCACGCCCTATTGTCTTGTGGACATCGAGTGCACCCCTCCTAGGATGTGTCTAGTGCCAAAAATTCTTAAATATTCAATAAAAAATTGTGTTAAATTTTTACGACATTCTGAGCACTTTTATTTCTGGGTCATTTTTTATTGCAAGGATAATTCAGAAAACAATATAAACATGGCATTTTACTTTATGAAACTATAATTAACAGAGAGTAAACTAGGGTTACAGAAGGTTGTGCTTAAGGAATTCATTGACCATATGCCCTTAAAAAATAAGCTATTAATAAGCTTGATCAGGTCTTATTAACAAACCATTTTCGAGTGACATAAAATTGAAGAACTTTTGTATAGCACTAGGTTACCTCAATTGGGATATGCATTGTCCCAACAATAAGAGTTTAGTATTTCTTTTCAGGAACCGGGAGAGGAAACTCGAAACTTCCAATAGTGATTGTCATAACTCTTTCAATGGAATTGAGGCTATTCACTTTATTCGCTTTCTTCGAAAAATATACCATATGCTCATTGCCATTAACATGAAAAGTGACTTTTCTTTTGTTATAATCAAGAACAGCCCCCGTAGTATTCAGAAAAGGTCTTCCAAGGATAACAGACATGTTGTTGTCCTCGAGCATATCAAGAATAACAAAGTCTGTCAAGATAGTAACGTTAGCAACCACAACAGGAACATCCTCAAAAATTCCGTCAGGTATTGCAGTTGATATGTCAGTCATTTGCAGAGAAATTTTAGTAGGTGTCAACTTACTCAAGTCAAGTCTTTTATATATAGGGAAAGGCATAACACTAACACCAGCTCCTAAATCACACAAGGCAATTTTAACATAATTGTTCTTAATAGAGCATGGTATAGTAGGTATTCCTGGATCTCGTAGTTTCTGAGGTATTTTTTCCTTAAAGGAATAGTTTGCGAGAATAGTAGAAATTTTAGCCTCGAGTATTTCCTTTTATTGGTGACAATATCTTTCATATATTTAGCATATGGAGGCATTTTCATGGCATCAGTCAATGGTACTTGCAAAAACAAAGGTCTAAGCAATTCAACAAAGCGATTGAAATTATCCTCATCCTTAGATTTTATAGCCTTACTAGGGAATGGCATAGGTTTTTTTAACCCATGGAGGATGACCGTCGGGATATGGAGGATCCTGTGTCACTTTACCCCCTCAAGTCATTACTCTAACAGCATGATCATTGATTTCTTTGTTCATTTCCTTAAGCAAATCATTTTGTGACTTAGAAACTTGTTCTAGCTGAGTATGAACCATAGATGAATGTTTACATAAGCCTTTAACATCATTAGCAATTCTAGACAACATATTACTCAAGTGTTCAATCATGATAACATTATGTTTCAATTGATCATTTATTTGCCTATTAAAGTTTTCTTGCTTAACAATAAAATTATCAAATTCATCCGAGCACTGACTAGGAGACTTATTATAAGGAATATCACCCTCATCAAACCTATAAAGAGAATTTACCTCTCTACCTGTGTAGGAATATCGAGTCCATGTATTTTTTCAATAGGTGGTAAATTCTTAACATCTTCAGACTTAATACATTTTTTCATAGATTTCTTTGCTTCTTGCATATCTTCTGGACTGAGGAATAGAATACCTATTTTCTTCAGAGTTGGCTTAGGTGGTGGTTCAGGAAGTGTCCAATCATCGGCATTTCTCCATAGATTATTTAATAATTCCTGAGCCTGCTCAACAGTTCGTTTCGTGAAAGCACAGCCAACATAACTATCTAGTTAGTCCCTAGAAGCATCGCTAGTCCATTATAAAAGATATAAAGTATTTCAATTTTTCTTGAGAGGATGATCAGGCAAAGCATTTAGTAGTTGGATAAGCCTCCCCCAAGCTTGAGGGAGATGCCCTTCCTCAAGTTGCACAAAGTTGTATATTTCCTGTAGCTTGTTTCTTATGAGTAGTAAACTATTTCTAAGTGAAGTAGTAAATCATATCCTAGGGACTACGCGCACAACCAGGAGCAAGAGTATTAAACCATTCTTTAGCATCACCCTTTAACAAGAAAGGAAACAACTTAAGAATATAGTAGTAGCAAATCATTTCCTCTTGAGCAAATAGGGTGGCAATATCATTCAATTTAGTAAGATGTGCCACAACAGTTTCAGATTCATAACCATGAAAAGGATCGGATTCTACCAAGGTAAGCAGTTCAGGATCAAAAGAGAATTCATTATCATTATCAGTAACAAAGATAGGAGAGGTTGCAAACTTAGGATCATATTTCATCATTTCATTCATAGTCTTTTCTTTCAGCTTACTTAGTAATTTTTTAAGATCCTGCCTATCATTACAAGGAAGAAATTCCTTAGCAATCTCCCCATCCATAACATAACCCTCAGGTATATTAAGCATTTTAATTCTAGTAGGAGAGCTAGGTGTAGCAGGTGAATCATAATTTTCATTAGTTTCATCATTTTCAAATTCTTTGGCTTTAGCAATTTGAGCATCAAGAAATTCACTTAGTGGCACAGGTTCAACAAGCAAAGTAGTAGCATCATCATGAGTATCATCTATAGTAGAAGCAGTGTCATCAATTACTTGCGACGTTAGATTGAATAGTAGGTGGTGGCATCGCAAGTCAACTTAAAACAGAAGGTGAATCAAGTGCAGAGCTAGATGGCACTTTCTTACATCTGCTCATCTTAGAAGGTATGATCTTGGTCTTAGAGTCTTTCAGATTCTTCATAGTGATCAGCAGATTTTAACTCCCAAGTGAACTTAACAAATAGAGCTATGCTCCTCGGCAACGGTGCCAGAAAAATACTCTTGATGACCCACAAGTATAGGGGATCGCAACAGTCTTCGAGGGTAGTATTGTGACGACCCCAGCTTAATCGTGCACTAATCATACACACAAATGCACACGATCAAGCCTAAGGACTCACTTGAAGATATCACAACACAACTCTAAAACATAAATAAATTCATACAAGCTTAATATTACAAGCCAAGGCCTCGAGGGCTCGAATACATAGCTCGATGGCATACAAGTGTCAGCGAAAGCGTCAGATATCTGGGTACAGATATATTACAGAACATAGAGATAAGCCTTCACAGAGGCGGGGCAAAATAAAACTATGATCGAAAAGGCGTGGGCCTCCTGCCCTGGACCCTCCAATCCTACTCTTGGTCGTCAGACGGCTCCTTGTAGTAGTAGTACTCTCCGGGCTGGTAGTAGTAGTGGTCGTCGACGGGGACATCTGGCTCAGGGGCTCCGTCGTCTGGATGCGACAAATGGATAAAGGGGGGAAAAGGAAAATAAAGCAAACGTGAGTACTCATCCGAAGTACTCAGCAAGCAAGGATCTACACTACATATGCAACATTTTCAAAGGGGGCCGTATATGTGGACTGGGCTGCAGAAATGCCAGAATAGAGGGGGAAAGCCTAGTCCTATCGAAGACTAGCATCTTCAACGGTCTCGCAGCATTAGAAGAGAGCAGAATAACATAATGTAAATTATAGCAGTAATGTCATCAACCTCGGCCAAAGATTCTTCCTCGACTCCTCGCGAGAAAGCAATCCCAGAGCCGTACTATCCAGTTCTCATCTCATGTCATGTTCTAGTTGTACCGATCGGGATACAACTCCGAGTGTCCGTTACCGTAGGACAGGCTATCGATAGAAGTTTCTTCCCTGCAGGGGCGCACCAACTTACCCACCACGCTCGCTTAACTCCGGCCAGACACACTTTTCTGGGTCATGCCCGGCCTCGGCTAAGCAACACGCCGCAACCCGACCAAATACTTAACAGAGAGGTCAGCATGCCGGTCTAACCTATGCCCCCAGTGGTCTTGGGCCTTCGCCCCGGGAACTCCTGCGCGTTGCGTGGGCGGCCGGAAGCAGACCTAGCAACCCCTTAATACAAGCGCGGTTGCGTAACCAGTCCAATCCAGCACGCGCCGCTCAGTCGCTGACGTCTATTAAGCTTCGGCTGAAGTATACGACGCAGAACGCCCATACTATGCCCACGTGATGGTTAGTGCTATCGGGCCAGAGGCCCCTCGGATCAAATATCCAAACCGTAGTGGATTAGGAGCGCGCGGTAATGAGCAGAGACTCACGATCGATGTGACCCCGTCACCCCGTCTCGAGGACTTGCGGCAAGGGCTAAGAATGCCCGGCCACGCCTCATAGTTATCTCGCGGGCACCTCTCAGGTCAACCCGACTCCACATCACTTCGCATTCATGCTCGTGCGGGTACCCCTCAGGGCCGACCCGTCTTTAGTATCATAGTATCATGGTTTAGTGTTCAGTCATAATAACCAAGTCTCAGTGTGTCTGACACCAAAGGGGAACCCTGAGGAATCACCCTCGATGGAATTCCCGCTCGATGATATCATCAAGGTGAACAAAGGAGGAATCACCCTCGAGGTCCACACTTGAGAGGTTGCGCGACGGCGTCGGTATCGGGGGTGGTGTAGGAGGAATCACCCTCGCTTACCACGACCGATTAACTAACCTACAAGGTTATCATCAGAAGTGCTGACGAGGTATCACCCTCGGCACTCGATAGTAACCCAGCAGTGTCGAGCAACATAGGGGGAAGTGACGTGCGGTGCCCGGGTCTGATCTTCGATCCCGTTGCTCGGGTCTTCTGAGAGTCCAGCGGGGCAGTCGGGACAAGTGGGTCTCTGATCAGGCTCTACCCATCCTATCTAAACAGTTTAGGATAATAGGCAGGTATCAACAGTAGGCTACAATTAAACAGGCTATGCAACAGATATAGGATGGTAACAGCAGCAGTAACATCTAATGCAAGCATAAGAGGGAAGAGATTAGGTGATATCGGAATGCTCAAAATAGGGGTGCTTGCATGTCTGCTCGATGGCAAGGGCAGGGTCGTCGGGGACGTAGTCGTACTCCGGAGCGGCGTCTGCCTCAGGAGCTACGGCAACGTCGGTGTCTACCGAAAGAGAAGAGGGGGGGGGGAAACAAGTAAATATAATGCAAACAGATGCAACACAGTGCGAGCGATGCTATGATGCAGTGCAGGGTTGCCTAAATATGCCTCTAAGTCATTTTAGTTATTTTTAGAATTAATTTGGGATTTATTAACCGGTGTGTATGCACTATTCATCGGCCGAAATCGAGCTCGGAGTTACGAGTTCTCCTACGTAGGAGGTTCCGACAGGGAAACAGACGGCATGATTAGACTCGTCTCGTCGTTCTGAGCAACTTTCATGTTTTAACTTTTTCGATCTGAGCTATGGTTTAAAAGTTATTAATTTTCGAAGTTTATTTGAATTTCTGGAATTATTTTTATTAACAGAATTGAATTATGACATCAGCATGATGTCATGCTGACATCAGCAAGTCAACAGCGACTGTACAAGTCAAACCTGACATGTGGGTCGGTCCAGTGGGACCCACATGTCAGCCTCTGTGACTTTAACAGTGAGTTAATCTAACTAACTGGATTAATTAGGGAGTGGGCCCCATCTGTCAGTGAGACAATTAGCATTTAGATTTATTTTTAATATCCTATTTAGTTAAATAGGCGCGCGGGCCCACTGGTCAGCGACTGGGCGCTGCCCAGTCAGCATTTGACTGGGTCAATGGGACCCAAGGGGCCTAGTGGCAGTGGCTGTGGGGAGGCCTACGTGTGCGGCCACGTCAGCGGCGCCGGAACTGCGCCGGAGTTGCCTCCAGCGACCATATTCAGCGGCGGCGCGCTCGGGAATGGCCGGAATTCATGCTCCGGCCACCGTTTTGCGCGCGCGAGGTGGCGTTCGAAAGAGGGGAGAGAGGCGCATCGCGTGGTGCTAACGGCTTCGCCGGAGATGGCCTAGAACGACGGCGGCGGCGTCGAGTGCGGCAGCCGGAGTTCGGCCAACAGCGGTTTGGGAGATGCGGGGCACGGTAGGAGCCGTGGACGGTCGTGTTCGACTCGCGGGAGTGCGGTGAGTGCAACGGTGAGCTTGGACGCGAGCTTGCGCGGCCGTAGCCACGGTGGCGACATGGCCGGTGGCGGGGAGCTTCGGCCCTCATGGCGATGGGGGCTCGGTCACGAATACGCAAAGAAAAACAGAGGGGAATCAACCGCAAGCTCACCAGAGGAGCACATGGAGGCTCGGTGATTGCTTAGGAGCAGCAGAACGCCGGCAATCGTCAGAGAAGCTCGTCGGAGCCGATGAGGAAGACGACGGGGCAGGGGGTGATGCAGTGGTGCTCGACTCCGTCCAGTGGCACGGGAAGGAGCAGCGGACGGCGACGGAACCTTAGGGCATCAGAGTGAGGTGAGGGGTGGCCGGTGGCTGCGGGATCGACGGGCGACGGCGGCGACTGCGCTCGGGATGAGCCGGATCGAGAGAGAGGAAGGGAACGGGGAGGAGTGGAGCTAGGGTTCGGTCGAGGGGAAGGACGAGGGGGCTCGGGGCGACCTTATCCCCGTCGGGGCGCCGTGGATGATCGACAGCGCGGCGCGGCGTCAGCGTGTCAGTACGCGCGAGCGACAGCAGCGGGAGGACGGAGATGAGTGCAGTGGTGGGCTGGTCAGATGGGCTCGGCTGCAGCACTGTGGATTCGGCCCAGGGCCAGGTAAGTTGCTCTGTTCCTTTCTTTTCTTTCTGTTTTCTCTTTTTATTTATTACCAGAGAGGGAAAAGTAATTAGTTGGGCATCCAATTGGTGTTGGGAAAATATGGAACTAGACCCAATAAATCCAACACAATTTTAGGCAGTGCCACAATTATTTTGGAGGCAAAAGGAATAGGTTAGGTATTATTAGGAATTGAAAAGACAAATTTAAATGCTGCTGGACTACTGTTGTAAATGTCCAGGGGCATTCTGGGAATTTATCTGAAGTTGGTTTCAATTCTATAATTACCTTAGGATTATTTGCAGCATTATGGACATTTTAGTTTCGCCATTTGAAGAAATATTTATTTGACTCCCATTTGTAATTTGAATTTGAAGTTGAAATATTTTCTAATGAAATTTTATTAGAGTGATCATGATGACATGGCAGGTTAAGTAGCTTAACCAGAGTGGGGTAACCTGGGGATGTTACAAGTATTTCACCCAAAATTATTAATTTGACACAAGGGGAGCCAAAGAATATTTATAAGCCTTAGTAGTTGAGTTGTCAATTCAACCACACCTGGAAAGTTACTTCTCTAGAGCAAAGTGTTTAGTAGTATAGTAGTATGGTAGTTTGATAGTAGCGGTAGCAGTAGCAATAGTAACCGTAATAGTGACAATAGCAATTGTAACAGTAGAAACTTAGCAAAGACAATATGAGCAAAGCGTTGGCATTGGATTAGCGATGGATATTTGTATGGATGACATTCATCATGTAACAGACACAACCTAGAGCGATACACAAGAGCTCAAATTCATCAATTCAATGTAGGCATATATTTCGTATATAGTCATACATGCTTATAATAAGAACTTGCATGACATATTTTGTCCTACCCTCCCATGACAACGGGGTCCATAAGAAAATCTAAGGGCAATTAAGGCCTCCTTTTAATAGAGTACCGGGTCAAAGCATTAACACATGGTGAATACATGAACTCCTCGAATTACAGTTATCCCCGGAGAGTATCCCAATTATTGTCACCTAGACGTCTACGATTCAGAACAATAACAAGTTCATATAACTAGCAGATAGGATAAAGCACTCAAATATATTAATGAAAACATAAAGGGTTCAGATCTGAAATCATGGCACTCGGGCCCTAGTGACAATCATTAAGCATAACAAAGTCATAGCAACATCAATCTCAGAACATAGTGGATACAAGGGATCAAGCCCTAACAAATTGACTCGATTACATGACAAATCTCATCCATCTCCATCACCGTCTAGCAAGCCTACGAAGGAATTACTCACTCCCGGTGGTGAGCATCATGGAATTGGCGATGAAGAAGGGTTGATGATGGCGATGGCGACGGATCCCCCTCTCTGGAGCCCCGAATAGACACTAGATTAGCCCTCCCAATGAAGAACAGAAGGTGGCGGTGGCTTCATATCGTAAAACGCGATGAAACCTCTCTTAATTTTTTCTTAGGAAGACGGTACTTATGGAGGTGGAATTAGGTCAGACGGAGCCATATGGGCCCCACAAGACATCAAGGCGCGCCTAGAGGGGTGGGCGCGCCCTGTTGCCTTGTGAGCAACTGGTGGCCCCTCTAGTGGATATTTGCGCCAATACTTTTTGTTTATTCAATGAAAATTCTCCGCCAAGTTTTGTCCAATTCCGAGAACTTCCATTTCTGCACAAAAACAACACCATGGTAGTTCTGTTGAAAACAGCGTCAGCCCGGGTTAGTTTCATTCAAATCATGCAAATTAGAGTCCAAAACAAGAGCAAAAGTGTTTGGAAAAGTCCATACGTTGGAGACATATCACAAACCACGATGGAGACGGGCTCCGACGACACCGCCCCGGCTCCGTGCCTCTTGTGCACGCCGGCTTCACCATGAAGCAGGCGCAGGCGCACTACAACGCCACCATGGCGAAGATGCAACCTGCACCGGCGCCTTTGTTGGCGTTCCAGCAGGCGCAAGAGGAATGGCGGTACAACCTATTCCTCCTTGGAGCAGCACCAGTTGGCGGAGGGCCAGATCTATAGTGAGCGCGCGAGTGAGGAGGCCGTGGCGGCCATGGACGTGGCGAACCCCAACTTCGTCGCGGAGCAGCATGCCATCTATGATGCCATGCCGTTCGTGCTCAAGCCGCCGCTTGCCAGGAAGCGGCCACCGCGGAGGCGTAGCTGCAGGCGACCACGGAGGAGAACAACGCCAGCTGTGCCTCCTACGCGCTGCCGACGAACTATCAGGCGGCCCGGTGGGACGACGACTGCGCCGACGCCACCATTTCCATCGTGGACCTCACTTCCACCGGCGACGGACAGGTTGCGGACTCCTCGAAGGATGAGTAGGCCACGGGATGCGGTAGGGCCTTGTGTCCCATGTCGGCAAGTCCGTCTCCCGTGTTCTACTCTTCCTCGCCGAAGACCGCACCTTCACTTCACACGTCTTATCGCCGGGGCTCATGGAGACGGCGCATGGAGGACGACACGGGCTTGAACGCCGGGCGCCGCCGCCGTAGGATAGGTTTAGGCTCGGGTCGGCTTTTTTTGTTTGTTCTAAATGTTCAAAATGTAATGAAAATTCGCCGTGTTTGCATGAATGTCGTCCGGTTTGTATGAAATCCGCCCATGTTCGCATGAATTTTATCCGGTTTGTTGAAAATTGTTTGCAATGTATGCGGCCAGTGTTGGATGGCCTCCCATATCCGTGTCTGCGGACTGGTTCCCTTCTGCCCATGAACGGATGCATGAGAAAATTTGCGGGTTGCCGTTGAAGATGCCCTTAATGCGTCCCTACACATGAGGCATTCTCGTGGTATCTTGGTGCATCTTCAATGAATGCACCAAATTGTTTATGGATGTTCGGCCCAGATAGTTCGGACACTTTTTGTCACTAGTAAATGTGTACGTGCAACGACACATTGATATTAGGTAATATATTAATTACACGTAAATATTAGGTAGGATATTATTTGCGTATTAATTATGTAATTAGCATTGGCAATAATATTTGGTATAATATTAACTGCACACTAAACGTGTTGAGCGCTCACCATTGAAACAGCCTGTGTCATTGGATTGATCTGATTTGACGACCGGGATTTGTTAGATCTGCCTCTTTGGATCTTTTTATATTGGTGTAGATGTAGATTCAATGAGATACGTCAAACGTCTATGGATACTGAAAAATGTTCGAAATCTCACAATCAGATACCAAACGTAGAAATGGAGGGGCAGTCCGGACCCCACCGCAAACCCAATTCTTCCTTTCATTCACTTCTATCTTATCTCTTCACTGTACACGGGGTGGACACCTGGTGCACCGAGTTGGATGGCATCTCTCCTGCTCGCTGTCCGCGGACATGTCGTCCAAACGTGTCCGCAAACATTTCGTGTGTTCATTTTGATGTACGCTATTGAAGATGGCTTAAGTGCATCTTCAACTTTGACTCTTAAATCGGACATTGTATCCGTCTGTGGATTGGTGGAGATCAGTCTATGGACAGTGATGCTTAGCCGGCCATCCAACCCTGTCCCCTAAAACTTTCGTTCAAGTCCATGTACTAATTGTGCTCGTGTATGTACATGTCTGAATCCATTGCTTCAAAGAAGAGATAAAAAACATTAGCACGGGCATTTCACCAAACACTTGCCGGGTGTGGTGACCCCTACCGGCGAGGCGGACGAATGAGAGGTCTGGACCGGCTGCAGGAGACAAGTGGCGTGGAGGCCGGGTGTAGCAGCCGAGGTCGTGAAGTTCCGAGAAGGGCTTGGCAGGCGGTGGGGGTGGAAGCGCGACGGCCTCAACGAGAAAGAAAGCGGATGTAGAGAAAGAGAAAATGATAGAGACACGGGGTTCGGGCGGGGGTTTTGATAGACCGAGGGTGTCAGAATCCTACGTGGCTGGCCTCCGGACTCCCGCAAAGCTCTTGATTTGCGGGAAAACGGATGACCGGACTGGTCTGCCGACCGATGTGGGAAGGTGTTGCATGATAAATTGCATATGAACATCTCGGTCCAGATACTTGGGGGGGTTTGAAGGTCCTACCCTAAGAGCATCTACAGCCGGACGCCTCATACCGGTCACAAACGCCGGAATGGCCCGCCCGGTCACTGACCGGTCACGTTTTTCTGATCCAGCCGGGCGCCTCAAACGACCCTTAACGCCCGGGCTGTCCAGCACTCCTCATATCCAGCCTAAATATTGGGGAGGGGGGGTATGGGGGCGCCCGGGCACGCCCGCCACGTCGGCCCGGCCCACCCCTACCCCACTCCGTCCCAACAAATATCCCCAATCCAGAAATCCTAGCTCACTCCACTCTCGATCCGTCTCTTCTTCTTCCCTCCGATTTCTCCGATTTGATCAACTCCGACCACTCCGGTGACTGTGGCCACCATGTCGAGCGCCGGCAGCCGCTCCTCCTCCGACTCCGACGAGGATCTAGCCCTCCGCATTGCCCTTGAGAGGTCCAAGGTGGACACGGGTGGCAGTTCCGGATCGACCTCGCCGCCGCAGCTAGGAAGCCGGCGCTGGCTCCTCCCGGCCCGCGCTTGGCTCCGCGCGGGCCGCGCAGTCCGCCCCCCCCCCCACGCCGTCCTCTTACCCCGCCGCCTGCTGCTCCCCCACGTGGGCAGCGGGGAGTGCTTGTGCCCGCCCCCGCGACGCCGGCCCGGGCACGCACGCCGGAGTCAAAGGTGCGAACTGCCCGCCGCAAGAGGCAGTGGGCAAGGGAGAGGGACGCGACGGAGATCTCTGTCCGCCGCCGCTGCGGGTTACCCGCGGAGCCCGACGAGGACGAGCGGTTCCTCGCGTGGGTCTACGCCGGTCGCTTACGACGGCGGAGACAGGTGCTCGGCGGCTCCGCCGGAAGAATGCGAAGGCTCTCCGGCTAGCTATCGAGCAATCCGAGCGCGAGGCCAAGGAGAAGGCGATGGAGGCGGCTCGGCTGGCCAAGCTCAAGCGGCAGCAGGACCGGGCCGTCCGCCTCAAGGGCCTCATCATCGTCTCCTCCTCTTCCGACGACAACGACGGCTCCTCGTCCGACAAGTCGGACGATCCTCCAGCAGCCGCCAACGGGTACAGCTGCGCCAACGACCAGAAGGGGAAGGGGCCGTCCCGGAAGTGGTGAAGATCCGCTTTGCTTCAATTTAATTTCAAGTTTTAGATGTAATTTCAAGTTGTCCGTCGTTTGAACTTTGGTGGTCGTTTGAACATCCGATCTTTTGGTGAAAGTATTGTGCTTGCCTGTGTCCGTTTGCTGATCTATGTACTTTGATCGACGTTGCATGATTTAGTATGAATATAGGGGATCGGATGAGATACACAGATGTGAACGACGCTATTTGAGGAGTGCCCGGTCATTGTCCATGGGACGCTCACACGTGTGGTGGGAGTGAAACCCGCCCACACGCCCTATAACACACAGACTGCGCCATGTCACCGCATGCATGCATGTGGGAATTATTTTGGATTTTCAGTTTTTAAAATGTTTTATCTCTTAAATGAAAAATCCGATTGAAGATCCGTTTTCACCATTAAATCCCTCGCGACGAGATCTTCGAAACTAGATCTCATATCAATATCTTTCGATAAATTTTTTTTGGGTTAAAAGTTGCCATGTCTATTGCACATGAATTGCCATGGTGTTTACACTGAAGTTGCCATGATATGTTTCAGCTATTTTCTTCTACATTTAAAAGTAAATTTTGAAATTTATAAAACAGGGAATTAAGAAACTAGACTTGCCATGAACCATAAACTAAATTTGCCATAATACATGCACTTAAAATTACCATGGTTCATACAAAAAATAATTTTCATGGTCAAAGTACTGGAGTTGCCATCATCAAAATACTAAAATTGCCATGCTCTACAAACTGAAATTGCCACATGGCAACTTTAGTTTAAGCACTATGGCAATTACAGTGTAAACATCATGGCAATTTTTTAAGAAGAAAAAATTCGTCGAAACATATCAACATGGGGTCTAGTTTTGAAGATCTCGTCGAGATGGATTTAATGGTGAAAACGGATTTTTAATTCGATTTTTTAATTAGGAGATAAAATATTTTTAAGCCGAAAAATCAAAAAGATTCCTGTTGATGTCATCTGTTCACATGTGGCAAAATGAGTGGTAAAAAAGACGTGTGGGCGATGTGCAAGATGCCACACGTGTGGGCGTTAGCTTTTTCCTATTTGTACTCATCGGATGTAGATGCTCTAAGCTCTCGTAAAATAGAGGGCTCCGACTTGGCCCACCTGCAGTTACACGTGATTTTTCTCCTGATTTCTCCTGCATGCACAGTATCAAAACAATTGTCCCTGCTGTGGTGGACCTCACCTCCGCGTGGACCAACTAGAGCTGGGCATCTGCCCGGATCAGCTGCCGCCGAGTGCATAGAGGCATTTCTCCAAGCACAAGGCATCTTATCTTTATCCCGTTTCAGCAGGGCAGGATGCTACGGCCAGCGGCTGCCGCCGTTTATCCGCCATCCTACTACGCCCCACCGCCGCGATTCCCAGAATTTCCAGCCCGACGACGCTCCGCCGCCATAGCCGTCCGGTGCGTGAACCGCGACACGCCCGATACCTCGAAGGCGAAGCTGAAGGTTGGCTCGCCGATCGTCATCACCGAGGAGCCGCCCATGCTCAAGACCGCCGCGTCAGTGCCGTCGCTCCGGCAGAACGCCGGCCGCGTCAAGCCCGGCGACGTAGGGAGGTAGCGCCCCTATACTCTATATACAAGCACTTTGCGTATGCGATGCCTCTGACGCCTGACATCCCCGCGGCGTTGCGCAGGATAATGGCGCGGAAGCCGAAGGACGTCTGGGCCGTGCGGCTCGCCGTCGGCACGTACCTGCTGGACGGGAAGCACTTCAAGCCGCTGGAGGTCGTCGAAGACGAAGGCGGTGACGATCAACCCCAAGATGAATGAGCATCAGATCCAGCAACAAACAGCAAAACATTCTTACATTTTTTTTTATGGTGCACAAACATGCAATTAATAGATTCAGGAACCAGGATGCACATTTCGGTTTCCCCGATAAAATAGTTGGAGCACACCAAACACAAACGAATAAGGGCTTTGTCTGGCTGAACATAGGTACAGACATAGAAGAGTGTGAATCGGTCATAGAACTATACAGATTGCACACACAGAAAAACAGTATCGTTAGGCCGCGGAGATCTTGGGTGTCAGGTCGTGCTCAAGAGTTACTTCTTCCATGGCTGTTTAATCCCGATCACGGTGCAAACCGATATCAGCAGAAGGATCAGGAGAATGATGATGACACAGCACATCCACCTTCTCGAGTCCTTCTGCAGCTTCTTTGCCTTCTGGAGAGCACCCACACCTTGCTGTATGTGGTCGGTAGCATTTGAAACCTTGGAAAAAAATGGTGCGAACCGACATCTCGTTAGCTTGCTTTATAAAATCGGTTAGAACAAGCTGTTTTCAGAAGTTGTCTTACATGTGTCTCTATGTGGTTGATCACTCATGTCTCCTTGAGACTCAACCAATACTGCCATATCCAGGGATATCTACAAGGCAAAACCAAGGAAATATCTGCAGGATTGATTCTCTCAATACCTGCATCGGAGGGTAACATATTACCCCCAGTCCTGATTACCCCCCTGGCCCTGCCATTCACATATGCATGGTGTGAACTATAAAATTGCATAAGAGCTTATGCAAATGAAAGGTAACCTGCTGCAACTCCAGAAGCTTCCTCTCTAGATCTCTTACAGCGTCATGCCGCTCCTATATCTCAGCAGCAGTATCCAATATCTGGAAGATGGAAGATTATCCTGATGAGATTTTGATGCAAGTAATGACCAAGTTATAACTCATATACCTGGCCTCTCCCCTGCTGTTGAACCGCATCTTCGAAAATTTGCTCGCTTCGCCCTGTCTCCATTAAATCGTCAATTGTCTGCGGGTTTCAAAGTAACAAAGGAGGCACACTGTAAGATAAATAATAGAAGAAAAAAAACATGGCAAATCAAAGCACAAATTTAACCATGGATTTTTTTTTGCGACTATACCTCTTCATCAGGGCGATTACCAGTTACAGTAAATACCCTTCTTTCAACAACTTCACGGTACTCCTGCCGGATTGATTCTCTCAATACCTGCCAGATGGTAACAACACCGTATTACTCACATAGTTTCAAGATTGCATTATATTACTATATCTTCAGAGACATCAGGCTTATAGCATACTATCAATCTGCCATAATGGCTAAGAAACATTCTTGTAAAGTTAATGAAAGTCGAAAGGTGGACAATCTGCAAAACATAGTTCAGTAGTATCTTTCTTTTACTTTTTATAACAAATAAGCATCAATGAAGCCACTTCCACCACTTATGAAGAGCTAGATGTTCAGAATTCATAGTGGATGCCTGGATGGCTCTAAAGTATGTCTATATACATCCGTATGTAGCCCATAGTGGAAGCTCTAAAAGGCCTTATATTTAGGAACGGAGGAAGTATGGGTCCGACCACTTTGGGTCTATTATACGCAGTCTTTCCCTACATTTCTGCAAGAGCCTATTTCCATTACTTGAACCCGTGACCTCATGGACACAAGACAACAACTTTACCACTGCGCCAAGGCTCCCCTTCTCTATCTATTATATACTAAAAGCACAATATGAGTCAAAAATACCACGTTAATCAAAAAATACCGGCCCTTCATCTGATGGACCATTATATATAAAGGAGTTGCAACCGCTCAATCTTCGTACCATGTAAAGTTAAAGAAATTACCCACCTATGCCATGCAAGCATCTGACCTAAAGCATTATCCTCTCCATCCCTGATTGGGAAGAAAGAAAGAAAACCTCTGTTGCGCACTCTCCCCTAAATC
Organism: Thinopyrum elongatum; assembly: GCA_011799875.1. NCBI lineage: Eukaryota > Viridiplantae > Streptophyta > Magnoliopsida > Poales > Poaceae > Thinopyrum > Thinopyrum elongatum. The sequence continues at coordinate 566,221,543 of CM022303.1, forward strand.
TCCGGCGGCCGCTGCAAAAAAAAAAAGAGTATTCGCCTGCCGCGGCAAATCCTATCTGAAGCGACGGCGCTAGTAACCCTAGCTGGAAGTGGGAACCCAAGCGAGAGAGGAGATCGCGCATGAGAGATGAAAAAGGGGCCCAATCCACACGTTTTTCCTTCTCTCTCTCTCTCTCTCTCTCTCTCTCTCTCTCGATTGCACAGTAATGCTATGATGACGTGGACAATGCCAGGGAGCTCCCTACAATTCGCTCCTGCTGGATGTAATGTTTTTCTTCTTTCGAGGTAAATGATGAAAAGGGTTATTCTTCTAGTAGAAGAAGGAAAGGGGATTAGATGATTTGCCATGCTTTATCAGGTGTTTGATGATTTGCCCCAGGATTGTCTCAATGGCGAGTGGCCCCGGCCCCATCCGTCAAACCAGGGGTGGGGGGGGGGGGGGGGGGTCAAATGATCAAAGTGAAAGGTAAAGTGTGGGTTAAGATCTAATTTCTTTTTAACTCAGAAAAATGGAACTTCCAAAAATAATTTTGGCATCTACTCCCTCCCTCCCTCCAAAAGTAATTAGCTAAAATGTCTTATAGTATTAGGGAACGGAGGGAGTAATTACCTGTGCATCCTATATTCCCTTCCTTTTGTTTTCTAACGTATCTAGAAATCATGAGATAATTACTCCCACATTATATAAGCATCACTTTCACATTTTTGGGAAAAGCTGAAGGAAAAAGAGTAAATACACTGGAGTGCCTAAACTTCCGTTCGGGCGGTCACTTTGATACTAAACTTGTAGAATACATGAAACACGTGCTCGAACTTGACTCAGCGTGTAAATATGATGGCTCCTCCCGTATCCAGCCATATGACCTGCTCATGTGGTGCGCCAGCACGGCAATGACCCACATGTCAGTGACCGGGAGCGGGGCAGGCGTTGGGTGAGAGTTTGATGGATTTTTTCAGAAAACCCCCTCGCTATATATTTAGTTACCGAGAAAAGCCTCATAGTTAACTTTGAGCAGGTCAATCTTGGGAGAGGGGCTAGGCGGAGCGCAATTGTTCCTCCACGAGTGGCTCGGTGGGGCGTTGTTATTTCTCCACGAGAGGGCTGGGCGGGGTGTTGCCACTCCTCCGTGAGGCATTGGCTCTGGACGTGTGATTGTTGTTGCTTCACAAGGTGTTACTACTGGGTGTGTTGTTGTTGCTCGCATCAACCTCCTGGATTTCCTCCTCGAAAGCGTAAGCATGTGGCCCAATCCCTTGCTCTTATTGTTTCTCATCTCCTAGGGTGTTGTTCTAGGTTTGTTGATCCTTTCATTCTTCCATGTTGTTTGACACTGCTTAGGTGATAGTTGGTTTCCTTATGTGAGTACGTCTGAAACGGCCTCGAAATGCAAAAAGCATAGGGTACACATTGGCTGCGCCGTTTTTAATATACTGGTGTATGTTTTAGATTGACTGTTGTTGGTTATTTGGATGTACCTATGCATTATCTTATTAGTTTCCGCATGTCGTCTTAGCGCATTGCTGTCAAAGGAACCCTGCCGAAAAATTGGCAAGATTTTCCAGCTGCAATTGCTAAGTCCCTTAAAGGTATATATAGGCCATGCCTATGGCGATTTGATTAATCTAGTTGTCTTAACATGTTCATCGTCATGTGCTTTACGTTTCTATCTCCGTGTTCTTGGGGTTGCTAGCTTCATATATGCAGATAGCTGCGGCTCTCCAGAGTTCTTGTGCCGATATTGTGGCGCCTCTTTCTCGTTTGCCATTTTGATGGAACTTCCCATGAAAAAAATCCTTGAGAATATACATTAGTACAATTGTATGTTCGCATTCACTTCGATGGGTGGTATCCTCGGCAAAAGAAAAACGTAACTCCAAAAAAAATATGAACAGTAACTTTGATATAGTATCGATTTTGTTTTTTCCCGTCCAAAATACAACGGTAGTCATTCCTTCGCGAAAATTTTCAGGCGAGTATTACACCGAGTCATATTTGTTACAAAAGAAGTTTCAGATTTTTTTTTTACCCATTTGCTATTTCCGTCGTAGCTATGACATATTCTTTTTTTTAGGGGAAGCTACGACATATTTTGGCATTGTTACGATCCATCGCCGTTTCATCCAGCCCGTATATTCACAAATTAGCCGCGCATGCTCTCTGTCACACCAAGGAAGAAGCTCTTTTGAGGTCATAAATCAAGAACACGGAACACTGGCGCAGCCATGTGAAAGGTGCCGTAGTACTAACACGTACCACTGCCACGCGAGGAACGCCGTTCCCGCGGATCGCCGTCGACGGGGCGTCCAGCCGCTGCAAATTTTCGTGTTTTGACCCTTCCGTTGAAGTTTATCCAGATCTGATCCCCGTTCGAAATATTTTTGAAATCTGACCATTTTCCTACCACCAGGAAGCTCGGCAGTAGGATTACCTAGCCTACCGCCAGCACCTTTGGCGGTAGGGTAACGGCAGCCGCCGTCCCGTCAACGGTCAGATGCTAACCTGGCAGACGACCTACCGCCAGAGGCTTCGGCGATAGGATGTGCAACCCTACCGCCACGAGACCCGACGGTAGGGTGTGCAACCCTACCGTAGAATAACTGCCACTTCTGGTCACAGTACGCAGAGCCGTGGAGTGAGGCTCCGTACCGCCGGGGCTCGTGGCGGTAGGGCTTGATCATAGTGCATTTTTTGCACAGAACTTTGATTTTGTCTTCAATATTTTTGCCACAACAATTTCATACACTTAAAAACAATAATACCAAATAGCACACATGCACACATCCACACATGTATAAACTAAGAAACATAATAGTTCACGAAACATCGCACACATCCACACATGTAGCAAAAAGTGTTACATAGCAAATGGTTCAACAAATACCAATTAGTTTCACGAAGCCAACATAAGAAGTTTAACTAGTTCAACGGTTCTGGACAACATAAAAAGTTTCACTGCCTCCTTCCCCTCTTCGAGGTACGGTCCTCGTTGTTCTTTGATCGCTTCTCGGCCACCTTCTTCTTGCAGTGAGGAGGACGCGGTTTCTGAAATGGGGATGGACTTGCCCAATCCCTCTTCGGCGCATTCCTCTTCTCAAGCTGGGTTGTCTGAGTTGGTGGAGGTCCTTCATCGTCGGCTTACTCCTCCTCCTCATCGCTCTGTTCCTCTTCTTCCCCATGTTCTTCTTCTGCTCGCTCCTCGTCCTCTTCTTCATCTTCACTTTCTTCGTTCTCGTACTCCTCCTCGTCCTCTTGAACCACCCTTGACGACGAGGGGCCTGGCTCGATGAAGCAAGGCTATGCATCGGTGCTGCAGGAGCAAAAGCATCAGCAGAGGAGGTAGCGCACCCAAGCAGGCCCACAAGCTTGCGACATTTGTTGACGAACTTCTGCAATAAGAACGAAACAAGAACATAATATGGATCAAGTTTATGGTTAAAAACAAAAATGAACTTAAGAAAGAATGTAATTGTAGGAGACTCGATGTTACCTTCACTGTTCCCCTCAACTTGTTCTCACTATCTCGAGTCCCAGAGATAGAACTTAGCGCATCCGAGGCTTCAAAAATGCTTTTGTTCAGCTCCGAAGACTGCAAAACAATAAATGAGTCACACTCACTAAAGTAGATTTCATCCAACCGTCGGTTGAAAACAGATAAAAACAACTTACCACTCTGTTCATGAGGGGTCTCTACTCCCTAAATCCGCCTTTAAGCTCTCTGATGCTCTCATTGTAGGCTTCATTCTCGAAGGCGTCATCGTACAGTTCTTCGGCATCTGCTGTCGTCCACTGGGGCCTCAGGTGTAGACGATGCTTGATGCCATCGTCGTACCACAGCAGGTGATCCTCGTGAAGGAAATATGCCCTAGAGGCAATAATAAAGTTGTTATTTTATATTTCCTTATTCATGATAAAGGTTTATTATTCATGCTAGAATTGTATTGATCGAAAACTTAAATACATGTGTGAATACATAAACAAATACTGTGTCCCTAGTAAGCCTCTACTAGACTAGCTCGTTGATCAAAGATGGTTAAGATTTCCTAACCATAGACATGTGTTGTCATTTGATAACGGGATCACATCATTAGGAGAATGATGTGATGGACAAGACCCATCCGTTAGCTTAGCATAATGATCGTTCAGTTTATTGCTATTGCTTTCTTCATGTCAAATACATATTCCTTCGACTATGATATTATGCAACTCCTGGATACCGGAGGAATACCTTGTGTGCTATCAAACATCACAACGTAACTGGGTGATCATAAAGATGCTCTACAGGTATCTCCGAAGGTATCTGTTGAGTTGGCATAGATCAAGACTAGGGTTTGTCACTCTGAGTATCGGAGAGGTATCTCTGGGCCCTCTCGGTAATACACATCATAAGCTTGCAAGCAAACGCCTAAGGAGTTAGTCACGAGGTGATGTATTACGGAACGAGTAAAGATACTTGCCGGTAACAAGATTGAACTAGGTATGAAGATACCGACGATCGAATCTCAGGCAAGTAACATACCGATGGACAAAGGGAATTACATATGTTGTCATAACGGTTCGACCGATAAAGATCTTCGTCGAATATGTAGGAGCCAATATGGGCCTCCAGTTTCGCTATTGGTTATTGACCGGAGAGGTGTCTCGGTCATGTCTACATGGTTCTCGAACCCGTAGGGTCCGCACGCTTAACGTTCGTTGACGATATAGTATTATATGAGTTATGTGATTTGGTGACCGAATGTTGTTCGGAGTCCCGGATGAGATCACGGACATGACAAGGAGTCTCGAAATGGTCGAGAGGTAAAGATTGATATATAGGACGATGGTATTTGGACACCGGAAGTGTTTCGGGGGGTACCGGGTACTTATCGGGTCACCGGAAGGGGTTCCGGGCACCCCCGGCAAAAGATATGGGCCTTATGGGCCAAGAGGGGAAACACACCAGCCACAAGGGGCTGGTGCGCCCCCCATATGGGTCGGCCAAGGTAGAGAAGGAAAGGAAAGAAAGGGAATAGGATTCCCCCTTCCTTCCTCCTCCCCCCTCTTTCCTTCCCCCTCCGATATATATGGCAGGGGGGCGCGGCTTGGGCGGAGCCCAAGTAGGATTCGGTCCTACTTGGGGCGCCTCCTGGCCTCTCCCCTCCCCCTCCCACCTATATATATGTGGGAGGGAGGCGCCTAGCACACACCAGATCAATTGTTAGCCGTGTGCGGCGCCCCCCTCCACCGTTTACACCCCCGGTCATATTTTCGTAGTGCTTAGGTGAAGCCCTGCGAGGATCACTTCACCATCAGCGTCACCACACCGTCGTGCTGACAGAACTCATCTACTACCTCGACAACTTGCTGGATCAAGAAGGCGAGGGACGTCACCGAGCTGAACGTGTGCAGAACGCGGAGGTGCCGTACGTTCGGTACTTGATCGGTTGACGTGAGAAGAAGTTCGACTACATCAACAGCGTTGTGAAATGCTTCCGTTTACAGTCTACGAGGGTACGTAGACACACGCTCCCCCTCGTTGCTATGCATCTTCATGAATAGATCATTGCGTGTGCGTAGAATTTTTTTTGTTTTTCCATGCAACGTTTTCCAACAGTGGTATCAGAGCCAGGTCTATGCGTAGATGATATGCACGAGTAGAACACAAAGAAGTTGTGGGCGGTGATGTTCATACTGCTTACCATCAACGTCTTATTTTGGTTCGGCGGTATTGTGGGATGAAGCGGCCCGGATCAACCTTACATGTCCACGTACATGAGACCGGTTCCACCAACAGACATGCAACTAGTTTTGCATAAAGGTGGCTGGCGGATGTCTGTTTCTCCTACTTTAGTTGAATCGAATTTGACTGCGGCTGGTCCTTGAAGAAGGTTAAAACAGCAAACTTGATAATTCACCATTTTGGTTTTTGCCGTAGGTAAGAATGGTTCTTACTAGAAGCCCGTAGCAGCCACGTAAAACTTGCAAAAACAAAGTAGAGGACGTCTAATTTATTTTTGCAGGGCATGTTGTGATGTGATATGGTCAAGACATGATGTGATATACGTTATTGTATGAGATGATCATGTTTTGTAAGTTATCGGCAACCGGCAGAAGCCTTATGGTTGTCTCTTTATTGTATGAAATGCAATTGCCATGTAATTGCTTTACTTTATCGCTATGCGTTAGCAATAGTTGTAGAAGCAATAGTTGGCGAGACGACCACGACGCAACGATGGAGGTCAAGGTGTCGAGCCGGTGACGATGGAGATCATGACGATGCTTTGGAGATGAAGATCAAAAGCATGAGATGATGATGGCCATATCATGTCACATATTTTGATTGCATGTGATGTTTATCTTTTATGCATCTTATTTTTCTTAGTACGGCGGTAGCATTATAAGATGATCCCTTCACTAAATTTCAAGGTAAAAGTGTTCTCCCTGAGTATACACCGTTGCTACAGTTCATCGTGTTGAGACACCACGTGATGATCGGGTGTGATAGACTCTACGTTCATATACAACGGGTGTAAGACAGTTTTATACATGCAGAATACTTGGGTTAAACTTGACGAGCCTAGCATGTACAGACATGGCCTCGAAACACTGGAGATCAAAAGATCGAACGTGAATCATATAGTAGATATGATCAACATAGAGATGTGCACCATTAATGACTACCCCATCTCACGTGATGATCGGACATGGGTTAGTTGATATGGATCACGTATCACTTAGATGACTTGAGGGATGTCTATTTAAGTGGGAGTTCTTAAGTAATTTGATTAATTGAACTTAGTTTATCATGAACTTAGTCCTGATAGTATTTGCATATCTATGTTGTAGATCAATGGCCCGTGCTACCGTTCCCTTGAATTTTAATGCGTTCCTAGAGAAAGCTAAGTTGAAAGATGATGGTAGCAACTATGCGGACTGGGTCCATGATCTGAGGATTATCCTCATTGCTGCACAGAAGAATTATGTCCCTGAAGCACCGCTAGGTGACAGACCTATTGCAGGAGCAGATGCAGACGTTATGAACGTTTGACAAGCTCGATATGATGACTACTTGATAGTTTAGTGCGCCATACTTTACGGCTTAGAACCGGGACTTCAAAAACGTTTTGAACGCCACGGAGCATATGAGATGTTCCAAGAGCTGAAATTGGTATTTCAGAATCATGCCCGTGTCGAGAGGTATGAGACCTCTGACAAGTACTTTGCCTACAAGATGGAGGAGAATAACTCAGCCAATGAGCATGTGCTCAGAATGTCTGGGTACTACAATCGCTTGAATCAAGTGGGAGTTAATCTTCCAGATAAGATAGTGATTGACAGAGTTCTCTAGTCACTATCACCAGACTACTAGAACTTCGTGATGAACTATAATATGCAAGGGATGACGAAAACGATTCCCGAGCTCTTCGCAATGCTGAAATCGACGAAGGTAGAAATCAAGAAAGAGCGTCAAATGTTGATGGTTATCAAGACCACTAGTTTCAAGAAAAGGGCAAGGGAAAGAAAGGGAACTTCAAGAAGAATGGCAAGCAAGTTGCCACTCCCGTGAAGAAGCCCAAAGCTGGACCTAAGGCTGAAACTGAGTACTTATACTGCAAAGGGAATGGTCACTAGAAGCGGAATTGCCCCAAATACTTGGCGGATAAGAAGGATGGCAAAGTAAACAAAGGTATATTTGATATACATGTTATTGATGTGTACTTTACTAGTGTTCGTAGTAACCCCTGGGTATTTGATACCGGTTCAGTTGCTAAGATTAGTAACTCGAAACAGGAGTTACAGAATGAACAGAGACTAGTCAAGGGTGAGGTGACGATGTGTGTTGGAAGTGATTCCAAGGTTGATACGATCACCATCGCACACTCCTTCTACCTTCGGGATTAGTGTTGAACCTAAGTAAATGCTATTTGGTGTTTGCGTTGAGCATGAATATGATTGGATCATGTTTATTGCAATACGGTTATTCATTTAAGTCATAGAATAATTGTTATTCTGTTTACATGAATAAAACCTTCTATGGTCATACACCCAATGTGAATGGTTTATTGAATCTCGATCGTAGTGATACACATATTCATAATATTGATGACAAAAGATGCAAAGTTGATAATGATAGTGCAACATATTTGTGGCACTGCCGTTTAGGTCATATTCGTGTAAAGCGCATGAAGAAACTCCATGGAGATGGACTTTTGGAATCACTTGATTATGAATCATTTGATACTTACGAACCATGCCTCATGGGCAAGATGACTAAAACTCCGTTCTTCGGAACAATGGAACGAGCTAATGACTTATTAGAAATAATACATACCGATGTATGCGGTCTGATGAGTGTTGAAGCACGTGGCGGGTATCGTTATTTTCTAATCTTCACAGATGATTTAAGTAGGTATTGGTATATCTACTTAATGAAACACAAGTCTGAAACATTTGAAAAGTTCAAAGAATTTTAGAGTGAAGTGGAGAATCATCGTAACAAGAAAATAAAGTTTTTACGATCTGATCGCAGAGGCGAATATTTGAGTTACGAGTTTGGCCTTCATTTAAAACAATATGGAATTGATTCACAACTCACGCCACCTGGAACACTACAGCGCAATGGTGTGTCCGAACGTCGTAACCGTACTTTATTAGATATGGTGCGTTCAATGACGTCTCTTACCGATTTACCACTACCGTTTTGGGGTTATGCATTAGAAATAGCTGCATTCACGTTAAATAGGGCACCGTCTAAATCCGTTGAGACGACACTGTATGAACTATGGTTTGGCAAGAAACCTAAGCTGTCGTTTCTTAAAGTTTGGGGATGCGACGCTTATGTTAAAAGGCTTTAGCCTGATAAGCTCGAACCTAAATCGGAGAAGTGCGTCTTCATAGGATACCCTAAGGAAACTATTGGGTACACCTTCTACCATAGATCCGAAGGCAAGATCTTTGTTGCTAAGTTTGGATCCTTTCTAGAGAAGGAGTTTCTCTCGAAAGAAGTGAGCGGGAGGAAAGTAGAACTTGATGAGGTAATTGTACCTTCTCTCGAATTGGAAAGTAGCACATCAGAGAAAACCGTTCCCGTGATGCCTACACCAACTAGAGAGGAAGCTAATGATGATGATCATGAAACTTCAGATCAAGTTACTACTGAACTTCGTAAGTCGACCAGGGCATGATCCGCACTAGAGTGGTACGGTAATCCTGTTCTGTAAGTCATGTTACTAGAACAAGGCGAACCTACGAACTATGAAGAAGCTATGATGAGCCCAGATTCCGACAGATGGCTTGAGGCCATGAAATCTGAGATAGGATCCATGTATGAGAACAAAGTATGGACTTTGGTGGACTTGCCCGATGATCGGCAAGCCATAGAGAATAAATGGATCTTCAAGAAGAAGACTGACGCTGATGGTAATGTTACTGCCTACAAAGCTCGACTTGTCGTAAAAGGTTTTCGACAAGTTCAAGGGGTTGACTACGATGAGACTTTCTCACCCGTAGCGATGCTTAAATCTGTCCGAATCATGTTAGCAATTGCCGCATTTTATGATTATGAAATCTGGCAAATGGACGTCAAAACTGCATTCCTTAATGGATATCTTAAAGAAGAGTTGTATATGATGCAACCAGAAAGTTTTGTCGATCCTAAAGGTGCTGACAAAGTGAGCAAGCTCCAGCGATCCATCTATGGACTGGTGCAAGCATCTCGGAGTTGGAATATACGCTTTGATGAGGTGATCAAAGCATATAGTTTTATACAGACTTGCGGTGAAGCATGTATTTACAAGAAAGTGAGTGGGAGCTCTGTAGCATTTCTGATATTATATGTGGATGACATATTGTTGATTGGAAATGATATAGAATTTCTGGATAGCATAAAAGGATACTTGAATGAGAATTTTTCAATGAAAGACCTCGGTGAAGCTGCTTATATATTGGGCATCAAGATCTATAGGGATAGATCGAGACGCTTAATAGGACTTTCACAAAGCACATACCTTGATAAAGTTTTGACGAAGTTCAAAATGGATCAGTCAAAGAAGGATTTCTTGCCTGTATTGTAAGGTGTGAAGTTGAGTAAGACTCAAAACCCGACCACGGAAAAAGATAGAGAGAGAATGAAAGTCATTCCCTATGCCTCAGCCATATGTTCTATAAAGTATGCCATACTGTGTACCAAACCTATTGTGTACCTTGCCATGAGTTTGACAAGAGGGTACGATAGTGATCTAGGAGTGGATCACTGGACAGCGGTCAAAATTATCCTTAGTTACCTAAGAGGACTAAGGAAATGTTTCTTGGTTATGGAGGTGATAAAGAGTTCGTCATAAAGGGTTATGTTGATGCAAGCTTTGACACTGATCCGGATGACTCTGAGTCTCAGTCTGGATACGTATTGAACATGGGAGAAATTAGCTAGAGTAGCTCTATGCAAAGCACTGTAGACATAGATATTTGCAAAATACATACGAATCTGAATGTGGCAGACCCGTTGACTAAACCTCTCTCACAAGCAAAACAAGATTATTCCTTAGTACTATTTGGGTGTTAATTACATGGCGATGTGAACTAGATTATTGACTCTAGTAAACTCTTTGGGAGTTAGTCACATGGCGATGTGAACTATGGGTGTTAATCACATGGCGATGTGAACTAGATTATTGACTCTAGTGCAAGTGGGAGACTGAAGGAAATATGCCCTAGAGGCAATAATAAAGTTGTTATTTTATATTTCCTTATTCATGATAAAGGTTTATTATTCATGCTAGAATTGTATTGATCGGAAACTTAAATACATGTGTGAATACATAAACAAATACCGTGTCCCTAGTAAGCCTCTACTAGACTAGCTCGTTGATCAAAGATGGTTAAGGTTTCCTAACCATAGACATGTGTTGTCATTTGATAACGGGATCACATCATTAGGAGAATGATGTGATGGACAAGATCCATCCGTTAGCTTAGCATAATGATCGTTCAGTTTATTGCTATTGTTTTCTTCATGTCAAATACATATTCCTTAGACTATGAGATTATGCAACTCCCGGATACCGGAGAAATACCTTGTGTGCTATCAAACGTCACAACGTAACTGGGTGATCATAAAGATGCTCTACAGGTATCTCCGAAGGTATCTGTTGAGTTGGCATAGATCAAGACTAGGATTTGTCACTCCGAGTATCGGAGAGGTATCTCTGGGCCCTCTCGGTGATACACATCATAAGCTTGCAAGCAAATGACTAAGGAATTAGTCACGAGGTGATGTATTACGGAACGAGTAAAGATACTTGCCGGTAACGAGATTGAACTAGGTATGAAGATACTGACGATCGAATCTTGGGCAAGTAACGTACCGATGGACAAAGGGAATTACGTATGTTGTCATAACGGTTCGACCGATAAAGATCTTCGTAGAATATGTAGGAGCCAATATGGGCATCCAGATTTCGCTGTTGGTTATTGACCAGAGAGGTGTCTCTGTCATGTCTACATAGTTCTCGAACCCGTAGGGTCCGCACGCTTAACGTTCGTTGACGATATAGTATTATATGAGTTATGTGATTTGGTGAACGACTGTTGTTTGGAGTCCCGGATGAGATCACGGACATGACGAGGAGTCTCGAAATGGTCGAGAGGTAAAGATTGACATATAGGACGATGGTATTTGGACACCGGAAGTGTTTCGGGGGGTACCGGGTACTTATCGGGTCACCGGAAGGGGTTCCGGGCACCCCCGGCAAAAGATATGGGCCTTATGGGCCAAGAGGAGAAACACACCAGTCACAAGGGGCTAGTGCGCCCCCCATTTGGGCCGGCCAAGGTGGATAAGGAAAGGGGAAGAAGGAAAAGAAAGAAAGGGAATAGGATTCCCCCTTCCTTCCTCCTCCCCCCTCTTTCCTTCCCCCTCCGATATATATGGCAGGGGGGGGGGCTTGGGAGGATCCCAAGTAGGATTCGGTCCTACTTGGGGCACCTCCTGGCCTCTCCCCTCCCCCTCCCACCTATATATATGTGGGAGGGGGCGCCTAGCACACACCAGATCAATTGTTAGCCGTGTGCGGCGCCCCCCTCCACCGTTTACACCCCCGGTCATATTTTCATAGTGCTTAGGCGAAGCCCTGCGAGGATCACTTCACCATCACCGTCACCACACCGTCGTGCTGACGGAACTCATCTACTACCTCGACGACTTGCTGGATCAAGATGGCGAGGGACGTCACCGAGCTGAACGTGTGCAGAACGCGGAGGTGCCGTACGTTCGGTACTTGATCGGTTGACGTGAGAAGAAGTTCGACTACATCAACCGCGTTGTGAAACGCTTCCGCTTACGGTCTACGAGGGTACGTAGACACACTCTCCCCCTCGTTGCTATGCATCTCCATGAATAGATCATTGCGTGTGCGTAGAATTTTTTTTGTTTTTTCATGCAACATTTCCCAACACCTCGTACTCATTCCAGTCCATCACTTTCCTCTCCACATCTTTGCGAGTTTTCCACTCGTTCCATTCCTTCACGTATCTCGCATGTTGCTCTTCCCAATCTATGATCGACTGATTCTTCTGCCTGCTCATCCTGCAATGCATAAGAAAGAATGTAGAACACCATTAGAAAGAATGTAAAACATCAAAGCAAAAGTTGGTATCGATGAGACTGCCTGGTGGTACTCACAAGTGTAGGTTGTAGCCACCAGTATCGGTGACGATGCTGGCTGGTGGTGTACGTTGCGCCTTACCAAATTGCGTGGCAACGCGCTGTGGCAAGTGGTACTCGACGGCATAGACACAAATCATGGGCACGATGCACCGCCAGAGAAGCCGGTCCTTCTTGCATATCATGTTCAACTCGAACCCCCATTTTCATCATCATCATACGGTCGCCAATTAACCTAGTACCAAACAATGGTAAGCTCAAGTGAAAGTGTCATCGAAAACATTCAAAATCTAGTTCTTATACCTGGAAAGGCGTCAGAGCATCAAGCTCGTTGCTGAAGACCTTGTACAAGGCCTTGGATTTGCCCGTATAGACACCCACCATGTCCCAAGCGTATGCGACGGTCAGGTACCGATCATCTTCGTCATCTTCGCCATAGTCAGTCCATGCACGCGAGCGCAGCTTCTCCGGACGCCCCACCGGGATTCGCTCCCACATCCAAATGGAGAGGCCCCATACACATCCACACATACCGGACGTATCTTCCGCCCTCTGGGTTGCGCCGTCAAGCTACAAAACAAGTATAGATGGTAAGATGACATAATCTAAAGCAGCACACGTCCATGATATTTGAATTAATGTGATATTCACTTACCGAACGGTATAGGTAGGCGAGGACGGCGGCCCCCCAGCTGTACCCCGCATCCCAGTCCTTTAGGAAGTCGAGATACATCCATAGGGCAGTGTCCCCAGAGCAGTCTGGAAACACTACCTCCATGAGAATATACCACAGGTAGGCCTTGGCATACTGCTCCACCACCCGGGGTTCGGCACCTTCCGGGCACTTGCTCCGGTACTTCAGGAGCCAGGGCAGCGGTACGCCGGAAGTCCGGTTATTCTGCGATGGGGGGGGTGGGGGGGGAGGGGGGAGTGCGGGGGAAGAGTGCCGATGAGGGGGGGGGGGAAGGGCGGGGGCAGTCGTTGTCGCCGATGAGGGCGATAACCCTATCGTGCCAGTTCTTCCTCTCCACTCGTGCTGTGAGAGCACGACCCTCGAGCGGTAGGGCCGTAATCATCCCCCAATCCTGGAGGGTCACCGTCATCTCCCCACATGGAAGATGGAAGCTGTGCGTCTCTGGCCGCCACCGGTCGATCAAAGCCGTGAGAGCTGAGTGGACGAGCGTCGGCGGCTTACGCTTGAACTGCAGGACGAAACCCAATAGTCGGGTTCTCCTGTAGAACGGTGTGTACCGCTCGTCGTACTCCATCTTAACGGTTGTCTTGTGACCCCTCATCCGCAATGGCGGGAGCATCTGGTGAAAATGAAGAACCAAATAATTAGCAACTTGTTTTCATCAATTCGAAAGATTTGGTTTAAGAATGGTAATTACCACTCCATTCTCAATGAAACGGGCACGGTGACCCTTGTCGAACTTAGTGTCAAGCATGGTATACTTAGTGCTGATGTCGTCCGCAAGAGGTAACCTCCTAAAAAAATTGCATAAACATAAGCATAAGCATATAAAAAAAATTAACATGAACTAGGGTTCATCATGAACTAGGAAACATATAGATGCATCACAAAGGTTCATCACATCCAAAAAAAAACTACGAGTTCAATCTTTCAATAAGCATATGAAGATTTTTTTTAACATGAACATGAACTAGGGTTCATCATGTGGTTAAAAAATAAATAGATACATGTATCAAGATGCAATCACCAAGGTTCAAATGCATCATATCATATCATATTTCTCCAACAACATCCAACATGCATCATATCATATTTTTTTCAAAAACAAAAAACATGAACTAGGGTTCATCTTAAGCATATTTCCTCAAACACCATCCACTATACATCATGCATCATAGCATATCAACATGCATCATCATATCAAAACAAATTCCTCCAACATGCATCATATCAAAAAAAAATCCTTCAAAAAAATGAACTAGGGGTAATCTTCACACTACCATTCCAACTAGATTAGAGTTCATATCCAACACAATAGAACATCTAGAATCAACCAAAAACAATCCTAGGGTACAAAAGATTTAAATCTAGTTTAAAAATATTGGTGATTTGAATCAAATAATGCGACGAATCGAAAGCAATTTGACAAAAACTAATTGGAGGGATCGAATGAGCTTACTTTTCTCGTTTCGAAGCCATCTCGATCCGAAAAAACGGTGAAGAAACGAAGAAGATCCGAGGGGGAGTGGAGAAGATGAGAGAGGGGGCGAGAGGAAGAACTCCTCTGTTCTTGGGGCGGCTAGTGGGTGGGGTGGGGGGTGGAGGTGTGGTCGGGGGCCCGCGCTTATAACTGTCCACACCCTACCGCCAGGGTCCTTGGCGGTAGGATCAGACAGGCTACCTAGGACCAGCGGCGGTAGGGTGGGACGGAGTGGGATGGCGGCCGTTTACGCTGCTGACGTGGATTAGTTTCCTACCGCCGAAGGTCACGACGGTAGGCTATGTAATCCTACCGCCGAGCCCCATGACGATAGGAAAAATGGTCAGATTTCAAAAAAAAAATCGAACGGGTTCAGATCTGGATAAACTTCAACTAAAGAGTCAAAACACGAAAATTTGCCTCCAGCCGCCTACTTCTAACACCGCGCACGTAAACGCCACAGCCCTATCGACCCGGCCGGGATGATATTCGCATTCAAAGCTCCGAACCAACCGGCCGCGGCCGGCCCACCGAGACCTCATCCCCCGCTCGCTTCGTGCTGCGCACTCATCTCAGTCATGCAGCCCGCCCGTCCGCCCGTTTCCAGCACGCCACTGTGAAAGATACGAGTATCATTTACGCGACTGCCACGTCGTATCGTACAGCCACGTCGTAGTACCTGCCGGCTGCCGGAGAGATCAGCCAGCGCGACCCATACAGCCACGAGCACACAGCACGTCCCACGGATCCGATCCCCCGCTTCCGTCGACTCTGTAGCCCCTTCGTGTTGCCGTGACACGACGCGACGCGACGTCCCGGCCACACGGCCCGTCGCCACATAAAAGCGGCGCCCATGCCGGCCCGTCCCGTCCCCGCACCCGCTGGCACTTGGCGAAAGCAACCACGACGGTGCCCTTTAATTGGGAGTGAGCCCCCGTCGCCCCACTCCTCTCACTTTCTCGCGACATCTCGTCGTCGATCGCCACCCCATTTCAAAAAATCACAGGAGAGATGCTGCGCTGCTCCCTCTGGCTGCTGCTGGTGGTGGCGCTGGCGGCGGCGACGGGGGCGGCGGCCGCCGTGGAGGCCGGCCGGAGCCTGCACCGGGACTTCGACGCCGTGTGGGGGAAGCGCAATGCGCGCTTCTTCGACGACGGCCGGCTGGTGGAGCTGGCGCTGGACCGGGAGACGGGGTCCAGGCTGGAGTCCAAGGACCGGTACCTCTTCGGGCGGTTCGACCTCGACATCAGGCTCGTCGCCGGCGAGTCCGCCGGGACCATCACCTCCTTCTACGTAAGTGTACATGGATCTCTGCTGGTCGCCTGCATTTTCGTTCTCGTTTCCGCCCGCCTGATTAACCGGCATTGGTCATTTTCGTTAACTGTGAGTAGTAAAAAAAGAGCTGGGACTGTTCAGACAACACCTACCAGTACCCACACCAGTTCGACCCTTGTCATTCCTCGAGTGAATTTTGGTTCAGAAAGCAACGGGTAAAAAATCTCAAGCAAATTAAGGTGAAAAATGTCTTGTTTGGTCCCTGCATTTGTTGCTAACGTAGTCCCCAGAGGAAACAAGTGTGAATTCAGAAGCTTAGCCGATTGGGAGGTTAACTGACGCCCAACTGCGGTGAATTTTGTACTGGTTGACGCATAAATGTTTGTAACTGATGAATTCAATTGCGCTTTTGCAATGAATTGAGGCGCGAAGCACACAAGTAGCTACACAGATCTGCCGTGCTACACTTATTGTGTGTATGTACATGTCCTAACGCATAAGGATACGACAGAATTTTATTTTCTTTTAAAAAATGTGAGAGCGTCATCTTTCAGAAAAACAGAGAGAGCATCGTCCTCGCAGATATATATCCCATCAGTTAACACATGATGTACAGTGGCTTAATTAAGTCATGAATTGCATTAAAGAAACGTTCATGGTGAAGTAAGCCAGGTCTGTCTTAGACGTGAATCCCACTAAGGCCGACTAGACATCATCTGAATACTGTATTCTTCAGGAGATAGAGCCTGGATTCTGTATCCTTCAGGAGACAGAATATGAAATTATTCTGCCGTTTTGAGGAGGGAAAATAATTATTTTCTCGAGCATAAGTAGTCATGGTGAACTAGCCAGTTTTTCCTTAGACGTGGTTTCCAGTAAGGCCGACTAAACACCATCTGAATACAGTATTCTTGAGGAGATATAATCTGAACTCTGTGTTCTTCGGGCGACAGAATCTGGAATTGTTCTGCCCCTTTGAGCATATGTTGTCATGGTGTCCACGTTTAAATCTTGTTTGCGTTCCATTTTAAGATAACTAAGAAAGAGGATGGACGTTGCAGATCTGCACGGGTGGCGCGCGGCACGACGAGGTGGACTTCGAGTTCCTGGGCAACGTGAGCGGCGAGCCCTACATCCTGCACACCAACATCTTCAGCGACGGCAAGGGCGAGCGGGAGCAGCAGTTCGTGCTCTGGTTCGACCCCACCGCCGACTTCCACACCTACTCCATCCTCTGGAACCCACTCAACATCATGTACTGCGCCCTCAGATCTCTTCTCCGTCGTCAATGGTCCACCCATTCTTCCTGACATGCATGATCTTGTTGATTGAATGCAGCCTGTACATCGACGGGACGCCGATCAGGGTGTTCAAGAACAACGAGGCGAACGGGGTGCCGTTCCCGACGCGGCAGCCGGTGCACGTCTTCGCCAGCATCTGGAACGCGGAGGAGTGGGCGACGCAGGGCGGCCGCGTCAAGACGGACTGGTCGGAGGCGCCGTTCGTGGCCGCGTACCGGCGCTTCGACGCGACCAGCGCCTGCGTCTGGCAAGGAGGGGCGTCGCCCACGCGGTGCGGCGGCGACCACCTGCCGTCGTCGGCGTCGTCGTGGATGGCGCAGCGGCTGGACTGGTGGAGCTGGATGACGCTCAACTGGGTGCGCATGAACTACATGACCTACGACTACTGCGCCGACCGGAAGCGGTACCCCCACGCGTTCCCCACCGAGTGCATCATCCCCATCGGCAGGATCTGATGAGATGGCGTCCATCAATTCGTTCATGCGTAGCCTAGGCTGTAGAGAGCACGCTTTGTCTCGTGACTCGTTTGCAGGGACTGGATTTGCTGCCGGCAGAATGTAAAGAACTTCAGTTTCGTCCGTGGAAAAACATGATCGGAGACGCAGTTTCTTGTTTTTATCCACTGTATGCCCCTTTGTGTTTCTCTTTCCTACTCGTGACTACGGCGGCTACGGCGCCCATCCTTTCAGACCTTTATCGGCGTGTCTATGGATTCACCTCCCCTCTGCATGCGGTTGACGAGGAGGGGGGTCACAATGCTTCGCCTCCGAGTAGTTTAGGATAGATTTTGTTTTTCTCTCGCAGGAACGGCATTCAAGTGGATGACGGTGCTCTATTTGAGTTGGTATTCCGGGTTCCGATCCTTCCTGAATTTGTCCATCAAGAAGGAGTCGGCATTTAGCGTAGATTTCTATCATATCTTTGTGGTTGGGAGTTATCATTTCTCCTTGTTCGTGCGTAACAATGAGATTTGGTGTCGGGCGCTCAGATAGACTCAAGGTTCAATGGCGACGACCGTAGCTCTGGGACATGTGCATGAGGAGACGTCCCGGCTGTCATCAACAAGGTTACACCGGCTCTGGTAGGGTAGCGGCAACAACAGTGCGTCGGCGGGTTGTTTTGGTGGTGGTATTGGTTGCAGGTGCAAAATCTTTGATGTAATTTTTATTATGTTTGAGTTGTTTTGTACTTCGTATGAACCTGTATATAGATTTAGGTCTGTTTTCTACAGAATAAAAAATATTTTTGCCCAATATTTTACCATTCATCTTTTTACCGTTTAGCTAACCGATTTATTTTCTCTTTCCTATTTATTTCGTAATGCGCATTATGAGGAAGTTAAAAAATACACTGCGGTGTAAATACTTTTTAGAGAAACATCGCGAGGTAAAGACATAACATAATACAGTTTAAGATATGAAAAGATTCCAAGCTTCCTTCTTCCTCCCGTCGGCGCTGCCACCAGTCCGCCCCGTCTTCGATGGCCCTTGGGCCATGGACATGCGGAGGACCTCGACCCCCAAGCGGCGGGAGAGACTCCGTTCTCACTCTTGTTAGGTTCAGTGTCTTGGTTGGGGCGGTGTGGCGACGGAGATGTCCCTCAGTAGAAATAATGTCTCCCACGTTCTATCCCCGCCTCGATGATGCGTCTAGCGTCGTCGGAGGGCGTGTGGAGGTGTGTCTCCGTCGGATCTCGTGGGATTTAGTCGATGCTAGTCTTCAGTGGATCTGTTTGGATCCGGTTTTTGTTCGTCTTCGTTTGGGCATTTACATGTTTGATGCTTCTGATCTACGACTTTCTTCATCGGCGATGGTTGCTGCTCTGGTGCGTTGGTTCTGTGGGACCTTAGCACGACGACTTCGCGACTGTCTATTACAATAAGGTTTGCCCGGCTCCAGCAAGGGAGGGGCGATGACGGCAGCGCGCCTTCGGCTCAGTCCAGTGCTTATAGTCGTCACTAGGTGGTCCGTGGACCTGGTTGTAATTTTTATTACCTCTGATGTTCTTTGTACTGTTATGATTGAAGATGAATAGATTGAAAGTTTCTCACGAAAAAAATACATGTGAAATGAAATGGGATAACAGAGATGAACTAAGGAGCGAAATGTGGTTATATAACGATAATCCTACACCCATTTAAAGCTACGAACCCTCTTACGTAGACTTCCTACATACTTCTCTGTCCCACCCCCTCCCCTAAATTTCAGGTGGCTGGGGGACCTTCCAACCCCTTCTTCGATCATAATTATTCACATAGGTGATTACCTAAATCACATAACATCTCTATGTAAGTGTAGCATTACTCGTTATATAATACTTGATGGCCCCTTTATCACTGGTTAAGCTATGTGTATGGCTGGGGGCTGTGGCCCCCCAAGTCTGGGATCTTTTGTGAAGGTTTTTTTTTTGTCATGGCATATATTGAGAAAAATAGGGACTTTTGCCCCTTCATGAAGCCATATTTTGCCATCCCCCCCGCCCCCCCCCCCACCCCCCCCCCCCCCCCCGGCCCAATGATCTAGTGCTAGCTCCGCCACCGCCCTTTATGCTCAACTCCGAGTTCGGACAAAACAACTAAAATCACTACAAAGGATACCTTCAAGAGATGCTGGTGTTTGACAAGTGGTATAGCGCATGTTCCCTGCTTATCGCAACTAAATATAGGTGAGTTTTTTCCCACGGATAGAAGGATTGTCTTCTTTTTCTAGATTCGGTTTTCAAAAATGGAATATCTCTTGAACCATGCATCCAAATTGCAAACCGTTTTCATCATTGTGTTCCTCTCGTCGAGATGTTCGAAATCAGATCTGGTGTTCTTAAGTACCGATGAACTTTTTTATGTCGCAACTTGTGCTCACTATTGTAGTTGTAACATCCCCACTATCACACTACAGTAATCTCTTCTTAATAGTGGCCACATCATCATGATCACCATGCCACTCTGCCACTTGTCCAATAATCAAAGCCAAATTCAAATTCAAATTGCATGTCAAATATTTAATTTTTCCTGTCATGCAATCAAAATAGTTCATCATATGGCAAATAATCCCTAAATATTTGTCATGTTGAAACCAACCTTCTTTGGATTCCCAAAATGACCCTGTGAATTAATTTAGAGGTCCAGCAGCATTTATTTTGGCCTTTCCAATTTCAAAAAATGCTTAGACTTCTTCAATTGACCCCAAACTTTTTGTGGCAGAGCATAATATTCCATTGTATTTTTGTGGACAAGTTTCACATTTTAATAAATACATTTGGCAGCTCAAATATTTTGCTAATCCCTGCTGTAAAAAGAAAAAAAAGCAGAGAAGAAAAAAAAGGCCTAGACTACTGCTGGGGACTGGGCCTAAGTGCACAGTGCACTCAGCCCAGCCCACCAGGCCCACCTCTCCCTCCTCACACTCTCTCTCTCGCCGTGTCAGCCGCGCCGTGGCTGGGCGCACGCGCACCGGTGAGCTACCGACACGGCGACGTCCTCGCCCGAGCGAGAGGATAAGGGAGGCCCCGTCCCTCTCCCCTGGTCATCCCTATTCACTTCCCCCTCGCTCTCTCCCTCGCCCACGCGCTCGCCTCCTTCCTCCAGATCACTCGCCGACGCGCCCGTTGCCGTCGCGGCTGCGCCACCGCGGCCACTGTCCTCTCCTCGCCCGCAGCTCGAGTCCACGGGCTCCGCCGGCCCTCGCCTCACCGTCTGGTGCCTCGACTGGAGCCGGGGAGCAGCGCTGCGACCACCCCGACTCGTCTTCTTCCTCGGCTCGTCATCGTCTTCTTCAACGCCGGCGCCCGCTGCGGCTACTAAGCCCCCCACCGGGCCATCGTGAGCCTCCCCGGTGAGAACCTCACGTCCGCCCCCTCTCTACTGCTCCCTTCTGTCCCCGTAGCCCCGCTAGCCGCCATGGCCGTAGGTCGTCTCCGCCGCACCGCTCGTCGTCGTCGATTCGGTTGACGTTGAGCTCGACCAGGTCCTCGGCCGTGCTTCTCGATGCCGTAGGAACCCGCAGCGCCCTCCACTTCGCTCCCTCGCCCCCCTAGGGCCGTCCCCTACGGGCCAGCGCTTCGGCCGCCGCCGCGAGCTCGTCGCCTCCCGCCTGCTGCCCACTGCGGCAAAGGACGCGCGCGAGCAGGAGCTGCCAGTAAAGCCGCTCCGCGCGCCGAGGCGTCCCCCGTAACCCTTTATCCGACCTTGGCCGAACTCCGGCGTCCGCTGCGGTCGACGCTGCAGTCGTTTCTGTCCGTCCTAGTCCCGTCTGAAGCCATGACTGGACGCGCGCGAGCCTCCGCGTCTCGTAGCTGCTCGCGGCGCTCGATTTGGTCGCCTATGCGACGAACCCGAGTGGCGCCGCCCTCTCTGTCGCTCGCCGAAGCAGCGCCGCTGCGCGCCGGAGCTCAAACTCCAGTGGGCCCCGCGCGTCAGGCTGATTAGACAGTAACCGACCACCTAACAGGCACTGACTGGTGGGCCCATCTACTGTAGCTTTTAAATTAACTACTAATTTACCACTGTTAACTCTGTCACTGACCTAAAGGGCCCACAATGCTAATTGACTTAGTTAGTTGTACTAACACAATATTTAGTTTAACAGCCATTGTCAACTGGGCCCCACTGGGCCCAGTTGACCAGTCAATGCTGACTGGGATGGCCTCAGTCAACGACATGTGGTCCCACTGGACCCACTGCCCAGTCAACGCTGACCAGTCAGCTGCTGACTGTGCAGTTGACTGGCCCCACCTGGCAGCCTCTCTGGCGCATTCTGGTGCATTGCACCGGGTGCACCCAGTATTTCTGTTTACTGTTTTAATTCAAATTAAATAAATCCAGTAAATTCCAGAAAATGTTTAAATCTTTTAAAAATTCATAGAAATTAAACCGTAGCTCGGATCGAAAACTTTATATATGAAAAATGATCAGAAAAACGAGACGAATCCGAATATGCCCTCCTCATACCTGTCACACGCCTCTAGCACGATGAACATGGAACCTTTCCCTTCGGTTCATCTGTCTAACAGATGCCTGACACCGGGAAAATATTCCCAGATATTTCTCGCTCCGTCTGTAACACTTAACGTTGCACTAGGGCACCCTTGCACTGCGTATACCGTGTCCTGCTATGTGATTTCTTTTGTTGCCGTGTATTTATATTGTTTCTTCTCCCCCTTTCTTCCCGGTAGGCCCCGAGACCGCCGACGATGCCCTGGTGATCGACTACTTCACCGTCGAAGATTCCTTTTTCATCTGCCGATCAACCAGGCAAGCACCCCCTCCTTTGAACATGCCTATATCGCCTATTCTTTCTCCCTCCTGCTTGCATTAGAATTTGCTACTGCTACTGTTTATCCTATTTCTGATGCATAGCCTGTTTTTGTAACTGTTGTTGATACCTACCTGATTATCCTAAACTGCTTAGTATAGGCTGGATAGAGACCCACCAGAGACCCCACTTTGTCCTAGTTGCCCCGCTGGATTATCAGATGACTCGATCAACGTGATCGACAACCAGGCCCCGGCACCGCACATCACCCCCTTAGTTGTACGACACTGCAGTGTTACTATCGAGTGCCGAGGGTGATACCTCGTTTAGCACTTTTGATGTTAACTCTGTAGAGTAGCTATTCGGTCGTGGTCCTCGAGGGTGATTCCTCCTTCACCACTCCCGATAACGACGCCGTCGTGCAACACCTCAAGTGTGAACCTCGAGGGTGATTCATCCTAAGTTCACCTTGACGACTACATCAGGTGGAATCCATCGAGGGTGATTCCTCAGGTTTCCCCCTGGTGTTTGGACACACAGTTACTATGACTTTAACCATGAACAATGATAAAGTCGGGTCGACCCTGAGGGGTACCCGTGCGAGCATGTGATGCGAGTGATGTGGAGAGGGGTTAACCTGGAGGGTGCCTGTGAGATAATTACGAGGCGTGGCCGGGCATTCTTAGCCCTTGCCGCAAGTCCTCGAGATGGGGCGATGGGGTCACATCGATCGTGAGTCTCTGCTCGTTACCGCACTACCAAAACATTAACGATTTGGATATTTGATCTGAGTGGGCCTCTGGCCCGATAGCACTAACCATCACGCGGGAAAAGTTATGGGCACTCTGCATCGTGGCATCAGCCGAAAGCTCTGTCAGACGTCCAGTTCAGCATGGTGGCCGGGCTGGGCCGGTACTATCCTGTAGTGGTGGAGCCTGGACCCGCCCTACACGCAACGACCTGGAGTGCACAGGACGATGGCCCAAGACCCCTGAGCACTTAGGATATAGACCGACGGGGACCTCTCTGCTGAGCTCTATGTAGGGTTGCGATGTGTCATTTGGCCGAGGCCGAGCATGACCCAGAAAAGTGTGTCCGGCCGGAGTTAAGCGAGCGTGGTGGGTAAGTTGGTGCACCCCTGCAGGGAAGAACTAATCTATGCATAGCCAGATCCTCGGTAACGGACGCTCGGAGTTGTATCCCGATCGATACAACTAGAACTGGATACTTGTGATGAGAAGTGGATAGTAGGGCTCTGGGATTGCTTTCTCGCAGGGAGTCGAGGAAGGATCTCTGGGCGAGGTTGATACGGATAGTATGGCTCTGGGATTGCTTTCTCGCAGGGAGTCGAGGAAGAATCTCTGGGTGAGGTTGATAACACTACTACTACTTATATTATGCTATTCTGTACTCTCCTAAATGCGGCAAGATGCTTGAAGATGCCTGAAGATGCTAGTCTTCGATAGGACTAGGCCTCTTCTCTATTCTGGCATTTCTGCAGACCAGTCCACATATACAGCCTTTCCTTGATAATGTTGCATATGTAGTGTAGATCCTTGCTTGCTGAGTACTTCGGATGAGTACTTACGGTTGCTTTGCTTCCTCTTTTTCCCCATATCCGTTTGATGCAACCAGATGACGGAGCCCTTGAGACAGCTGCCCCCGCCGACGACTACTACTACCACCCCGAGGGTGGATACTACTTCGAGTTGGCGGACGACCAGGAGTAGGATCGGAGGGTCCCAGGCAGGAGGCCTGCGCCTTTTCGATCGTAGTGTTTTCTTTTGCCCCGCCTTTTAAAGGCCTATCTGTTTTATCTTTTATATTTGTACTCAGATATTTGATGCTTCCGCTGACGCTTGTAAGCGAGCTTATGTATTCGAACCCTCCAGGCCCCTGGCTTGTAATATAAAGCTTGTATTATTTTAATTTGTGTCTAGAGTTGTGTTGTGATATCTTCAAGTGAGTCCTTAGGCTTGATCGTGTGCATTTGCGTGTATGGTTAGTGCATGATTGAGCCAGGGGCGTCACAGGTTGGTATCAGAGCCTACTGCCTGTAGGATCCCCCTTTCCAACTCCTTGGCCGAAGTTGAGTCTAGTATTTGAAAACTGTTTTACTAACATGGCTGTGTGGCTTATGGGCCCACGTCACCAATTGGGTGGTATTAGGATCTTTTATTCCTCGTCTATACTCTGGGACTCTGATCTCTCTTCTATTCGGGTTAAATGATTTTGCTAACTCTGGCATTAGGATCTTGTAACCACTTCCTCCCAGAGAGCCCCTTCACTACAGATGATCATCTACTTCATCAGAAGATTCTGAAGATACTCCTCGATGTTAACCGAGACCCTGTGCCACTGCTTTGCAGTTCCTGACCACCGACAAACCCCCGTGGATAACTAACCATCCTTGTCATTTGTATCTTTATTCCCAGTTACTCCTTTATTTTTGAGATACCCCGTAATACTCCTCGTTAATCCGGGAATCCTTTGAGCCTACTGTCGTGCAGCTTCTTTCGCACTGCGGATAATTCCTCACACTTATCAGGGATTCATTCATCCCTAGTTGATCATGTGCTTCGCAACATCATTCCCATTGTTAATCGATCTTTCGAAAATCCTCTGCACCCTATTGCTCTTGAAATTCTTGCCTTCTTGCATTATGGATAGTTCCATATGACAAGTAATCATTGTTGATATTCCTTGTCACTATCATTCTGGCCTCATTGATTCAACATGTGTGCGAATACTCGCAATCATCAGTTCTTTCCCAGAATTCGTCCTACCGGCTCAGACGTCATTTTGGACATGAGTTGGATCTCGGCCAATCATGTTGCAAATGATTGTCCATCTAGTTCCCTTCAACTTGAACGCCGAACTATTCAGCTATTTCTATAATTTGATGCCTTTGCATTCTTTCCTTCTTCTGATTGAGTACTGATACTCACATCAGATCCATTGAGGACCGCTGAATCCTTTGTTGGATTATTATCCGGTAGTGTCCTTCATATTCAAAATTTTGTGCGCTCTTCCCCTGATACATATTGCCTTTGGTAAATTGTATTCTTTGCTTTGTCAACCTTGCTCTGCTTTCGAGCTTGTGTTATTTACTCCTGAAGTTGTGGTATATGTTCCTAAGATGCCAATGGGTTAAACCTATGCTTTCCCTAATCCGTGTGAACTCAAACGTTATGCGAGTCATACTCTTCTTGTGCTTTACCAGATAAATTTTCAGCACTACAATTTCTTCGAAAACGAGAAGTGAATGAAAGGTTATGCATTGAAGAAGTGGGGGTCGACCTTGAACCTTTGCGTTCATGCGCATGGACACGATGCAGAACTTATCATGGAAGCTTCTCTTAAATCAATTGTTTCCTTGGTATAAGTTCAGCTGTACCTGTGAGTTGATCCTTTGTGATCGTGGTTCCGATCATATTTTTCCTTGATTCCATTTCCCGGACAAGTTAAGGAACTTGTATTTTACAAACCAGTATGCTCACCCAACCTCTATCTTGAATCTACCTTCGAGTATTACCCCCTGGTACCTCGAGAATATCACAGGAACTACATAACTTCTTATGAGTTCTTCATCAACTATTATTGATCACCAATCCCAATTTTCTCCGGGTTCTGAGTTGTTTGTCACTCGAGAACCCCGGTAAGTGAATCGATTCCGCACTCCGATTCATTAACTCCAAGTAATTTTCGTTGCTTATGAGTTTAATAATCCTTCAAGCCATCCCTAGCCTGATCGGCCGTATCATTTTCGTGCCAACTTTTAACTATGCTACCTGGTCCTTATGCCCAGAGAAACTTCCGACGCTGAGCTAAGCTTACGTCGATCTTCCTCATCTTATCATTTCACCTCGAACAACAAGCTTGACTTTGAGCTTGTGTCGAATCCGTGGTTCTCATAGCCTTTCACTTCATCCTTCCTTTTGCTTGATGTCGTCGCTGCTCGATGGCATCTTCATGGAGTCTCTCGACAAAATTTGTCGTGATCACCGTCAACACGTTGGCTTCTTCAGAGATGTCAATTGAATTCATGGCTAGAAATACCATTCCTGTGCCTCGATGATTTGTGATATCATCGCTGACATCCTTGACTTCCTGCCAACACAGACTTGGTCGTGTTGGGTTATACTTTA
The DNA here is from genome assembly GCA_011799875.1 of Thinopyrum elongatum. Lineage (NCBI taxonomy): Eukaryota > Viridiplantae > Streptophyta > Magnoliopsida > Poales > Poaceae > Thinopyrum > Thinopyrum elongatum. Next base: position 566,248,331 of record CM022303.1, read on the forward strand.
CGTTCCGTGATATTCTTGGAAATGTTCCTTCGTGTCTCTTGTGATCTTCAGATCCAACCTTTACCCGAAAACACTATGTTATTGCTACCTCGAAGCATAACTGTGGTACTCCGAACATCAATAAGAACATTGGGAGCGCAACGCTAAATGTTTCTTGATCTAATATCCAAACACCGTTGTATGGGTAATAGCATGAATCTTTCCTCGCCCCTTTTATCTACATACTTTTGAACTTGTTGTCCTATCATGTATATCCTGCTCCGCTTTTCCTTGAACAGGATGTACTCCCAATTCTTGTGCATAAACATATTTTCCTTTCCATTGGTTTGTTTAACCTTTCTTGTGATCTATATGATATAAGAAGAAATAATTCCCTGCTTATAAAACATCCCGATGTACAACGTTGTCAGTGAGACCCTGTTACTATTGCTGATGACATTCCGGTAATCCCCGATGGACGAGAACTTTGCCTATTGGTCCGCCTCGTTTTAACGAGCAAGAAAATGGTTCTCTTCGTCCCTCGCCCTTGGTACCGATGTTGTTACCGACATAACTGACAGACTATCCTCTGACATGCCTTGTTGTCGTGACCGGTAAGATGACACCGTTCTCCCTACTCTCGATTGACCCTCATCACAGTTCCACAGGATCGGAACCAGACTCTCCTGAACCAGACTCTCCTGAACAAGCCACCCTCTCAGAGATGATCTATTCCCGATGCTCTGAACCCCCTTCTCACACTCTGTTCAGGTATCGATCGTTTGTCCATTCGCTTGAAACTTCTTATTGTACCTTCATACTTCGCTCTTGATGTTTTCTGAAGTTTCAACTCGAGAGATACTTCTACCACATTCCTTGAATTGCTCCCCAGATAATTAACCCTATAAGGGTCAGTTCTCCCGAAGTTACTCTTTACTTTCCCACTTAAATCTTGGGACGAGATTTCTTGTAGTGGAGGAGATTTGTAACATCACCACTATCACACTACAGTAATCTCTTTTTAATAGTGGCCACATCATCATGATCACCATGCCACTCTGCCACTTGTCCAGTAATCAAAGCCAAATTCAAATTCAAATTGCATGTCAAATATTTAATTTTTCCTGTCATGCAATCAAAATAGTTCATCATATGGCAAATAATCCCTAAATATTTGTCATGTTGAAACCAACCTTCTTTGCATTCCCAAAATGACCCTGTGAATTAATTTAGAGGTCCAGCAGCATTTATTTTGGCCTTTCCAATTTCCAAAAATGCTTAGACTTCTTCAATTGACCCCAAACTTTTTGTGGCAGAGCATAATATTCCATTGTATTTTTGTGGACAAGTTTCACATTTTAATAAATACATTTGGCAGCTCAAATATTTTGCTATCCCTGCTGTAAAAAGAAAAAAAAGCAGAGAAGAAAAAAAAAGGCCTAGACTACTGCTGGGGACTGGGCCTAAGTGCACAGTGCACTCAGCCCAGCCCACTAGGCCCACCTCTCCCTCCTCACTCTCTCTCTCTCGCCGTGTCAGCCGCGCCGTGGCTGGGCGCGCGCGCACCGGCGAGCTACCGACACGGCGACGTCCTCGCCCGAGCGAGAGGATAAGGGAGGCCCCGTCCCTCTCCCCTGGTCATCCCTATTCACTTCCCCCTCGCTCTCTCCCTTGCCCACGCGCTCGCCTCCTTCCTCCAGATCACTCGCGGACGCGCCCGTCGCTGTCGCGGCTGCGCCACCGCGGCCACCGTCTTCTTCTCACCCACAGCTCGAGTCCACGGGCTCCGCCGGCCCTCACCTCATCGTCTGGTGCCTCAACTGGAGCCAAGGAGCAGCGCTGCGACCGCCCCGACTCATCTTCTTCCTCGGCTCATCGTCGTCTTCTTCAACACCGGCGCCCGCTGCGGCTACTAAGCCCCCCACCGGGCCATTGTGAGCCTCCCCGGTGAGAACCTCATGTCCTCCCCCTCTCTCCTGCTCGCTTCTGTCCCCGTAGCTCCGCTAGCCGCCATGGCCGTAGGTCGTCTCCGCCACACCGCTCGTCGCTGTTGATTCGGTTGACGTTGAGCTCGACCAGGTCCTCAGCCGTGCTTCTCGATGCCGTAGGAACCTGCAGCGCCCTCCACTTCGCTCCCTCGCCCCTCCTAGGGCCGTCCCCTACGGGCCAGCGCTTCGGCCGCCCCCGCGAGTTCGTCGCCTCCCGCCTGCTGCCGACTGCGGCAAAGGACGCGCGCGAGCACGAGCTGCCAGTAAAGCCGCTCCGCGCGCCGAGGCGTCCCCCGTAACCCTTTGTCCGACCTTGGCTGAACTCCGGCGTCCGCTCCGGTCGACGCCGCAGTCGTTTCCGTCTGTCCTAGTCCCGTCTGAAGACATGAATGGACGCGCACGAGCCTCCGCATCTCGTAGCTGCTCGCGGCGCTCGATTTGGTCGCCTGTGCGACGAACCCGAGTAGCGCCACCCTCTCTGTCGCTCGCCGGAGCAGCGCCGCCGCGCGCCGGAGCTCAAACTCTGGTGGGCCGCCCACTTCGCTCCCTCGCCCCCCTAGCGCCGTCCCCTACGGACCAGCGCTTTGGCCGCCGCCGCGAGCTCGTCTCCGATGAGCTCGTCGCCTCCCGCCTGCTGCCGACTGCGGCAAAGGACGCGCGCGAGCACCAGCTGCCAGTAAATCTGCTTCGCGCGCCGAGGCGTGCCCCTTAACCCTTTGTCCGACCTCAGCCGAACTCCGGTGTCTGCTACGGTCGACACCGCCATCGTTTCCGTCCGTCCTAGTCCCGTCTGAAGCCATGAATGGACACGCGCGAGCCTCCGCGTCTCGTAGCTGCTCGCGGCGCTCGATTTGGTCGCCTGTCCGATGAACCTGAGTAGTGTCGCCCTCTCTGTCGCTCGCCGGAGCAGCGCCGGCGCGCGCCTGAGCTCAAACTCCTGTGGGTCCCGCGTGTCAGGCTGATTAGACACTAACTGACCGCCTAACAGACACTGACTGGTCGGCCCATATACTGTAGCTTTTAAATTAACTACTAATTAACCACTGTTAACTCTGTCACTGACCTAAAGGGCCCACAGTGCTAATTGAATTAGTTAGTTATACTAACACAATATTTAGTCTAACAGCCACTGTCAACTGGGCCCCACTGGACCCAGTTGACCAGTCAATGCTGATTGGGATGGCCTCAGTCAATGACATGTGGTCCCACTGGACCCACTGCCCAGTCAACGCTGACCAGTCAACTGCTGACTGTGCAGTTGACTGGCCCCACCTCGCAGCCTCTCTGGTGCATTGCACCGGGTGCATCCAGTATTTCTGTTTACTGTTTTAATTCAAATTAAATAAATCCAGTAAATTCTACAAAATGTTTAAATCTTTTAAAAATTCGTAGAAATTAAACCGTAGCTTGGATCGAAAAACTTTATATATGAAAAATGATCAGAAAAATGAGACGAATCCGAATATGCCCTCCTCATACCTGTCACATGCCTCTAGCACGATGAACATGGAACCTTTCCCTCCGGTTCATCTGTCTGACAGATGCCTGACACCAGGAAAATATTCCCAGATATTTCCCGCTCCGTTTGTAACACTTAACGTTGCACTAGGGCACCCTTGCACTGCGTATACCGTGTCCTGCTATGTGATTGCTTTTGTTGCCATGTATTTATATTGTTTCTTCTCCCCCTTTCTTCCCGGTAGACCACGAGACCGCCGACGATGCCCTGGTGATCGACTACTTCACCGTCGAAGATTCCTTTTTCATCTGCCGAGCAACCAGGTAAGCACCCCCCATTTGAACATGCCTATATCGCCTATTCTTTCTCCCTCCTGCTTGCATTAGAATTTGCTACTGCTACTGTTTATCCTATTTCTGATGCATAGCCTATTTTTGTAATTGCTGTTGATACCTGCCTGCTTATCCTAAACTGCTTAGTATAGGCTGGATAGAGACCCACCAGAGACCCCACTTTGTCCTAGTCGCCCCGTTGGATTATCAGATGACTCGATCAACGTGATCGACAACCAGGCCTCGGCACCGCACATCACCCCCTTAGTTGTACAACACTGCAGTGTTACTATCGAGTGCCGAGGGTGATACCTCGTTTAGCACTTTTAATGTTAACTCTATAGAGTAGCTATTCGGTCGTGGTCCTCGAGGGTGATTCCTCCTTCACCACTCCCGATAACGACGCCATCGTGCAACACCTCAAGTGTGAACCTCAAGGGTGATTCATCCTAAGTTCACCTTGACGACTACATCAGGTGGAATCCATCGAGGGTGATTCCTCAGGTTTCCCCCTGGTGTTTGGACACATAGTTACTATGACTTTAACCATGAACCATGATAAAGTCGTGTCGACCCTGAGGGGTACCCGCGCGAGCATGTGATGCGAGTGATGTGGAGACGGGTTGACCTGGAGGGTGCCCGTGAGATAATTACGAGGCGTGGCCGGGCATTCTTAGCCCTTGCCGCAAGTCCTCGAGATAGGGCGACGGGGTCACATCGATCATGAGTCTCTGCTCGTTACCGCACTACCAAAACACTAACGATTTGGATATTTGATCTGAGTGGGCCTCTGGCCCGATAGCACTAACCATCACGCGGGAAAAGTTATGGGAACTTTGCATCATGGCATCAGCCGAAAGCTCTGTCAGATGTCTAGTTCAGCATGGCGGCCGGGCTGGGCCGGCACCATCCTGTAGTGGTGGAGCCTGGACCCGCCCTGCATGCAACGACCCGGAGTGCACAGGGCGATGGCCCAAGACCCCTGAGCGCTTAGGATATAGACCGACGGGGACCTCTCTGCTGAGCTCTATGTAGGGTTGCGATGTGTCGTTTGGCCGAGGCCGGGCATGACCCAGAAAAGTGTGTCCGGCCGGAGTTAAGTGAGCGTGGTTGGTAAGTTAGTGCACCTCTGCAGGGAAGAACTAATATATGCATAGCCGGATCCTCGGTAACGGACGCTCGGAGTTGTATCCCGATCGATACAACTAGAACTGGATACTTGTGATGAGAAGTGGATAGTAGGGCTCTGGGATTGCTTTCTCGTAGGGAGTCGAGGAAGGATCTCTGGGCGAGCCTGATACCGAAAGTATGGCTCTGGGATTGCTTTCTCGCAGGGAGTCGAGGAAGAATCTCTGGGTGAGGTTGATAACACTACTACTGCTTTATATTATGCTATTCTGTACTCTCCTAAATGCTGCAAGATGCTTGAAGATGCCTGAAGATGCAGAAGATGCTAGTCTTCGATAGGACTAGGCCTCTTCTCTATTCTGGCATTTCTGCAGCCCAGTCCACATATACAGCCTTTCCTTGATAATGTTGCATATGTAGTGTAGATCCATGCTTGCTGAGTACTTCGGATGAGTACTCACGGTTGCTTTGCTTCCTCTTTTTCCCCATATCCGTTTGATGCAACCAGATGACGGAGCCCTTGAGGCAGCTGCCCCCGCCGACGACTACTACTACCACCCCGAGGGTGGATACTACTTCGAGTTGGCGGAAGACTAGGAGTAGGATCGGAGGGTCCCAGGCAGGAGGCCTGCGCCTTTTCGATCGTAGTGTTTTCTTTTGCCCCGCCTTTTAAAGGCCTATCTATTTTATCTTTTATATCTATACTCAGATATCTGATACTTCCGCTGACGCTTGTAAGCGAGCTTATGTATCGAGCCCTCCAGGCTCCTAGCTTGTAATATAAAGCTTGTATTATTTTAATTTGTGTCTAGAGTTGTGTTGTGATATCTTCAAGTGAGTCCTTAGGCTTGATCGTGTACATTTGCGTGTATGGTTAGTGCACGATTGAGCCGGGGGCGTCACAGTAGTGTACTTGTGCTCTCTTCTATAGTGAACTTGATCTCCCTTTTGTAGTGCACCCATTTTTTTGTAGTGCACTTGTGCTTCCCTAATAGTGCACTATGTGTTTCCCACTGTAGTGCGCTTATGCTTCCCGCATACTGCACTCTATGCTTCCCTTTATGCAATGCACTTTTGTGCTCTACTCCTAGTGCACTACTCCCTTATAGAAGTGCACTTTTGTGCTCCTCGCATGCATAGTGCACTTTGTGCTCCCTACGGTAGTGTACTTTGTGCTTCACTTTTATGATGTGTACGTATGCTACCCATATAGTACACTCTGTGCTCACTGCTATAGGGCACTTATGCTTTTAGTGCAGTGGACTTTCTGCTTCTATTTTTCTATCTAATGCTACAATGTATGATGCACTCTGCATATCAGGGAAAACTATAAAAGACAGGCAAAAGAAAAAAATGCACGGAAAAACAAAGAAACAAACAAAACACAAAAAAGGAAAAAGGATTCATTCCTGTGGAGGGAGGACACTTTCATGAGCGTGTATCACACCATGCATTACATGACAAACCTGAAAATACAAAAAGGGAAAACCAAAAAACTGGAAGGCAGAAAAAACCAGAGGAGAAAAACCTTGCACTAGCTCATCCCCTCCTTCCCTCCCTGGCACCCCGCAAAAGCTATGTCTCGCTTATTGCGTGACATCAATCGGTCTCGCCTACAGGAATTGACAAGTTGGGTTGGCCCAATAAACATGCAAGCAAGAAGTTTTGGAAAGCTTTCAAGACTGCTTAATGGAAACATTCGCCAATTTCAGGAAGGTTCTACGCTATTTTGTTCTCTTTTTTTGTATGTCTTTATCTTCTTTTATTTTTAGTTTTCTTTGTTTTTTCTTCAAGTTTTGTGTTTATTTTCATTTTCATTTTTGAAAATACATGTTGAGTTTGTTTTTATACACACTGAGCATCTTTCATATACATGTTGAATATTTCTTAGAGATGCATTGAGCATTTTTTATATACATGTTAAACATTATCTTCTTATTTCAGTACATGTTGAAGATCAGTTAAAATACATAGTGGACATGTTAACATACGTTGAACATTCCTTTATAATGGCCGAATAATTTTTTACATTTCATGACTTTCTAAATGGCAAAAAAAAAAAAATTAAACGCGTGGAAAATTCGCAAATGTCGTGAATACTTTTCTGAAGGGACATTTACAATTTTGCCCCTAATTAGAACCCACTAATCATATTGGCCCCTAATTTTGAAGCATGCTCTAATTTGCCCCTCCGTCGTTAGGTGCCCTTATATAAATGCCCTTCTCTATCTTTTCCATCCAATCAAAGGGCTTTAACCGTTTTCTGGACGTTTGCTGGACATTTTTCCTCTGACTCCGTGCGTTACTTACATGCGAGACCCATTAAAAAACAAAACAAAAAATTCTTTCTCTCACCCCTCTGTTTGTATCACTTCCATGTGGGGCCAACCAAAAAAAATTTAGACCAGTTAGTAGGGACTGGTCAGATTAGACTTTGGGGTTGCCACATCTCACTGTCTCTTAATAGGTTTTAACTCATTTAGTTAGAAGAGGCCCCATGAGTCAGTGGCACACTTAACAAGGGTGTGTTAGTCTAAACAGGTTTTTAACCAAGCCCGCTAAACAATGGCGTGTGCGAGAAGGCACGGCGACAACGTAAAGGTGATGCTGGAGTGGCTCAGGGCTGCAGAGTGGTCCTGCGAGGCTGCGGGCGCAAAGTAAAAGTGGACTGAGGTCACAGGAGAGCGTGGCCTGGCTAGGAGGACATGTGGCAGTGATCTTAAGCGGCGGCGGCGTGTGGCAGAAGGCACTAGAGGGTCAGATCCAGCGAGGGCTCAACAAATAGGGCCAAAAGGAGATTATGCTCACATGGAACATGATGATACGTCTCCAATGTATCTATAATTTTTTATTGTTCCATGCTATAATAGTATCAAACTTGGATGTTTTATATGTAACTTTATGCAATTATATATTATTTTTTGGGGCTAACCTATTAACTTAGTGCCCAGTGCCAGTTGCTATTTTTTGCTTGTTTTTGGATTTTCAGGAAATCAATATGAAACAGAGTCTAAACGAAGAAAAAACTTTGGATTAATTTTTTCTGGACCAGAAGAGACCCTAGAAGGTTCGGGAGAAGACCTGGCAAGCCACGAGGGAGCGACAAGCTCGGGAGGCGCGCCCAGGCTTGTGGGCCCCTCGTGGCACCTCTTGACCTAATTCCACCTCTATAAATACTCAAATATTCCCCTGACATCAGAGAGCCACCCGAAATACTTTTTCCGCCACCGTAAGTTTCTATTCTCGTGAGATCCCATTTGGAGGCCTTCTCTGGTACTCTGCCGGAGGGGGTATCGATCATAGAGGGGCTCTTCCTCAACCTCGTTGCCCTTTCGATGATGTGTGAGTATTTTACCACAGACCTACGGGTCTATAGCTAGTAGCTAGATGGCTTCTTATCTCTCTTTGATCTTCAATAAAATGTTCTCCTTGATGTTCTTGGAGTTCTACTCGATGTAATCACCTTTTGTGGTGTGTTTGTTGGGATCCGATTAATTGTGAGTTTATGATCAGATTATCCATGAATATTATTTGAGTCTTCTCTGAACTCTTTTATGCATGTATAATGTATTATAGCTTTGTATTCCTCTTCGATCTATTGATTTGCTTTGGCCAACTAGATTGATTTTTCTTGCAATGGGAGAGGTTCTTTGTGATGGGTTCGATCTTGCGGTGCTCAATCCCAGTGACAGAAATAGACATGACATGTATTTGCATCGTTTCCATTAAGGATAAAAAGATGGAGTTTACTCATGGGTGAGTTTACTTTGTCTACATAATGTCACCTTGCTTAAGCTGTTACTCTGTTCTTTATGAATTTAATACTCTAGATGCATGCTGGATAGCGGTCGATGTGTGGAGTAATAATAGTAGATGTAGGCTGGAGTCGGTCTACTTGTCTCGGACGTGATGCCTATATACATGATCATTACCTTGGATATCATCATGATTATTTGCTTTTCTATCAATTGCCCAACAGTAATTTGTTTACCCACCGTATGCTATTTTCAAGAGAGAAGCCTCTAGTGAAAACTATGGCCCCCGGGTCTACTATTATCATATATTAAAATACAAAAATACCTTGCTGCAATTTTTTTTCTTTATTTTATTTTGTGTTTTATCTATCTATCTATCACGACAAGATTTGATCCTTACAATTAACCGCCGAGGGATTGATAACCCCTTGTTCGCATTGGGTGCAAGTATTTGCTATTTTGTGTGCAGGTGCTGCTAACGAGGTGTTGCGTGGTTCTCCTACTGGATTGATAACCTTGGTCCTTAACTGAGGGAAATACTTATATCTACTGTATTGTATCATCCTCTCCTCTTCGAGGAAATCCCATCGCAGCTCACAAGTAGCAGGAAGAATTTCTGGCGCCGTTGCTGGGGAGACATTATCAACATCTATCAAGTACCTACGCATAAACTTTGATCTCCTTGCATTTACATTATTTGCCATTTGCCTCTCATTTTCATCTCCCCCACTTCTAAAACATTATCACAAAAATACAAAAATATTTTCAATTTGCCTTTTTGCTTGTTCGTTTGCTTTGTCGCTATGGCCAACATTACTATCCCTCCTTTGTCTCCAGACTTTGAAGTTCTTTACTTCAAACAAAAGCAAGGAGAAAATTTGAAAGATGCTTGGTATAGAATGATGTAATCTTATCGTATTTGCACTACAAAAGGGGATATGAAAATTTTGCTTCGAGACTTTTACATAGGGCTCACTATGCCTAATAGACAACTTTTGGATTTTGCTACAAAAGGGAATTTTATCGAATGTGATTCTATCATTGCTTATGAAATAGTGGAAGGAATAGTGGCGACTCCTCCCCCATAAAAGGGGTTTAATTACACTCAAGAGGGAATTCAAATCTTGGAAAAATTAGGTGATATGCAGAAAAAATTGGTTGAGTTGCAAAAATCTAGTCAACCTCTCAAAAATATTAGCGGGAATCTCAACCGCACGAATATGTTGATTACTCTTTGCAATAAGCGCCTAGATGCTTTAGATATGCAAATTGCTTCATTTTATGAAAATAATGGGAAGCATAAGGAACCTCTGGGATTTGAGAAAATCCCCATCAAGATTGCAAAAACTAAAGAAGACAACACTTGAACTTTGCATTACGCCTAACTAGGGGCGTAAAATGATAGCGCTAGTTGGGAAGCAACCCAATAGTTATCTTAATTTTCTTGTTTCTTTTTCTGCTTTTTGTGTGCACACAATTATGCTACTGTTATGGTTGTGTTTTTGTGTTTTAATTAGTGTTTGTGCCAAGTAAAGCCTTTGGGATGATTTGGATGATAGTTGCTTTGATTATGTGAGAAAACAGAAACTTTTGCATTCTGTAGAAGAATTGTCAAAATTGGCTGGAACGTGGAAAAATTCAGAATTTTTTACACATGATTTATATACAAATTTCCCACGTTGTCCTAATTTTTCAGAATTTTTGGTATTAAAGAAGTATGGTCAATATTCGAATTACTACATACTGTTCTGTTTTTCACAGATTCTGTTTCCATTGCATTGTTTGCTTATTTTGATGAAACTATGGATTGTATCGGGGGGCATAACCCATGGAGAAGTTATAATATAGTAGGTATAATGCAATAATAAAATATGAATGGGTTTACAACAGTACCTAAAGTGGTGATTTGCTTTATTATACTAATGGATCTCACGAAGGTTTTTGTTGAGTTTTTTGTGCTAAAGTTTTCAAGTTTTAGGTCAGATCACGATGTATGAAGGAATAAGGAGTGGCAAGTGTTGGAAATATGCCCTATATGCAATAATAAAGTGGTTATTATTATATTTCCTTAATCATGATAAAGGTTTATAATTCATGCTATAATTTTATTGATCGGAAACTTAAATACATGTGTGGATACATAAACAAATACCAAGTCCCTAGTAAGCCTCTACTAGACTAGCTCGTTGATCAAAAGATGGTCAAGGTTTCCTGACCATAGACATGAGTTGTCATTTGATAATGGGATCATGTCATTAGGAGAATGATACGATGGACAAGACCCATCCGTTAGCATAGCATATGATCGTTCAGTTTATTGCTACTGCTTTCTTTGTCAAATACATGTTCCTTTGACCATGAGATCATGCAACTCCCGGACTCCAGAGGAATGCCTTGTGTGTATCAAATGTCACTTCATAACTGGGTGATCATAAAGGTGCTCTACAGGTATCTCCGAAGGTGTCTGTTGAGTTGGCATGGATTGAGATTGGGATTTGTCATTCCGTATGACGGAAAGGTATCTCTGGGCCCTCTCGGTAATACAGCATCACAAGAAGCTTGCAAGCAAAGTGAGGAAGGAGTTAGTTACAAGATGATGTATTACGGAATGAGTAAAGAGACTTTCCAGTAACGAAATTGACCTAGGTATGGAGATACCGACGATCGAATCTCGAGCAAGTAACATACCGACGGACAAAGGGAACTACGTATGTTGTCATAAAGGTTCGACCGATAAAGATCTTCATAGAATATGTAGGAACCAATATGGGCATCCAGGTCCCGCTATTGGTTATTGACCGGAGAAGCGTCTCGGTCATGTCTACATCATTCTCAAACCCGTAGGGTCCGCACTCTTAACGTTCGTTGACGATATAGTATTATATGAGGTATGTATGTTGGTGACCGAATGTTGTTCGGAGTCCCGGATGAGATCACGGACATGACGAGGAGCTCTGGAATGGTCCGGGGGTAAGGCCCACGGGGCTTTAGGTTGGTGCAAAAGGAAGTTTTGCGGAGGTCGAGGACCAGACGTCAGGGACCCTAGGGTCTGGCCCTGGGCTAGACGCCGAGGACCATGGCGTCTGGTCCAGACACCGAGGACCGTGGCGTCTGGTGCTGGAATCCGAGGAGGACTCTTCCTTGCGTTCCAAACTGACTTTGGGGAGGCCCTCTCCCCGAGTAACGACCCCAGGGCTCAACATATAAATAGAGGAGCAGGGCTAGCCCCTAGAACACAAGTTTTTGAGCCTCCTCTAGTTGATCTAGTTCTAGTTCATCCTAGCTGACTAATTAGAGCTAGCCCTAGCTACCTTTAATCCTCATAATTAGAAGCCCAGTGTGGTTCTAATCTCCTCCCTCTAGTTCATCCTCCTCTCTAAATCCGTTGTGCTTGGCGAAGCCCTGCGGAAATAGTTTCACCACCACCATCACCACGCCGTCGTGCTGCCGGAACTCATCTACGACTTCGCCCCTCTTGCTGGATCAAGAAGGCGAGGACGTCATCGAGCTGAACGTGTGCTGAACACGAAGGTGCCGTATGTTGGGTGCTTGATCAGAATGGATCGTGAAGGTGTACGACTACATCAATCGCATTGATAAACGCTTCCGCTTAGCGATCTACAAGGGTATGTAGATGCTCTCCCCCTCTTGTAGCTATGCATCTCCATGGATAGATCTTGCGTGTGCGTAGAAATTTTTTTGTTTTCCCTGCAACGTTTCCCAACAGTGGCATCATGAGCCAGGTCTATGCGTAGATGATATGCACGAGTAGAACACAAAGGAGTTGTGGGCGATGATGTTCATATTGCTTACCACCTATGTCTTATTTTGATTCGGCGGTATTGTGGGATGAAGCAGCTCGGACCAACCTTACATGTCCACATACATGAGACCGGTTCCACCGACTGACATGCAACTTGTTTTGCATAAAGGTGGCTGGCAAGTGTCTGTTTCTCCCACTTTAGTTGAATCTAATTTGACTACGGCGGTCCTTACAGAAGGTTAAATAGCAACTTGATAATCACCGTTGTAGTTTTGCGTAGATAAGAATGGTTCTTGCTAGTTTCCCGTAGCATCCACGTAAAAACTTGCAACAACAAAGTAGAGGACGTTTAAATTGTTTTTGCAGGGTATGTTGTGATGTGATATGGCCAAGACGTGATATGATATATGTTGATGTATGAGATGATCATGTTTTGTAATAATTTCACGACTTGCATGTCGATGAGTATGACAACCGGCAGGAGCCTTAGGGTTGTCTTTAATTATTGTATGACCTGAGTGTCAATCACTAAGCGCCATGTAATTGCTTTGCTTTATTGCTATGCGTTAGCAATAGTTGTAGAAGCAATAGTTGGCGAGATGACCCCGACGCAACGATGGAGATCAAGATGTCGCACCAGTGACGATGGAGATCATGCCGTTGCTTTGGAGATGGAGATCAAAAGCACAAGATGATGATGGCCATATCATGTCACATATTTTGATTGCATGTGATGTTTATCCTTTATGCATCGTATTTTGCTTAGAACGACGGTAGCATTATAAGATGATCCCTTCACTTAATTTCAAGATAAAAGTGTTCTCCCCGAGTATGAACCGTTGCTAAAGTTTGTCGTTTCGAAGCACCTTGTGATGATCGGGTGTGATAGACTCTACGTTCACATGCAACGGGTGTAAGCCAGTTTGGCACATGCAGAATACTTGGGTTAAACTTGATGAGCCTAGCATGTACAGACATGGTCTCGGAACACTGGAGACCGAAAGGTCGAACATGAGTCATATAGTAGATATGATCAACATGGAGATGTTCACAATTGAAAACTATTCCATTGAAAGTGCAACTAATCCCTGGGTGGTTTTGGCAATTCATAACAACATATAGCTCACTGAACTAATATCCACTCAATATGAATGTTTCAGGAAGTTCAATGAATGGCATGGCATGGACTAGAAATGTGGACCCCTCAAAATGCTAAGGAAACATATTGGCAAAAGCTCAAGACTCTTCATCTTTGTTTTAGTGATCCAAGATCACATTGAGTCCATAGGAAGCCAATACTATTGAAAGGGGATGAGGTGTTTCTTAATGACTTGCTTGCTTAAATGCTTAGTGATATTGGTCCTGAATACTCATCCACTTTCTCCATCCAAATATGTCAAAAACCTAAACTCCAACTCGGCCCCACCGATTCTTTCTATCCGGCGCCACCGAGTTCATATGACATAGCCACAGCCAGAAACCCTAACAGTTCGGTCACACCGATACGGATCTCGGTCTCACCGATACGGATCTCAGTCTCACCGAGATGGCCTTGCAAACTCTCTGTTACTTGTTGCAATTATTTCGGTCTCACCGAATATTGCAATCGGTCTCACCGAGTTTGCTTGACCAACTCTCTGTTGCCCTATTGCTTCACTTCGGTCTCACCGAGTTGATGCAATCGGCGCCACCGAGATGAGGTTTGCCCTAAGCCCTAGCACATCAGTCCCACCGAGTTGTTCCAGTCGGTCCCACCGAGATTCCTAACGTTCACATTTTGAACTAATCGATCCCACTGAGTTTAGCTATTCGGTCTCACCGAGATGGGTCAAATGTGTGTAACGGTTGGATTTTGTGCGGAGGCTATATATACCCCTCCACCCCCTTCTCCATGTGTGAGAGAGCCATCAGAACGTGCCTACACTTCCACCATACATTTTCTGAGAGAGAACCACCTACTCCTGAGTTGAGATCAAGATATTCCAATCCTACCACAAAATCTTGATTTCTAGCCTTCCCCAAGTTGCTTTCCACTCAAATCATCTTTCCACCATATCCAAACCTGTGAGAGAGAGAGTTGAGTGTTGGGGAGACTATCATTTGAAGCACAAGAGCAAGGAGTTCATCATCAACACACCGTCTATTACCTTTTGGAGAGTGGTGTCTCCTAGATTGGTTAGTTGTCGCTTGGGAGCCTCCGTCAAGTTGTGGAGTTGAACCAAAAAGTTTGTAAGGGCAAGGAGATCGCCTACTTCATAAAGATCTACCTGAGTGAGGCAAGTCCTTCGTGGGCGATGGCCATGGTGGGATAGACAAGGTTGCTTCTTCATGGACCCTTCGTGGGTGGAGCCCTCCGTGGACTTGCGCAACTGTTACCCTTCATGGGTTGAAGTCTCCATCAACGTGGATGTACGATAACACCACCTATCAGAACCACGCCAAAAATCTTTGTGTCTTAATTGCGTTTGCACTCTCCAAACTGTTCCCTTTACCTTCATATGCAATGTTTTACTTTCCGCTGCTACACTGTTCGAATTGCATGTGTAGGTTGATTGCTTGGCCTGTGTTAATTGCTAAAATCTGCCCACAACTAAAATTGGGAAAATGTTAGATTTTTATTTGGTCAAGTAGTCTAATCACCCCCCCGGTAGACATACTTTCGATCCTACAAGTGGTATCAGAGCTTTGGTCTCCATTTCCTTTATTTCCATAGCTTTGGTGCCATAGCCTTGGTTTCATAACCTAGCGAGGGAAATTACCACCATAGAGGTCCTTACTTTGATGGTACTAATTTTGCTAGTTGGAAGCATAAGATGAAAATGCATATTCTTGGTCATAACTAAAGGAAATATGCCCTAGAGGCAATAATAAAGTTGTTATTTTATATTTCCTTATTCATGATAAAGGTTTATTATTCATGCTATAATTGTATTGATCGAAAACTTAAATACATGTGTGAATACATAAACAAATACCGTGTCCCTAGTAAGCCTCTACTAGACTAGCTCGTTGATCAAGGATGGTTAAGGTTTCCTAACCATAGACATGTGTTGTCATTTGATAACGGGATCACATCATTAGGAGAATGATATGATGGACAAGACCCATCCGTTAGCTTAGCATATGATCTTTCAGTTTATTGCTATTGCTTTCTTAATATCAAATACATATTCCTTCAACTATGAGATCATGCAACTCGCGGATACCGGAGGAATACCTTGTGTGCTATCAAACGTCACAACATAACTGGGTGATCATAAAGATGCTCTACAAGTATCTCTGAAGGTATCTGTTGAGTTGGCATGGATCGAGATTAGGATTTGTCACTCCATGTATCGGAGAGGTATCTCTGGGCCCTCTCGGTAATACACATCATAATAAGCTTGCAAGCAAATGACTAAGGAGTTAGTTATGAGATAATGTATTACGGAACAAGTAAAGAGACTTGCCGGGAACGAGATTGAACTAGGTATGAAGATACCGGCGATTGAATCTCGGGCAAGTAACATACCGACAGACAAAGGGAATTACGTATGTTGTCATAAAGGTTCGACCGATAAAGATCTTCGTAGAATATGTAGGAACCAATATGGGCATCCAGGTTCCGCTATTGGTTATTGACCGGAGAGGTGTCTCGGTCATGTCTACATAGTTCTCGAACCCGCAGGGTCCGCACGCTTAACGTTCGTTGACGATATAGTATTATATGAGTTATGTATGTTGGTGACCGAATGTTGTTCGGAGTCCCGGATGAGATCATGGACATGACGAGGAGCTCCAGAATGGTCCGGAAGTAAAGATTGATATATGGGATAATAGTGTTTGGTCTCCGGAAGGGTTCCGGAATTCACCGAAAGGGGTTTCGGATGTTTCCCGAAATGATCTGGTGCGAGAACACTTTATTTGGGCCAAGGGGTAAAGTCCACGAGGTTTTTGGAAAGTGCAAAAGGAAGTTTTGAGGAGACCAGAGGCCAGACGCCAGGGTCCCTGGCGTCTTGGCTCAGACGCCGGGAACCCTGGCGTCTGGCCCTGGAGTCCGAGAAGGACTCTTGCCTTTCGGGCAAAACTGACTTTGAGGAGGCTTTTACTCCAAGTTTCGACCCCGAGGTCAACATATAAATAGAGGGGCAGGGATAGCACCCAAGACACATCAAGATACACCAAGCCATGTGCCGGCAACCCCGTCCCATGTAGTTTATCCTCCGTCATAGTTTCCGTTGTGCTTGGCGAAGCCCTGCGGAGATTGTTCTGCACCAACACCGTCACCACGCCGTCGTGCTGCCGGAACTCATCTACTACTTCGCACCTCTTGCTAGATCAAGAAGGCGAGGACGTCATCGAGCTGAACGTGTGCTGAACGCGGAGGTGCCGTACATTCGGTATTTGATCGGGACGGATCGTGAAGGTGTATGACTACATCAACCGCGTTGATAAACGCTTCCGCTTAGTGATCTTCAAGGGTATGAAGATGCTCTCCCCTCTCGTAGCTATGCATCTCCATGAATAGATCTTGCGTGTGCGTAGAATTTTTTTTGTTTTCCATGCAACGTTTCCCAACAATAACCCCGCCGTTTGGGCTATTGTGCGTATTAGCTTGCAAGGTGATTTCTTCGAGGATGGAAAAGAACCGGATAGTGAAGCGCCAGCTGAAGAAATGAAGATGTTGCAATACAACGCTCAAGCTTGCGATATTCTCTTCAATGGATTGTGCCCCGAATAATTCAACAAAATCAGCCGCCTTGAGAATGCAAAGGAAATTTGGGATACTTTGGTTGATATGCACGAAGGTACCGAGTCCGTCAAGGAATCCAAGTTGGATGTGCTCCAAAGTCAACTTGACAAGTTCAAGATGAAGGATGGTGAAGGAGTTTCCGAAATGTACTCTAGGCTTGCTCTCATCACAAATGAGATTGCCAGCTTAGGAAGTGAAGAGATGACCGACAAATTCATCATCAAGAAGATCCTAAGAGCCTTGGATGGAAAATATGATACCGTGTGCACCTTGATCCAAATGATGCCCAATTATAAAGATCTCAAGCCCATGGAAGTCATTGGTAGAATTGTTGCTCATGAGATGTCACTCAAGGATAAGGAAGAGCTCCACAACAAGTCAAGTGGTGCTTACAAAGCTTCAAGTGATGCTCCTACAACATCAAGCGAGAAGCAAGTCTCCAATGAAGATTTGAGCTTAAAGGTGAAGAACTTCAACAAGTTCTACAAGAATAGAAGCAAAGAGAGAAGCTCCAAGTCAAGGTCCTACAATGACAAAAGATCTTCTAGTCATGATTGTAATTGCTACAATTGTGGAAGACCCGAACACAACTCCAATGAGTGTACGGCTCCCTATAAGAAAAGAGAAGATTCACCAAAAAGGAGGAGTAGAAGAGATGAATCACCTCCAAGAGAGAGAAGGAGTAGAGACGATCGTTATGAACGAAGACCCTCTCGTAGAAGCAAGGATTCAGAAAGGAAGGACAAGTCATCAAAGAGCTACACAAGACGAAGACATCAAGCTCACGTTGGTGAATGGGTATCTGGTTCCGACTCCGACAACTACTCCGAGAGAAGCTATCACTCCGACTCCGACTATACTCAAGATGAAGGTGTTCCCGGTCTTGCACTTGTGTCATCCAACTCCTACGACATATTTGACTCACCAAATGAAGGAATTGGAAGATGCTTCATGGCTAAAGGCCCTATGGTATCACACCCTGAGTATGTTGATTTCAATAGTGATGAAGATGATTTGCTAGGTGATGATGATTTACTTGTTGACAACACTAGTGATGAAAACCATGATGAACTTGCTTATAATCATGCTAATCAAGATGAAACGAATGACAATGATAAGAAGGAGATTGAGTGCTTGACTAAAGAACTAAACACTCTTAAGTTAGCTCATGAAACAACTCTATAGGATCATAGAGAGATCCTAAGGACTCATGAGAAGCTAAATTTAGAGCAAGAGCATGAGTTTCTAAAAGCTAACAATGATGATCTTTGAAAGAAGAGTTCTTCTTATCTTGCCAAACGTCTCCTCTTGTCTACTTATATGCCACAAGTGAAATCTAGCAATAAGATAAAGAAAGATTCTTCCTCTAGTAGTAACAATAACCATGTTAAATCCAATGTTCTTTCTTCTAGTAATACTCTTGATTCTACTAATGATTCTCTTAGCCAAGTTACACTTGAGCAATAAAATAGCTTATTGAAGGGAATTATAGATAAAGGTGTTTACAAGAGCCTTGCCAGAAGTAAGCAATTTGAGGAAATTGTACACAAGCAAGGAAGGCACCGGAAGAATCAAGGTGTTGGTTTTGAACGAAAGTTCAATGCCAATGGAGTTCAGTGGGAAGAAGATCAATACCCTAAGACGAAGTTTGTTCCTCAACAAGAGAAGTATGACCCCACTTCTTTCAAGGGAAAACAAGCTCAAGATTATCTTCCACCACAAGACCACAAGCTAAAAGGCAAGGACAAGCTTCAAGAAGAGATTGACTCATTTGAAGAAGCTCCCAAGGCCATGGTCAAGTGGGTTCCCAAGACTACGTCAAGCTATACTTCATCAAGTACGACTACAACTCCAAGGATTCCCATCAAGTTGATGTGGATCCCAAAGAAGAAGAACTAGAGTGTTCTTGAGGGTGACTCCGCCAACATACTTCACTCATATTCACTTTCTCAAGGACTTGTGGAATCAACCTTCATATCTTGCACTAGTTCATGGAGTCACAAACCCTCTTGTTGGTAAGACAAGGGACAAGGTAACCTCATGCTTTCATGGACATCATTACATGTGTAATTTACTCTATGTCTATGGATATCCTTGTATGTTCCTTGTGGGACTAACCCGTGTAGGTATTGAAATTGCAACACTCCAATGGATTGCTCCAAGAGATCTACATCAACATTGAGCATCCACATCTTCACTATCTACATGAAGTCATCATCGACAAAACCCAAGGTTAGTTCATCCCTCTTAGGGGGATATCACATCTAGGGGGAGCTTTGCTCTAAGAATTGAGCTAAAGCAACTCTAATGGTGTGAACACATTAATGCTTTACGTAAAAGTGGTAACCCCACTTGTGCTTAAACGATGAGTCTGACCTATGATCAAATGTTCTCATTTGACTCCTAAGTCAATATACTCATATATAGATGACCTAGTCATCGCCAATTGCTTGATAGATGCTAGAATTGTTTGTGCATGCTTTGTCACATATTTCATTTGCTATCTTATTGTGTGAGCATGTTGGTTGCATAATTTCTCCATTCGAGGACATCCATTTGTTGTTTTTGATTGTTTGGTTTTTATTAGCCAAATGGATGGACAAGGATGCCTAAGAACCTTCTCTAGCTATCTATGCTCTTCCTGTCTCAAACTCTATTCATGCTTGATGTCTACTACGCAACCTTTCTCCTTGTAGACGTTGTTGGGCCTCCAAGTGCAGAGTTTTGTAGGACAGTAGCAAATTTCCCTCAAGTGGATGACCTAAGGTTTATCAATCCGTGGGAGGCGTAGGATGAAGATGGTCTCTCTCAAACAACCCTGCAACCAAATAACAAAGAGTCTCTTGTGTCCCCAACACACCCAATACAATGGTAAATTGTATAGGTGCACTAGTTCGGCGAAGAGATGGTGATACAAGTGTAATATGGATGGTAGATATAGGTTTTTGTAATCTGAAAATATAAAAAACAGCAAGGTAGCAAGTAACAAAAGTGAGCAAAAACGGTCTTGCAATGCTTGGAAACAAGGCCTAGGGTTCATACTTTCACTAGTGCAAGTTCTCTCAACAATGATAACATAATTAGATCATATAACAATCCCTCAACATGCAACAAAGAATCACTCCAAAGTTTCTATCGCGGAGAACATAAGATGAAATTGCTTGTAGGGTAC
Source organism: Thinopyrum elongatum (assembly GCA_011799875.1). Taxonomy (NCBI): domain Eukaryota; kingdom Viridiplantae; phylum Streptophyta; class Magnoliopsida; order Poales; family Poaceae; genus Thinopyrum; species Thinopyrum elongatum. The sequence goes on from CM022303.1 coordinate 566,268,639, forward strand.
GAAACCACCTCAAAGTTATTCTTTCCGATCAATCCATTGAGCTATTCCTATAAGTGTCACAAACAGCCCTAGAGTTCATAGTAAAATAACACCATATGACACATCAATCAACCCTAATGTCACCTAGATACTCCAATGTCACCACAAGTATCCGTGGATAAATTATACGATATGCATCAAACAACTTCAGATTCATAATATTCAATCCAACATAAAGAACCTCAAAGAGTGCCCCAAGATTCCTACCGGAGAAACAAGGACGAAAACATGCATCAACCCCTATGCATAGATTACCCCAATGTCACCTCAGGAATCCGCGAGTTGAGTGCCAAAACATACATCAAGTGAATCAATAGAACACCCCATTGTCACCACGGGTATCCCACCCAAGACATACATCAAGTGTTCTCAAATCCATAATAGTATTCAATCCGATAATAGTGAAACCTCAAAGGTAAAACTCAATTCATCACAAGAAGGTAGAGGGGGAGAAACACCATATGATCCAACTATAATAACAAAGCTCGCGGTACATCAAGATCGTGCCAAATCAAGAACACGAGAGAGAGAGAGAGAGAGAGAGAGATCAAACACATAGCTTCTGGTACATACCCTCAGCCCCGAGGGTGAACTACTCCCTCCTCGTCATGGAGACCGCCGGGATGATGAAGATGGCCACCGGTGATGGTTTCCCCCTCCGGCAGGGTGCCGGAACGGGGTCCCAAGAGGTTTTTCGTGGCTACAGAGGCTTGCGGCGGCGGAACTTCCGATCTAGGTTTCTTTCTTGGGGTTTCTGGATTTATAGGAATTTTTGGCGTCGGTTTCACGTCAGGGGGGTCCACGAGTCAGCGACAAGGCAAGGGGGCGCGCCCTAGGGGGTTGGGGCGCCCTCCACCCTTGTCGTTGACTCGGGACTCTTCTGGCCCAACTCTTTTGCTTCGGGGGCTTCTTCTGGTCCAAAAAAATCACCCTAAATTTTCAGGTCATTTGGACTCCGTTTGATATTCCTTTTCTGTAAAACTCAAAAACAAGGAAAAAACAAAAACTGGCACTGGGCTCTAGGTTAATAGGTTAGTCCAAAAAATAATATAAAATAGCATATAAATGCATATAAAACATCCAAGATGGATAATATAATAGCAAGGAACAATAAAAAATTATAGATATGTTGGAGACGTATCAAGCATCCCCAAGCTTAATTCCTGCTCGTCCTCGAGTAGGTAAATGATAAAAACAGAATTTTTGATGTGGAATGCTACCTAACATATTTATCAATGTAATCTTCTCTATTGTAGCAAGAATATTCAGATCCATAAGATTCAAAACAAAAGTTTAATATTGACATAAAAGCAATAATACTTCAAGCATACTAATAAGGCAATCATGTCTTCTCAAAATAACATGGCCAAAGAAAGTTATCCCTGCAAAATCATATAGTCTGGCTATGCTCCATCTTCATCACATAAAGTATTTAAATCATGCACAACCCCAATGACAAGCCAAGCAATTGTTTCATACTTTTAATGTTCTCAAACCTTTTCAACTTTCACGCAATACATAAGCGTGAGCCATGGACATAGCACTATAGGTGGAATAGAATATGGTGGTTGTGGAGAAGACAAAAAGAAGGAGATAGTCTCACATCAACTAGGCGTATCAATGGGCTATGGATATGCCCAACAATAGATATCAATGTGAGTGAGTAGGGATTGCCATGCAACGGATGCACTAGAGCTGTAACTTTATGAAAGCTTAAAAAGAAACTAAGTGGGTGTGCATCCAACTCGCTTGCTCACGAAGACCTAGGGCAATTTGAGGAAGCCCATCATTGGAATATAAAATCCAAGTTCTATAATGAAAAATTCCCACTAGTATATGAAAGTGACAACATAGGAGACTCTCTATCATGAAGATCATGGTGCTACTTTGAAGCACAAGTGTGGTAAAAGGATAGTAACATTGCCCCTTCTCTCTTTTCTCTCTCTTTTTTTTGGGCCTTCTCTTTTTTTTGCCTCTTTTTTTTCGTCCGGAGTCTCATCCCGACTTGTGGGGGAATCATAGTCTCCATCATCCTTTGCTCACATGGGACAATGCTCTAATAATGAAGATCATCACACTTTTATTTACTTACAACTCAAGAATTACAACTCGATATTTAGAACAAAATATGGCTCTATATGAATGCCTCCGGCGGTGTACCGGGATGTGCAATGAATCAAGAGTGACATGTATGAAAGAATTATGAACGGTGGCTTTGCCACAAATACAATGTCAACTACATGATCATGCAAAGCAATATGACAATGATGAAGCGTGTCATAATAAACGGAATGGTGGAAAGTTGCATGGCAATATATCTCGGAATGACTATGGAAATGCCATAATAGGTAGGTATATGATGGGTGTATGGTACCGGCAAAAGTTGCGCGGTACTAGAGAGGCTAGCAATAGTGGAAGGGTGAGAGTGCGTATAATCCATGGACTCAACATTAGTCTTAAAGAACTCACATACTTATTGCAAAAATCTATTAGTTATCGAAACGAAGTACTATGCGCATGCTCCTAGGGGGATATATTGGTAGGAAAAGACCATCGCTCGTCCCCGACCGCCACTCATAAGGAAGACAATCAATAAATAAATCATGCTCCGACTTCATCACATAACGGTTCACCATACGTGCATGCTACGGGAATCACAAACTTTAACACAAGTATTTCTACAATCCACAATTACTCACTAGCATGACTCTAATATCACCATCTTTATATCTCACAACAATCATAAGGAATCAAACTTCTCATAGTATTCAATGCACTTTATATGAAAGTTTTTATTATATCCCTCTTGGATGCTTATCATATTAGGACTAAATTCATAACCTAAGAAAATTACCATGCTGTTTAAATACTCTCAAAATAATATAAGTGAAGCATGAGAGTTCATCAATTTCTACAAAATAAAACCACCGCCGTGCTCTAAAAAGATATAAGTGAAGCACTAGAGCAACTGACAAACTACTCCAAAAAGATATAAGTGAAGATCAATGAGTGGTCAAATAATTATGTTGCTATGTGAAGACTCTCTCTCATAAAAGAATTTCATATCTTAAGTACTTTATTCAAACAGCAAGAAAAACAAAATAAAATGACATTCTAAAAATAGCACACATCGTGTGAAGAAGCAAAAACTTAGGCTCAACCGATACTAACCGATAATTGTTGATGAAGAAAGGTGGGATGCCAACCGGGGCATCCCCAAGCTTAGATGCTTGAGACTTCTTGAAATATTAACTAGGGATGCCTTGGGCATCCCCAAGCTTGAGCTTTCGTGTCTCCTTAATTCCTTTTATATCACGGTTTCCCTAAATCTTAAAAACTTCATGCACACAAAACTCAACAAGAACTTGTGAGAAAAGTTAGTATAAATCAAATGCAAAACCTTATCATTCTCTACTGTAGAAAATCACTAAAATTATTATTTAATATTGCATACTAAATGCCTCTGCATATTTAATATTCCTATCCTCAAACAGCAATCTGTCTAAACAGGACAGTCTGTAAATAGTGAAATTGTACTCATACTTCCCTAGCTCCAAAAATTCTGAAAAATTAGCACATTGTATAAAATTTGTTTTTACTCATTGCGTAAAAATTACAAGATTTTATCACGTTCTTACTTTCCAGAAGAATTCATACAATGGTAGAAAACTTTCTATTTTCAAAACAGCAACATATAGACTTGCAAAATAAGCATGGTAAAGGCTATACTTGACCTTTTTATTGAACTAAAAGATGAAAGACATTAATCTAAATAACAGAAAGAAAATACTAATAAAATAAAATGATGCTCCAAGCAAAACTCATATCATGTGACGAATAAAAATATAGCTCCAAGTAAGGTTACCGATAATGTTGGAGACGAAAGAGGGGATGCCTTCCGGGGCATCCCCAAGCTTAGTTGCTTGGATCTTCCTTGAATATTACCTTGGGGTGCCTTATTAATCCCCAAGCTTAGGGTCTTGTCACTCCTTATTCTCCTCATATTGATATCTCACCCAAAACTTGAAAACTTCAATCACACAAAACTTAACGGAACTTCGTGAGATGGGTTAGTATGATAAAACAAATCATTCACTTTGGTACTGTCAAGACAAGATTCAAACTTTTTCCCACATGATTCCTACTGTAACCTATCATTTCTACAATTTATATTGAGCAATATAAGCCATAGAAACTAGGAAACAAGCAAACTATGCATCGAAAACAGAATCTGTCAAAAACAGAACAGTCTGTAAAGATCTGAATTAAGCTCATACTTATGTTACTCCAAAATTTTTGAAAAATTAGGAAAACGTAGAAAATTTGTATATAAATCCTATTTAAATAAATTCAGAGTTTTTCCATGTTCCAGTAAAAGATAGGAATTTCTATACTGGACGCAAAAGTTTCTGTTTTTGCACAGAATCAAGTCAACTATCATCCACACTACCCCAAAGGCTTTACTTGGCACATTATTCAAACAAAAGCTATAAAACATGATTAATAAAGTAGCTTAATCATGTGAACACACAAAAACAGTAGGTATAAATATTGGGTTGTCTCCCAACAAGCGCTTTTCTTTAATGCCTTTTTAGCTAGGCATGATGATTTCAATGATGCTCACATAAAAGATAAGAATTGAAACGTAACGGGAGCATCATGGAGCATATGACTAGCACATTTAAGTCTAACCCACTTCCTATGCATAGGTATTTTGTGAGCAAACAATTTATGGGAACAAGAATCAAATAGCATAGGGAGGCAAAACAAGCATAACTTCAAGATTTTCAACACATAGAGAGGAAACTTGATATTATTGCAATATGTAAAAGCATATGTTCCTCCCTCATAATAATTTTCAGTAGCATCATGAATGAATTCAACAATATAACTATCACATAAAGCATTATTTTCATGATCTACATGCATAGAAATTTTTCTACTCTCCACATAAGCAAAATTCTTCTCATTCATCGTAGTGGGAGGAGCAAATTCAACAAAATAACTATCATGGGATTGAAAATTAAAATCAAGATGACAAGTTTCATGGTTATCATTATTCTTTATAGCATACATGTCATCACAATAATCATCATAGATAGGAGGCATGCTTTCATCATAATAAATTTGCTCATCAAAACTTGGGGAACAAAAAATATTATCTTCATCAAACATAGCATCCCCAAGCTTGTGGCTTTGCATATCATTAGCATCATGGATATTCAAGGAATTCATACTAACAACATTGCAATCATGCTCATCATACAAAGATTTTATGCCAAACAATTTATAGACTTCTTCTTCTAACACTTGAGCACAATTTTCCTTTCCATCATTTTCGCGAAAGATATTAAAAAGATGAAGCATATGAGGCAACCTGAATTCCATTTTTTTGTAGTTTTCTTTTATAGACTAAACTGGTGATAAAATAAGAAACTAAAATATTCAATTGCAAGATCTAAAGATATACCTTCAAGAACTCACCTCCCCGGCAACAGCGCCAAAAAAGAGCTTGATGTCTACTACGCAACCTTTCTCCTTGTAGACGTTGTTGGGCCTCCAAGTGCAAAGTTTTGTAGGATAGTAGAAAATTTCCCTCACGTGGATGACCTAAGGTTTATCAATCTGTGGGAGGCGTAGGATGAAGATGGTCTCTCTCAAACAACCCTGCAACCAAATAACAAAGAGTCTCTTGTGTCCCCAACACACACAATACAATGGTAAATTGTATAGGTGCACTAGTTCGGCGAAGAGATGGTGATACAAGTGTAATATGGATGGTAGATATAGGTTTTTGTAATCTGAAAATATAAAAACAGCAAGGTAGCAAGTAACAAAAGTGAGCAAAAATGGTATTGCAATGCTTGGAAACAAGGCCTAGGGTTCATACTTTCACTAGTGCAAGTTCTCTCAACAATGATAACATAATTAGATCATATAACAATCCCTCAACATGCAACAAAGAATCACTCCAAAGTTTTTTATCGCGGAGAACATAAGATGAAATTGCTTGTATGGTACAAAACCACCTCAAAGTTATTCTTTCCGATCAATCCATTGAGCTATTCCTATAAGTGTCACAAACAGCCCTAGAGTTCGTAGTAAAATAACACCATATGACACACATCAATCAACCCTAATGTCACCTAGATACTCCAATGTCACCACAAGTATCCGTGGGTCAATTATATGATATGCATCAAACAACTTCAGATTCATAATATTCAATCCAACATAAAGAATCTCAAAGAGTGCCCCAAGGTTCCTACCGGAGAAACAAGGACGAAAACGTGCATCAACCCCCATGCATAGATTATCCCAATGTCACCTCGGGAATCCGCAAGTTGAGTGCCAAAACATATATCAAGTGAATCAATAGAACATCCCATTATCACCACGGGTATCCCACGCAAGACATACATCAAGTGTTCTCAAATCCATAATAGTATTCAATCCGATAATAGTGAAACCTCAAAGGTAAAACTCAATTCATCACAAGAAGGTAGAGGGGGAGAAACACCATATGATCCAACTATAATAACAAAGCTCGCGGTACATCAAGATCGTGCCAAATCAAGAACACGAGAGAGAGAGAGAGATCAAACACATAGCTACTGGTACATACCCTCAGCCCCGAGGGTGAATTACTCCCTCCTCGACATGGAGACCGCCGGGATGATGAAGATGGCCACCGGTGATGGTTTCCCCCTCTGGCAGGGTGCCGTCATGGGGTCCCGAGAGGTTTTTCGTGGCTACAGAGGCTTGCGGCGGTGGAACTTCCGATCTAGGTTTCTTTCTGGGGGTTTCTGGATTTATAGGATTTTTTGGCGTCGGTTTCACGTCAGGGGGGTCCACGAGTCAGCGACAAGGCAGGGGGGCGCGCCCTAGGGGGTGGGGCACCCTCCACCCTTATCGTTGACTCGGGACTCTTCTGGCCCAACTCTTTTGCTTCGGGGGCTTCTTCTGGTCCATAAAAAATCACCGTAAATTTTTAGGCCATTTGGACTCCGTTTGATATTCCTTTTCTGTAAAACTCAAAAACAAGGAAAAAACAGAAACTGGCACTGGGCTCTAGGTTAATAGGTTAGTCCCAAAAATAATATAAAATAGCATATAAACGCATATAAAACATCCAAGATGGATAATATAATAGCATGGAACAATCAAAAATTATAGATATGTTGGAGACGTATCAATGCTACATCACAAAAATTGAACAAGTATTTTTCGGACCCTCCGGGTGAGGAGCACTCGGAACCAGCGATCCATCAAGGGCTGCCTTCCAAAACCTTCTTGTGAATTTCAGTCAGACCAATACACTCATATTTGGTCCCACCGAAACCACTACATTGACCTAGGTTTTCACCTCGGTGCTATCGATTAGAACGACTTGGTCTCACCGAGTTGCAGTAACTGCATGTAGTTTTGCATCTTGGTGCCACCGAGACATTCCATTCGGTGCCACCGACAGCGTCTGGGTATATATATACTCTGCGTACTTGTACGGTTGAAAATTCCTTCAACCGCATGAGCCCGCGCCCCAGCACTACCGCCCTTGGTCTCCGGATCGTCGTCGTCTTTGCCTGTGCGCCGTCACCGCAGGTCTCCGCCGCCGTCAATGGGATTCCTCCCCGCCGTTGCCGCCGTAGCGAACTTTCACCGAGTTAGGTTATGGTTCGACCACTTTGTGCCTAATTCCCCTTCCGATTCTTTGCACAAAGTCAATACCTGAATTCTTGCCACGTATGAAAACTTCATATCCACACAAAAATTCCTTTAGACTAGATTCGATGAAAAATCTTAGGGTTAGGTTTCCGCCGAGTTCATCTCGGACCGACCGAAATGGAGTTCTTGGTCCCACCGATTGGCCCTGGCCATTGCACTAAGTACAACTCGGTCTGACCGAAGCGTACTGATCGGTGAGACCGAAAGCGAATTCTCTGTGAAACCCTAGCATCTTGGAGTCACCGAACTGCAACTCGGTCTGATCGATGTTGTATGTTTAGACTATGTTAAGTGCTTCAGTGTCACCGATAATTTCATATCTGTAGCTCCGAAATGCTTTCTGCAGAAAACTAAAACTAAAATTTTGACTCAATTTTTTGCAAAACAAGCTGCTTTTTGTGATGCTCATCCACTCTGCCCATACCTACCTATTCACAGGGTCATCTTGCAAAGATGTCTGAAGAAAGTGACAGCTAGAACAGGTCAGAGGAGCAAGTCAACCTCAGTGAGGGTACAAGCCCTAGCAGTAGCTATGATGATGGCCGTAGAAGCACTCCTAGCAATCTGCCTAAAGCTGCTACTAGACAGAGAAAGCAGAGAACCTCAGAGAGTGAGGATGAAGATTTTGTTGTTGAGGAAGAAGTGACCTCAAAGAAGAAGGTGCTGAAGAAAGAGTATGCTGCAGCTGCTACCTCCAAGCCAGGTCTTCAAAAGAAACTTCCTGCCAAGAGAGCTCCCATGTCTAAGGCCAGAAGGTCAACTAATACACAAGAGACTATGGAGTTCACTCTTGAGCCAAGAGTGGAAGGAGAAGCTGCTGATGAGAAGAAGAAGAGAAAGGAGAGAGTCAAGAAAACCATTGCCAGAGTAATTGGCAGACCATCCATGATGAGGGACGATGAGGATGAGGAGGAGGAGGAACCTGTTGCACCCCCTGCTAAGACTCAGAAGCTCATGGGTGATGCCATGAAGTCTGCTAGTGCACCCTCCAAACCCAAGTCAAAAGCTTCACCTGCTGCACCCAAGACTACAGCTCCAAAGAGATCCACCAGGAACATTCCTGCTGCAGAGAAGAACAAGGCCCCAGTGCCAGAAGTTCAAGAGGATGAGGAGCCCCAAGTGCTCAGAAAATTGAAGCCCAAGATTCCAGACCACAATGATGAACATCCTGTGGCTGAGAACATGAAGTTGAGGAAGGATAGTGGTCCGAGGCTATGGAGGAAAACTGATCCATATGCCACAAGGAGGAGGACTATTGTTGATTATCGTTTCCACACCAGAGAACAGCAAGACTTCTATGAGATAGTTTTGCTTGATAAGAAGCCAATTGTGAGTGATATGAAGTGAGTTGATTGGAAGTACATTGATGCCAATGAGGACTACTTCTCCCATGTTTATGAGAGTTTTAGGCTGACAGGCACAGATGCATTTGTTGGACAAGAGATCACCAAGTGGAATGACGAAATGGTGATGCAATTTTACTCCACTGCACACTTCTATCCAGATGGGAAGATTGTGTGGATGACTGAGGGCACCAGATACCAGTCATCGATCTCAGAGTGGGCTGATCTCATCAATGCCCCAGAAGAAGAAGAAAATGATACAAATGTCTACGGCAAACCCAGGATGGATCATAACACTATGGCTCACATGTACAAGCCCATTCCTAACAAAGCACTTGAGACTCACAAGTTTGGTTCTATATATTACTTGCTTGCTGGTTTGGCCACCATCAACTACATCTTGAGGCATACCTTGTTGCCCAAGTCTAGAGATGAGAGAATGATCCATGGCCATTCCATCAACCTGCTGCATCTATTTGACATACCACAGAAGTTCAAGGTTATGGGTCTGATAGTTGAGACATTCAAGAGGACAGTTGCAGATCAAAAGAGGTCATGTGGATATGCACCACATATTCAAATGTTGATCAATTCCAAAGTTGGAACTATCACATATCTACTTAACAGAGAGCATCTACCTCTTAGGCCAGAATTTGAGGATAATGAAGTGGTGATGGATGCTTCACATCCAACATCAGTTGAGGCCCAGGAGAAGGCTGAGAAGGCAAAGGCTGCAAAAGCAGCAAGTGTTCAGATGCATCAATTATAAATCTCAAGACCAAGCAAGATCAACTCACATATCTGCTAGAAGCAACTCTAAGGATTGAGAAGGGTCTGGCCAACTTGACTAAGAACCAGGAGAGCCTAGAGTGGATTATTGAAGACAAGATGTATAGTCTTGATGTTAAGGTCACTGAGATTCAAACCATTATTGAGAACTTGCGAGATGATGCTAAGGACAGAGATGATAGGCCTACCACCGACAGATTCTAGACAGTGCCAAGGGCATAGAGGTCTACTGTTGAGCCAGTTGCAGACATGAGGCCTGCTCACTCTGCTCCTGCCGCCACTGTCACAGTGCCACCACCAGTGTCAATCCCTCCTGCTCAACAAAGTTCAGCTGAAGCATTTGCAGACGCAGTTCTCTCAATGCCATCTAGGCACACCGGAGCAACAAGCCAAAATACCCCTTCAGGAGCTCCCGAAGATCATGTCTAGAGAGCCATATAGTACTATATGTTTTCAAACTTTTTGGTAACTTGCTGCCAAAGGGGGAGAAAGTGTATAGATCATAGGCTTCGAGAGAGAGAGAGAGTCTTTTGCTTCTTTGTTGGTTTTTATTTGCCTTGCTACTTTGTTTGGTTGATGCTACTTGATACTACATTTGTGTTATGTTCGTGAGATACCTTGTGTGATCATGTGTTTGATCATACTATGCTTAATGTGTACTTACATGTCTATCTCTATGATTGTTTGTGTATGATCACTCACTTGTATCTTTGGTGATGCGTGCATGTTATTTTATTCTGATCATTTTGTGCGCTCCACCAAGATGTATGTGACATGGAAGAGTGACCCATGATCCTAATCGATTATGCATTTGCATTCAAACGCAAATTTTAAATAATGCACAAATTTAGGGGGAGCTCTTGCTTATCACATACTTCTCAAAGCAATGATGTATTTCCTTCACTTTATCATTTGTCGAAGCTTTGATCTATATGTTGTCATCGATTACCAAAAAGGGGGACATTGAAAGTGCAACTAATCCCCGGGTGGTTTTGGTAATTCATAACAACATATAGCTCATTGAACTAATATCCACTCAAGATGAATATTTCACGAAGTTCAATGAATGGCATGGCATGGACTAGAAATGTGGACCCCTCAAAATGCTAAGGACACATATTGGCAAAAGCTCAAGACTCTTCATCTTTGTTTTAGTGATCCAAGATCACATTGAGTCCATAGGAAAGCCAATACTATTAAAAGGGGATGAGGTGTTGCTTAATGGCTTGCTTGCTCAAATGCTTAGTGATATTTCTCCTAAACCCTCAACCACTTTCTCCATCCAAATATGTCAAAAACCTAAACTCTAACTCGGCCCCACCGATTCTTTCTATCCGGCGCCACTGAGTTCATATGGCATAGCCATAGCCAGAACCCTAACAGTTTGGTCACACTGATACGGATCTCGGTCTCACCGAGATGGCCTTGCAAACTCTATTACTTGTTGCAATTATTTCGTTCTCACCGAATATTGCAATCGGTCTCAGCGAGTTTGCTTGACCAACTCCCTGTTGCCCTATTGCTTCACTTCGGTCTCACCGAGTTGATGCAATCGGCGCCACCGAGATGAGGTTTGCCCTAAGCCCTAGCACAGCGGTCCCACCGAGTTGTTCCAGTCGGTCCCACCGAGATTCCTAACGTTCACATTTTGAACTAATCGGTCCCACCGAGTTTAGCTATTCGGTCTCAACAAGATGGGTCAAATGTGTGTAACGGTTGGATTTTGTGTGGAGGCTATATATACCCCTCCACCTCCTTCTCCATGTGTGAGAGAGCCATCAGAACATGCCTACACTTCCACCATACATTTTCTGAGAGAGAACCACCTGATATTCCAATCCTACCACAAGAATCTTGATTTCTAGCCTTCCCCAAGTTGCTTCCCACTCAAATCATCTTTCCACCATATCCAAACCTGTGAGAGAGAGTTGAGTGTTGGGGAGACTATCATTTGAAGCACAAGAGCAAGGTGTTCATCATCAACACACCGTCTATTACCTTTTTGAGAGTGGTGTCTCCTAGATTGGTTAGGTGTCGCTTGGGAGCCTTCGTCAAGTTGTCGAGTTGAACCAAGAAGTTTGTACGGGCAATGAGATCGCCTACTTCGTGAAGATCTACCCGAGTGAGGCAAGTCCTTCGTGGGCGATGGCCATGGTGGGATAGACAAGGTTGCTTCTTCATGGACCCTTTGTGGGCGGAGCCCTCCATGGACTCGCGTAACCGTTACCCTTCATTGGTTGAAGTCTCCATCAACGTGGATGTACGATAGCACCACCTATCGGAACCACGCCAAAAATCTTCGTGTCTTCATTGCGTTTGCACTCTCCAAACCCTTCCCTTTACCTTCATATGCAATGTTTTACTTTCCGCTGCTACACTCTTAGAATTGCATGTGTAGGTTGATTGCTTGACTTGTGCTAATTGCTAAAATCTTCCCATAACTAAAATTGGGAAAAGGTTAGAATTTTATTTGGTCAAGTAGTCTAATCACCGCCCCCTCTAGACATACTTTCAATCCTACACCCATCTCACATGATGACCGGACATGGGTTAGTTGATTTGGATCATGTATCACTTAGACAACTTGAGGGATGTTGATTTAAGTGGGAGTTCATTAGTAATTTGATTATTTGAACTAAAATTTATCATGAACTTAGTCCTAATAGTCTTTGCAAATCTATGTTGTAGATCAATGGCCCGTGCTACCGATCCCTCGAATTTTAATGAGTTCCTAGAGAAAGCTAATTTGAAAGACGATGGTAGAAACTACACGGATGATGGAAATATGCCCTAGAGGCAATAATAAAGTTGTTATTATTATATTTCCTTAGTCATGATAAAGGTTTATTATTCACGCTAGAATTCTATTGACCGGAAACTTAAATACATGTGTGGATACATAAACAAATACTGTGTCCCTAGTGGGCCTCTACTAGACTAGCTCATTAATCAACAGATGGTTAAGGTTTCCTAACTATAACCATGAGTTGTCATTTGATAACGGGATCACATCATTAGGATAATGATGTGATGGACAAGACCCAACCGTTACCATAGCAAATGATCGTTCAGTTTATTTCTACTGCTTTCTTAATATCAAATACATGTTTCTTCGACCATGAGATCATGCAACTCCCGGACTCCGGAGGAATGCCTCGTGTGCCATCAAACATCACAACTTAACTGGGTGATCATAAAGGTGCTCTACAGGTATCTCTGAAGGTGTTTGTTGAATTGGCATGGATCGAGACTGGGATTTGTCACTCCGTATGACGAAGAGGTATCTCTGGGCCCTCTCAGTAATACAGCATCACAAGAAGCTTGCAAGTAAAGTGACTAAGGAGTTAGTTACATGATGATGTATTACGGAATGAGTAAAGAGACTTGCTGGTAACGAGATTGAACTAGGTATGGAGATACCGACGATCGAATCTCGGGCAAGTAACATACCGACAAACAAAGGGAACTACGTATGTTGTCATAAAGGTTCAACCGATAAAGATCTTCGTGGAATATGTAGGGACCAATATGGGCATCCAGGTCCCGCTATTGGTTATTGACCGGAGAAGCGTCTCGGTCATGTCTACATCATTCTCAAACCCATAGGGTCCGCACGCTTAACGTTCATTGACGATATAATATTATATGAGTTATGTATGTTGGTGACCGAATGTTGTTCGGAGTCCCGGGTGAGATCACGGACATGACGAGGAGCTCCGGAATGGTCCGGAGGTAAGGATTGATATATAGGATGATATGGTTGGGCCAAGGGGTAAGGCCCACGGGGCTTTAGGTCGGTGCAAAAGGAAGTTTTGCGGAGGTCAGGGACCAGACGCCAGGGACCCTGGCGTCTGGGCCAGACACCGAGAACCGTGGCGTTTGGTACTGGAAACTAAGAAGGACTCTTCCTTGCGTTCCAAACCGACTTTGAGGGGTCTCTCTCTCCAAGAAACGACCCCAGGGCTCAACATATAAATAGAGGGGCATGGCTAGCACCCGGAAGACATCAAGATTCACCAAGTCGTGTGCCGGCAACCCCATCCCCTCTAGTTTATCCTCCATCTAGTTTCCGTTGTACTTGGCGAAGCCCTGCGGAGATTGTTCTTCATCACCACCGTCACCATGTCGTCATGCTGCCGGAACTCATCTACTACTTCGCCCCTCTTGCTGGATCAAGAAGGCGAGGACGTCATCGAGCTGAACATGTGCTGAACGCGGAGGTGCCGTACGTTCGGTACTAGATCGAGACGGATCATGAAGGTGTACGACTACATCAACCGCGTTGATAAACACTTCTGCTTAGTGATCTTCAAGGGTATGAAGATGCTCTCCCCTCTCGTAGCTATGCATCTCCATGGATAGATCTTGCGTGTGCGTAGAATTTTTTTGTTTTTCATGCAACGTTCCCAACAGTGGCATCATGAGCCAGGTCTATGCGTAGATGATATGCACGAGTAGAACACAAAGGAGTTGTGGGCGGTGATGTTCATACTGCTTACCACCAACGTCTTATTTTGATTCAGCGGTATTGTGGGATGAAGCGGCCCGGACCAACCTTACATGTCCACGTACATGAGACCGGTTCAATCGACTGATGCAACTTGTTTTGCATAAGGTGGCTGGCGGGTGTCTGTTTCTCTCACTTTAGTTGAATCGAATTTGACTACGGCCGGTCCTTGCAGAAGGTTAAAACAGCAAACTTGATAATCACTGTTGTGGTTTTGCGTAGGTAAGAACGATTCTTGCTAGTTACCCATAGCAGCCACTTAAAGCTTACAACAACAAAGTAGAAGATGTCTAACTTGTTTTTGCAGGGTATGTTGTGATGTGATATGGTCAAGATGTGATGTGATATACATTGTTGTATGAGATGATCATGTTTTGTAATATCGACAACCGGTAGGAGGCTTAGGGTTGTCTTTTAATTATTGTATGACCTGCGTGTCAGTCATTAAGCGCCATGTAATTGCTTTACTTTATCACTATGCGTTAGCAATAGTTGTAGAAGCAATAGTTGGCGAGACGATCCCGACGCAACGATGGAGATCAAGGTGTCGCACCGGTTGTCGGCATTCTGGGAACCAGGGTACCCAAACTTGCCTGCCTACGGCCCATGGTGTGGCTCCCTCGACGGCCTGGAACGGCCCATCTGCAAGGCCACCAAGACAGGACCCTCACGAGGCCCCCCTGGCCTCGCGAGGTGGACGACACCAAGACCTCCAGAGGGAGTGGCCATCCCAGGTTGCCTCCCGAGGAGCGGAGATTTCTATGCAGGTACCCAGTCTCCCGAGGCTGCAATGACATGAGCCATGACGACCAAGGCCAGGCGGACGCCAGCGGGCGCAGAGGAGGCAGTTTCCCTTTCGGTGCTAAGGGAGCAAGGACAGACGCGGGTTCCCAAGGAATCCCCCAAAGGTTTCCATTCCGGTGCAACGAGACCAAGACCACGAGCTCGGCAGGACGGATGTCATCGCCGAGCCTACCGCTGCGTCACGGCCAGAAGCTTTGCAGGAGAAGACCACCTTTTGTCATGATAGGGTGTACCCCTTGTCCCCTTTCAAATTGGTCGTTGTGGTATCCCTTCCCGCCTAAGTTTCCATGGAAGAGGACCGAGGCCACTATAAATATAGGTTAGCCACCACCGTAGAAGGGGTCGACTCATTCTCACCCCCCGAGCCCTCACGAGGCCGCTCACCCACTGTACCAGTTCTTCCTCAACCTCCTCGTGAGGCCAATCCACCCCAAAGCAGGAGTAGGGTTTTACACCGCAAGGTGGCCCGGACCTGGGTAAACTGCCATGTCCATCTTCTTCCCCGCTTGAGCGTGTACCCAACGAGGCTAGGCTGTAGGGCGATGAGCTCGCGGCTTGAGAGGTTGAGATCTTCGCACACGCCCCAGAGTTCGAACCTTCTTGGGTCCGCGGAGCCCTGAATCCGACATTTGGCGCGTCGGGTAGGGGCGTGTCGGAGATTCGCTTCCTCCCCGACCGCACTCCGCCCTCGCCTCGTGGTTTCCATGGCGGGCGCCGTGTCGCCAATCTGGCCGCTCGCGGCCCATGGAGACGCCGCGGGCTGCCCGGCCTTCACCTCTAGCCTGCATCGGGTGCTGTGGCCGGTGAAGTTTCAGCCGGTGCTTCCCCCATAGTACGACTGCGTGGCTGACCCCCGAGAGTTCCTTCGGTCATACGCGTAGGCCATCGAGTCGGCGGGCGGCGACGACAATGCCATGGCGGACTGGTTCCCCCTAGCTCTCACGGAGGCCCCTCGATCCTGTCTCCGCGGCCTCCTGCGTGCCTCGATCTCCTCTTGGGAAGAACTCTGTGACCAGTTCACCGCGCACTTCGTGGCTCCGGCGCCCCATGCGGTCACGTGCATAATTGGCGGGTCACAGGCGCCTGCCTCCGGCCGCCAAATCAAGCAGTTTCTCCGTCGGCAAGGTGCTCCCCGGCCGCAGCTCGAGGCTGTGCGGAGCCGCGCCGGGCCTGAAAATGACATCACCTTCGACTCCAGAGACCACCCCAAGACCACGATGGCGGCAGGATCACCCCCCATGCTGTGCACGCCCACCATCAGCAACGTCGCGGTGACCAAGACCCTCATCGGCGGGAGCGCCGGCCTGAACGTTCTCTCCGTCAAAACGTTCGAGACGCTCCAGGTGCCTTATGACTTGCTCCTGCCAACCAAGCCTTTCTCAGGGGTGACCGATGGCGCCACCGTCCCCTGGGGCAGATATGCCTCCCAGTCACCTTCGGCAAGCGCGACAACTACCACACCAAGCTCATTGACTTTGACATCGCCCACATCGGCCTCCCGTACAATGCCATCCTTGGGTATCCGGCCCTCGCCAAGTTCATGGCAGCAACTCACCATGGTTACAACGTCCTCAAGATGCCAGGGAGCGGTGACATCATCACGGTCGCCTGCAATGAGAAGGATGCGGTGTGCTCCCTCGAGTGTGCCTACCAAGCTGCAGCGGCTGACAACCCGGACGACGAGGGCGCTGTCCTACCTTCGGAAACCACCCCCAAGAAGAAGAAGCAGCTCCTTCCCAAGAGCCGTCAGGAGCCCAGAGCGCCCGCTGGCGGTGCCTCGGGCCCCGCGCCCACTACGGGGGTGCCCTTTCCTCTCGCATAGGAAGGCGTGCCAGGTGCCTCCCTCAGGATGGGCTCGGGGGCTCTCATCTGGAGGGCCTCCGACCTGACCACCACGACGAGGGAAGTGTTCGGGCACCACATGGAGGCGTGCTTCGGTGCGTGCCCCCGCGAACAAGGCGCCAGGCGCGCGAGAATTCACCGCCAAGGCGATCGAGGAGCTTCAGGAGGCGCGAGCCACGCGTGGTGAGCGTCGCCCAGCATCACCCGGTGCATTCGCGCCCCCCGACATGGGTGGCGAGTTGCACGTCTGCGTCAACATCCCAGGCCTCAACAGGGCCGCTTCGCAGGACCTCTTCTGGCCGTCCCGAGTCGGTCGGAGCGGGGGCTACCCCTACAACTACGTCTGCATGCTGTTTGGCCTGCTGGACGTGGGCGCCAAGTACCAGTGCCTCGCGCAGCGTGCTATGGTGTCTCTTGAGGACAGACGAATGGCGGCCATGTCTCAGGATGTCCTGGATCCTCGTGAGCCCCCTGGGCCTCGCAAGCCTCCCAGGCCTCCGGAGCCGCTAGGCTCATGAGGAGCGATCTCCGCGGCACACATCTTCAGCTACCTCGACGCTTCAACCACACTGGTGCGAGGTGACTTTTTTGGTTTGTTCAGTTGAGGGCGCCCCCCGGCTGCATTATCCTCAAGCTGTCAGGGCACACCCCTGCAGCCTGTATCGTTTTGCCCGTGTATCAGAACTGGCTTTGCCATTTTATGGATTCCCTGAAGTATTTTAAAAAAAATTGCGTGCCCGGTTCTTCGTCACCACGAGTCGTTGAGCCCTCGTAGCCCCGCCCTCGACCGCCTCATGATTAAGGACTGGCATGGCGTCTGTGCTCGGGTCCGTCCCTGCAGCGTTGGCAAATCCAAGCGACCGAGCTCTGTCTCGTGGGCCAGCCCCACGGACGTCACCTCCCGGGGTCCTTGGTGCCTTGTTCTCGCATGAGCTAATCGGGAGTGGGTGAGTCAGGGCGCGCGACACGGTTCGTTCGACCGCAATTCGGTGTTCGCCATCGCGGGAGCCGCACACCGGTTGTTTTTCCTCGGGATTGTTGCATAAGAAGACTGGGCATGGTGTCTGTGCTTGGGTCCGTCCCTACAGCGTCGATAAACCCAATGGTTGAGCTCTGTCTGGCGGGTCGGCCCCATTCACGTCACCTCCTAGGGTCGTTGGTGCTTGGCCTTCTCATGCGATGGCCTCCAGAGATCCATTCGGCGCAGGTTGCCCACACCACGCAGGTTTTGCATGTGTGCCCCGCACCAGAGAAATCAGGCGCAACCCGCCTTGAGGTAGGGCCTTGTGAGTCCCGCGCTGGCTCACAGGTGCCCATATACACCTCCTCCAGTTCTGCCGTGCTAGCCACGTGTACGAACGGGGCTGTACACGCCCTGGAGTTTCCCCCCGAGGGAACTCCCACCCACGCACCAGTGGAAGCCCCATGCTCCGCGCTGGCGGACAACACGGTCGAGGAGCGACTATGCCCACGCACCAGTGGAAGCCCCATGCTCCGTGCTGGCGGACGACACGGTCGAGGAGCGACTATGCCCACACACCAGTGGAAGCCCAATGCTCCGCACTGGCGGACGACACAGCCGAGGAGCGGCTATGACCACGCCTAGTGGAAGCCCCATGCTCTGCGCTGGTGGATAAACAACTGAGGGCGCCTCAGGGGCTGCACTAACCTCAGGATAGCCTCTCGGCTCCTAAAGCGGCTACATCATGCATCTTTCCCTTGCGAGGTACGCGCGAGGGGGCTAGACACGGGGCTACGCTTAGGCCAGGCCTGGCGCACGCCACCTCACCAGGTCTCTGGTACCTGGTCTTCTCACGTCCCTCCCAGGCAAAAGCCGGCGAGGAAAGGTATGGAGGACCCCAGATTAACTTAGACGCTGCTCATGTTTCCTTCATGGGGGCTATTCGTACGTCAAGGGGGACCCCTGAGCATCGCGACTCAGGGGCCTCACTAGTCACGTAGCCCCTCGCCCCTTGGTCTCGTCCTGGTGATCCGGACGCCCCAATGGCAGTCGAGGTATGCGCGGGGCTGGGCCCTACCGACGCAGAACACAAAGGCAAACAAGAAAGAAATCGAGCACGGAAAGGAAATCACGGAGTTCTAGCAGTTATTACAAGCACGAAATGTTCCACAAATTCAAAATAGAAGTTTTTACGCCTCCACGAGGCACGGTGAATGTTGCAGGATGAAACTAGGAAGAAGCAATGCCACCGCCTTGGCCATCACCACCGCTTGCCCCAATCGCTGGGAACCTTTCGTTGACGATGCTGCCGCCATCATCGCCGTTGCCGACTCCCGTCGCCGAAGCCCTGGGGTCGGGGACGTAGAGGAACTTCTTCAGCAGTGCATCCACCCGGTCCTTCACGGCCCCCGCAGCAGCGGCGTGGGACTCAGGAGCCACCGGGTGGATCAATGTGTCAAGGTCGAAGCCTGTGTCCTGGAGGTAGAGATGGCTAAAGACGCGCGTCGCAGCCGTGGTGAAAAGAGAGCGTTACTCCCACTCCAAAATGGAGTCCACTTCAGCAGCAGCACCCTTAAGCACTTCGGCAAGCTTGGGGAAGAGCCCTGCAAGGCCATCTTTAGGGGTTGCCAGCGGCTCTTCGTATCCTCCCCCGCAGATGGAACACAGCGCCTTACGAGACTCGAGCTCAAGGGAGAGGAAGGCTTCCCATTCCACGGCTGCCTTCTTCTCGACGGCGACAAGGATCTTCTCCCTGGCCTCCAGCTGGGTTGTCGCCTCGGAGACACGCCGGGCGTGGGACGCCTGGGCTTCATCCGCCTTCGCCTTCAGCTTGGCCCGGCGGTCACACTCCGTGGCCTGGTCGGTGGCCACCTGGGCCAGCTTGGCGTCGCGATCGGCGAGCTTCGCTCCGCGGGCCTTGAGGCCCTCCTCCTGCCGCAGGAGTCACTGGACATGCGTGGCTTGCTCCTCCCGAAGGGCCTTTAGCCTGGCCTCTGCTTCATTGCAGCGCTTCTCAACGGACGCTGCGCTGGCCAGCACCGCGTCGCGAGCCCCCATGGCTTCGCTGGCTTCCCTCCTGCTCTCCGCGGTGGCGGCCTCAGCCCGGTCCCAGGGCGCCCTGGCGGACGTGTTGGCCTGGAGCCACCCCGAGACAAGCCCCAGGCATTCCCTCACAAGGCACCTATCGGCGTCTTGGAGGTTGGCCGAGCGCGATGAAGGCTTTCTCCAGGGCCCTGGGCCTGACGAGGGGGCCACAGTTCGCCAACACGAGTGACTGACAGGGGGGCAACGCGGGCGCGTCGACTGGCGTCACGGCCATGGAAGCGGCGGCGTGGATGGCTTGGGGCGCCGGAGGCTCTGAGCTCCCCTTAGGCGCGACAAGGGCGGATGGCTCCGCGACCTGCCCACCTGCGGGAGCTGGGTCCTCCAGAGGCTGCATTACCACATCCTCAGGGGCCCGCTCCGTCGAGAGAGGGTAAGAGACCGTCTTCTCCCATGCGCGGGGACCGTCGCAGCTGCAGCAAGGGGCATCGCCCCCTGAGCCCCAGCACCCCCGGCAGACGCCTCTCCAAGCAGCACCGGTGAGGTGCCTGGAGCAGGTGGAGCACCCGAACGCGCCGGCGTGGCGCTGCCCGCGCGCCCAGAGGCCGTGCCAGCCCGTCTCGGCGTGCTTCCACGTCCGCCGCGGCCGCGACCAGAAGCCGACGGCGCCCTCGGGGCCAGGGGCTCCTTGGACTCTGCGCTCCCCTTCCTCTTCTTCGTGACGGTGTCCAACCTGGTCATCAGGAGGGGGGGATTGTGAGCGCAATCGCAGTTTGTGATTAGCTCAAGAACAGGATCGGATACTTACTCATCAGGGTCGACCCACGCCCTCCTCTTCTCCTTCTTGGCTGGAGCTCGGGCACCCCCACCTTTCCTTGGTGTGGCCTGGGCCGTGCTTGGGCAATCGATGGGGCGCCCCTTGGCCGGCCCCGGCACGGTGCTGCCGCCCGGGAAGGTGGAGGGGGTCACCCTAAGGGGTCGCGGCTAGCTGAACCCCGTCAGACCCAGCAACGGCTGCTTCGTCTTCGGCTCGCGGGCCAGACGGGGGCGAGACCGACGCCTCTCCCACCTTGCCTATGCTCGGCGAGCCCTCCGGAGTGGGCGCAGCCGCACCTTTCTTCGGGGTCGCCCAGCCGGATGCAGGCGGCGGCCGGGGGGTAGGCCTCGGCCTCTTGAGGACCCTGGTGGGGCGCGGAGAGTCCGCGGCCGGGGGTTCATCGGTGTCGTCGTCCTCCTCAAGCTGGTGGAAAGGCTCGCTCTGCGATGGGGGGGATATGTCCGCCACATCATCCTCGATCGCCTCTGAGTCCCCCTCGCCCTCTTCGCTGGCGCTGTCGCTGGAGGACACCGGCACTGGGGAGTTGGGGTGCTCGGGCGACACAAGCCCCAGCTCGTTGAAGACAGGGATGGAGCCAACCAAATCCTCCCTGTCGTCGCGATGGTACAGCGGGACGTAGGCCTCCGGGAGGTTCCCCGGGTCGCTGTTGAGCAGGACGTTCATGGCCCTGTCCAGCTCCTCACCCGTCAAGCTCCCCGAGCACAGCCTGATGTCGTCCGTCGCGCCCTGGAGTTCCCACATGGGGCGCGAGTGCGACTGGAGCGGCGCCAGGCACTGCGCCAGGAACTCCTTTACAAGCATGCCCCCGTCAGCGCCTTGTCCTCCATATCCGAGGTCATCTTCCTCAGGGCGGGATCTGCCCGGGGGTCAATGAGCTTCTCATGGCTCCACCTCTCGAGCCGCTGTGGTAGCTCAGTCGGCAGCTCCAGCCGCTCGTTGAGGCTTCTGGTGTCCAGGAAGACCCAACGGTGCCAGAAGCCTTCCACCTTCTTCCCGGCCCTCATGAGCATGTTGCTCTTGTGGACCGCGATGAAGGACACGTAGCCGGAGCACTGAGTCAAATCGTGCAGCCGCAAGCTGAAGAAGTGGTGAAGGAGCGGCACAGAGGGCCTCACGCCCACAAATGCCTCGCAGTAGAAGGCGAAGACGGACACGAGGAGGACGGAGAAGGGTTGACGGTGAAGAGCCTGGATCTGGTAGTGGTTGAGTGTGACGACCCCGGCTTAATCGTGAACTAACCATACACGCAAATGCACATGATCAAGCCTAAGGAGTCACTTGAAGATATCACAACACAACTCTAAAACATAAATAAATTCATACAAGCTTTATATTACAAGCCAGGGCCTCGAGGGCTCGAATACATAGCTCGATGGCATACAAGTGTCAGCGGAAGCATCAGATATCTGGGTACAGATATATTACAGAAACAGAGATAGGCCTTTAAGAAGGCAGGGCAAAATAAAACTCTACAATCGAAAGGCGTAGGCCTCCTGCCTAGGACCCTCTGAATCCTACTCCTGGTCGTCATGTCGGCTCCTCGTAGTAGTACTCGCCGGGAGGGTAGTAGTAGTAGCCGTAGTCGTCGACGGGGGCTGCTAACTCAGGGGCTCCGTCATCTGGCGGCGTCAAATGGATATGGGGAGAAAAAGAAAGTAAAGCAAACATGAGTACTCATCCAAAGTACTCAGCAAGCAAGGATCTACACTACATATGCAACATTTTCAAAGGGGGCTGTATATGTGGACTGGGCTGCAGAAATGCTAGAGTAGAGGGGGAAAGCCTAGTCCTATCGAAGACTAGCATCTTCAATCATCTTCATCGGTCTTGCAGCATTAGAAGAGTGCAGATTAACATAATGTAAAGTAGTAGTAGTAACATCAACCTCGGCCAGAGATTCTTCCTCGACTCCCTGCGAGAAAGCAATCCCAGAGCCATACTATCCAGTTATCATCTCAAGTTCTAGTTGTACTGATCGGGATACAACTCCGAGTGTCCGTTACCGTAGGACAGGCTATCGATAGATTAGTTCTTCCCTGCAGGGGTGCACCAAGGTACCCACCACGCTCGCTTAACTCCGGCCGGACACACTTTTCTGGGTCATGCCCGACCTCGGCCAAACGATACGCCGCAACCCGACCAAATACTTAACGGAGAGGTCAGCACGCCGGACTAAACCTATGCCCCCAGGGGTCTTGGGCCATCGCCCCGGGAACTCCTGCACGTTGCGAGGGCGGCCGAGAGCAGACCTAGCAACCCCTTAATACAAGCGCAGTTGCGTAACCAGTCCAACTCGGCGCGCGCCGCTCAGTCGCTGACGTCCATTAAGCTTCGGCTGAAGTATACGACGCAGAACGCCCATACTATGCCCACGTGATGGTTAGTGCTATCAGGCCAGAGGCCCCTCGGATCAAATATCCAAACCGTTAGTGTGTTGGAAGTGCGGAAACGAGCAGAGACTCATGAAAGATGTGACCCCATCGCCCCGTCTCGAGGACTTGCGGCAAGGGCGAGGAATGCCCGGCCACGCCTCGTGTTCAACCCTCGGGCACCATCCAGGTCCACCCGATTCCACATTACTCGCTAATAAGCTCGCGCGGGTACCCCTCAGGGCCGACCCATCTTTAGTATCATGTTACAGTGTACAGTCATAGTAACCAAAGTATCCGTGTGTCTGACACCAAGGGGAACCCGAAGGAATCACTCTCGATGGAATTCCCTCTGATGTTACCGTCAAGGTGAACGGAGGAGGAATCATCCTCGAGGTCCACACTTGAGGAGTTGCGCGACGACGTCGTTATCGGGGGTGGTGTAGGAGGAATCACCCTCGCTTACCACGACCGAATAACTAACCTACAAGGTTATCATCAGAAGTGCTGACGAGGTATCACCCTCGGCACTCGATAGTAACCCAGCAGTGTCGGCAACTAAGGGGGATGTGACGTGCGGTGTCGGGGCCTGGTCTTCAATCATGTTGCACGGGTCTTCTGATCATCCAGCGGGGCAGTCGGGATAAAGTGGGGGTCTCTGTCGGTCTCTACCCAACCTATTCTAAACAGTTTAGGATAACAGGAAAGTATCAACAGCAGGTTACAAGTAAACAGGCTATGCAACAGATATAGGATACAGTAACAACAGCAGATTCTATTGCAAGCATAAGAGAGAAGAGAATGGGTGATATCGGAATGCTCAAAAAGGGGGTGCTTGCCTGCAAGCTCTGGGGCAAGTGGCTGGTCGTCGGGGACGTAGTCGTACTCCGGAGCGACGTCTGCCTCAGGAGCTACGTCAACGTCAGGGTCTAATCGAGAGAGAAAAGGGGGAGGAAACAGGTAAACATAATGCAGTCAAATGCAACACGGGCCATGCTATGCTACAATGTAGTGCAGGGTTGCCTAAAGATGCATCTAGGTCATTTTAGTTATTATAGGATTAAGGTGGGATTTATTTACCGGTGATTATGCACTATTCATCTACCGGAATCGGGCTAAAAGTTACAGGTTCTCCTACGTAGGGGGTTCTGGCATCAAAACAGACGACACAATCAAATTCGTCTCGTCATTCTGAGCAACTTTCATATTTTAAGTTTTTCGATCTGAGCTATGGTTTAAAAGTTACGTATTTTCGAAGTTTAAATGATTTTCTGGAATTATTTTAATTAACAGAATTGTATTATGACATCAGGATGATGTCATGCTTGCGTCAGCAGTCAACGGGGAGGCTTGACCAGTCAACGGTGGACCACTGGACCCACCAGTCAGTGACTGGACTTGTCCAGTCAGCTGGTTGACCAGTCAACTGGGTCTAGTGGGACCCAGTGGTCAGTCTCTGATTAGTTTTAACAGTATTTAGTTCAACCTAATTAATCTAGTTAGCTCACGGGCCCAGTCTGTCAGTGTCACAATAGTTAATAGGTTAGTTTAAATTAATCCTAATTGCTACAGTGTTAGGGCCCGCATGTCAGTGGGGGTTAGAGGTTGGGTTAGTGGGGTTAATGATTCGGGCCCATGAGTCAGCGACTCAGGCCGGGTTTCAAACGGTGGCGCGCCGGCGGCGCTACTCCGGCGACAACAGCAGCGGCGGAGGAGCTCGGGTTTGCGCCACCGGCGGCCAAATGAGGCGCGGAGGGGCGCGTTCGAACGAGAGCGCTCGCGCGCATCCATCTGGGCAAACGGCAGCGGCAGGGGAGACCTAGCACAACGACGGTGGCCAGCACGGCAGCAACCGGAGCTCGGGCTTCGAGCAAAACGCGCGCTAGGGCTCGGGTTCAACCAGCGAACGGGCCAGGCGGCTTCGCGGTGGAGCACTGAGTGCTCCCAGGTGCTCAGCTGGCCCTGGGTCGGCCAGTTGCCACGGCGATGAGGTAAGCGGTGATGACGAGCTTCTGCGACGGGGGGAAATGGCGGCGCAGCGCGTTGTAGGCCCAAGCGAGGGGTCAGAGGGGGAAGCTGGATCTTACAGCGCGGCACACGAAGGCCCTCGGGTGAACGGGAGCACAGAGGTGAGGCAAATTTTGGCGACGATCGCCGGCGGGCACAGAGAAGGGGAGGAGGTCGATGCAGTCACCGCCGACCTCCCCGGCTCCAGCTGACGGACGAGGACGATGAAGCGGAGAACGGCGCACATCCCAGGCTCGGTTGCCGGCCTCGGGGACGCCGGTGGCCGTGGACCCGTAGCGACGAACGGCGGCGAGCGCTTCGGGCAGAGAGCAAGGGAAAGGGGAGGAGTGAGCGCGGGTGAGGGAGAGAGGGGAAATGGCAACGGGCGACCAGGGGATACGACTTGGGGCGAGCTTATCCCCTCGGGGCGCCTGCGGCGTCGCGCTGTCGGACGCCGACCGGAGCGGACACGCTCGTCCACGGCGGGGACGACACGGGGAGGAGGGATAAGAAGGAGGAGAGAGAGAGGGGCCAGCTGGGCTGGGCCTTGACTACAGTGACAGGTAAGTGGCCTTTTGGCCTTTTCTTTTTATTTCTCTTCTTTTTTCTGTTTTACTTTCTGTTTTGTAATCCTTTTGGCATTAATCCAATTTTGTAAAATGTGCATCTAGTCCTAATAAATATTATGCGTCAATCCTCGCTGACACAAAAAGTTTGGGATTGCTTTAAATTCATTTAGATTTTTTATAAATAAAATGATTTAAATTAGGGTTGTTCTGGTACTGTTTTGGATAGTAGGGTCAATTTGGAAACTCAATTAATGTTGGTTTTGTTTTTATAATTGCTTTGGGATTATTTTCAACATCATGAATATTTTTGTTCTGATGTTTGATGAAATAATTATTTGATTTGAGTTTGGAAGTGGCAATTGAGTTTGGATTATTCCTTAATTATTTTTGTTAGGGTTTAATGATGATGACTTGGCATGATTAGAGGGGGATTACTATGGCATGATTCCCGGGGTGTTACAAATCTCCTCCACTACAAGAAATCTCGTCCCGAGATTTAAGTGGGGAAGTAAATGGTAACTGCGGGAGAACTAACCCTTGCGAGGTTGATTATCTGGTGGACAATTCAGGAAATGCGACAGAGGTATCTCTCGAGTTGAGACTTAGGAAAACATCGAGAGCAAGTATGAAGGTACAATAAGAAGTTTCAAGCGGATGGACAACCGATGGATACCTGAACAGAGAGCGAAAAGGGGTTCAGAGTATCGGGATTAAATCATCTCTCGGAGGGTGACTAGTGATAACACACAAAGTCATATGCAAAGAATATTTCGGAATCAAGGTTGTACAGGAGAGTCAGGTTCCGATCCTGTGGAACTGTGAGGGGTGTCGATCGAGGGTAGGGAGGATGGTGTCATCTTGCTCAGATATGACAGCAAGGCCTGTCAGAGGGTATCTTGTCAGTTATGTTGTCAACATCGTCGGTACCAAGGGCGAGGGACGAAGAGAACCATATTCCTGCTCGTTGAACGAGGCAGACCAATCGGCAAGGTTCTCGTCCATCGGTGGTTACCGGAATGTCATCAACAATAGTAACAGGGTCACACTGACAGAGTTGTAGACCGAGATGTTTTCATAGGCAGAGAATTATTTTTGCTTAAATAAGCTAGATTACTGGAAAGGTTAAACAAAACAATGGAAAGGAAAATGTGTTTACACACAAGAATTTGGAGTATATCCTATCCAAGGAAAAGCGGAGCATGATATACATGATGGGACAGCAAGTTCAAAAGCCTTTAGGTAAAGGGGCGAGGGATGAATCATGATATTACCCATGCAACGGTGTTTGGATATTTGATCGAGAAACATTTGACAATGTGCTTCCAATGTTCTTGTTGATATTCGGAATACCACTATCATGCTTCGAGGTAGCAATAACACGGTGTTTCAAGTAAGGGTTGGAGTTGAAGATCACAAGAATTACTCAAGGAACAATTGCGAGATTAGTTAGGGGATCAGTGTATAAGCAAGACATGATCAACATGTGTTAGAAAGAAGACAAGAGGGAGGTCGATGATATTACAAATCATCGCGCGGCAAGGATGATATTTCTAGCCATGAATTCAATTGATAACCTGTTAGAGCTCGAAATGTTGATGATGATCACGACTTATTTGTCGAGAGGTTTCAAGAAGATGTAATCGATCGGTGATGACATCAAATCAAAGGAATGATGAAGCGAAAGGTTATTGGAACCACGGATACGTCACAAGCTCGAAGTCAAGCTTGTTGTTCAAGGTGAAATGACAAGATGAGGAAGATTGACGCAAGCTTAGCTCATCGTCGAAAATTGTGCTCCGGAAAGAAGGATCAGGTAGCACAGTTAAAAGTTGGCACGATAATGATATAGCCGATCAGGCTAGGAATGATGTAATGTAGTATTTAACTTCCCAGTAACAAATACTAGGGATAATACCGGAAGGCAAATCGGAGTAGACATTGGATGGGAGAAATGATTTGCAGTGGATAAGTATTTTAACTTATCCGGGAAATATATTCAAGGAGGAATATGGTCGGAACCACGATTGCAAAGGATCAATTCACAAATACAAGATAAACTTGTACGAAGGAAATAATTATTTTTACGAGCAGCTTCCATGATAAGTTCTACATCGGGTACATGGGCATGAACACAAGGTTCAAGGTCGACTCCCACTTCTTTAATGCATAACCTTTCATTCACTTCTTGTCTTTGAAGAAGTTGTAGAGTTGAAAATTTATCCGACGAAACGCGAGTCTAAGTAACCCGCATAACTTTCAATTTACACAGGTTAAGGAAAGCATATGTTCAACCCATCCGGGTATCTTAGGAACATATACCACAATTTGCAGGAGTAACAAACTCAAGCTCGGAAGCAGAGTATAGTTGACAGAAGGAGAGGATACATTTTACCATAGGCATTCTGTATCCGAGGAAAGACTCGCAAGGTTATTGAATATGATCGATGTTGTCGGATGGCAACCCAGCAAAAGATTAGATGGTCGGTAAAGGATCTGAAGTGAATATTGGTACTCAAACAGAAGAAGAAAGAATGTAACGGCATCAGACTACAGAAACATCAGAATAATCCGACGTTTAAGTACAAAGGAGTTATGGCTCAGAAATGAAGGATCAGAGGCAAACGCTCTGTCCAAATATGAGTAGGTTGAACAGAACTAGATGGACAACTTTAGCATTCCGTCTTGCAGAGATCTCCACCCATGGTTACGGGACATGTCCTGGTCAGTAGTCAGTCCCAAGTCAATATGGAGAAGGAATGCACTGCCTTTCCGTGACATGTAAGCAGGGCGGATATACAGGTGGCAAGAAGTAGAGAATGCTTCAGTGCCAAAGGCAATGTCAACGGGGAAGGAAACGATAAGGTTCTTAGAATAGAAAAGAATCGGTCGGATAATTGTCCACGAAAAGGAATCAAGTGATCCATGAGAACTAACGGGGTAAGGTTTTAACAACTGGTTCCACCCGAGAGTTCCCTGAGGAAGAATGGGAGGCAAGCACATCCGATTGAGGAAATACTTGAATAACTCAAGTACAATATTTAGAGGGTTCACGATTTCCAAAGCCAGAAGGGACAATTAGTTCACCTGGGCAGAGGGATGAGTGATTTGTACATGCTTAGTTGGATAATCAACCAATACTTGATTGGCCGAGAACCAGCTCATGTTCGGAATGGTGACTGAGCCGGAAGGAAAATTTCTAAGAATCGACGGATGATAGGGACTATTCTCATTCATATTGAATCAATTGATTCGGAACAACAATGACAAAGAATGCTAATGAATATTGCGAGTCATATGGATTTAACCATAATGCAGACAGACAAGACTTTCGGGAGCACTAGGTTGCAGAGGATCTTCGGGAGATCGAATTGCACTTCAAAGAATTTTGTGAGACATATGAACAACTGGGGATGAATGAATCCCCGATAAGTGTGAGGAATTATCCGCAGTGCGAAAGAAGCTGCATGGCAGTAGGCTCAAAGGATTCCCGGATTAACGAGGAGTATTACGGGGTATCTCGCACATAAGGGAGTAACTAGGAATGAAGATACAAACGACAAGGATGGTTAGTTATCCACAGGGGTTTGTCGGTGGTCAGGAACTGCAAAGCAGTGGGCTCAAGGTCTCGGGAATCATCGAGGAGTACCTTCAAAGTCTTCTGATGAAACAGTCTACCATCTGTGGTGAAGGGGCTCTCCGGGAGGAAGTGGTTACGAGAACCTAATGTCAGAGTTAGTAAAATTATTTAACCCGAATAGAAGAGAGATCAGAGTCCCAGAGTAAAGACAAGGAATAAAAGATCCTAATACCACCCAATTGGCGACGTGGGCCCGTAAGCCACACAACCAAGTTAGTAAAACAATTTTCGGTTTCTAGACTCAACTTCGGCCAAGGAATTGGATAGGGGGATTCCTAGAGGCAGTCGGCTCTGATACCAACCTATGACGACCCCGGCTTAATCGTGCACTAACCATACACGCAAATGCACACGATCAAGCCTAAGGACTCACTTGAAGATATCACAACACAACTCTAAAACATAAATAAATTCATACAAGCTTTATATTACAAGCCAGGGCCTCGAGGGCTCAAATACATAGCTCGATGGCATACAAGTGTCAGCGGAAGCATCAGATATCTGGGTACAGATATATTACAGAAACAGAGATAGGCCTTTAAGAAGGCGGGGCAAAATAAAACTCTACGATCGAAAGGCGTAGGCCTCCTGCCTAGGACCCTCCGAATCCTACTCCTGGTCGTCTGTCGGCTCCTCGTAGTAGTACTCGCCGGGAGGGTAGTAGTAGTAGTAGCCGTAGTCGTCGAATGATGGTATGATACATAAACAAATACCAAGTCTCTAGTATGCCTCTACTAGACTAGCTTGTTGATCAAAAGATGGTTAAGGTTTCCTGACCATAGACATGAGTTGTCGTTTGATAACGGGATCACGTCATTAGGAGAATGATATGATGGACAAGACCCATCCGTTAGCATAGCATATGATCATTCAGTTTATTGCTACTGCTTTCTTAATGTCAAATATATGTTCCTTCGACCATGAGATCATGCAACTCCCGGAATACAGAGGAATGCCTTATGTGTATCAAACGTCACTTCGTAACTGGGTGATCATAAAGGTGCTCTACAGGTATCTCCGAAGGTGTTTGTTGAGTTGGCATGGATCGAGATTGGGATTTGTCATTCCGTATGACGGAAAGGTATCTCTGGGCCCCCTCGGTAATACAGCATCACAAGAAGCTTGCAAGCAAAGTGATTAAGGAGTTAGTTACAAGATGACGATTACAGAACGAGTAAAGAGATTTGCCGGTAACGAGATTGAACTAGGTATGGAGATATCGACGATCGAATCTCGGGCAAGTAACATACCGACAGACAAAGGGAACTACGTATGCTGTCATAAATGTTCGACCGATAAAGATCTTCGTAGAATATGTAGGAACCAATATGGGCATCCAGGTCCCGCTAATAGTTATTGACCGGAGAAGTGTCTCTGTCATGTCTACATCATTCTCGAACCCGTAGGGTCCGCACGCTTAACGTTCTCTCATGATATAGTATTATATGAGTTATGTATGTTGGTGACTGAATGTTGTTCGGAGTCCCGGATGAGATCACGGATGATACGTCTCCGACGTATCTATAATTTATGAAGTATTCATGCCATGTTTATAACAATTTTATATGGTTTTGGTATGATTTGATTAGAACTAACCCGGACTGACGCTGTTTTCAGCAGAACTACCGTGGTGTCATTTTTTGTGCAGAAATAAAAGTTCTCGGAATGGGCTGAAAATTTACGGAGAATATTTTTGGAAAATATAAAAAATACTGGAGCGAAAAGATACCAGAGAGGAGTCCCGGGGTAACCACAAGGGTGGAGGGCGCCCCCATCCCCCTAGGGCGCGCCCCCCTACCTTGTCGTCGCCTCGTGGGCCCCCTTGACTTGTCCCTGACGCCAAAATCTCCTATAAATTGAGAAAACTCCAGAACGAAACCTGGATCGGGAGTTCCGCCGCCGTAAGCCTCTATAGCCACGAAAAAACCAATCTAGGCCCTCTCTGGCACCCTGTCGGAGGGGGCCATCATCACCGAAGGCCATGGAGGAGGATCCCGGAAGGGGCCATCATCGCCATGGAGGCCAAGGACCAGAGGGAGAACCTTTCCCCATCTAGGGGGGAGGCCATGGAGGAGGAAGCACAAGGGGGAGAACCTCTCCCCCTCTCTCTCGATGGCGCCGGAGTGCCATCGGGGGAACCATCGCCGCGGTGATCGTCTTCATCAACATCACCATCCTCATCTCTTTTACGCGCTCCACTCTCCCGCACCCCGCTGTAATCCCCTACTTGAACATGGTGCTTTATGCCACATATTATGATCCAATGATGTGTTGCCATCCTATGATGTTTTGAGTAGATTTCTTTTGTCTTTTGGGTTGATTGATGATATAGATTGGTTTGAGTTGTATGTTTTATTTTGGTGCTGTCCTATGGTACCTTCCATGCCGCGCACACATGAAGGATTCCCGCTGTAGGGTGTTGCAATATGTTCATGATTCGCTTATAGTGGGTTGCTAGAGTGACAGAAGCTTAAACCCGAGTAAGGGGGTTGTTGCGTATGGGATAAAGGGGACTTGATGCTTTAATGCTATGGTTGGGTTTTACCTTAATGATCTTTAGTAGTTGCGGATGCTTGCTAGAGTTCCAATCATAAGTGCATATGATCCAAGAAGAGAAAGTATGTTAGCTTATGCCTCTCCCTCATATAAAATTGCAATGACGACTACCGATCTTGTTAACAATTGCCTAGGATGATTCCGCACGCCGACCCATCATTATTCCACACTCGCTATTTATAATATATAGTAATATATTCTAAATGCATGTTAACAGCACCTGCTTTTATATTTTAGTTCTCCGATATCATGCAAAGTTATCCTCTTCATACCCACAACGTAGTTTATTTCTCGTTTCTAGATGGAAGCAAACGTTCGGTGTACGTAGAGTCGTATCAGTGGCAGATAGGACTTGAGAGAATATTGATCTTACCTTTAGCTCCTTGTGGGTTCGACACTCCATACTTATCACTTCCAGCTTTGGGAATTGCTACGATGATTCCTTGCACTTGGGGATTATCAAGCTCTTTTCTGGCGCCGTTGCCAGGGAGCAATAGCGTGGGGTTGATATTTTCGTGTATGCTTGTTTGCTTTCTTCACTAAGTAGATTTTGTTTTCCCTTTTTGTTTTCTTTAGTTGTGGGTGAAACAAACAAAAAAATAAAAAAAAATGCAAATTACAAAAAAAAAATATTACTTGCCTCTTATGCTTAAAAAGTTTTTCAAAAAGAGAAGTGATTGGAAGGTTGTGCATTGGATAAGTGAGGGTCGACCTTGAACACTTGTGTTCATGCTCATGGAAACAATGTAGAATTTTTCATGGAAGTTTCACAAAAATAATTATCCCCTTGAATATATCCTTTGTATTATAAAAATAATGTGCCTAGATTTACCTTTAGGATGATTAGATTGCTTGTTTGGTATGTGCGGTGCAAAAACAGAAACTTTTGCTGTGGTGCGTGAATTTACATTTTTTACTATAACATGAAAAAATCCTGAAATTTTTACACAGTACTTATATGAATTTTTTTTATTTTTTTACTAATTTTTCATAATTTTTGGAGGTACAGAAGTATACGAAATATTCAGATTGCTACAGACTGTCCTGTTTTTGACAGATTCTATTTTCTATGTGTTGTTTACTTATTTTGATGAATCTATGGGTAGTATCGGGGGGTATGAACCATGGTGAAGTTGGAATACAGTAGATATAATGCTAATATGAAATTGGAATGATTTTAAAACATTACCTAAAGGTAGTGATTTGCTTTATTATACTAACGGATCTCACAAGGTTTTTTGTTAAGTTTTGTGTGGATGAAGTGTTCGAAGATCGAGGAGTTATCGATGTGAGAAGAATAAGGAGAGGCAAGATTTCAAGCTTGGGGATGCCCAAGGCACCCCAAGTAAATATTCCAAGGATACTCAAGCATCTAAGCTTGGGGATGCCCCGGTTGGCATCCCATCTTTCTTCCTCAACAATTATCGGTATACCTCGGTTTTTGTTTTGTTCACATGACATGTGTCTGTTGAGTTTATTTTTCCTTTCTTTTCCTTTATGCACCATGCTAGTATGATATAGTCCTTCATTGATTTATAGAATGCTTCATGTGCTTCACTTAAATCTTTTGAGTTTGGCTTTATAGAATGCTCTTTGTGCTTCACTTAAATCTTTTGAGCATGGCTTTATAGAATGCTTCGTGTGCTTCACTTATATATTTTGAGCTTGGATGTTGGTAAATATATATTAATTGTATAATTCTCCATGAACTTCACTTATATCTTTTGGAGTATGAATAAGACTATCATCGGAATTGGGCTTGGAAGAGTATCATTATAATATCATGCCTAGCCAAAAAGGCATTAAAGAAAAGCGCTTGTTGGGAGACAACCCAATATTTATCCTTACTGTTTTTGTGTGTTCACATGATTAATATACTGTATTAATCATGTTTTATAGTTTTTTTTTCAATAAAGTGCCAAGTAAAGCCTTTGGGCTAGTGTGGATGACAGTTGATTCGATTCTGTGCAAAAACAGAAACTTTTGCATCGAGAAGCAGAATTGTTAAAATTCACTGGAACGTGGAAAAACTCTGAACTTTTTACATAGGATTTATATACAAATTTTCTACGTTTTACTAATTTTTAAGAATTTTTAGAGTTATATAAGTATGAGAACAATTCAGATCTTCCCGGACTGTTCTGTTTTTGACAGATTCAGTTGTCAATGCATAGTTTGCTTGTTTTAGTGTTTCCATAGCTTATATTAAGTGATATAAATTGTGGAAATGATAGAGTACAGTAGGAATTATGTGGAAACAATTATGAATCTTGTCTTGACAGTACCCAAGTGAATGATTTGTTTTATTATACTAACGGAGCTCATGAGTTTTCTGTTGAGTTTTGTGTGATTGAAGTTTTCAAGTTTTGGGTGAGGTGTCGATATGATGAGAATAAGGAGTGGAAAGACCCTAAGCTTGGGGATGCCCAAGGCACCCCAAGGTAATATTCAAGGAAGACTCAAGCTCCTAAGCTTGGGGATGCCCCGGAAGGCATCCCCTCTTTCGTCTTCAACACTATCGGTATACCTTACTCGGAACTATATTTTTATTCGTCACATGATATGTGCTTTGCTTGGAGCGTATTTTCATTTTACTTGCTATTTGAATAAAATCATTGGATCTGAAATCTTGAATGAGAGAGAGTCCTCCCATGGCTAGTTAATTATTTGACTACTCATTATTCTTCACTTATATCTTTTTGGAGTAGTTTGTCATTTACTCACGTGCTTCACTTATATCCTATGAGTAAATGGTTGAATGAACTGAATATCATAGATCTGAAATTATATATGCTTCATATGCTTATACCATGGGGAGTAATGACTTCACATATAAAAAGTACAGGTTGTAAAATTTATTGAAAGTTAGCAAACACAACATTGGTCACTTGAACAATTCATGAAAGAATATGGAAGGAAGAGAGATTTCACATATAAATATACTATCTTGGACATCTTCTATGATTGTGAGCCCCATTAATTATTTTCAAACTTGAGCAAATTAGTTGAACTTGGACAAGGAAGACAACGTAATGAGTTATGTTTGGGTATATTTGCATAGAAGTTATATTGTTATGGATCCTCCAACATGTGATGCTTGCTTAGGATCTTTTGCTAGCCAAAATTTTGTATTAAGTAGAGATACTACTTGTGCATCCAAAACCCTTAAACCCAGTTTCATGCCATGAGTGTCCACCATATCTACCTATGGATTGAATAAGATCCTTCAAGTAAGTTGTCATCGGTGCAAAAAGCAATAAAAATTGCTCCTAAATATGTATGATCTTTTATTGTAAAGGAAAATAAGCGTTGTACGAACTTGTGGTGGTAAAGAAATAAAAGCGACGGACTGCATAATAAAGGTTGCTATCACAAAGGGCAATACAACGTGACGTTCCTTTGCATTAAGGGTTTGCACATACAAAATTAAAAAGCGCATGACAACCTCTGCTTCCCTCTGCGAAGGGCCTATCTTTTACTTTCATGTATTTACTTTTATGCAAGAGTCAATAGTATCCCTTCCTATCTCAACCTCAATTATTCTTTAGTTGGCAAGCATCATGTGGTGGGGAAAGATTGAAGCATATATGTCCATTCAAATATATTTGATCATGAATTATTATTGTTAACAATTATCTATATGATAAATAAGTTGGGAGGCGAAACATTAAGCCCCTATCTTTCTCTGTGTTTGACAGATGCTATTTGTTCTAAAAATACGCTTTGAGTGTTAGCAATCATGGAAGACTATATGATAGTTGAGTATGTGGAATTTGCTAAATCAAAGCTCTTACATAGACCCTTCCTGAAAATAAGATGAATTGCAATTGTTTGATGACTAAGAACATGGTTTGTTAGTTTTCAAGAAACTTTATGGTCTGTACTTTAACTTGTGAATAGCTTGCAACTTGATCATGAGAAGTTTTATGAGATGAGCTACTGTTTATGATATATAATGATGCTAGAAAAAGTGTTTGAAACTATCATTGATCAAACTTATACACTATGCTAGCATTCACACTTCATAAATTATTTCTTTTATCATTTACCTACTCGAGGACGAGCAGGAATTAAGCTTGGGGATGCTGATACATCTCCGACGTATCTATAATTTATGAAGTATTCATGCCATGTTTATAACAATTTTATATGGTTTTGGTATGATTTGATTAGAACTAACCCAGACTGACGTTGTTTTCAGCAGAACTACCATGGTGTCGTTTTTTGTGCAGAAATAAAAGTTCTCGGAATGGGCTGAAAATTTACGGAGAATATTTTTGGAAAATATAAAAAATATTGAAGTGAAAAGATACCAGAGAGGAGTCCCGGGGTAACCACAAGGGTGGGGGGCGCCCCCACCCCCCTAGGGCGCGCCCCCTACCTTGTCGTCGCCTCGTGGGCCCCCTTGACTTGTCCCCGACGCCAAAAGCTCCTATAAATTGAGAAAACTCCAGAACAAAACCTAGATCGGGAGTTCCACCGCCGTAAGCCTCTGTAGCCACGAAAAACCAATCTAGGCCCTCTCTGGCACCCTGCCGGAGGGGGCCATCATCACCGGAGGCCATGGAGGAGGATCCCGGAGGGGGCCATCGTTGCCATGGAGGCCAAGGACCAGAGGGAGAACCTTTCCCCATCTAGGGGGGAGGCCATGGAGGAGGAAGCACAAGGGGGAGAACCTCTCGCCCTCTCTCTCGATGGCGCCGGAGTGCCATCGGGGGAACCATCACCGCGGTGATCGTCTTCATCAACATCACCATCTTCATCACCATCCTCATCTCTTTTACGCGCTCCACTCTCCCGCACCCCGCTGTAATCCCCTACTTGAACGTGGTGCTTTATGCCACATATTATGATCCAATGATGTGTTGCCATCCTATGATGTTTTGAGTAGATTTCTTTTGTCTTTTGGGTTGATTGATGATATAGATTGGTTTGAGTTGTATGTTTTATTTTGGTGCTGTCCTATGGTGCCTTCCGTGCCGCGCACACATGAAGGATTCCCGCTGTAGGGTGTTGCAATACGTTCATGATTCGCTTATAGTGGGTTGCTAGAGTGACAGAAGCTTAAACCCGAGTAAGGGGGTTGTTGCGTATGGGATAAAGGGGACTTGATGCTTTAATGCTATGGTTGGGTTTTACCTTAATGATCTTTAGTAGTTGCGGATGCTTGCTAGAGTTCCAATCATAAGTGCATATGATCCAAGAAGAGAAAGTATGTTAGCTTATGCCTCTCCCTCATATAAAATTGCAATGACGACTACCGATCTTGTTAACAATTGCCTAGGATGATTCCGCATGCCGACCCATCATTATTCCACACTCGCTATTTATAATATATAGTAATATATTCTAACTTCATGTTAACAGCACCTACTTTTATATTTTAGTTCTCCGATATCATGCAAAGTTATCCTCTTCATGCCCACAACGTAGTTTATTTCTCGTTTCTAGATGGAAGCAAACGTTCGGTGTACGTAGAGTAGTATCAGTGGCAGATAGGACTTGAGAGAATATTGATCTTACCTTTAGCTCCTTGTGGGTTCGACACTCCATACTTATCACTTCCACCTTTGGGAATCGCTACGATGATTCCTTGCACTTGGGGATTATCAACGGATATGACGAGGAGCTCCGAAATGGTCCGGAGGTAAAGATTGATATATAGGATGATGGTTGGGCCAAGGGGTAAGGCCAAAAGGGCTTTAGGTCGGTGCAAAAGGAAGTTTTGCGGAGGTCGGGGACCAGACGCCAGGGACCCTAGGGTCTGGCCCTGGGCCAGACGCCGAGGACCATGGCGTCTGGGCCAGACGCCGAGGACCGTGGCGTCTGGTGCTGGAATCCGAGAAGGACTCTTCCTTGCTTTCCAAACCGACTTTGGGGAGGCCCTCTCCCCAAGTAACGACCCCATGGCTCAACATACAAATAGAGGAGCAAGGCTAGCCCCTAGAACACAAGTTTTTGAGCCTCCTCTAGTTGATCTAGTTCTAGTTCTAGTTGGTCCTAGTTGACTAATTAGAGCTAGCCCTAGCTACCTCTAATCCTCATAAGTAGAAGCCCATTGTGGTTCTAATCTCCACCCTCTAGTTCATCCTCCACTCTAAATCCGTTGTGCTTGGCGAAGTCCTGCGTAAATAGTTTCACCACCACCGTCACCACGTCGTCGTGCTGCCGGAACTCATCTACTACTTCGCCCATCTTGCTGGATCAAGAAGGCGAGGACGTCATCGAGCTGAACGTGTGCTGAACACGGAGGTGTCATCCGTTCGGTGCTTGATCGGAACGGATCGTGAAGGTATATGACTACATCAACCGCGTTGATAAATGCTTCCGCTTATCGATCTACAAGGGTATGTAGATGCCCTCCCGCTCTTGTAGCTATGCATCTCCATGGATAGATCTTGCGTGTGCGTAGAATTTTTTTTGTTTTCCCTGCAATGTTTCCCAACAGCAAGAGCCTAAGCTTGGGTATGCCCGAGGCACCCCAAGGTAATATTCAAGGACTCCCAAGAAACTAAGCTTGGGGATGCTTAGGCTCTACCGACCATCGGTAATTTTACTTGGAGCTATATTTTTATTCATCACATGATATGAGTTTTGCTTGGAGCGTCGTGTATTATATGAGTCTTTGCTCTGTTTACTTTTTAGTTTGCAACAATCATCTTTGCTGGACACGCCTTTTAGAGAGGGACACACATTATTCATGATTTGTTAGAATACTCTATGTGCTTCACTTATATCTTTTGAGCTAGGCAGTTGCTCTAGTGCTTCACTCATATCTTTTAGAGCACGACGGTGGTTATATTTTAAAGAAATAGTTGCACTCTCATGCTGCACTTCAATATTTTTGAGAGTTGATAATACTAATGGCAATTAGTACAAGTTATGAATTTGGTCCTAATATGTAGGTATTCAAGAGGGATATAATAAAAACTTTCATGTAGATCACTGAATATGATAAGTTTGATTCCTTGCAATAGTTTTGTGATATAAAGGTGGTAATATTTGGGTTGTGCTAGTGAGTAATTATGGTTTAGTAAGAATATTGATGTTAAGGTTTGTGATTCCCGAAGCATGCACATATAGTCTCTCGTTATGCTAAGAAGTTGGAGCATGATTTATTATTGATTGTCTTCCTTATGAGTGGAGGTCGGGGATGAGCGATGGTCTTTTCCTACCAATCTATCCCCCTAGGGGCATGCGTAGTAGTACTTTGCTTCGAGGGCTAATAAACTTTTGTAATAAGTATGTGATTTCCTTAGGACTAATGTGAGTCCATGGATTATGCGCACTCTCACCTTTCCGCAATTTGCTAGCCTCTTCGGTACCGTGCATTGATACGTCTCCAACGTATCTATAATTTATGAAGTATTTATGCCATGTTTACAACAATTTTATA
Organism: Thinopyrum elongatum; assembly: GCA_011799875.1. Lineage (NCBI taxonomy): Eukaryota > Viridiplantae > Streptophyta > Magnoliopsida > Poales > Poaceae > Thinopyrum > Thinopyrum elongatum. The sequence goes on from CM022303.1 coordinate 566,308,064, forward strand.
TGGTTTTGGTATGATTTTATTAGAACTAACCCGGACTGACGCTGTTTTCAGCAGAACTACCGTGGTGTCTTTTTTTGTGCAGAAATAAAAGTTCTCGGAATGAGCTGAAAATTTACGGAGAATATTTTTGGAAAATATAAAAAATACTAGAGCAAAAAGATACCAGAGAGGAGTCCCGATGAAACCACAAGGGTGGAGGGCGCTCCCCCGTGCCTTGCCGCCGCCTCGTGGACCCCCTTGACTTGTCCCCGACGCCAAAAACTCCTATAAATAGAGAAAACTCCAGAAATAAACCTAGATCGGAAGTTCCGCCGCCACAAGCCTCTGTAGCCATGAAAAACCCATCGGGAGCCCGTTCCGGCACCCTACCGGAGGGGGAAACCATCACCGGTGGCAATCTTCATCATCCCGGCGGTCTCCATGACGAGAAGGGAGTAGTTCACCCTCGGGGCTGAGGGTATGTACCAGTAGCTATGTGTTTGATCTCTCTCTCTCTCTCGTGTTCTTGATTTGGCATGATCTTGATGTACCGTGAGCTTTGTTATTATAGTTGGATCATATGGTGTTTCTTCCCTCTCTATCTCTTGTTGTGATGAATTGAGTCTTGCTCTTTGAGGTTTCGTTATGTTGGATTGAGTATTGGATTTGAGAACACTTGATGTATGTCTTGCGATGGGATATCTGTGGTGACAATGGGATGTTCTATTGATTCACTTGATGTATGTTTTGGCACTCAACTCGCGGATTCCCGAGGTGACATTGGGGTAATCTATGCATAGGGGTTGATGCACGTTTTTGTCCTACGTTCTCCGATAGAAACTTTGGAGTGATTCTTTGTTGCACGTTGAGGGATTGTTATATGATCCAATTATGTTATCATTATTGAGAGAACTTGCGCTTGTGAAAGTATGAACCCTAGGCCTTGTTTCCAAGCATTGCAATACCGTTTTTGCTCCGTTTTACTACTAGTTACCTTGCTGTTTTTATATTTTCAGATTACAAAAACCTATATCTACTATCCATATTAAACTTGTATCACCATCTCTTCGCCGAACTAGTGCACCTATACAATTTACCATTGTATTGGGTGTGTTGGGGACACAAGAGACTCTTTGTTATTTGTTGCAGGGTTGTTTGAGAGAGACCATCTTCATCCTACGCCTCCCACGGATAGATAAACCTTAGGTCATCCACTTGAGGGAAATTTGCTACTGTCCTACAAAACTCTACGCTTGGAGGCCCAACACGAGTCTACAAGAAGAAGGTTGCGTAGTAGAAATCATGCATTGCCCTTTCTCACCTTGAGATGTGGTGCAAACTTCGCCGGTGCATCCAAACCCTGTGATATGATACGCTCTATCACACATAAGCCTCCTTATATCTTCCTCAAAACAGGCACCATACCTACCTATTATGGCATTTCCATAGACATTTCGAGATATATTGCCATGTAACTTCCACTATTCCATTTTATTATGACACACATCATTATTGTCATATTGCTTTGCATGATCATATATCTGTCATAGTATTTGTGGCTCAGCCACCGTTCATATTTTTATACATGTTACGCTAGATCATTGCACATCCCGGTACACCGCCAGAGGCATTCATATAGAGTCATATTTTGTTCTAGTATCGAGTTGTAAGTAAATAGAAGTGTGATGATCATCATATTCATTATTAGAGCATTGTCCCAAGTGAGAAAAAAGAGAGGCCGAAAAGAGCCCATAGAAAAAGAGGCCAAAAGAGCCCAACAAAAAAATGAGAGAAAAAGAGAGAAGGGGCAAAGTTACTATCCTTTCCACACTTGTGCTTCAAAGTAGCACCATATTTTTCAGATAGAGAGTCTCCTATGCTTTCATTTGCATATAACTAGTGTGAATGTTTCATTATAGAACTTGGCTTGTATATTCCAATGATGGTCTTCCTCAAATGCCCTAGGTCTTCATGAGCAAGCAAGTTGGATGCACACCCACTTAGTTTTATTTTTGAGCTTTCATACACTTATAGCTCTTAGTGCATCCATTGCATGGCAATCCCTACTCCTTGCATTGACACCAATTGATGGGCATCTCCATAGCCCGTTGATTAGCCTCGTTGATGTGAGACTTTCTCCTTTTTTGTATTCTCTATATTATCTCCATCACCATACTCTATTCCACCCACAGTGATATATCCATGGCTTGCGCTCATATATTGCATGAAAGTTGAAAAGGCTGAAGTGCGTTAAAAAGTATGAACCAATTGATCGGTTTGTCATCGGGGTTGTGCATGATAAATACTTTGTGTTAAGAAGATGGAGCATGACAATACTATATGATTTTGTAGGGATAACTTTATTTAGCATTGATATTTTGAAAGACATGATTATTTGTTAGTATGCCTTATTATTATTGTTTTTATGTCAAACTATAGACTATTGTTTTGAAAGACAAAAGGAAGATTACATGATGAACATGTTAGGTAGCATTCCACATCAAAAATTCTGTTTTTATCATTTACCTACTTGAGGACGAGCAGGAATTAAGCTTGGGGATGCTTGATACGTCTCCAACGTTTCTATAATTTTTTATTATTCCATGCTATTATAGTATCGATCTTGGATGTTTTATATGCAACTTTATGCAATTATATATCATTTCTGGAACTAACCTATTAACTTAGTGCCCAGTGCCAGTTGTTGTTTTTTCTTGTTTTTGGCTTTTCAGGAAATCAATACCAAACAGAGTCCAAAACGGAGAAAAAACTTGGGATTAATTTTTCTGGACCAGAAGAGACCCTAGAAGGTTTGGGAGAAGACCTGACGAGCCATGAGGGACCGACAAGCTCGGGAGGCGCGCCAAGGGGGGCGCACCCCCTAGGCTTGTGGGCCCCTCGTGGAACCTCTTGATCTAATTCCACCTCTATAAATACTCGAATATTCCCCTGACATCACAGAGCCACCCGAAATACTTTTTCCACCGCCGCAAGTTTTGTTCTTGTGAGATCCCATCTGGAGGCCTTCTCCGGTACTCTGTCGGAGGGGAATCGATCATGGAGGGGCTCCTCATCAACCTTGTTGCCCTTCTGATGATGTGTGAGTAGTTTACCACATACCTACGGGTCCATAGCTAGTAGCTAGATGGCTTCTTCTCTCTCTTTAATCTTCAATACAATGTTCTCCTCGATGTTCTTGGAGTTCTACTCGATGTAATCACTTTTTGAGGTGTGTTTGTTGGGATCCGATGAATTGTGAGTTTATGATCAGATTATCTATGAATATTATTTGAGTCTTCTCTGGACTCTTTTATGCATGATTATTATAGCTTTGTATTTCTCTCCGATCTATTGATTTGGTTTGTCCAACTAGATTGATTTTCCTTGCAACGGCTGAGGTTCTTTGTGATGGGTTCGATCTTGCGGTGCTCAATCCCAGTGACAGAAAGGGACATGACATGTATTTGTATCGTTGCCATTAAGGATAAAAAGATGGGGTTTATTCATGCGTGAGTTTACTTTGTCTACATCATGTCATCTTGCTTAAGGCGTTACTCCATTCTTTATGAACTTAATACTCTAGATGCATGTTGGATAGTGGTCGATGTGTGGAGTAATAGTAGTAGATGCAGGCAGGAGTCAGTCTACTTGTCTCATACGTGATGCCTATATACATGATCATTGCGTTGGATATCGTCATGATTATTCATTTTTCTATCAATTGCCCAACAGTAATTTGTTTACCACCCGTATGCTATTTTCAAGAAAGAAGCCTCTAGTGAAAACTATGGACTCCGGGTCTACTTTTACCATATATTAAAATCCAAAAATACCTTGCTGCAATTTTTCTTTATTTTATTTTATTTTGTGTTTTATCTATCTATCTATCACTACAAGATTCCATCCTTGCAATTAACCGCCGAGAGATTGACAACCCCTTGTTCGCGTTGGGTGCAAGTTTTGTTATTTTGTGTGCAGGTGCTGCTAACAAGGTGTTGTGTGGTTCTCCTACTGAATTGATAATCTTGGTTCTTAACTGAGGGAAATACTTATCTCTATTGTACTGCATCATCCTCTCCTCTTCGAGGAAATCCCAATGCAGCTCACAAGTAGCATATGACAGGGTGGTCGGGGAGACGGGGACGATCGGGAGATGCTACCGAATCGAGTCGGACCTTGGCAGTGGCTGTCAGAGCATGCAATCATGGGACACGCACGACAAATGCTCAATACTCCAATCCCTTGCGCCACGAGCATTCAATCGAGCTCCTGCACATTTTCCCTTCGGCAATTTGGTGCTTATCCGTCTTCTTCCTCATCTCTGGCGATGAGCGTTGCCGGCCATCCGAGGTCGATATCATCATTTCTGGCATGCTCTCGCCAACTCCTGGCGCCAAGTGCCCCTTCTTGCCCCCTTCTTCCTTTGTACTTGTCAATTGTGTGTTTATTGCGTCTCAGGTGAGCTCCCCACGACAATCATCGCCATCCGCCCCTGGAATCCGTTGGGGACTGGATCCGGTGGCCACCTTTGCTCCCAACTAGGAAGGATCGATGCGCGATGGTGAGCGCAGCTCTGCCACTCTGGCGACCTTCTACTAGCAACTGCCGCATGCTACTGGCCGCTGCCGGTTCCTAGCACGCAGGAGTTGAGAGAGAGAGAGAGATAGAGAGAGAGGGAAGATAGAGAATATAATTTTCATTTTTTTGGTTGGCCACACATGTAAGTGATACAAACAGAGGGATGAGAGAAAGAGTTTTTTCCTTTTATTTTTTAGAGTAGGTCCCGCATATAAGTGACACATGGAGTCAAGGGAAAAATGTCCAACAAACGTCCAGACAGTGGTCAAAGACCTTTGACTAGACAGAAACGGCATGGAAGGACATTTCTATATGGACACCTAACGGCGGAAGGGCACATTTAAGCATGTTTCGAAATTAGGGCAAATCTGAGTAGTGAATTCGAGTTAGGGGCACAACGTAAATGTCCTTCTTTTGAATGGTACAAAAAATTCAAGAATTTACGCAAATAAAATTTATATTTTCATGAACATTTTTAAAAAATGTCATCGATAAAATTTTAAACATTTGAACATTTTTCAATGGTACAAAGAATTTTAGAAAAAAATGAGATTTTTTATGTTGTATGAACATTTTTTTACAATGTCATAAACAAGTTTTTAAAATCATGATCATTTGTTTAATGTGATGATCAATTTTTTAAAGATACAAACATTTTTTAGAAATTGCATGAACAAATTTTGACATTACAATAATATTTTTTTAATGTGTGGTGAACTTTTTAAAAACTAGATGATGCCCCGCGCGGGTTGCCGTGGGAACTGTGTTACGATAAATGCATTAGTAAGTGCTTAAGAGCAACTAAAACTAATGAAAATACAAATGTAAGCTATTCTAAGTTTACATTTAAAAAAGAAGAAAACATGCAAAGTATGTGATAGAATGATGTATAAAAAGAGACATTTTGGATTCGACATAATGTGACACCATATTTTAACAAAAATGTGAAGCACAAACTATATATTTTTTTCTCCAAGGGTCCAACACATATAGCTTTCATGACGACACAAAAATTAACGAAAAATTTAAATTGTGACTAACATGCATGACTTTATTTCCCAGAAAAAAAAGACATGCAAGATTTAATGAAGTGGCATGGTTTGCATGGATAATGCAAGAAGAGTAACTTATGAGTACATGCATGACTTCAAAGGTCACACGATTTTGATCGGATGGCTATAAATAATTAAGGTGATGTGGAAGCACGCATGTTGATAGAAATCTAGTAGTGGGAGCTAGCTATTTAGATATATTAGATTTAAGTAGAGTAATTGTTGAAATATATACATTTACTTCTTTATGTGGTGACTCCTGTCGAGGATACCCATGGGCTAGTTGGGGGCATCCTATTTGACGCTCTTTACGTCAAATACAAGGGCTTCCACACAGAGGCATCTTGATGGACCGGCCCATGCACGCTGTAGCTTGAGTGAAACATACATTTTACATGCGAGAACAAGGAACTGTAGCAAGCAATAATTGAAATGTTTTAAAATTCCAAAATTTAGACACACAGCTTTTGAAACAAAAACTTTTTTTGAAATTCAAACCATTTTTTGAATTGGGACATTTTTATGCAAACATGAACTTTTTTAATTATGCCAATTACATTTGTGCCCCTAACAAGATCCCGCTACTCAAATATGCCCCTAATTCAAAGGTGTGCTCAAAATTTCCCCTCTGCCGTTATGTGGTGCCATAGAAATACTCCTGAACGATGTTTTTGTCAGGTTTTCTCTGATTTATAAGCTTCGGAACGTTACTCTGTAGCGGCCGGTGATTTCCGTTCTTTTGTAGCATACCCGAGCATCTCCATGAATGATAGTTTCTGTTTTTGGTTGTTTGTGGTTTCAGGAAAAATACATTTTCCTGGGATGCTACAAAAGAATGGAAAGCACCGGCAACTACAGAGGGACATCACGAAGCTTATTAAGTAGAGAATACCTGACAAAAACATCGTTTAGGGGTATTTCTATAAAACCACACAACAGCAGCAGGAAAATTTGATCACACTTTCAAATTAGGGGTAAATGTGAGTGGTTTGTTCTAGTTAGGGGCACAAATGTAATTGGCCATTTTGAATTAGGGACAATTTTTAAAGTTGTGTTTTTTAAAATATGATTACTTTTTAAACCATAACTTGCTTGAATTTGGGAACAAAATTTTAAATCCTAAATGATATTTTAAATTCTGGATCCGTTTATGAAAATAGGATTTTGTTTATAATTCTGAACAAATATTTGAAACACGAATATATTTTTGATAATTCCAAACACTTTTTGAAATTCAAAAGTTTTAAAAATTATTTTGGAAAAAGAAAAAAATCAAAGAAAACTAGTAAAAGAAATAGCAGAGAAAAAGAAAAACTAAAAAATTAGTAAAAATTGGACTGAAACCTTACGGTCGCAAAACCGAATGTATGTGTGCTATAAATGGGCCGGCCCAAGGAGTCGATGGCGAGTTCCTTCATGTGAGAGGTGGCGACAATTTGATGCAAGATTGTCGAATTGGTATTACCGGTTGTTTGACCCCCATAACAAGGCTTTGAAAAATATAATGGGCCTCATCGTTCCCATTTTTGCATTGAATGGGCCTCAACTTTTCATTGGAGTTGTAAAACATTGAGATATCTGACATGGTGATGATATACCATACGCAATGTCCACTTACAGTTGTTACCCAACATAGCTACATGTGATAGGACATTAGATGAGTAATGTTGCTTTTCTAATTTTAGTCAGTTTTGTTTGTTTTCCCTAGCTAAAATGTACTACTCCCTCCAAGAGCCAGTCCAAACCAATTTTGGGCCTGAGGCGATGTAAATCAATTGTTTTTCATACTAAACATTTATACTTATTTTAAATTAAGTGTGTCATATTATAATTGTAATTAATATTTTTTTCTATTACTTAGCCACATAACAATATTTTCAAATAATAGTTATATTGTTTATTATTATACAATTGTAATGCATATAATTGAAAATGTTAATTATACAAATTTAAATTGTTTGATGTACCAAAACATTTCTTTATTTCTAAAATATCTTTCAAATTTATTTTCTAACATTGCATAAACTATATAGTGTATGCACATATATTTTCATATATATGCGTGTGGTCATATATCTTTTAATATTACTGAATATCATGGTTGAGATTTCTAAATCATATACACATTAACAAATATTTTAATGGTGGTTTCTAGTATATATTAGGCAGCATATTCGTAGAAACTTCTAGGACATAGAAAATGTGACTCGAACTTGGTTCACTAATAGAATCATCGAAGAACCAAAAATGTTGTTGGCTATACTTTTGCGTATGACTCGATTATTTGACATGCTCGTCCAGATTCACTTGGTTTGACTTGGTTCAAATGAGATGCCCTATCGATTTCTCAAATTAAAAATTAACATTGAAATCTAGTTATCATAATTTTTATTATGATACTAAGACATCCATCGTAATGAGAGATTTGAACTCAACTTCGCTAGTTGGATTGATTTGCCTCCGCGTGGTACAACCTATTAGTATGTGGTGTGAACTTGCACTCCTATATTGAGGATCTATTTTATGCATTTAATAATATTTTCGATGTAATGTGTAATTATATATTGTCTACGAGTATAATTTGTAGTTGGGGTCCTCCCATCTTGGGGCTCAGGGCGGTCGCCCTTTTGCCCGGAGTATGGGCCGGCTTGCCCCTTCCGTCCCAAAATAAGTGTCTCAACTTTAGTACAAAGTTGTACTAAAATTGAGACACTTATTTTGAGATGGAAGGGGTATTAATATCTTGGGTCTTTTACATTTGTGTCCCTAACTGGAACCCACTACTCATATTTGCCCTAATTTCGACGCCTGCTCAAATTTACCCCTCTGTCGTTATGTGCACTTATAGAAATGCCCTTCTGTTGTAGGGTAACGTAGCAGAAAACAAAAAAAATTCCGACCTACGCACCAGCCCAGGACCACTATGGAGACTGCATACAAGGTTTGATCATTTTCGTTACCGACTCGTAGCGCAGCGGAAGTAGAGTCGATGACGATCGGCGGTGCAGATCCCCGCTGCTAGGATTTACAACCTCCCAACCGCGAGGATGTATACCCTCATCCGCCACTCGGACAGCCCCCCAGGAGGCGGTCGGACAGTCCCCCAGACGGTGTCGTGGACAGCCCTTCGGGAGGACCTTCGAAACTCGGACGGTGTAACACCCCCTTGTAATGGCCACAGTGATCAGCTGTTAATAATGCCATGTCATCATCATTTGCAGTGCCAAATCATTTGGGTTAGTTATCCAATTCAAATGCAAATCTGAAAATCAACTCAAATTCTAAAGTGAAATATAAAGTTGTTCAAACTCTGTTGGAAAAATGTTCATTAAATGGGAAATAATCTAGGAACATTTCTAAAATTAACAGCAAAATGTTTGGAGTTGGATAGATGACTCAAGCAAGTTGGAACAGACCTAAAAAACAGAATATTTGATATATTTAAAATCATAATAAATTCAAACAAACTTCAAATCAGTCCAAACCACTTTTTGGTGAGAGATATTATTGCATCACAATATCTGGACCAACTCCCACATTTATCAAAAGTGCAAAAGAGCCCTAAACATTTCAGAACAGAAAGGAATAGAAAAAAAAAAGGGAAGGGGCCACTGTGCACTGCCACTAGTGCACAGTGCCTGAGGCCCAGCCCAGCTAGCTCTCTCCCTCTCTCTCCGATGCCGTGTCAGCGCGCGCATGGCTGCGCCGGCACCGACCGGCCGAACGGCGACAGCGCGACCACCCCACCGACGGGCGAGGAGATAAGGACGAGCCATCCATCTCCCCTGGTCGCCCGCGCACTCTTCCCCTCTTTCCCACACTCGCCTCGCCTCTTCTTCCCTCCTCAGATCCGGTGGCCGGACGCCACCGTCGCCGCGAATCGCCGCCGCCGTGGCCACTGGCCTCCCCACGCCGCCTCTCCGTGCCCCGCAGCTCCGCAGGCGACTGCTGCTTCGACTGGCACCGCCTGGAGGAGCTGGGTGCCTCAGCATCGAGCTCGCGCCGTCGTCTTCCTCCTCGGTCGCCGCCATTCTTCGTCGTCTCCGGCGAACCTCCCTGCTGCTACTAAGCTGTCGCAGGTCCGCCTTGACCGCACGGTGAGCCGCAGTTCCTCCCCACTCCTTTTCCCCGCTCCATTTCGCCCGTGGCTGCCGTCCCATACGAACCCAAACCCATCGCCGCGGCACACGTCGCCGGCGAGTCTCCGGTGACCATATGGTCACGGGCGCGTGCCCACTAGCTTCGCCGCACCGCGTAGGGCTAGCCTATGCCATTCGTTTGAGCTGCTGCACACCGTGGAGTCGTTCCCGACGACCACCCGTACGCGCTGCCGTCCCCGCTCGTCGCCGGCGACGTTCCCGTCCAGCTCAGGCGAAACCACCGCCTCAGTTCGACGCGCGGGCGAGCGCTCGTTCGAACGCATCCAACCCCGAGCCAAACGGCCCACGGATGGCAAATTCCGACGGTGGCCCGAGCCCTCCGCCGTGTTTTGTGCACGCCGGCGGCAAGCCGCCGGTCACGCCACGCTGGCAGGCCTGGGTCCCACCCGGAGTCACTGCCTGCGGGCCCCGCTGCGCGCTTTGACCGCGTTGACCCGGGTCAACGCGGGTACTGTTCATCCACTCTCACTGACAGGCGGGCCCCACCTTCCTGTTTAATTAGTTAAACGTTTTAGAAATAAAGATAATAATCTAATTACCCTAATGAGTCACTGACATGTGGGGCCCGACCCTAATTAACCCTGTGGATTAAATTGATTCACTGTTAAATGGAAACAGAGGCTGACATGTGGGTCCCACTGGACCCACATGTCATATTTGACTAGTCAGCCGGCTGTTGACTCGCTGATGTCAGCATGACATCATGCTGACGTCATATTTCCTTTTCTGATTAATAAAAATAATTCCAAAAATTCAGATAAACTTTGAAAATTCATAACTTTCAAACCGTAACTCAGATCGAAAAAGTTTATACATGAAAGTTGCTCAGAACGACGAGCCAAGTCTGATCGTGCCGTCTGTTTCTCCATCGGAACCTCCTACGTAGAAGAACTCGTAACTCCGGACCCGAATCCGACAGATGAATAGTGCACACACGTCGGATATTAAATCCCAGAATAATTCTAAAAATAACTAAAATGACTTAGATGCATATTTAGGCAACCCTGCACTGCATCATAGCATCACACGCACCGTGTTGCATTTGTTTGCATTATGTTTACCTGTTTCTTCCCCCTCTTCTCTCTCGGTAGCCCCCGACGTTGACGTAGCTCCCGAGGCAGACGCCGCACAGGAGTACGACTACGTCCCCGACGATACTACTGAAGACCTTGCCCTTGCCCCCGAGCAAACAGGCAAGCACCCCCATTTTGAGCATTCCGATATCGCCTATTCTCTCCCCCCTTATGCTTGCATTAGATGATACTGCTGCTGTTACTATCCTACTCTGTTGCATAGCCTGTTTACTTGTAACCTACTTTTGATACATACCTGTTATCCTAAACTGTTTAGCATAGGATGGGTAGAGCCATATCAGAGACCCACTTGTCCCGACCGCCCCGCTGGATACTCGGAAGACCCGTTTTACGGGATTGAAGATCAGTCCAGGGCACCGCACATCACTTTCCCCCCTTAAGTGCTCGACACTACTGGGTCACCATCGGGTGCCGAGGGTGATACCTCGTTAGCACTTCTGATGTTAACCTTGTAGGTTAGTTACTCGGTCGTGGTAAGCGAGGGTGATTCCTCCTACACCACCCCCGATAACGACATCGTCGCGCAACCTCTCAAGTGTGGACCTCGAGGGTGATTCCTCCTTCGTTCACCTTGATGACAACATCGAGCGGGAACTCCATCGAGGGTGATTCCTCATGGTTCCCTTCGGTGTCAAACACACAGTTACCTTGGATATTATGACTTGACTATGAACCACGATACTAAAGACGGGTCGGCCCTGAGGGGTACCCGCGCGAGCTTAACGCGAAGTGATGTGGAGTCGGGTTGACCCGGATGGTGCCCGCGAGATAACTACGAGGCGTGGCCGGGCATTCTTAGCCCTTGCCGCAAGTCCTCGAGACGGGGCGACGGGGTCACATCGATCGTGAGTCTCTGCTCGTTTCCGCGCGCTCCTAATCCACTACGGTTTGGATATTTGATCCGAGGGGCCTCTGGCCCGATAGCACTAACCATCACGTGGGCATAGTATGGGCGTTCTGCGTCGTACACATCAGCCGAAGCTTGTTTGACGTCAGTAAGGAGCGGCGCACGCCGAGTTGGACTGGTAACGCAACCGCGCTTGTATAAGGGGTTGCTAGGTCTGCTCTCGGTGGCCCCGTAACGTGCAGGAGTTCCCGGGGCGATGGCCCAAGACCCCTGGGGGCATAGGTTTAGTCCGGCGTGCTGACCTCTCTTATAAGCCTAGGTCGGGTTGCGGCGTGTTGCTTAGCCGAGGCCGGGCATGACCCAGAAAAGTGTGTCCGGCCAGTGTTAAGTGAGCGTGGTGGGTAAGTTGGTGCACCCCTGCAGGGAAGAAACTTCTATCGATAGTCTGTCCTACGGTAACGGACACTCGGAGTTGTATCCCGATCGGTACAACTAGAACATGTGATGAGAATTGGATAGTACGGCTCTGGGATTGCTTTCTCGCAGGGAGTCGAGAAAGGATCTCAGGTCGAGGTTGATGATATTACTACTACTACTTTACATTATGTTCATCTGCTCTCTCCTGATGCTGCAAGACTGTCGAAGATTGTTGAAGATGCTAGTCTTCGATAGGACTAGGCTTTCCCCCTCTACTCTGGCATTTCTGCAGCCCAGTCCACATATACAGCCATTCCGTTGACAATGATGCATATGTAGTGTAGATCCTTGCTTGCTGAGTACTTCGGATGAGTACTCACGTTTGCTTTATTTTCTTTTTCCCCCATTTTCCATTTGATGCCACCAGACGACGGAGCCCCTGAGCCAGAAGCCCCAGCCGACGACCAGTACTACTATCCGCCTGGCGAGTACTACTACTACGAGGAGCCGTTCGACGACCAGGAGTAGGATCGGAGGGTCCAGGGCAGGAGGCCTACGCCTTTCGATCGTAGTTTTTATTTTTACCCCGCCTCTGTGAAGGCTTATCTCTCTCTCTGTAATATATCTGTACTCAGATATCTAATGCTTCCGCTGACGCTTGTATGCCATCGAGCTTGTATTCGAGCCCTCGAGGCCCTGGCTTGTAATATTAAGCTTGTATGACTTTATTTTATGTTTTAGAGTTGTGTTGTGATATCTTCAAGTGAGTCCTTAGGCTTGATCGTGCGCATTTGCGTGTATGATTAGTGCACGATTAAGCGGGGGTCGTCACAGACGGTCACTCGGACAGCCCTTCGGGAGGACTCACAGAACTCGGACCGTCACTTGGACAGCCCTTCGGGAGGCACTCTCGAACAGCCCCTCGGGCACTAAGATCGAAACTATGACCTATCTACAGAGTTGCACACATACGGTGTCATCTATCCAGCAGGGCTTCGCCGTCCAGAACTAGTTCCCACCGGAACCCAGACATCCTTTCGGCTCTACGAAACTATTTCGCGGGGAGGGAGAGAGAAGCCAGATCATTGCATGGCATGTGTATGTGAGAATGGATCATTGTGGAGGGCTGCCCCTCCACCTCTATTTATAGGAAAACCATATGGGAAAAATACCCAAAAAACCCATGTCATGGATCACTTTCAAGGGCATAAAGGGAAGGCAAGTGGAGCTCCATGGAGGAGCTCCATCTTGGCCGGCCACCCCTAGGGGGCCCCCCCACATGGGGGTTCCTTGGTCCCCACTCCCTTCTAGAAGCCTTTTTGCAAAAACCCTAAAAGGTGGCTTTCCAAAAAATATCCCAAAAAGCACTTTCACTATTCATGACGACATTTTTCAGCGTCCGTTAGAACTGAAAATATTTATGTGGGCTTAGAACATTTCCGGTACCCACTAAAATAATTTTCAACGCGTTCTGGAACAATTCCAGACTAGTGATTTTCATCTGCGAAAAGCATCTGAAGCGGTTCCGGCAGCTCCGGAACATTTCCGGTTTTCATCCCGGAAAATTCCCAGAAGTTTCCAGAATGATTCTGGCACCCTCCAAGAATTATCAGGCATGTGCCAAAACCAATTTGACTTTATGGTATCCTCTGAAACAACTTTTCAGTTTCACCAGAACTCATCCGATGAGCTCTCTCTTCGGAACTTTTCCGCTGTCTCCGAAAACTTTTTCCAGAAACTTTCTCTCAGACTCCCTGTCTAGTATTCAGCAGATAGATGACCCTTAAGCGTGTGACCCTATAGGTTCGGTGAAGTATAGACATGACCTGGAACCCCTTCCGATCAATGATCAACATCGGAGCCGTGGACACCCATATTGACCCCTATACCCACACGAATGAATATTCGAGTGAACCTCCAGTTGCCGTGTGCTATTCCTGTTGCTTCGCGATATGTTACAAATACCCGAGGTGAGACATGTTGGCATCCCTGTGGATCAACTCCTTGTCCACTATGCCAGTTACCTCGTAACACTTAGAGGGCCCAGAGATATCTCTCCATCGTCAGAGGAGCAAATCCCAATCTTGAGCTATCAAGTTACTTGACATACTTTTCCATGAACCCGTAAGCCGATGTAATAGCCACCCATTTACGAATGATGTTTAACAAACCCCAAAGTTCATGAAGCAAGCATAAAGAAACTCAATACTCTCATGGTCTAAGGAATCATGCAAACGTTAACCATCTCTGTGTTATTAACCATTAACTTATGACGAATGTATCTCATAGCATAACATCAATTCGGGTCGATTCAACACAAATGTTCAGCTAACAATTGTGCCCTCAAAATTGCCGGCATAGTCATGCCCATGATCAGGAAAACAGGATCATCATGCAATACTTGAGCCAGTCACAGAGGCTTGACTAGGAATACATTTTACCGTTTATTATCCCACACGTCCACATCAGTTTCCCTCCAAGCCTCGTTTTATTTGCAGACTCAAGAATCATTGCAGTTATAGCATGGAACATAAACCTAATTATGAACAGGGAGATAATCATTAACATTTATTATTGCCTCTAGGGCATATCTCCTACAGACTCCCACTTGCACTAGAGTCAATAATCTAGTTAATGCTAATGCACTTTACACCTGTGGCACACCGGTGTAAATATGCTTCGCTTGTGGTATAGCCTGATGTCCAACGGATCTGATGACTTCAGCTCCGTGTGTATCTTTGCATATCCTCGCGTTTTCACGCTTTCACAAAATTCATATTTTGTGTGGACTTGGCTTTGTATGTATGTGAATCACAGGTCGAACCTGGATTCCTCAGACTGAGTTATGGAGCAACTACTTGCAGTAGTGTCCCATTGACAAAAGCCATCTTGTAACCGTACTAAGTTCATGAATGAACTATATGATTCAACATCTTCTTTGTCACTTTAAAAGCGGCAACATACTTCGCCTCTGTTATAGAATTCGCCACAGTAACTTGTTTAGAACATTTTCCAACTAGCTGTGCCACCACATTGTGTGTTACACAAAACCCTCAATATAAATCGAAAATCGCACGGAGAAAAGATGAAGACTGTATCGATGTAACATTTTACAACGAACTCTTCATGATCTCCGCTTGCGAGAAAACATGTCATCAGTGCTACTCTAGCACTCAATGACACTTTTCACTGTTGTCCTATGATCAGTACTTTTGATCATTTTGGTATCTATACTCGCAACTCCTTGGGAGCATCGGACATATCTGGTTGTTTTACATACCATGGAATACATGATTAATACAAACACAAGAGTGTGTGGAATTTCCATCATGTATTTTGCTCATCGGTGTTTTGGGACACCGAGTCTTGCAAAAACTCTTTCCATGTGACTTCGGCAAGAATCACTCCTTTGCGTTTTCAATGCTAAAAAGTTTTAGCATCTTGTCAATATGTATTCATTGCTTAGCCCCATTAGGTAAATCTATCTCCATAGATCATGCCTAATATTGAGGCTATTTAGCCTAAGCACTTCATCGAAAAACTATTTTCAAATGAAGTCCTAATTCGTGTCAAGAAATTTATTTCCAATTAACAATGTGTCAAGCACACAAGGTGTTTAGAAATATTATCTGCTCCCACTTACTTTCTTGAATCACAAGCATCTTCGTT
This sequence comes from Thinopyrum elongatum, assembly GCA_011799875.1. Classification (NCBI taxonomy): domain Eukaryota; kingdom Viridiplantae; phylum Streptophyta; class Magnoliopsida; order Poales; family Poaceae; genus Thinopyrum; species Thinopyrum elongatum. Next base: position 566,323,860 of record CM022303.1, read on the forward strand.
ACCCATTGATGAAGTCAAACCCCTTTGACCATTTCATCAAAACACGAAGATTCCAACTCCCTTTTGCTCTCTTCTGTCCAACGCTGGAACTCTGATATTTGCATACCTACTAGCATCCTCTAGATCGACAAATTACTTTGGACTGTATCACATACGAGTCCTAGGTTTCATTTCCATCAGATGGAAATCCTTTTGTCATCCATGTTTCATATCTCATGATTGAAATATGTATTAATTGCTAGTTCAACCCGAACCGACTTTAAGCATCGCTACGCTGAAACATCCTCATCGTAGTCAACTCCTTGAACTTGTTATTTCAACAAGTCAAGCTTTATGGATAAAACATTTTTATCCGTATCAGTTTTTAGTTCCATAAATATTCGTTAGACTCTAAGTCTTCCGAAGGGTGTATCAAGGCTTTAATCTTGAATCACTTATATGGAAACTAATTCGGGTTGTATTTGCATTTAGCCAATTCCGGAGTCAGGGCCCATCAACGCTTCCTTGTGTATCATAGGTATACTGTTGTCTAACAACAATATCTCGTTTGCGCACCTGAGAGGTTTGCACGAGCCTTGCCTACGTGGTTCAGCTGCAAGTTCGACCGAAGTCCATACATTTTATTGTAGAGACTTTCGTATCAGTCGCAGTAGGAAACTCCGGAATCACTTCCAAGGTTCCTTTCCTTTGATCTGATGACGAAGATACTGGTTATCTCGTCGAGTTGCACTGTCCTCCCACACACCTTTTGCAAGAACAATTCTCTTTAAAAGCATACCGTTTTGTGGCAAAAACCTTTGCCTCGGTATAGTGGTGGGGGAATACCCAATGACTTGGGATAACCTACGAAGTAGCACTTGTCTGATTTGGAATAGGTTTGTAACCTTTTACACAAGCCCCATATTCCAAATGTTAAGAAAAGATATAACATGGTTGGGTGTACCATACCATGGTGTCATTTCAACAGACCCGATGGAGCTCTTTTCAGTGTAAAAGCCGCAGTCTCTAAAGCATCACTCTTTAAAAGGGATAATGGCAAATTTATTTATGTCATCTTTGATCTTACCATGTCATAAATGGTTCGATTACATCTTCACAGACTTTCCACTTGCAGTGGTGTTTCGGGAGGTGCAAGTTATGAAACCCCTTTCACAACTCATCAAACATTCGCTAAACTTGTAACTCAAATATTCCTTTCTGCAATCGAATTGTAGAAACATAATTTTCTTGTTACAATAACTTCTACTTCATATTTGAAAACCTTTCGAATGAATTCAAAAGATCTAGACTTACGTCTCATCAAGTAAATATCCATATATCTACTTGAGTCATTTCTGAAGATAGATAAATCCACTACTAACAACATTTATTGGACTACACACATCAAATGTATGATCACCAATAAGTTTGTTGTCCGTTCCTTATGGCCTGTGAACGGTATTTCAGTCACTTCTCTTTTCGGAGGAAAGTTGCAAGTGTCAGATGATTCAAAATCAAACGACTTCAAAATCCATCATAATGGAATTTATCCATGCGGGTTTCTCCAATGTGACCAAATGCAGTGCCACACATGTGTGGTATTCTTTTAGTCTTGCGACATTTAGCGTCAGTGTCATGGATGTATCATATTACTATCAATATTCATAACATACATCCCATCTTGGATGGAAGCATGGCCCTTCATGTTATTCATAATATTGAACAACAATTATTGTTTTTATGAACAACTCTTTTGCAACAAACATTGTGCAATGGGCTAGAGTGTATGAAACTCTAAAATGAATTATGAAAGTAAATCCAGAGGTAATATATTATTATCATTATTCATAACATACATCTCATTCCCAATGAAAGTATGGCCCTTATGTTATTCATAACACCGAACATCAAAAGTTCTCTTATGAATAACCTTCTTGCAAGATACCTTATGCAAAGGGCTAGAGTGTGAAACTCTAAAATGAATTATCAAAGTAAATACATAGGTAATACACCGATGAAAGGTATAGTAACATTTACTATGTTCCCTGTGTGTATCTTAACCTCATTCCTGGCTAGTCTTTTAGGCCATAGTTCTTGTATTGAATTGCAAGAGAATGCAATCGCACGGGTTTTTCTATGATTAAACCACAATACCCAAGAATTAGTGATTAACATGTTTAACCATAACTCCCAAGAACTATATCTTTGACCAGCCTTCCATACATCAATAACTTGTATGACATTCATACATGAGCTGGATATTCCAGTCTTCTCTCTTATTGCCTTTATACTTCTAACAGTTTAACTTTCAGTATTTCTCCTACTCTCAGAAGAAGCACTCAACTTAAGAGTGGCGTTAGCCCCGGACTTCCTAGGCGTGAAAGTTTCACTAACAACCTTCGGACACTTCCTTTCTCTTTAAGTTGTTGTTTTATTCACCTTTCATCATATGACAGGCGTTCTCCTGGGTCCCTCTCTTATCAGTCTAATGCATAGTAAACACCTTTACTAATAGTTTGCAAACAGACATTGCTTTGGATATCTCATATCTTTTAGCTTTTGTTTGTCTCTGAAAATGATTTTCAGATTCCATGAATATCACATAACTATCCAAACTTTCGAAGTTTGGGTCTCATGGAAACAAACATATTGCACTTTGACTGAAAAGGAATTCTAGCTTTTGGATCGAAGGACGAGAGTCACATGATCCATAGCATAAGCGAGAGAATACCAAAGTATGCGATAGGACAAAATCCTTCTCGGCACTCTTGAGGACAATCCTCATATTACGTTACCAACCGTAAAGTTTTAACCAGATATTTAACAGCTATTCAAAATTAACAGGGAAGGTGGAAACGCGCGCCATTATTCTACAACTATTATGCAAAACACACTTAGACAGTGTTCAAAATTAATTGCATTGAGAATTAAACAAGTTAATTCTATAGTGCGCTCCCACTGAAATCAATATCTCTCATAATTTATTGTGAGTGATTCAATATCCAAATTGTAATTCAACGCCATTGATGTAAGCATCACTGATGACGGGAATTACAGTCGGTAGGTCAACTTGCCGATCACATCTCCATGTGACTCTTGTTCATCTTTCGATGCGTGTGTTCCGAGCTCAGGACGATCCTGCCATGAACGTCAAGACAACCAAGTGATCTCGCTGCGAGGTCTGACCTCACCCGCCTTACACCTCCCCAATCGTTCGTACCCATGTAACCATGGCGCACCCCGAAAGTATAGATGCTGTGACGGTGCTACACTTGGGAGAACACTAACTACTTGATATTTTTGTGAGAGATCACCCTAATAAAAGCGACTACCGCGCAATCAAGAAGGGTGCATCATAAGGGATAAACATCTCAGGCAATTCATAATAGCATGATATGGTATAGCCCTTTCTGACGGAGAAGTCTTGTATTTCTTCGTCTTCGGCATTCGCGTCGGTGTTCACCTTCGCGAAGATTGCCACCACCTTGTCGATGCACCAGATAATATTGCTATCTCTATAGCTAATAAAATAAGTGCATTACACAAGGTTGACACGCGGGTCATTTAAAGTGCAATCATATGGCTCCAGCCATCATGCCGAATCATGACACGCAGGTCATGTTAATCAATTTACATTATATAGTCATCTCATACATAATCAAATTATTATGAGCACTGCTATACCACATCACATGCACATGCAAACCATCCTGCAAAACCAAGTTAGACGTCTCTAATTGGTTCATGCAAAAACTTGTTTTTCGTGGCTTCTAAGGTTTCGAAACAAACCGAAGCTACCAACGTCCATCATCAAGTATGATAATTCAAGTCGCTAGATTAACTTTTGCAGGGTGTATGAAACACGAGATAATAAAATCTTGAGCCCCATACTAAACTTCGTCATACGCATGACCCCCGTGCAGATCATATCTACATTGCCCTTTTGTCTGTGAAACATCCATCTTTCTTTAACTATGGTGGAACCCAAAGAACTGTTAGCACTTCATTGATCTGTCAATCAGCATACTCAGGAGCAGCATGAAAGGATCGCGGATTGCCAGAACTTTGTGAGATTCCACCATGCCGTCAAGATCAGGACTATGCAAATTCCAGGGAAGCAACAAGAATATCGGGTAACAGATTTCATCTGCTACCCGCACAAATAATTTTCAGCAATAGATCTCATCTATTACCTAATTATATTGTGCAACACCCATACATCTCTATGTATTATAGATGGCAACAGAAAACAAAAAAATTCCGACCTACGCACCAGCCCAGGACCACTATGGAGACTGCATACAAGGTTTGATCAGTTTCGTTACCAACTCATAGCGCAGCGAAAGTAGAGTCGATGACGATCGGCGGTGCAGATCCCCGCAACTAGGATTTACAACCTCCCAACCGCGAGGATGTATACCCTCATCCGCCACTCGGACAGCCCCCCGGGAGGCGGTTGGACAGTCCCCCGGACGGTGTCGCGGACAGCCCTTCGGGAGGACCTTCGAAACTCGGACGGTCACTCGGACAGCCCTTTGTGAGGACTCACAGAACTCGGACCGTCACTTGGACAGCCCTTCGGGAGGCACTCTCGAACAGCCCCTCGGGCACTAAGATCGAAACTACGACCTCTCTAAAGAGTTGCACACATACGGTGTCATCTATCCGGCAAGGCTTCGTCGTCCAGAACTAGTTTCCACCGGAACCCAGACATCCTTTCGGCTCTACGAAACTATTTCGCGGGGAGGGAGAGAGAAGCCAGATCATTGCATGGCATGTGTATGTGAGAATGGATCATTGTGGAGGGCTGCCCCTCCACCTCTATTTATAGGAAAACCATATGGGAAAAATACCCAAAAAACCCATCTCATGGATCACTTTCAAGGGCATAAAGGGAAGGCAAGTGGAGCTCCATGGAGGAGCTCCATCTTGGCCGGCCACCCCAAGGGGGCCCCCCCACATGGGGGTTCCTTGGTCCCCACTCCCTTCTAGAAGCCTTTTTGCAAAAGGCCTAAAATGTGGCTTTCCAAAAAATATCCCAAAAAGCACTTTCACTATTCATGACGACATTTTTCAGCGTCCGTTCGAACTGAAAATATTTATGTGGGCTTAGAACATTTCCAGTACCCACTAAAATAGTTTTCAACGCGTTCTGGAACAATTCCAGACTAGTGATTTTCATCTGCGAAAAGCATCTGAAGCGGTTCCGGCAGCTCCGGAACATTTCTGGTTTTCATCCCGAAAAATTCCCAGAAGTTTCCAGAATGATTCTGGCACCCTCCAAGAATTATCAGGCATGTGCCGGAACCAATTTGACTTTATGGTATCCTCTGAAACAACTTTTCAGTTTCACCGGAACTCATCCGGTGACCTCTCTCTTCGGAACTTTTCCGCTGTCTCCGAAAACTTTTTCCAGAAACTTTCTCTCAGACTCCCTGTCTAGTATTCAGCAGATAGATGACCCTTAAGTTGTGACCCTATAGGTTCGGTGAAGTATAGACATGAACTGGAACCCCTTCCGATCAATGATCAAAATCGGAGCCGTGGACACCCATATTGACCCCTATACCCACACGCATGAATATTCGAGTGAACCTCCAGTTGCCGTGTGCTATTCCTGTTGCTTCGCGATATGTTACAAATACCCGAGGTGAGACATGTTGGCATCCCTGTGGATCAACTCCTTGTCCACTATGCCAGTTACCTCGTTACCGGTATTGTTCTCTTTTCTCGTTACCGTGTTCCGGCATCCCTGTGATCAAATCACCCTGTGTCTGGCCAGACGATGATGGATACCGTAACACCGAGAGGGCCCAGAGATATCTCTCCATCGTCGGAGGAGCAAATCCCAATCTTGAGCTATCAAGTTACTTGACATACTTTTCCATGAACCCGTAAGCCGCCGTAATAGCCACCCATTTACGGATGACGTTTAACAAACCCCAAAGTTCATGAAGCAAGCATGAAGAAACTCGATACTCTCATGGTCTAAGGAATCATGCAAACGTTAACCATCTCTGTGTTATTAACCATTAACTTATGACGAATGTATCTCATAGCATAACATCAATTTGGGTCGATTCAACACAAATGTTCAGCTAACAATTGTGCCCTCAAAAATTGCCGGCATAGTCATGCCCATGATCAGGAAAACAGGATCATCATGCAATACTTGAGCCAGTCACAGAGGCTTGACTAGGAATACATTTTACAGTTTATTATCCCACACGTGCACATGAGTTTCCCTCCAAGCCTCGTTTTATTTGCAGACTCGAGAATCATTGCAGTTATAGCATGGAACATAAACCTAATTATGAACAGGGAGATAATCAATAACATTTATTATTGCCTCTAGGGCATATCTCCTACATCTGTGACGTTACCGTCCGGTCAAAGGGCTTTGACCATCCTAAAAGAAATAGCAAAAAAATCTAAAAAATCTGAATTTTTCTGGGATCAAAGATACTCAGGTTCGCAAAATGCGTGCAAATTTTCGTGCTGTTTTGACATTCCAAGAGCTCGTGGCAAAGAAAAAACAGTAAATATGTACGCCTGTGAACAGTAAATTCAAAAAAATAGCAAGAATATGAAAAAAAATTGGTAGCAAAGAGGCTCGGGTCCGCAAGGTGCGTTCAAATTTTTGTTGTGTTTGGACACTGTAGGAGCTCGTGGAGAAAGAAACAAAATTTGGCTCGGGAAAAAACTTTGGAAAAAATGTTTTTTGTTGTTTTTTTTCTAGAGTTCCTCGCATGTCATTTGATCACAAAAACTTGCAAGCACCTTGTGCACCCAAGCCTCTTTGATGACAAAAAAATTTAAATTTTTTTGAATTTTCTTGCTATTTTATTTCAAATTTACTGTTCACAAGCGTACACATTAACTATTTTTCCTCGCCACGAGCTCTTGGAATGTCCAAATAGCACGAAAATTTGCACGCACCTTGCACACATGAGTATCTTCGATCCCACAAAATTTTGAATTTTTAAGATATTTTTTGCTATTTTTTTCAGGACGGTCAAAGCTCTTTGACCTGACGGTAACGACACATAATGGCATTTCTATAAATGACATAACGGCAGAGGGGCAAATTTGAGCAGACTTCGAAATTAGGGGCATATATGAGTAGGTGGTTCAATTTTGGGATAGAAATGCAAATGGCCCTAATATCTTTTACAAGATATAGAAGAACATTTTTATGAACACTTGAATATGTATGATCCAAACATCGATATCAATTCGAGAAATATGTTTATTCTTTCTGTAAGGAAATAAAATTTTCTAAAACAATATGTTTTTTCTCATGTATTAGATTTCTATTCTTTTAACTGTTTCACACTCAAAAACATTAAGGATTTTATCAGCACTTTTAAATTGCATAAACCATTTTTATTTGTGTGACCATATATTTCTTGAAACATATTATTATTATTACTTATTTATTAATTGATTAATTAAGATTAATAAACAAAATATTGGTAACCATGATTGAGCCCAAGCTCATCTGCTCCCGATGAACAATAAATTCGTAAAGAAATAGCAAGACAATTTAAAAAAACTAGATTTTCTGACATCTAAGATGCTCTAGTGCACTAGATGCGTGCAATATTTCATGGTGAAATGATACCCGAGAAACTATTGACAAGAAAAAACAAAACGGGCATCAACAATGCATGTCATTTCACCAAAACTTTTGCATGCACCTAGCACATTGAAGCATCTTTGATTTTTTTTTAAATCATTTTATTTTATTTTTCTACAATTATTTTTTTGAATTTACTGCTCACATGTAGGCGAGCAGGTTTATTGCTTGCTACAAGCAACGCAAAGGCAAACCACTTTTCTGGGATGATATTCGACCATGAAAAACATGGGCTGGGCCGATACCTCATGTCATATGGTTTGCAGAGAAGATGGAAACTTCCAACTATATTAATTTCTGGACTCTGCATCTTCTGCTAATCATATTCCAAACTCATTGTCCAAAATACGCATGACCACATACCCGTCTATGTTGGGGTGCGACTCATGTCAGTTTTAGGGGCCGCTTTCTTCTGTTGCGTTTGTTTTTATCTTTTTGTTTTCTTCAATACATTTTTGTTTTGTTTAGTTTTTCCTACATATTTCATTTTAGTTTTCAGTTTTTATCTTTAATTTTTTTTCGTGAATTATTTGTTGTTACTGTTTTCATTTACATTTTACTAGAAACTGAAAATATTATATTTTCTTTGACTTATGCGTTATCTTCATATAATGTGGAAACAATATTATTGTTCACTAACATGTATTTTTAGTACTATAGATGGTCGGATAAGAAATACTAATTTTAAAGTGTGGTGGAATATATTAAATTTGTTTTCTTTTCTTATGTACTAATTTTAGTTATTCAGACAAGTATTACAGGTCGTTGACACAGGTAAACATTTTTAAAGGTCGTGAATATTTCTCTAAAATATATGAACATGTTGGTTAAACACATGGATATTCCTTTCGAAATACATTCCGTGGACACTGGTCTGGAAAAAGTTGGTACACAATATTATTGTGATATGTCGAAATATTTTCCAAAATGGTATGAGTTTTTTATTTGACGCCAAACCAGAATGAGAGCCAAGCGGGTCAGCCAGATGCCATTCTTTCGTTGTGCAATAGAATAACGCATCTCAAAATTGTGTGTCCAAAATCAAAACATAAATGGAACATTATTTCGTCTTCATATTTAAGAAAATATTGTGATCTGAGAGTGGCTCAGATTGTTAGATTTCTTGTGGTGGAATCAGCCCATTAATTCTTCGTTCATAGATGTGAGTGTATGTACGTGTATGCGGGTGTTTATGTTTGTATTATATTAAAAAGAACAGGAGGATATTTTCACCATTTTTTTTAAGAAGCTTCTTCTCCTCTCCGACTCTTCTATTGTATGGTTCACAGCAATACTTCTGCTTCGATACACCCCCGCTAAATATAAGGACAACTCATATTAGACCATACATCTTTATAAAAAAGGGCATGATGATCATATTTTAGCCCGCTGTATATATACGATGTACACCTGTGAGCGGGGCCGGCCACACTATTTTTTTTTCTGATTTTAAATCACAAAAAACACACTGGGTATGGCTGCATTCGAACCATGTACTCCATGGACATTCCTTTCGAAATACATTCCGTGGACACTGGTGCGGAAAAAGTTTGTACACAATATTTTTGTGATATGTCGAAATATTTTCCAAAATAGTATGAGCTTTTCAGTTGACGCCAAACCAGAATGAGAGCCAAGCGAGTCAACCAGATGTGAGTGTACGTACGTGTATGCGGGTGTTTACGTTTGTACTATATTTAAAAGAACAGGAAGATTTCCCGCAAAAAAAAAGGAACAGGAAGATATTTTCACCATTGTTTTAAGAAGCTTCTTCTCCTCTCCGACTCTTCTATTTGTACGGTTCGTAGCAATACTTCTTTTTTTTGGAAAATGAAAATATATTAATATCAAGTAGATACCAATTACACCCAGCCTCTATACCAATAAGATGCCTAAAAACATTCAGGGTGCACACAGCCAAAAAAGAAAATATAAATAGGAAAAAAGAAAAAAAAAGACCCTGCCATGGTGATCAATCATCCGCAGTAGCAGCACTCTAATCACAATCAAAGACAGCACCTGGACTATAAAGAAGGTTCTCCAAAAGCAACGCCTCTAGGAAGAAAACAATGCACAAGCGTTGTCGCTGCCCTATCAAAGATCGTAGGTTTTAACCCTGGAGAAAGACCGCATTCCCAAAACAATGTCTTCAACAAGGCCACTGCCAGGCACAACCAATAAAGGCCAGATCTTGGGTTTTCACCCAGAAAATCACAACTTGGTTCTCAAAGGAGCACCACCAACAAAGAAGTCCTCCAATACTGCCGCCCCCACTCACAGAGGCTACTACTACAAGTCACGTACCACCAGGCTCACAAGAACTCGTGTCCGGTCTGGACGGGAACATATCCCGCAAGCCAAGTTTGAACAACTGTCTGTGAAGGAAAGTCGTCATCACATTCAAGACCCCGCCTTCACCACTTGTAAGTCCTCCAATCACGCCATGGCATTCTCCGCATGTGTTGGTCCCTTGAAAATCTTGGTGCAGACATGTCCCAAGGTGTCAACAAAAATAGAGCTTCGCGATACCTCGTTGAAGCTAGTTATGCTGATGTTACGGGTGCACACGACCGGCCCCTATCCAATCAAGGTATCCAAAGAGCGCCATATACGCCAGTCCTTGTTTTTCCTCAAAGGAGAAGTCCGGAACTCTGTATATATACGCAGCAATACTTCTGCTTTGGTACACCCCGCTAAACACAAGGACGGCTCAGATTAACCCATACCTCTTGGTCATATTTTAGCCCGCTGTATATATATGATGTACACCTATGAGCAGGGCCGGCCACACTATTTTTTTTTCTGATTTTAAATCGCAAAAACACACTGGGCGTGGCCGGATAAGAACCATGTACATCATTGTTCAGTACTTCAACGCAATAACCAACCAGCCATGATCACTTCACATGATTACAGCCTCTTTCTCATACTTTTCTTCCTTCCTCTTTTTTTTCCATTTTTCCTTTTTTCTTGTTCCTTTTTTTCTTGTTTTTCTAAACGGTTTGTTCGGAGTTTATTTTCTTTTTTCCTTTTCCTTTCTTTTTTCGGTTCCTTTCTGTTTTCTTTTACAATGTGCAAACTTTTTTCAGTTTCATTTTTTAAACGAATCAGTTTATTTTTTCAATTTTTTGAATGTTTTTCGAAATTGGTGAAATTTTTAAAATTTTGAAAACATTTGTAATATTGATGAACTTTATTAAAAATTAGTAACCTTTTTTAAAAATGTATAAACTTTTTTGAAAATCAATGAACCTTTTTTTAAAATGGATGAACTTTTTCAAATGAATACATTTTTTGAAAGTTGATGAACTTTTTTTCAAAACTAATGAACTGTTTTCAAAATTTGTTATTTTTGGTTTAGGTATCGGCTCGTCGTTTGTTTTTTATGCCCATCCCTATAAAAAATGTTCTTGTTTTCAAATATTGTTTACAATTTTAACAAATGTTCTCGTTTCTTAAATTATGTTTATAAATTTAAGAAATGTTTGGGTTTTAGAAAAACTTGATATTTTTCCTAAAGTATGTGGTTTGCAATTTGTGTTCAAAATTTTCAGCAATTGTAGGGAATAGGTTAACAAATTTTCTAAAGTGTTCAAGTTTGTAAAAGTTTTGTACATGATTCAAAATTCCAAAATTGTTGATTTTTTTGTAAGAAAAATTGTTAGGACATCAGAAAATGTTCATGTCCAGAAAATGCAAAACTTGTGAGAAACCCAAACAACTTGGCATGGTGCCTTGCATTGGTCATACAAGGCGATGGAGAAAGTGGGGCCATTTAACGGATGCCAGAAAAAACGTGCTCTCAAACGGAGCCTTCTGGTCTACCCAGACACCCTTGTTGAACATTGTGTTTCTTGGACATCCTTGAAATGACCCCAACCTTTTCCACTAGGTGGAATGCCCATGGTAGGCATCCATGCCAAGCTCGAACGACTTCTGACACTGTATGCATGTTCCGACACGTCTTACCATTTATCGCTCTATTTTCATCGAGAAAACTTTAGAAAATGTAACACTTATCAAAAACACAAACAACTTCGCATTGTGCCTTGAATTGCTCATACAAGACCATGAAAAAATGGTGCAATTTAAATGATGTCGAGAAACAACGTGCTCGCACACTGATTCTTCTAGCCTACCTGGACACCCTCCATTAAAGTTTTGTAAGCAAGTGGGCATGTCCATGGAAGGCATCCATGCCAGGTTTGAATGATTTCTGAAACCATATGCAAGTTTTTTTTTTGCGAGAAAAAATCATATGCAAGTTGCGACACATCTGACCATTTATCGCCCTTTTTGATAGAGAAAACTTCAGAGAACGCAAAATTTGTAGAAAGCAAAACAACTTGTCATGGTGCCTTGAATTACTCATACAAAGCCAATGAAAAAATTGTGGTTATTCGACAGATGTCGACAAACAACAAGCTCTCAAACGGAGCTTTCTGGTCTACCCGCACACTCTACGTTGAACATGGTGTTTTTTGGGACTTTATTGAAATGACCCCAACTTTTGTAAGTATGTGAGACATGCCAATGGTAGGCATCCATGCCAGTTTGAAAGGAAAAAAATATTTAAATCATAATTTAAACAGATACTTAAAATTGTTACTTTTAAGTTTTTAACATAACTAATAAATACAAAAGGACATAAATATTTGACAGGAAAAAGAATTTAAAATCATAATTGAAAATATTTACTTCAAACTGTTATTTCGGTATTACAAACAATTTTCAAATTTGCAAACAAGTTTTCAAAGAATAATAATGTTGAAAAAGGAGAAACATGATTAACAAAAAAAGAGAAGAAGAACAAAAAATAGAAAAGAAAGAAAATGCTTAGGCCTTCGCCCAACTAGGCGACAACATCGCTCCTGTCAGACCGGCCAAAGCGCCCGTGGATTTGGAAAAAAAATCATCAATTTTGAAGAAAAAAAATCACGGATTTGAATTTTTTTACAAATTTTCAAAAAAAAATTGCAAAAAAATATTCCCCGGTTTTGGCAACCTCAGCTTGCCATCCGGTTTTTGAAAAAAAGTCATCAATTTTGAGAAACATTTATCATATGTGAAAAAAAAGTTCATCAATTTTGAAAAATGTTTACGTGTTTTGAAAAAGTTCACGCATTTGAAAACAAGTTCACAGATTTTTTAAAAAGGTTTAAATATTAAAAAAAATCACGGAGTTGAAAATAATTCATGAATTGAAGAAAAGTTCACAATTTTTAAAAAGTTCAGGAATTTTGAAAAATAGAAAGAAAATAAAAAATAAAAAAGATGAAAATTCGGCCAAAAAACGAAAAAAGAAATGGAAAACCACTGCGTTTTATAACTAAAAGTGGTGTCATACCTTTGGTTTTCGCAACTACTAAGCTGGCTTGTTGGTTACCTCGGTGTATAGTCTAACGGGAGGTCTCTAGTTTGAACCTTGTTGGCTGCATAATTTTTAAACTTTAACAAAAAGAGAAAAAAAAGTAAAACTTTAAGTGAAGAGGGAAAAAAGGTGGACGTATGCGCCTATATATGTATATAAATACTGACGGTCGATCCACCATACATACGAAAATGGGTTAAAGGTTCATATTGTCCTTTATACGTTTTATAGGGGTGTACCGAAGCGGGGCTCTCGCAGCAATATAATACAGTTGATTAACTCCTGTGCTTATCCAGACTATACAGTACCTTTTTCTGGTCATTCCAATAAAAATCCCAAAAAACAAAGAAAGCGCCATGTATTCATGAGCGATCATACACTTATTCCGATCTGCATATGCACAGTACACCATGTCTGCCTGTCCATCCAACGTTCCCATCAACGCATCAACTCGCCACGACGCTTCACCCATAGAAAAAACACGATGGATACGTAATGGCAACAATTCAAAATTTCTCCCAGCATTATCTTCATCGGCTCACCACCCTCCTCAAAAATGAGCTCCCCACGGTTCTCCCACGCCTCCCTTTCGGACAGTGCTGGCGGTTTACATGCACGCACGGCGACCGCTACCAAAATACCACTGCTGGAGACCAACGGAATTGGTCGACGACAGGGAGGGTCTAGTCCCGGCCAGCTGCCTCCAGCTCGCCTCCTGAATACGGCGTACAGTACGTCGTTCTCGTGATAGGTCGGTATACGGTTTGTCATGCATGCATGCAAGCCAAGCACGGGAGAGATATTAGGTCTGGCAGGAGCATTCATGGAAGATGGAACGGACGGACGTTGGGCGTGCCTCCGTCCAATCCAAGTCTCCCGTGAAGTCGACGTGTGTGCATGTCCCGGTTGGTGCACAGTCCGGTCGATGGCACGTACATGAGGAATTGAGGATCATGAATGGTCTGGCGTGCTATCTCCGTCCACGCATGCAGATATGCTTCACAGATTAATTAGGGTTCGCGTGACCGGGCACGCGACGTAGCACCGGTAGGCCAGGCTTATGGTCGGGCGTTGAAGGCTGGTCTTCCGTTTCGTCGATTGATCTGGTGTGACACTCTGACAGGTGCATGAACAGAGCAGGCTTTCGTTCAGTTGCTTCCTTCCTGTCAGGTTTCAGCGCTGCCTGAATATGTACATCGTGCGTTGCCGGTTGCTCGAATGCGCAGGGCCTCCAAAAAGCGTCAAGTTTTGCACCGCCGAGGCTGGGTGGAAAATTGGAGATAGATATCTTGGCTAGAGCCTACAAGATGGTGTTTGCTCCAGCCTAGAGGAGGAAGTGCAAGCGAGCACCAGTAAAGAAAAGTTGATCGTGATGTCCGGTAAGAAAAGGGCAAATACACAGGGAGACAGGTCGACAGTGATGTTCAATTCCGGAGGTGTGGTCTAGCGATTTGAGCGACCACCGACGGCCAATGAGTTAATTGCACGGAAATACCATAATTAAGGCATTACATGCAGATTGATATCAATTTTCGTAATTTTTACATGTCAGTACCAACTCTCGGACGCGTGGCTGCAGAACGGTCTAAACTTTTTATAAGCACGTATTGACGCTGAAACTAACCAGTAGGGCCCGTGTCAGAGGCCCACGTGGTTGAAACTGACCAGTGGGGCCCGTGTCAGAGGCCCACGTGGCATGTTTTTTCACAAAAAAACCCCTCACTTTATATGTAATCACACGAATGCCCTTGTTTACAAGAAAAGCCTGACATTATTTTTCCGCCCAAAATGCGAGCCGCGCCCGCGCCAGGATTCGAACGTGGGTCGCTTGAGTTGGGCGAGCGAGCGCAGACCATTACGCCAATCGTCGGGACGACCAGTGGGGCCCGTGTCAGAGGCCCATGTGGCTGAAACTGACCAGTGGGGCCCGTGTCAGAGGCCCACGTGGCATGTTTTTTCACAAAAAAAACCCCTCACTTTATATGTAATCACACGAATGCCCTTGTTTACAAGAAAAGCCTGACATTATTTTTCCGACCAAAATGCGAGCCGCGCCCGCGCCAGGATTCGAACGTGGGTCGCTTGAGTTGGGCGAGTGAGCGCAGACCATTACGCCAATCGTCGGGACGACCAGTGGGGCCCGTGTCAGAGGCCCACGTGGCTGAAACTGACCAGTGGGGCCCGTGTCAGAGGCCCACATGGCATGTTTTTTCACAAAAAAACCCCTCACTTTATATGTAATCACACGAATGCCCTTGTTTACAAGAAAAGCCTGACATTATTTTTCCGCCCAAAATGCGAGCCGCGCCCGCGCCAGGATTCGAACGTGGGTCGCTTGAGTTGGGCGAGCGAGCGCAGACCATTACGCCAATCGTCGGGACGACATAATGAATAGGCTTACGGCTTCTTATACTCATCGGTAGACCCCGCCAACCCGGCTAGCGCGCAGACCAGTACGCCACTTTTTAAATTTTACGGTGATTTTCTTAAATATACGATGAAGTTTTTTATTATATATTATTTTTCGAAAATACACACTGAATATTATTGTATAAAAAAACATACAGAAAACTGACCAGCTCTCGAGCGCGCAACTGCAGTTTTTTTGGTATGTGTTTTCTTCATATTTCTTTTATCTGTTATTGTGTGACATTTTTTCAGATCATTGTACATTGAAAAATTGTTCAATTTATATATAATGTTCATCTTATATTATACAGTACTGTTCAGTGTGTATTCATACAATAATATTCAGTGTGTATTTTGAAAAAAGATCGCATAATATAATATTTTTTCAATATATATTAAAAAGTTCATCGTGTATTTTAAAAAAATCATAGTATAATTAAAAAAGATCATTGTATATTAAAAAATGTTCAATGTATATAACCAAAATGTTTATTCGTATTTATATAAGTAATGTTCAGTGTGTATTACACAATAATGATCAGTGAGTATTTTCAAAAAAATGCATAATATAAAAGGTTCATTAATATTTTAAAAACTTCATTGTATATTTAAAAAAATCATCGTATAATTAAAAAAGATCATTGTATATTAAAAAATGTTCAATGTACATAATAAATTTGTTCATAGTATATTATACAATAATGTTTAGTGTGTATTTATACAATATTATTCAGTGTGTATTTTGAAAAAATATCGCATGATATGAAAAGTTCAATATATATTAAAACACTTCATCGTATAATTTTAATTTTTTACCAATAATTAATAAAATATTCAATGTATATTATACAATAATGTTCGGTGTGTATTAAAACAAACGAAACAGGCAACAAAGGCCCGGACGTGTCTATGGTTCATAGAGTATAAAATAATATGAGTCTGTACATTATCCCAAGCCAAATAGTGGCCTAGTGGTCTGCGCCGCAGGTTCGAATCCTCTGTGGGCGCGGTTGTGTTCTGCCGGAAAAAATTTGTCTATAGTGTGAGTATGAATAGGTATAAGCCTGTAAAGTATCTTAATCCGAAGTGTGGCGTAGTGGTCTGCGCGCACTCGCCCAACTCGTTCGACCCAGGTTCGAATCCCGTCGCTGGTCCTCGTCACTATTTTTGCGCGAAAAAACGTCAGCCCTTTTTTTGCAGACAAGGGCATTTGTGTGATTACATATAAAGCGAGGGTGTTTTTTGTGAAAGAACATGCCACGTGGGCCCCTTACACGGGGGCCTCACCGGTCAGTTTCAGCGTCAATACGTGTTTATACAGAGTTTAGACCGTTCTGCCACCGCGCGCCCGACAGTTGGTACTGACATGTAAAAATTACAAAAGTTAGTACCAATCTGCATATAATGCTTCAATTGTGGTACTTCTATGCAATTAACTCACGGCCAATCGAGCCGCCCTTCGTCTCATCGGCGGCCATGCTCGACCGAGCTCCTCGAGCAAGTACAAAAGGGTGACATAAGCAGACTATAATGAATAAAATAATATATCTTTACTTCGTTGAAGGAGAGAGAAAAGGAGAGAGAAGAGAAGCGGGCTCTTGGTTAGTAGCCAGCTGCAACACGAGACCCAAGACGCTTTGTGAGGATGTAAGGTGAGCTAACTATTGATAAACTAGTACATATTTAAAAATTACTATTGTACATACCGGCCAAGAGGTTGGCTGTAGATGACATGATAACTTCTTATAGCCGACCGTTGGCTTTATTATTAACCATGCTCTCAGCATCATCCAACAATCGTTCTCGATTGTCTAAAAAAACAATCGTTCTCGACTTCTAGCTCATGTGTTGGGAACTGGGCGGGATGCTGCTAGCCTGGTAGGCATATTTTTTTGCAGACAAGGGCATTTGTGTGATTACATATAAAGCGAGGGTGTTTTTTGTGAAAGAACATGCCACGTGGGCCCCTTACACGGGGGCCTCACCGGTCAATTTCAGCATCAATACGTGTTTATACAGAGTTTAGACCGTTCTGCCGCCGCGCGCCCGACAGTTGGTACTGACATGTAAAAATTACGAAAGTTAGTACTAATCT
Organism: Thinopyrum elongatum; assembly: GCA_011799875.1. Lineage (NCBI taxonomy): Eukaryota > Viridiplantae > Streptophyta > Magnoliopsida > Poales > Poaceae > Thinopyrum > Thinopyrum elongatum. The sequence continues at coordinate 566,341,353 of CM022303.1, forward strand.
GCATGTAATGCCTCAATTGTGGTACTTTTATGCAATTAACTCACGGCCAATCGAGCCGCCCTTCGTCTCATCGGCGGCCATGCTCGACCGAGCTCATCGAGCAAGTACAATAGGGTGACATAAGCAGGCTATAATGAATAAAATAATATATCTTTACTTAGTTGAAGGAGAGAGAAGAGAAGCGGGTTCTTGGTTAGTAGCCAGCTGCAACACGAGACCCAAAACGCTTTGTGAGGATGTAAGGTGGGCTAACTATTGATAAACTAGTACATATTTAAAACTTACTATTGTACATGCCGGCTAAGAGGTTTGCTGTAGATGACATAACAACTTCTTATAGCCGACCGTTGGCTATATTATTAACCATGCTCTCGGCGTCATCCAACAATCGTTCTCGATTGTCTAAAAAACAATCGTTCTCGACTTCTAGCTCATGTGTTGGGAACTGGGCGGGATGCTGTTAGCCTGGTAGGCATATGTGCACAAAATATTCCTCTGTCTCTACCTACAAACGCATCTGATGTCACAGATGCCCCTCCAAACTCTAAAGCATCGTGAGCCGTGAAATCAATAGATGGTAGACGTGAGTCTTCACCAAGTTCTAAGTTTTTGAGCGGCGCGGTCGAAAGGAGGTGCTAAGGACATCTCCAACATGGACCCTAAGCCACCACGGGGTATGGCAGGAGCCACACAACACAACATCCATTCCGTGTTCTCTAAATCGGATGAGGCGCCAGCCTAGCGGAGGTCTGGGCCAGCGACCGTCCCATCGGCACCCCGGAGACGGCCGCACGGCGGTGCAGCCGCCTCAACGGGGAGCTTGCAAAGATCAGCGAGGAATGGTCGCTAAGCGACACCTCTACCAACATCGTCCGCAGGGGTGAGGCTGCCACCAGGGCACCGCTGCCGGGGACAGCGTTGGTCGCGGCGACCCTCCGCACAGCGCAAAAGAAGGGGAGTGGCTCCTCAGCAAGCGCCAAGCGGTGGCCGGGCAAGGCTGTCGCACCCTTCTGTCGTTGGCATAGACGGCGACGGCGATGCGGCCGGCCACCATCAGCTATAAGTTAGTCTGATAGTTTTCGTTGAAAGTTTTTAGTTAAACGAACGAAATATCTTCCGTTTTATGTAAATTATGCTCGAACTTTACTAAATTTCAACGTGTTTGATGAAATTTGTATGGCTTATTAATATATTTTTTTGAAATAGATGTGGGCACGGTTGGATGGCCGACTCCTGCATCACTGTCCGTGGACTGGTCCAGATCAGTTCGCGGACGGATACTGTGTCCGTTTTAGGGTCAGTGTTGGAGATGCCCTAATTAGGCCTCCATTTGTAACATAGAAATAGAAAATACGCAGGTACTCAACCCACGGGAAAACTATAAAACTGTCGTTTGAATGTTCAGCAGAAATTGTAGCTACATACAAAGATAAGAAAACGTGAGGTAGGACCTCCTATTTGGTTTCTTCCAAAATTCCTATGGAATAACACAGTCCATAGGAATTTAAAAAAAATGTTGGATAGCAATTCCTTTGTTCCAAGCGGTACCAAAGGAAAAAATCTATAGGAATCATATCCTCCAAAATTTCTATGTTTTTCCTTTACTTTAAATGGGGGCTAATTGATTTGTGTTACATGCACCAATAAACTCATACAAAGGATAAATTCATAGTCACAACTGGTATATTAAATTTCCAGTCTTGCTATTTTTGGTTGACTGAAGTTTTATTTTGTTTTGATCATGTTTTTCTTTGTGTTTAGTCTTTTGTTGGGTTCTTTACGGAATGGGGTTGCTTCTGCCTCTGCATCTTTGTGATGTGTATATTTTTTTGTTGTGCTCATAAAAAGACCACATCACGTCATCAGAGAAACCACTTTAGTTTGATTGAGGGATGAAACTTGTCCAGTTTTGAAAGTTCAACATGTAAAATGGACACTAAAAAGGCCATGCGTTTGTTAGAGACTTGCCATGTACAAAAGGGAAACTTGCCATGTGCAGGAAAGAATAGCTAGCGAACGCAATGTATTTTTATTAAAAAAAATACCATTCGTCCGATTCCGATCACACGGTTGTGCGGGCGTTCGCTGGGACCTCTCCCCCAGCGAACGTTTGCCAGTTAACGTTTCCTCGTAAAAACAAAAAAAGAATTCGGAAAAAGAAAGATGGCTGGTGCAAGAAACCAAGTACCAGGTGTTGGGCATCGGGAGTACGTGTTGGGTGTTCCTTGGTCATCATTACTTTGGGCTAACAAACAACACGACTGTTACACCATTCTCTGTTAATACCTAAAGCTCGGAAAACAACGTCTCATACGTGTCCCAAGAGCAAAACCCGCCGGTCAGCAACAAGACGTGATCTCGTTCCATTAGCAGTAATCATGTCGCTAGTGTGGCCAATGGCGATAACAGCCTAGTGGCACGAGGCTAGAAAAGACACGGGATGTTGTCCAACTTTAACTAACGACCGACCCATGATCATCACCAGCTTAGCTAGCCTAGCCTAGGGATCGATCGGCGACTCCACTTCATCGACGGCGACGTTCGACCGGCCCCAACACGTACCGTTGCAATGCGAGTAGGAGTAGTATTCCCGCGTGGTGCGTGCCTCCTTTCGATTTCTTGTCGGAAAAGATGTGTTTAACAAGGGCTAAAGATAGTGACTAAGATTGAATGGGATGGGCATTTGGTTGGGTCGATCGACGATAAGGCGTGGAGTGGAGTGCTCGGCCAGGGCACCTCTGGAACAAGACCGATCGATCGAGATGTGCGTGCACGGATGCTGATTATACGGGCAGCGTTCGTTGGGAGTTCTGCCGGACGTTGATGGCACCGCGACGTACGTACGTACGTGTACGTTGTCAGCTATTTGATCATACTTGGAGAGAAGGCAGCGCTTTTGCTATTCGATGGAAGTTCGATCTAGGAAGCAACCCGTGTACTCCTTTGGTGCTTGATTACTAGCACCGTGCATGCACCCGAGAGGGGGTCATATCGACACGGGAGACAAAAAGACATCGTCATCAGCATCAGGGAATTGTTACCGGCCGGTGCCGCATGCATGCGCTGGGTTGCGTGGTGTACGTACTAGTACGTGTCTACGGTGGATCGGTGGTGTTCTAGTTGGAACTTCGAAGAATCAAAGTGGAGGCGCCGGCCTGGCCATGGTCGGCACAAAATGCAGTATTCTAGCAGCTAGTTTTAGTGTGTGTGGTGCATGGTGTGCAAATACTATACATATCCCATAATCACATTCCCATTGGTGATTGCTCTTGGACTCTCCACGTAGCACAATTATGATGCCCACCCAACTCTCTCTTGAACGCGTAAGTGGAAAGTGTACGCTACTTCGACGCAAAAGCTTCACTACTCTCTCAGTCCTCGAGAAGGTGTACTTTCAATTTTTTTGGAGGGTCAAACTATCTTAAAGTTTAATTGAGTTTATGCAAAAATATATCAGTGATTGTGAAACCAAATAGGTATATGATGAAAATATATTTTATCTTGAATCTAATACTACTAATTTGATGGCATAAATGTTGGTATATTATTTTATAAATACGGTCAAACATAAAAATGTTTGACTTTCCAACAAAGTTGGAAGTACACTCTTTCAAAGACGAAGGGAGTATGTGCTTTGCTTTAATCAGCAAATTTGTTTATTTGGAACATGAATTATCTCAACAGAAAATGCAAAAGATGTACTATATGCAGATGTGTAGTTCTTTATGCATTAGTCAAATTAAAATTAGGTTGACACAATAGAACACCAAATTACCATTCCAAAAAAAATTGAAGACCAAATTCCCCTGAAAAAAAGTTTGAACACCAAATTTCCTCTCTCTATATATATAGCAGCTTATCTGCGCGTAGCTCGGATGTTTAGATTCCTTGTGGTGGAACCACCAGGGTTCAAGTCCTAAACTTGGCACTGGTGCTCACATTTTTCTGAATTTATTTCAGGCTTTCCGGCGATGATCGTTTAGTGAGAGATGTTCTCATCGACTACAAAGACGTTTGTGGTGACTTTACCAATCTCAAGATGTTGTGGCGGCTCAGTATCTCAGAGGTGCTCATAAGTAGGATGTGTGTGTGTTTATACGGTGAGTATATGCGCGTGTATATAGGGATTTGCATTTGTACTGTGCTAGAAAACGTCGGCTACGCCTTGCTTCCCTAAATACATTGTGGCTTCTATGGTCTTCGACATACAACTTTGAGTATGATTTTCATCTATAATATGCCTATAAGTACGTATAAAGACAGAAATAAAATAAAAGTATTTGCAAGGTTAATACAATGATACCTTTCCCAAATCAAAGTCAAATATTAAACACCATGAAAAGTCAAGCATGCCTTACATTTTGTAAAAAAAGGAAGCACTACACAACTGTGTCGTAAAATGAACGTAATACATAGGTGTAGCAACAAAATATCAAGTGTGGTCGAAATCTTGCAACCATGACTGACGTCTCCAAGGTCATGAAGAAAAGGCCCCCGAAGTCGCAAGGATTTCAATTGGGAGGAGCTTAATTTGGAACCACTTGACTTGCATGGCCTTGGCTCTCCAATGGCCGAGTGTGAGGTTCTTGAAGCGATCAACGACATGCCTAGCGACAAGGCGCCGGGGCCGGATGGTTTCACGGGCCTCTTCTTCAAGAAATGTTGGGGCATTATCAAAACCGACCTCATGAGGGTCATTTCGCATTTCGACTCTCTGCACACGTCAAATCTCTAGTGGCTCAACTCCGCAAATGTGGTCCTCTTGCCTAAAAAGGATGGGGCGGAGGGAATCGCCGACTATAGACCCATTAGCCTCATCCATGCGATCGCGAAGATTATTGCGAAAGTGCTCTCCTTGAGACTTGGCCCTCATATGAAAAATCTCGTCTTCAACGCCCAAAGCGCCTTCATCAAAACAAGAAGCATCCATGACAATTTTCTGTATGTTCGCAATCTTGCTCGACGCCTCCATGCGAGGAAGACCCCCTCCCTCCTTTTCAAGCTTGATATTCGGAAGGCCTTCGACTCCATTAAGTGGGAGTACTTGCTTGATCTCCTCCAAAGGCGAGGATTTCCGAGCAAATTCAGGGATTGGATCGCAACCCTCCTTAGCACCTCTTCCTCGAGGATCGTCCTCAATGGCATTGCCGACAGCCCCATCAAGCATGGACAGGGCCTTCGGCAGGGAGACCCCGTATCCCCGCTCCTCTTCGTCATCGCCATCCATCCGCTACAAAAAAATTTAGATGTGGCAACACGGAGGGGTCTCCTCCATAGAATCCGGGGGCGGGGAGCCATGTTGAGGACCTCCCTCTATGCGGACGACGCGGCCGTCTTCTTGGCTCCGATCAAAAAGGATGTTGACAACCTTGCAAGCATTTTGAAGGGGTTCGGGGAGGTCACGGGCCTTTGCACCAATTTCCAGAAGAGCTCGGTGGTGCCCATTCATTGCAACCACCTTGATTTGGGTCGCTTAACTCAAAGTTTGCCGGCTGCACGGACCTCTTTCCCACTGCGATACTTGGGGCTCCCCCTCTCCGTTTGGAAGCTAAAGTTGGTGGATCTCCAATTTCTCGTGGACAAAGTTGCAAGCAAGTTATCAACGTATGATGGCCAAAACATCACCACCATTGGACGTACGGCCCTTGTCAAGTCAGTGATCACATCCCAAGTGGTCTACCCCGCCACCCCATTGGTCATCCCACCAACCATCCTTCACAACGTCAACAAGCTCGAGAGAGCTTTCCTTTGGTCCGGTTCAGACAAGACAACGGGGGCCAAATGCAAGGTGAATTGGGAGTATGTTTGCCGGCCACTTGAGTACGGAGGTCTTGGGGTCCTCAACACGGACAAGTTTACGAGGGCTCTCCGTTTGCGATGACCGTGGTACGAATGGAAGGAGCCCACCAAGATGTGGGTGGGAATGGGAAATCCATGTAATGAGGAGGACCTCAACTTTTTCTATGCTTCCACCACCATCACCGTTGGTAACGGTGCGAGGACCCCCTTTTGGGACTCTCCTTGGCTCCTTGGGCGAAAGCCTAAAGACATTGCCCCGCTCATCTACGAAGCTTCCAAGAGAAAGAATTGGAAGGTGAGGGAGGCCATGAAGCACAATGCTTGGATTCTCAAGATCAACCCCCCTACCAACGTCTCTGTTGAGCACATCACGCATTTCTTCGCTCTATGGATGATACTAAATGAGGTCCATCTTGAGGAGCTCAACGAAGATGATATCCTTTGGAAACACACGACCTGTGGGCAATACTCGGCGGCCTCCGCGTATAGGGCACAGTTCCTAGGGATGGCCCTTTCTCCCTTGGACAAAATGGTTTGGAAGGTTTGGGCACCCCCCAAAGTCAATTTTTTTGCTTGGTTGGCCCTTCAAGACAGAGTTTGGACGGCGGATAGATTGGCAAAGCGTGGGTGGCCAAATTGTGATCTCTGCCCTCTTTGCAGGATGGTGCAAGAATGCGGACCTCACCTCTTCTACAAGTGCCGCTACACCCGGCGTCTTTGGTCTTTGGTCGTTGAGAAATTCCTCATGCACGGGCTTGACACTTCCGCTTGGCCCCTGTTATACTCGGTGGACGAGTGGTGGGCAAGCACCTGCGCTGATGGTACGCCGAACCGCCAAGCCAAGACCTCCCTCACTATGCTCGTCTCATGGACGATTTGGAACGAGCGTAATGCAAGAGTATTTAAACATAAGAGTGCTCCACCGCCAATCTTGCTCTCCTCCATCTCTACCGAGGCCAACCTTTGGGTCATCGCCGGTGCAAAGAAGCTAGGGTCTTTTATTTCACGCGAGTAATCCGCATGCCGTGTTTGTTGGGTGTCTTGTAACAAACTATTTTCTATCTTAATTAATGGATGAGGCAAAGCTTTTGCCTCCGTTTAAAAAAAAATATGCAAATGTTAGACCATGCAATTTTTTTAAACAGAGCCAAATTTTTTTTATATTAATTAAGAAGAAGAGAGCTATCCAGTTAATTAATGAAAAACCAGAAGAAAAAATCGTCACAACTTGTTGAGCTGTGCACACAAGATACCCTACATAGACCAATACGAAGAAATTCTCGTCGAGGTAGCATGTTGGCATCATCGTCATCACACCTGATATGAACCCATAGACACACCGAAGAAGAGCCGACTACCGCAACCATGTCTTGACCCTGACATCGCTCACCCCAACCATGTCTGGGGTTTCCCCGGAGCTGTCTCTAGCAAAGAGAAGTAGAGCAGCCCTTCGACGCCTTCAAGAAGGTCCTGACGTCCGCAGACCATGCAATTAGATTCTTCATAAAATATGCGTTGATACATGATTGTCACTCCTAATTAGCCCACAATTAGGTGCTTCATAAATTCCCCTTATCAGATGAGCCTGCATGCAAGGCTGGCTCAAGCTAGTTGACACTTGATACAGGACATGACTTGCAAACAACTTCGCGTACTGATAACGTGTTCAGATCATATACGCGTTCCTAGACTAATCATAACTTTGCTCGTCATATCTAACAAGAATGCAGAATCTTGCTCCAAACTGATAACGTGCCGGTACTGGACACTGATCAATGATATATACATTCATACATGTACATGCAGTGAGTCATATACGCACGGCTGTTCAACTGGGACCAAAATATGTATGTGAGTCGCCAGACCTGCCGAACAAACGAGTGCAGCCCGGTCATCACCCGGGCGCCAAGGTTTCCACGCCCGAGACGAAGAAATTCCAAGGGCCAGAACCAAAATAACTGGCAAACAAAGCCGTGTGGTTTGTGATGGAGTCGATCGGGTCAGCATCGCCGGGCTATTGATCGATCCAGCTCACGTACAACCTTCCTCTCTTTCTCTGGTCCAACCATCCTCCTACCCATCGACGAAAGGAATCGACGGAATGGAATGAGAGGATGTCATCCTCCTCCCAGTCCCAGTGGCCTATAAAAGCCACAACTTGCACCCGGCTCGCCTCACACAAACACACCAGAATATAATACCGAGCGCACAAGAAAACCCCGATGATGATGGCGTCCGGTCCCAGGAGAAGAGTCGTGTGCTCTGTGCTGCCACTGCTGCTGGTGCTTGCCGGCGTGGCCCGCGCGGCGGGCAACTTCTACCAGGATGTGGACATCACGTGGGGCGACGGCCGAGGCAAGATCCTCGGCGGCGGCGAACTCCTGACGCTGTCCCTGGACCGGGCCTCCGGCTCCGGGTTCCAGTCCAAGAACCAGTACCTGTACGGCCGCTTCGACATGCAGATCAAGCTCGTCCCCGGCGACTCCGCCGGCACCGTCGCCACTTTCTACGTACGTTTCCTTGCACGACCGCACGTGGACGTACGCGTTGACTGACACCATGGGGAGCACTGTACTGATCCGTGCGTGCGTTTGGGTGTTGCAGCTGTCGTCCCAGGGGTCGGCGCACGACGAGATCGACTTCGAGTTCCTGGGCAACGCGAGCGGGCAGCCCTACACGGTGCACACCAACGTGTACAGCCAGGGCAAGGGCGGCCGGGAGCAGCAGTTCCGCATGTGGTTCGACCCCACCGCCGACTTCCACACCTACTCCGTCGTCTGGAACCCCACGCACATCCTGTACGTAGTAGGCAGGCATCACGAGTCTCTCTCCTCTACCTCTTTCTTCTCAACGCAGGACAAGATCTCATGCATGCACCGTGCCTCCTCATGCAGGTTCTACGTGGACGGCACGCCGATCCGGGAGCACCGGAACCGGGAGGCGGCGACGGGGGTGGCGTACCCGCGGAGCCAGGCGATGCGGGTGTACGCCAGCGTGTGGGACGCGGAGGAGTGGGCGACGCAGGGCGGGCGGGTGAGGACGGACTGGTCTCGGGCGCCGTTCGTGGCGTCGTACAAGGGCTTCGCCGCGAGCGGGTGCGCGTCGCAGGACGCGGCGGCGTGCGCCAGGTCCAACGGCGCGTGGATGTACCAGGAGCTGGACGCCACCGCGCTGGACCGCCTCCAGTGGGTGCAGAAGAACTACATGATCTACAACTACTGCGCCGACACCTGGAGGTTCAAGGACGGCGCCCCGCCCGAGTGCGCCACCAAGTAGATCGTGTTCTGTCTGGAGGCGACGTTGCCGGGGTCGGAGCATTTTATAGATGAGATTGGGTATAGAATCTGTGTGCACATACGTATGGATGTAAATGTAACTGTGCAAGTATGTAAATGATACAATAAATTCAGCGTATACTACATATCGTTAATTAGCTTTGGCTAATTATCGGCTGCGTGTAATTTCGATATAAATCATTTTTTTGCGAGGTAATTTCGATATAAATCATAACGCACAAACCTTCTTTTTGCAAGAAAAAACTTTATTGACTACTTAGGATAATAGGTAATCTTGAGCAATATATTTCTCTATACAACTTGCTGACTAAAACCGACATATAGCACAGGGTCAGCACTAGGTACCGGGCGACCGGCCCTGGGTCGAGCCCCCCTCCCCCCACCATACGATATGCGCTTGATTAGCCATTGAATCTCATTCGCCTACATATTGGAAATATGCCCTAGAGGCAATAATATTATATTATATTATATTTTTATTTTCATAATTAAAAGTTTATATTTCATTCTATAACTGCTATAATCCTGTAATATGCGATTCAGGGTAAAACTCATATGCACGTCTGGAATGATAAACGGTAACGAATAGGTTCCTAGTCTTACCTCTAAGACTGGCCCTAGTGTTGTTGGTAATTACGTTTTCCGTATCTTAGGATATCGTTAAGTATAAGGATAATCCTAAAACAACATTGAGAGTATGACGTTAGAAAAATGACCATGTTGAATCGACCCAAACTTGTTTGTTATACTTTGGGTTAATATCGTCTGAAATCAATTGTTGTAACTAGGAGTATTAACATGTGTTTTTAGTCCCTAAGACCATGAGAGTATCTTAGTCATTTCCTACCATATGGTGGACTTTGGGGTTGCTTAAACGTCATTTGTAACACGTTGATCATAACAACAACTTACAGGTTCATCGGAAAGTTTGACAAGGGACTAGATAGCTCAAGAGTGCAATTTTCTCCTTCGACGATGGAGAGATATTCTTAGGGCCCTCTCGGTGTGATGGCATCCATCATCCTCTGGCCAGACACAGGACTATGTCATGGGGATGCCAGAACACTTCAACGAGAAAGAAGAACAAAACCGACAACGAGGGTAACGGTATAATGAGCATGTGTATGACTCAGGAGGAGGATGCATCTCGGGTTTTGTAAAGTATCGCAAAGCAAAGGGAACATCACATGATTACCAAATATTCATTCGAATGTCATTCGTGTAATCATAGGGGTCGATATAGACGTCCACGGTTCCGCTATCGATCATTGAAAGAAGGAGTTTCGTTCATGTCTATGATTTACCGAACCTACGGGGTCACGAGCTTAAGGTAATCATGATCTGCTGAGTGTTAGTAGGATGAGAGTATCAAGGATTCATTTCTGAAATTGTTTCATTAATATTCAAAATAGTTTCAAGAGGAAGCGGAAGCATTTTGGGGTCACCGGAAGGGTTTCCGAGTTTATCGGGCATCAATACCGGGTATTACCGATAAATAATATATAGGTGGAAATATTTCCGGTGGTATTAAATTAATAATAAAAGGTCTAGTAATTGTTAGGAGGCTTTTATATTTAATTTAATATCAACGGGCTTTAAAAGGCCAAGTAGTGGAAAGAGAATTGGGCCACATGGGCCCAATAGGGGTGGCGCCTCCTCTTGGCCGACCAAGGAGGGAGGATTTCTCCCCCCTTGTGGCACCCCTCCTTCTCCCCTCCAACCTATGTATACTAGAGGTTTTGGCCACAGTGTATACACAAGTTTTGGAGCCTCCTCTAGTTCCTCTAGTTGTAATTCTAGTTGATCCTAATTGATCAGTTAGAGCTTGACCTAGATCTCCTAATCCACATAATTAGAAGCCCAGTGTGCCTCTAATCTCCTCCCTCTAATTCTTCTATGATGATTAGCTCTGGACGGCGAAGCTCTGGCGGATCGAGAAGACAGTACGCTTGCAACCAAGTAGAGAGGTCGTGCTTTCGGTCTTCTGTTCGAGGATCGTTTGTGGGTGGTGCGCGGGGTCGTTCATCTAGGGTATGAGGGACTCCAAATATGATCTACATCGACTCATCTACTTCCGCTGCACTCCGGAGTCGGTAGTGATCGTTGATCCAAACCTTATATGCATCTTCATATTGTTCATGGGTGTTCGTAGGGCAATATTCTTTTTGTTTTCTACTACGTTTCTCAACACTATGTGCATCTCCGCCACAAAACAACAAGCATAGAAAAAGGGAACAAAAAAGTAGTGCCTCGGCTCAGGCGCTGACTGCTTGTACCTGCATTGGTATTTCCCCGAAGAGGAGAGGATGATGCAGCACAGCAACAGTAAGTATTTTCCTCAGTTATGAAACCAAGGTATCAATCTAGTAGGAGAACCAAGCAACATTATGTAAACGTCAACTGCACACAAATAACAAATACTTGCAACCCAACACGCAAGACGGGTTGTCGATCCCTCCACGGTATTGAGATAGATTAAATTGTATGAGATTGGATAAATACATCTTGCAAAAACACAAAATAAAATAAATAAAGAAAAAGTGCAACAAGGTATTTTTGGGTTTTTGGAATAATAGATCTGAAAACAATATGATAGAAAATAGACCCGGCGGCCGTAGATTTCACTAGTGGCTTCTCTCGAGAAAATAGCATACGGTGGGTAACAAATTACTGTTGGACAATTGATAGAAGAGCAAATAATTATGACGATATCAAAGGCAATGATCATGTATATAGGCATCACGTCCAAGATTAGTACACCGACTCCTGCTTGCATCTACTACTATTACTCCACACATCGATCGCTATCCAGCATGCATCTAGTGTATTAAGTTCATGGAGAAACGGAGTAATGCAATAAGAACGATGACATGATGTAGAAAAGATCTATTCATGTAGGAATAGACCCCAGCTTTTTATCCTTGATAGCAACAATACATGCGTGCCTTGCTATCCCTTCTGTCACTGGGTGAGGACACCGCAAGATCGAACCCATCACAAAGCACCTCTTCCCATTGCAAGAAAAATCAATCTAGTTGGCCAAACCAAACCAAAGTTTCGGAGAAGAAATACGAGGTTATAACAATCATGCATATAAGAGATCAAAGAAGACTCAAATAATATTCATAGATAGATCTGATCATAAACTCGCAATTCATCGGATCCCAACAAACACACCGCAAAAAGGTTACATCAAATAGATCTCATAGAGGAGAACACTGTATTGAAGATCAAAGAGAGAAGAAGCAATCTAGCTACTGCCTGCAGACCCGTAGGTCTATGGTGAACTACTCGCGCATCATCGAAGGAGCACCAATGAGGATGATGAACCCCTCCGTGATCGTGTTCCCATCCGGCAAGGTGCCGGAATAGGGCTCTAGATTGGATCTCGTGGTTCTGAAACTTGCAGCGGCTGGAATTGTGTTTCGACGACTCCCCTAGGGTTTCTGGAATATTTGGATATTTATAGAGCTGAGAGGCGGTGGAAAGGACCTCCATGGGCCCCACCACCCACTTGGGCGCGCCAGGGGCCTCTGGCGCGCCCTGGTGGGTTGTGGGCCCCACAGGCCTTCCCTCGTGCACTTCCTTGGCTCCCAAGTTGTCCTCTGGGCAGAAACAAAATATCCAAAAAAGTTTCATGGCATTTGGACTTTGTTTGGTACTGATATTCTGCGAAGTAAAAAACAAACAAAAAACAGCAACTGGCACTGGGCACTATGTCAATAGGTTAGTCCCAAAAAATGACATAAAGTTGCTATAAAATGAATGTAAAACATCCAAGAATGATAATATAACAGCATGGAACAATAGAAAATTATAGATACGTTGGAGACGTATCAGCATCCCTGATGTGGATATGTACTAGGGGTAGGGTCCTAAGCATGGCCCACGTACCCCACCTAAAGACACCACATACAAGATTACAAGACTACAAGGAAGATTCCGACTGGAATAAGCATAGCGTATGATCCACTCGACAGCCAGCTCACTCGGTGGCTTCTACATCTACTCGACAGAGCTGGAAGTCACTCGACCGCTGAAGATCTAAAGTCTCTCTGAGAAGGGCAACAGACAGGCGGTCGGGCCATCGCCATAATTAGCATTTATTACTTACATTATCAGTAACGTTCTCCTTTACTCCCCACGATCGAACCCTTGGTTGCCTGGCGTTTATGAGGGGCAGCGCACTCTATATAAGCCGCCCCTCCCCTCTGGCACAAGGGTTCGCACCCCCTGTTACTTTCATACTCCACATGACAGAAAAGCTCCTGCAGCACTGAGACGTAGGGTTGTTACCTCCACGAGAGGGGCCTGAACTCATACATCCGTGTGTACAATCTCGCCATAGCTAGGACTCTGCCCTCTCCTTACGTACCCCCTACTTCTACTGTCAGGCTCGTTCCTACAATAGTTGGAGCCCACCGTGGGGCAAGCGTCTAAGCGACTTTCGATGAGTTTGCGTTTTTCTTCTTCGTCATGTCTTCCGGTGGCGGATCATTCGTGGGCCGCGAGATCCGTCTCGGCGCGTTCACCTTCATCGCCGACGACTCGGCATGGCTTCAGGAGGCGCCTCTGGACGTAGAGGCTCTCCCGATCCGCGGGGCGACGCACTTCCGTGCAAGTTCCTGCGACGTTCTTCTTCGGCAGCCGTCGACTCCGTATCTGTCGACTCCGGCGCTCTCCGCTGTTTGTCTCCACAAGCGATCCGGTCGCTCACGGCTCCAGCGTTGGGTGCGTCACGCGGCGGCTCGTCAATCGCCGATTCAGCAGGTTGCAGCTATCGAGCCCGCCGAGTCACTCCACGGCGTGTTCGACTCGGCCTCAGATCAGTCTGATGTTCCTTCCGAGTGCGAGAGCTGCGATCCTGCAGCTGAAGTTTTCATGGCGGATTCTCCCCACGGCCTGCCTGGTTATGACTTAGGCGGGGGCGAGGTTGGCGGACCGTCGAGTGATCAGCAACACAGAGATGAGGAGGTTCTCCGTACGCCCATCCTTGGCACGTCTGCCGAGGCCTAGGTTTTGGAGGCCACGCGTATTCGGCTCGAGGAGATGCAGAGAACACTCGACGGCCGCGCCCGTCAACAACCATCGGCTGCCAGTCAACGTCAACTGTTTCCGAGTGGATCTCGAAACAACGTGGAGGTATTTCGTACTCCGATTCAAAATGTTGCAGCAGCAGCAAAGATTGCAGAATCAATTCAGCCATCCGGTTCAGAGGCTGGCAGAGGCATTCACCAGATCCGAGCACTGCTTGGAGTGGCTCAGCAGCAGAATTCGGCTGTTTCTCAGTCGCGCAACAGGTTACACAGTCAGTCTCCCAAGGCAGACACGATCCAGTCGGCTCGCAGCTCTGGGTCACCTCTGCGTCGCAGAGATCAAGGTTTCTGTGACAATCGGTATCAAGATCAAGGTCGCGATGAGTTTGCTCCCCGTTACCACCGTGATGACCGCCGTCGAATGCCCATCCCTCCGCGGGGAGGTTCGTACGGGCCTCGGCACTATGACGATCGCCACCCGTACGGCGACGAGCGGGCCCCTGGGTTCGACGCAAGGTCCGTCCTTGTGCAGAATCGAGTCGACAGGGTCAGATTTCACAGGGATGGTTATGACAGAGATCATCCGAGTGGTACAGTGGTCTCTGGACCCGAGTGTTTTAGCAGAGCTATTCGATCTGCCGAGATTCCCCCCAACTTCAGGTTGGCCGCGGGAATTAGTAAGTTCTCTAGTGAATCAAAGCCTGAAACTCACTACAAGAAATATGTCAACTTATGACCTTATGTCAGTGACCCTGGAAGAAATGGTCGTAAATTTACGACTATTTGAGACCAATTGGTCGTAAGCTGTTCGGAGGGCTCCAAACCCTAAACTATAACGACCATTTTGGTCAGAAAGATCGTAATTTCCTTACACGAAATGGTCGTAAAGTAGACAGCACTGGTCTGCTGCCTTATTTCTAGCTGATCACAACCAATATAGATGGTCATAACCTTGTAAATTGTGGTGGATTGCTATGACTAGGCGCCACCTCATCAGTTTTGCCTATGTGTCATGTCCATGTGTCAATTTTTGCCCTAGGTTGTGAAGCAACCTATATTTCTGTTATTCCCAAAATTCTCATAAATTCTTTGGATCATATCTTCGTCAAATATGTCAAAAACCTTCCTCGCCTAGTTCAAATATAATTCAACAATATTCGTTTTCCTATTCTGTTCAGAACAGCACTTTGTGAAGGAAGTTCTATTTATATATTCTTGATTTCCCTCAAAAATTTTGGGCACTCTTTCCTATCCAAATCATTGCCTCATGACAAAATTCAGCTCCATTTGCCTAGTAAATGTTCCTCAGCAAATTTCCAAAGTTTTTGTTCAGCTAGAAGCTTTGTGAAGGAAGTACTAGCTATGCATATCCTAATGAGTTGAATTTTTGCCACATCTTCTATATGCCCATATCATAGCTCTCCACAAAATTTTAGCTCCATCTAACAATCCATGAGAGCTCACCATCCAATCTTTCTTTCTAGTAATATTTTCAGTTTGTGAAGCAACTATATTTTATATTGCTTTATAATTTTTGAAAATTTACCAGGACATGACCCTGCCCATAGAACCTCACTCCACCAAATTTTAGCTCATTTAATATAACCATTTTCCCTTAATATTTTTCTCAATTTTCTGTTCAGTGGAGAGCATTGTGAAGGAAGTACCATTTTTATATATCCAAATGGCATGAAATTTGTACAGTGTCTTCATATGCCCGAATTATCACCCTCCTACAAACTGCATCTCAATCAAACTATCTATGTGAGCCCAGCTTCAATTTTTATTTTCTGTCTAGATTGGCACATTGCAAAGCAAGTGCTATCTATACCCCTCCTATTGCCCTCAAACTTTTTGGGCAATCTTCCATATCCAAATCATTGCCACATGCCAATATTCAGCTCTATTTTCCTAGTAAATCTTTCTCGGCAAATTTTCAATGTTTCTATTCAGATAGAAGCTTTGTGAAGGAAGTACTAGATAGGAATATCCTAATGACACTACTGGAATCAGGGATTTTGCCGTCTGCCACTTCTTTGCCGTCTGCTTGCGGACGGTAAAGAAGGTCTTTGCCATCAGCTACCAAACAACAGACGGCAAAGAACTGGCAGACGGCAAAGAAGGTCTTTGCCATCTGTCATTTCTTTGTCGTCTGCTGGCAGATGGCAAAGAATCTTTGCCATCTGCCAGCGGACGGCAAAGAGGTGCCAGCGGATGCCAGTACACTGCAACGGTCCACCCCCTCTTTGCCGTCTGCTGGCGGACGGCAAAGATTCTTTGCCATCTGCTGGCAGACGGCAAAGAGGGGCTATCTTTTTTTTTGCGGGTAAAAAAAAACCGTTGCCCCCACCTCCTCTATCTCTATCCCCTCTCTCTTCGCCCCTGCCCCACAGCCGAGCGCCGCCCGACCCCGCCTCCCTCGACCCCGCGCCAGTGCGCCACCTCGCCTCCGCCCGCCGGTGCGCGCCGCCACCTCACCGGACCCCAGGAGCCCCGCCGCCTCGCGTTGCCGCCTGCGCCGCGTCGCGCGCCGCCACCTCCGCACAAGCTCGCCGCCCCGCCGTGGAAGCCTCGTCGCCGGTCGCCCCGACCTCGACATCCGCCGCCGCCATGGGAGCCGAGCACCGAGCTCCTCTGCGCCCCGCCCGCGTCCCTGCGTCGCCGCCGCCGCCCCACGCTGCCTCGCGCCCGGATCCGGCCGCGGGAGGTCCGGCCACTCCGGATCCGGCCTCCTCCTCGCCGCACGGGCCTCCTCCTCGCCAGAGTGACGCCCCTCGCCGGAGCAGCGCCGGCCAAGCCCATCGGCCACCAGGTTCGTCCTTGGATCAGTTTCCCACAGGCAGCATGTTGTTCCTACTCCTCTACCTACTACAGCAGCACAATGTTCTTCTTTATTGCAATAGAGTAGGAGTATTTGCTAGAGTAGCTAGGACGTACAGCTATGGTTAATTGCCGCCATGTGTATTGTTTTGTTAGAGCAGATGGCTCCCATGATCCCATCAATTTCGCATCGCTGGATGCTTTATGTACACATGCACGGATCTATCCTATTGCCACCGACTAGAAACTATATTCTGATATTCATCAGATTTTCTAGCTAAATTAGTACTGCTGCTGCATAAAAGTTGAAGATTGGATTAGATTAATGGCTGCATAAAAGTTTATATTTCTTCCCAATCAGTAGTCCTCCGTATACTCCGGTGCTTCTCATCTTCAGTTTTTTCTCTTTTTCCATATGGATGCAAGCAATCGTGACGGCAGAAGCAGTACATTGGTGCCTTCCAAGAAAGACTGGTGTTCACATTCATACATGTATGTCAGCGTCTCCTTCCTGTTTTTAGTTTTTACTAATCTGTTTGTCCGTATAGTGGTATTTACATCATTCCTAAAGTTCTAGCAAAAAAGATCAATAGCTTTAATGACTTATCTAAGTTTCAGAACCCTTACTTTTCAAGCTGTGTAAATAATCATGATGTGTTGGTTTGGACTTTTTTATTTGCAGCCACCAATTTAGTTAGTAGTGCTTGACTGAGATTGTCAGTTCTCGGCAGATGTGATAAAGTATATGTGTATTCCGTATGATCTTTCTAACTCAGATTTATATCGTCATTTCTGAAGGATGATAATAGAGATACGGTGTGAACCATGTTGGTTTCGTTTAGTTACAGCAGTATGCCAAATAATCCAAAAATAATTAATTAAATCATTGGACCGGCCGGATATAAAGAGCATGATTTATACCATCAAATGAACATATATTTTTATATGAAATGAAGGCACAATCTTAAATCTGTGGGTGCATGCACTGCTTCCTGCCTCTGTGCTCGCAATTTAAATGTAGTATATTTTACTCACTAATACATCTTGAACAATCTAAAAAATATATAGCTTGGTTTATCTTTGTAACTCCTTATCTGATTTTTCCATTTTCCACATTGTTGTGTCTATTTTCTCAGTTTGGTCCTGTGTAAATACTTGTCTTAGGGGTCTCTGTATTGCATATACACGGAATCTTCAATTTGTCTCAAATGCTCAGTGGTAAAAAACCAGCCATGCTGGCGGTTCTTATCAGTGTGATGGTATGCTAACTGTTTCTGATATAATTCTGCTCTAAAAGCCCTATACTATTTTTGTCTTGTGGATACGCTGTGCAGACAAATGCTGAGTTAAAAGGTCATAACTTTACACTAATTTAAGATTTTCTTGATCTCAAGTGCTGGCTCCTACAGCATTGCATTTCACCAAGTGAAATGCTACATTTCTACTCCTAACCCATTCTCTCTTTCTTAGTGTTTTTGTTATGCAGGTTGGAAGAAAAGAAGAAGATCCAGAGAAGATCTTAGTAATAAGATAGCTTTGACTTTGTGAAACTTGCTACCTATCGATGAAACTATGTAATATTGATGAAACTATGTATATGTATGGATGAAACTTGCTACTATTGGTAACATGTGTTGGATATGTGTTCATGGATATGTGTTGGATATATATGTGTTCATGACTATTGGTAATATGTGTTGGATATGCTATATTGGTCATATATATATATATATATATATATATATATATATGTTTGATTTTCTATGAAAATGAATTGATATAAGAAAAAACAGAATTAAATGGGGCAATATAGGCTCTTTGCCATCTGCTGGCAGACGGCAAAGGCTGCAGGCTCTTTGCCATCTGCTGGCAGATGGCCTTTGCCGTCTGCTAGCAGATGGCAAAGAGCCATGCCCTTTGCCATCCGCTGGCTGACGGCAAAGGCCGTTGCATCTTTGCCGTCCGCCAGCAGACGGCAAAGTGCCCTTTGCCGTAGCTCGTTCAGCCGGACGTTTTGCCGTCTGCTGGCTGACGGCAAAGGCCTTTGCCGTCCGCAAGGCATGCCTTTGCCGTCCGCCATGGCAGATGGCAAAGTTCCTTATTCCTGTAGTGTGAGTTGAATTTTTTCCACATATTCTATATGCCAAATTCATAGCTCTACACAAAATTTTAGCTCTATCTAACAATCTATGTGATCTCACCATCGAATCTTTGTTTCTGGTAATATTTTCAGTTTGTGAAGCAACTACATTTTATATTGCTTTATAATTGCTGCCAATTTACCAGCACATTAACCTGACCATAGAAACTCCCTACACCAAATTTCAGCAACAATCCAATCATCTATGTAAGTCCAGCTTCACTTTCTATTTTCTGTCCAGATTGGCACATTGCAAAGCAAGTGCTATCTAGACACCTCCTATTATCCTCAAACTTTTTGTGCCATCTTACATATCCAAATCATTGGCACATTCCAATATTCAGCTCCATTTGCCTATTAAATCTTCCTCAGCAAATTTCCAAAGTTTCTATCCAAAGATAAGCTTTGTGAAGGAAGTACAAGCTAGGATTATCAAATGATATAAACTTTTTACAGTGCTTTACTATGCTCAAATGACCATACTCCACAAAATTTCAGCTCAATCCATTTATCCATTTGAGCCCAGCTTCAACATCCATATTTCCGCCCGATGTGGTACTTTGCAAAGCAAGTGCCATCTAAGCTCCTCCATTTGAGCTGAAAATTTGCCAAGACAGTCTCCCTAGTAGATGATCATCCTCAGCCAAAACTCAGGCCATTGGCCATGTGAATTTCCCGTACCGCTAATCAAACACTTGGCTGCTAATTCATGTTTGAGCATAGTTTGGTCTCCTCGTGAGATTCTTCTGTTGTTATTTTCTTCCTAGCACCTACCTGGGGAGTGCCCAACCCACTAGATATGCCTAGGCCGCCCAGAACGCATCGCAACGCCACGGTCACGCGGTGACCACGCGGCGGGCATGCGAGTTTACGCGCTTTGGAGTTGGGGCCCTGGGCCACCGTCCAAACCTCGACGTATCGCCACCAAACCATGTATTTCTGCTTAAATAGATACTTATGTAACTAGAAATGATTTTTGGAAAAAAATAAAGAGCAAACTATAAGGCAGTTGCAGTTCAAATTTGACCCGTTTCCTACTGAATCGGCGAAAATTTGTCTTTTTCACGAGAGGTGGATAAAAGCTTTTGACACCCAACCATTTGGTTAATTATGCATTAAATATGACCTAGTATTTTATAAAATTGATTTGGTCCAATTTTGCAACAATTATTTGGTAGGTCCTTCACAAAACAACCTCATTTTGGGCACTCGAAAAATGGAAAATGATTTTTTCGTCCAAAGAAAATGAAAACTTCCTTAGGCAACATTGTTTGCCATTCCAATATGCACCCTTGTGCACAATATGAGATCATTTGAACAAACTATGCCATGAATGTGGCCATATGATTGATCATTTGGCTTGAAAGCCATTGATCTCCACACATGATAGCTCGTTTCTAAGAACATTTTTTTAAAATAATTATCGTATTACAAGTTTATTATTTTTCCTGGTAACTTGGCCACATATAATGACACAATGCGAAGGTTTTCCAATTTTTTGATTTTTTTTGAATTTTTCATGCCCGTTTCAAAATGCGGTCAAAACGACGGGCATGACCGTTCCTAGCTAGTTGTTGAATCTTGGAAAACTTTTTGTGTTTCTCTGATTAAATAGATACTTTTGTACCTAAAAATGATTTTTGGGAAAAATAAATAGCAAACTATGAGGCAGCCGCAGTTCAAATTTGACCCGCTTCCAACTGAATCGGCAGAAATTTGTCTTTTTCATGAGAGTTGGATAAAAGCTTTTGACACCCAACCATTTGGTCAATTATGCATTAAATATGGCCTAGTATTTTAGAAAATTTATTTGGTCCAATTTTGCAACAATAATTTGGTAGGTTCTTCACAAAAAAACCTCGTTTTGGGCACTTGAAAAATGGAAAATGATTTTTTCGTCCAAAGAAAATGAAAACTTCCTTAGGCAACATTGTTTGCCATTCCAATATGCACCCTTGTGCACAATATGAGATCATTTGAACAAACTATGCCATGAATGTGGCCATATGATTGATCATTTGGCTTGAAAGCCATTGATCTCCACACATGATAGCTTGTTTCTAAGAACACTTTTTAAAAATAATTATCGTATTACAAGTTTATTATTTTTCCTGGTAACTTGGCCACATATAATGACACAATGCGAAGGTTTTCCAATTTTTTGATTTTTTTGAATTTTTCATGCCCGTTTCAAAATGCGGTCAGAACGGCGGGCATGACCGTTCCTAGCTAGTGGTTGAATCTTGGAAAACTTTTTGTGTTTCTATGATTAAATAGATACTTTTGTACCTAAAAATGATTTTTGGGAAAAATAAATAGCAAACTATGAGGTAGCCGCAGTTCAAATTTGACCCGCTTCCAGCTGAATCGGCAGAAATTTGTCTTTTTCATGAGAGGTGGATAAAAGCTTTTGACACCCAACAATTTGGTCAACTATGCATTAAATATGGCCTGGTATTTTAGAAAATTGATTTGGTCCAATTTTGCAACAATTATTTGGTAGGTTCTTCACAAAAAAACCTCATTTTAGGCACTCGAAAAATAGAAAATGATTTTTTCGTACAAAGAAAATGAAAAATTCCTTAGTCAACATGGTTTGTCATTCAAGATACAAACTTGTGCACAATGTGAGACCAGTTTTTTGATTGTTTTCATGTGTAAAAGTAGAAGAAAAACAAAAGAAAAAACACAATCACATATACTCTATTCCCATTGGTGGAGTTAGTTTGACACGGATCGATGACATGGCGTCCATCCATCCATCCATCATCCCAGATCCATCCATCCATCTATCTATAGAAAACAAAAAATAAAAAATAAAATGAAAAGGGCAAACCACACGGCCCCACCCACCCCGATCCCATCCCTCCCTCTCGTCTCCCACCCACCCCGATCCCATCCCTCACTCTCGTCTCCCACACCGCCGCCGCCTTGTCCCTCCCAAACCCTACCCGCCGCCGTGCCGCCCACCGACCGTCGCGGCCCCCGCCCTGCCGTCCATGGCCTCCCCCACGCCCTCCTCCTCTCGCCCCTCAGCTCCACCGGCGAGCCCCAAAGCGAAGCGAACCCACCACCCACCCCTGTGCCATTCACAGCGCCACCGCCACCAACCGCCCCCGTCTCCCTCACCTCGCCGCCGGCCATGACCTCAGCCCTCCCCTCCCCTCCCCTCATCAGAAGAGATCCAAGAGGGAGGGAGATTGAGTGAGCCATGGCACGGCCTTGGCGCGCCAAGATCTGATCCGCTTTTCCACCTGGAGTGGAGGCTGGAGCTCCATCCCCACGATGGCCTCCTCTGCTCCCAGCGACCACGACCTCGGACCCCTTCTCCGCATCCACAACCCACGCCGCCGCGGCTCCCGATCCCTCCCACGCAGCCGCCGTCGATGCCTCCTCGACCGCCACCTCGAAGGAACGACGACGGCGACCAGGACGTCTTCCTCCCCCAGCGACGGCGATGTTCTTTGCCACCGCCGTGGTCGGGCTGCGGCGACCAGCAGAGGAACTCCTCCGGCAGAGGGGGAGTCCTCCCTTGCTTCCTTGTCCACCACGAAGCACACACAGGCAGGGGAGGAGCTGCGGCGTCCAACCTCCACCGCCGCCCGAAGCCGGCAAATCATCTGACGCGTGAGTGCCTTCTCTTCTTCTCCCTCCTCTTCTTCTTCCTTCTTCCCCGAACTGATGTGTGCTATGCACGCAGAGGCAGTTGAAGGAAGGGGCCAGGTCATGGAGAGGCTGCAGGGCCATGGCCATGCCGGAGAGGAGGACGTTCTTGGCTGATGTAGAAGCTGCGGGAGAGGAGGGCTCTGACCTTGACGGACGCCATGCAATGGAAGGTAGCTCTCTCTCTCTCTCCCCTCCTCTTCCTCTTTGTGCAAGTCAGCAACCCCGAAGATCGATCTACCCAGTTGGATTACACCTGCAACCTATCATTTACTAATTTACTAGAAGAATAGCAGGAATGCATGATTCGTCTCAGGCTTACAAAATGTACTCATACGTACTGACGGTACTGCACTGCTTGGACCATATCAATTATGAACAAAGTAGATGCTTATGCAGATGCATAGCTTCAGAATGCTAATGTTACCGCAGAACTAGTTGGTAATGCAGAGTGAATAATTGTTTTGAAATATATCTCATTTTGTTTGATATTCGGTTTTTCATGTGGTGTTTATGAAACATTTATGCTGATAATGCAAATGCTAACTAGTTGCCATCCGGTTAACTGCTTATTTTATTCAGGTCGGCAAGGCAGCCGGTGGGACGGAGGCGACGAACTCTGCTGCAGCTGTGGCCGGCTGTGCTTCTGCCTTTGTGGTGGCCTTGGACTTGTGATTGTGGTGTTGTGCTTTGACCAGTGGCATGATTTACACACTATGGCAATTTTAGGTTTAGGGAAATATGTACTGTTGCTCCTGATTGAACCAATTGACCAGTAGCACTTGTCTAAGATCTGATCTAGAACTGAATTGCTCCCCTGTTTTGCTGTGGCCGTATGCTCTGTGGTCAATGATTGCGTGCTTTATACATATTAAAACCAAAAATTGGAGCAGTTTCAGTCATGCAGATTAGAAATGAATTATGCTCTGCTTTGCTGTAGGTGTATGCTCTTATTGCTGAATTGTTTGGTGGTATTGTGATGTCACATTACACCTGGCATAACGTGACAGAGAGCTCAAGAGTTACAACAAAGTAATCTTAGTTCTTAGTCTGTGTTATTTCAATATAAGTAATCTTCTGTTTAGTCAAAAACTGATGCACGTGCTACTACCAGTAGTGTTTGTGATTTTGTTTTGCTCTACCAACTGTCAATTAATTCCCTGGTTACTACTATGTAGGGGATGTTACTGTTTCAAGTTTCTATACTACTGTTTGTGCTGCTGCTGTTCTGTCGGTGTTATGCATATAGGCATGGGAGATGCTATCCTAGAATTATGCACTGCTTGAGCTCATATAACTCCATTTAGCTACTGTTGTTTATGTTTCTGGCTTGGTGATATAGGAATCGGTGCTTGCTATGTCTTGTGTAGTGGTCTGGTTACTTACTAGTAGATACACATGTACTGGCTATTTATAGTGCTTCATTTGCTACCCCTCCTCCAGGCTCTGCACCATGCCGAGACATCCGCATCCCGACTCCCCCTCCTCCCTGACGGGCTCTCATCCAAGCTGGAGATAGCCGCATCCCCGACGGCTGCTGCTGGACCCGACCCCTCTTTGTTGCCTGGACGCATCCCGACACCCTCATCGTCGATGGCGTCCGCATCGACAGCTACCTCACCAGGTCCCTCAATCTGCCTGTGGCCAATACCGTTGCTTACATTTTTCATCTGCCCACAGCGTAGAATCTTCAACTGTACTGGATTGTTGCAGATTCGTGTTGGACGAGGGCAACTACCCTGTCAACGCCCCACTCAAGGAGACCGTCACCAGCATCCAGTCCCAGGTCACCAAGATTGAGGACAGCATGAAGGTCTGCTTCTATGTGTCTTCATTAGTCCTGTTCTTCTTCATACTGACCAAATTACACATGGATGCTAATTAGATTTTGGAACATTGGCAGCAACTTAACACTACATTAGTTAATATGAAGATAGCATTGAGTTTAATCCAGTACTGATGATTGTTGTGGTTTGTCTTCGAACAATGCTTGTAGTTATCAATTGAGCTGTTGTAGGCTTGTAGTTATCAATTGCAGCTGGGCTTATATATTGTATGGGTTTAATTCAGGTTTGAGGATAGTTACTAGTTTGTAGGATGTTATAGGAATGGACAGTTTCATGTAAGGGTAATTGATTTGTAAGAGTTCATTCTGTATATATGAGAGTCCTTGTATAACAACTGGATAGCACAAACCTCGTCTATTTTTACGTCTAGTCCTTTCATGCCTGCTCGCTCTCACATCTGTTGAAATGTACTTAATGGCTCACCACACCCCCTGATTACATGGTGCTTTTTCTGGCAGCAACAATGCAGGGGTGATGGCAACACCTTTCTCCCTCAAAGGATGGCATCGAGATGCAGATTGCAACCAACCATGTCGGTATGGCTACAAACTCACATCTACCTTTTACTAGCTGATGATGAACCATTTACATACCCTGATTTAGATCTCTTCCACAGGGAGATAGATAAATCCTTCACTTGTTACTGTGTCATCTGCTGATTACTTCTTCTATTAATCGCCTAGTGCTCCTATTAGTGATATTCATCTAGTATTTTTTTTGCAAAGCACAGAATGATTTTGAGTAGTTGATCATTGCCTGATGGAAACTTCATGCCGTTAGCTTGCACTACTAGAGTAACCAGATGCAATCCATTTTTATTAAATGCATTCTGGTTAGGATTTTGTCATGGCTGTTCTGTTTCCTATTGATCTGGTCACTACTGAAATTTCATTCTAGGACTTCATCATGTGATTATTAGTTATTTTTAACCAATGCTAGTCCTAGCATGTGTACACTCTAATCTCTAATGATGTTTGTCTTTGTGTTCAGGAGCTCCAGGTCTACAAAATTTGAAGTTCGAAGCCATATAGCTCTACTCAGCAAAAAGTCATCTCTTCTGTTTGATTGTAATAGAATGTAAATATTGTAATAGTAGGCATATCTGGGTTGTAATAACTATGTATAGATTGTAGTAGACTTAGTTAGTGTTATTTGATGAACTACATTTGTACTATTCCGTTTGAAATATTGATTATGTATGTGATTTGAAAACGTGTGGAATGGAAACCTGACTTGTGGGACCCACTTATGAAAATAATCTGAGCAGTTTTGAATTTTCTGTCAAGTGGGCCCAATGCGTGAGAAGATGACAAGTGGGACCAGCTCCAAAATATAATGGCCCAAACAATGTTAAAAGGCCACGGCCCAGAAATAAATAAAAGGCTGAAATGGGCTTGGCCCATGTAACTGACAGGAAAAAAATATAAATGGGTCGAATTGTTGGGCTTGGCCCATGTAACTGACCGAATTGGACCAGGCTGATTCTAATCAACGACCTTTTCATTTGGTCGCAATTCTGCCACGTCAGCTTGCCACGGTGGATCTGATGTGGTGTGGGCGGACTGCTAGTGACCAAAACAGAAGGTCATAGGATCAATGACCTTTTGTTTTGGTCGTTGCCTTCAACGACCTTATCACAAAGAAGGTCGTTAATTTCCATTAAAGACGGTCAACTTTTGACCATCTGTTTCTGGTCACAAAAAGGTCGCAAATGAAAAACAATGACCATTCAGCGACCAATAGTGATGGTCGCAAGTTGACATATTTCTTGTAGTGACTTGGTTAGATGATTACCGAGTGGCGGTGCAGCTCGGTGGAGGGAATGACAATATTGCCATGAAGCATCTCTCTTTGATGTTGGATGGTTCAGCCCGAGCATGGCTGAATCAGTTGGCTCCTTCTAGCATCTATTGCTGGGAGGATCTCGCTCGAGTGTTCATCAGAACTTTTGAAGGTACCTGCAAGCGTCCTGCTGGTTTGTCTGAATTGCAGCATTGTGTGCAGAAGCCTAATGAAACATTGAGAGATTACATTCAGCGCTGGACCACTCTTCATCACACAGTAGAAAATGTTACCGAACACCAAGCCGTTTGTGCCTTCAAGGCTGGTGTTAGGTACAGAGAGCTCTATCTGAAGTTTGGTCGTACTGGAGATATATCCTTGAACAAGATGATGGAGATCGCCACTCGGTACGCCAATGGCGAAGAGGAAGACCGCCTCCATAGCAGCAAAGGAAAGGCAGTCGACAATAGTGGCGGCGGCGGAAATTCCAATCGGAAACAGAAGCGCAAAGCCGATGGATCTGCTCAGGCAGAAGCGGCCGCTCTGGCGGCGCAAGAAAAAAACAAGGGAAAACCCAAAGGGCAGTTCACCCCCAAGAAGTCGAAGTTAGGAACAGATGTACTGGACATGCCGTGTGCCATCCACACGAAGAAAGATGAGGAAGGGAATCTGATATTGCCCAAACATACCACTCGACAGTGCAGATTGTTGATTCAGCAGTTCAAGGAAGGTCAGTTGAGTGAAAAGTCACCTGAAAAAGATGAAGATGAAGAGAAGGGCGACGATTTTCCAGAAGTCAACGCCACTCTGATGATTTTTGCTGACGTAGAGAGCAGAAGTCGACTGAAGGTCATCAACAGAGAAGTCAATATGGTTGCTCCAGCCACCCCAACATACCTCAAGTGGTCTCAGACTCCCATCACCTTTGACCAGTCGGACCACCCTGCTCATGTTGCTACCCCAGGGCGGCAGGCACTGGTGGTGGATCCTGTGGTGGGAGGTACTCGACTCCGCAAGGTGCTTATGGACGCCGGGAGTGGCCTGAACATTTTGTATGCGGAGACTCTCAAAGGAATGGGCATTCCGATGTCTAGACTCAGTGAGAGCAATATGCAATTTCACGGAGTCATTCCAGGGAAGAAGGCCAAGTCACTCGATCAAATCGCGTTGGATGTGGTTTTCGGTGACAACAAGAATTGGCGAAAAGAAAAGTTGACGTTTGAAGTAGTGGATTTCCAAAGTGCATAACATGCCATCCTTGGTCGGCCTGCCTATGCCCGTTTCATGGCCCTTCCATGTTACGTGTATCTCAAACTGAAGATGCCAGGGCCCAAAGGTGTGATCACAGTTACAGGGAATCGACAAAGAGCTGAGGAGTGTTTCCAGCAAGGTTCAAAGATCGCCGATCAGCAAATGGTTGTGGTTGAGTTGGAAGAGTACCGGAAGAATACTGATCCTGCCGACCTGCTACGTTCCAAGAAGCCCGCCTCTGAATCTGCTTTTCAGTCGGCAGGCGATGTGAAGCAAGTTCATATTCACCCGACAGATCCCATTGCAGCTTCGACCAACATTTCGACAACACTCGACAGTAAATAGGAAGCCGCGCTCATCCAGTTCCTCCGTGAGAACTGGGACATCTTTGCATGGAAGCCTTCTGACATGCCGGGAGTACCCAGGGAACTGGCTGAGCACCGACTGAGAGTTGACCCGAAGTTCAAGCCCGTCAAAGAACACTTGCGCCAGTCAACGGCAGAGAAGCGAAAGGCAATCGGTGAAGAGGTGGCTCGACTCCTGGCGGCTGAATTCATGCGTGAGATTTACCACTCCGAGTGGATCGCAAACGTCGTCATGGTCCCCAAGAAGGACAAGTCCCTTCGCCTGCCCGAAAGATCATTTCCCGCTCCCTCGCATCGATCAGATTGTTGACTTGACTGCGGGGTGCGAGCGTTTATCTTTTCTCGATGCTTACTCTGGTTACCATCAGATCCATCTGTTTGGTCCTGGTGAAATAAAAACGGCCTTCATCACCCCTTTCGGGTGTTTCTGTTATATCACCATGTCTTTTGGTCTCAAAAACGCAGGCGCAACTTTCATGCGTATGATTCAGAAATGCCTGCTCAAACAGATCAGTCGGAATGTCGAGGCATACATGGATGATATTGTGGTCAAGTCTCGCAAAGGTTCCGACCTGCTGACTGACCTTGCAGAAACTTTTGCCAATTTGAGAAAATATGATATCAAGCTCAACCCGTCTAAGTGCACTTTCGGAGTTCCTGGTGGCAAGTTACTCGGTTTCCTTGTTTCCGAACGAGGAATCGACGTCAATCCTGAGAAAATTAGTGCCATCGTTCGAATGAAACGCCCCGAGCGTGTTCACGACGTACAGAAACTCACCGGCTGCCTCGTAGCGTTGAGTAGGTTTATCTCTCGTCTCGGAGAAAGGGCATTGCCTTTATACCGACTGATGAAGAAATCTGACACGTTCGAGTGGACCCCTGAAGCAGAAGCAGCGTTTGTTGACCTCAAAGCCCTGCTCTCCACCCAGCCGGTGCTTGCTGCTCCGCACAGCAAAGAACCCCTGCTTTCATACATTGCAGCCACTTCTCAGGTCGTCAGTACAGTTCTCGTTGTCAAGAGAGAAGAAGAAGGAAAGGCTTACAAAGTTCAACGCCCAGTGTATTACATCTCTGAAGTACTAACTCCTTCAAAGCAAAGGTATCCTCATTACCAGAAGCTTGTTTACGGCATATATCTGTCAGCGAAGAAAGTTGCGCATTATTTCCAAGATCACTCGGTTTCAGTCGTCAGTTATGCTCCTTTGTCTGAGATCCTCAACAATCATGACGCTACTGGTCGAGTGGCCAAATGGGCTATCGAACTCCTTCACTTTGATATCAAGTTTGAAGCAAAAAAGGCGATCAAGTCTCAAGCGCTTGCTGACTTCGTGGCTGAATGGATAGAACAGCAACAACCAACTCAAATCTACTCGGCACATTGGACCATGTTCTTTGACGGCTCGAAAATGCTAAATGGTTCTGGTGCTGGTGTGGTTTTGGTATCCCCAAAAGGTGATCGGCTTAGTTATGTCCTCCAGATTCACTTTGATTCCTCCAATAATGAAGCTGAATACGAGGCACTCCTCTATGGGTTGCGTATGGCCATCTCACTCGGCGTCCGTCGCCTGATGGTTTACGGTGACTCAGATTTGGTGGTCAATCAGGTGATGAAGGAGTGGGACGTCAGGAGTCCTGCCATGACTGGTTACTGCAACGCAGTGAGAAAGTTAGAGAAGAAATTTGAAGGTTTGGAACTCCATCATATCCCTCGAGTGAAGAATCAAGCGGCTGATGATTTGGCAAAGATCGGCAAGAGGTTCCCAGCAATGTGTTCCTAGAACACCTACACTCTCCTTTGGTGCAGGAAGATCCCTTCACTGAAGAGCCCCCACAAGCAGTAAGCGCCTCCAATCCGACCGAAGTTGATATTCCAGCAATCATAGACTTGGTCATGGAGATTCTGGTGATCACGCCCGATTGGATGGTGCCATATATCGCATACATACTCAGGCAAGAACTCCCCGAAGATGAGGCTGAGGCTCGACAGATTGTCCGCAGGTCCAAAGCATTTACTGTGATAGGCGGACAGCTCTACAGAGAAAGTGCAACTGGCGTAGCTCAGCGATGCATCTCTCCTGAGGAGGGTCGACTGATTCTGGAGGAAATCCACTCGGGAACTTGCGGTCACCATGCGCCCTCTCGGACGATTGTTGCCAACGCATACCGAGCTGGTTTCTTTTGGCCATGCGCTAATGAAATGGCTAAAGAGATGGTTCAGCACTGTGAAGGGTGCCAATTCTATGCGAACTTGTCACACAAGCCTGCGTCCGCTCTCAAGACCATCCCCCTCGTCTGGCCGTTTGCGGTATGGGGATTGTATATGATCGGGCCTCTCAGGACGGGTGCAAGTGGGTTCACTCATTTGCTCGTAGCAGTCGACAAGTTCACTAAGTGGATTGAGGCTAAACCCATCAAGAAGTTAGACTCGCGCGCGGCCATCAAATTCATAAGAGAGTTGATATTCAGATATGGAGTCCCACACAGTGTCATCACGGACAATGGTTCGAACTTTGACTCGGAAGAGTTCAGACGGTTCTGTGCTAGCCAAGGCACTCGAGTGGACTACGCAGCCGTTGCTCACCCACAGTCAAATGGTCAGGCTGAGAGGGCAAATGGTCTTATCCTCCAAGGATTGAAGCCATGACTCATGAGAGACCTTGATCATGTGGCTGGTGCCTGGGTGACTGAACTACCATCCGTTTTATGGGGATTGAGGACAACTCCCAATCGGTCGACTGACCGCACCTCTTTCTTCATGGTGTATGGAGCTGAAGTTGTGCTGCCGAGTGATGTCCTACACAATTCCCCCCGAGTGGAACTTTACTCGGAGGCTGAAGCAGAACAGGCACAGCAGGACGCGGTAGACCTACTGGAAGAAGAGCGGGAGATGGCCCTGACACGATCGACTGTTTATCCGCATAATCTTCGTCGCTTCCATGCAAGACACGTCCGAAGTCGGACCTTCCAGGAAGGAGATCTCGTCCTCCGAGTGGATCAGCAGCGCCCTCACAAGCTCGCTCCCGCATGGCAAGGCCCCTTCATCGTCACCAAGGTGCTAAACAATGGAGCTTACCACCTCTACAACCTCGCGAAGAAGATTGACGAGCCACGCGCCTGGAACGCGGATCTACTTCGATAATTTTATACTTGATGAGTGGACTGTCAGGATGCAATAAGAGTATTTTAAGAGATATTTGCTTATCAAAGATATAACCCTTGTGGTTTTCTGATGATTTCCGTCGCACAAGTGCATATAACAAACTTCTCCGAGTGGCGAGCGATCCTCGCACTCGGGGGCTTAGCTCCGAGCCAGTCCTCGCCTAAGTTAAAAACCGTTCCGAGTGATAACCAATGTTTTCGCTCGAAAACTTAGCTGCGAACCAGTTTTTGTCTAAGTTAAAAACTTCTCCGAGTGGCGAGCGATCCTCTCACTCGGGGGCTTAGCTGCGAGCCAGTCCTCGCCTAAATAAAAAACCGTCCCGAGTGATAACCAATATTTTCACTCGGAAACTTAGCTGCGAACCAGTTTTCGTCTAAGTTAAAAACTTCGCCGAGTGGCGAGCGATCCTCTCACTCAGGGGCTTAGCTGCGAGCCAGTCCTCGCCTAAGTAAAAAACCGTTCCGAGTGATAACCAATGTTTTCACTCGGAAACTTAGCTACGAACCAGTTTTCGTCTAAGTTAAAAATTTCTCCGAGTGGCGAGCGATCCTCACACTTGGGGGCTTAGCTGCGAGCCAGTCCTCGCCTAAGTTAAAAACCGTTCCGAGTGATAACCAATGTTTTCGCTCGGAAACTTAGCTGCGAACGAGTTTTTGTCTAAGTTAAAAACTTCGCCGAATGGCGAGCGATCCTCTCACTCGGGGGCTTAGCTGCGAGCCAGTCCTCGCCTAAATAAAAAACCGTCCCGAGTGATAACCAATATTTTCACTCGGAAACTTAGCTGCGAACCAGTTTTCGTCTAAGTTAAAAACTTCGCCGAGTGGCGAGTGATCCTCTCACTCAGGGGCTTAGCTGCGAGCCAGTCCTCGCCTAAGTAAAAAACCGTTCCGAGTGATAACCAATGTTTTCACTCGGAAACTTAGCTACGAACCAGTTTTCGTCTAAGTTAAAAATTTCTCCGAGTGGTGAGCGATCCTCACACTCGGGGGCTTAGCTGCGAGCCAGTCCTCGCCTAAGTTAAAAACCGTTCCGAGTGAAAACCAATGTTTTCACTCGGAAACTTAGCTGCGAACCAGTTTTCGTCTAAGTTAAAAACATCTCCGAGTGGCGAGCGATCCTCACACTCGGGGACTTAGCTGCGAGCCGGTCCTCGCTTAAGTTAAAATCCGTTCTGAGTGATAACCAATGTTTTCACTCGAAAACTCAGCTACGAACCAGTTTTCGTCTAAGTTAAAAACATCTCCGAGTGGCGAGCGATCCTCACACTCGGGGGCTTAGCTGCGAGCCGGTCCTCACCTAAGTTAAATCCGTTCCGAGTGATAACCAATGTTTTCACTCGGAAACTTAGCTGCGAACCAGTTTTCGTCTAAGTTAAAAATATCTCCGAGTGTCGAGCGATCCTCACACTCGGGGGCTTAGCTGCGAGCCAGTCCTCGCCTAAGTTAAAAACCGTTTCGAGTGATAACCAATGTTTTCACTCGAAAACTTAGCTGCGAACCATTTTTCGTCTAAGTTAAAAATAGCTCCGAGTGGCGAGCGATCCTCACACTCGGGGGGCTTAGCTGGGAGCCGGTCCTCGCCTATGTTAAAATCCGTTCCGAGTAATAACTAATGTTTTCACTCGGAAGCTTAGCTGCGAATCAGTTTCTGCCTAAGTCAAATAAACCAAGCAAAGAATTGGATAAAAGTATTCGGATAAATCCATAATTCTACGCGCGGATAAAAGTTTGCCTACGCAAATAGAAGGACTCAAACGAGTTTTTAACGGTTACACCACCACTCGGCATACCGAGGCAAATAAAAGTTTCGATTGCAAATAAAGTTTTGCTTCTCAAGCATCAGTGGGACTCGCGGGCTCGACGAAGGTATCCAGATCAATCCCATCTGCGATCCGAGTGGCTGCTTCGATGAAGGTCTCCATGAAGTCTTCAAACTGGAGTTTCTTCTTGTTGGCCACTTGGAGAGCCTTCAAATTGTCCTCCTTAACCTCCTTGCAATGCACAAGGATGAGTGAAAGCGCCACATCAGCACCGCAGCGAGCAGCAGATTTCTTCCATGCCTGCACTCGATCAGGGATTTCTTCAAAGCGGGTCATCATTGACTCAAGATCAGTCTGGAGAGTGTCTTCTGGACATAACTCTTTGTCGATTTTCGTCAGTGCTGCCTTCAGTCGAGTGATATACCCCTGAACTTTTCCAAGACGGTAGTCGAGTCGAAGCATGTTCAAAGCCACGGCGTCCCCTACAGGCGACTTAGAGGGATCCAGACCCATCTCGATCTCTTCAGTTTCCTTGTCAAAATCCTGACAGAATTCTGCAAGAAAGAAAAGATTGATTACATCACTGTCACTTTGAGTTCAAGAGGAGTCACTCGACGGGAGGAAGTTACCTTCAAGCATGCCATACATCTTCTGCGCAAAGTCTCCCAAGTACTTCTCCAAACCGTCCCTTCTCTTGTTCAGCTGACCAAACTTTTTGGCCCATTCAGCCTTCTCCTTCTTGAGGTTAGAGTCCTCCTCTTCCAGTTTGCTAGCTGCGGCGAATTTCTTCTCCGCAGCTTCAGCTTTCTCCCTCGCCACTTTCTGAGCGTCGGCGAGCGCTTTGTCTTTGTCTTTGTCTTCAAGCGCCTTCTTCATAGTATCTAAAGAAACAACATTGTTAAGTCGCGCTTGGAGTCGACGATTCTCACCACGCACGTCTGCTCGAGTGAAGTCACTCGGTTCAAAGATAGAAGAAAAAAGTAATGGTGCATTCGGTCGGCGAAGTTTACCTCCCGAAGCCTTTAGGTCAGCCTGCACGCGCTCCAGGTCCTTCTTGGCCACCTCCAGGTCTAGTTTAAGCTGGTTCTTCTCTTTTTACAAATTTGCGTATTGAGTTCCGAGTTCGCAACTCTTCTGAGATCAACAACAAACACAATTCAGTTGACAGAAATATTCTTCCGCACCCGAATGAAAGCACAGCACCAACCCAACCTTATGCAGCGTCATATCATGGTTGATGGAAAGGTCCGAACTGACAAGACCTACTCTGCTGGTTTCATGGACATCATTTCCATTTTTACATTAAGCATTTAGGAGGGAAGACTCTAAGACAAGACATCCGCTCGGCATGCCGAGTGGAGAATGTGTTTCAAACACAAAACTGGGCTCTGGGTCCAAGTTCTTAAGACTACTACCGATCGTAAACGATTAACAGCAGTCTCGGGGACTACACCCAGTGGGTGCACTCAGCGTGCCCCCACTGGAATGGTATCCTCTCGGAACGGTCCACCCGGTCCGAGTGACGGCCAAACAAAAAAAAATAAGACAGACTCTAAGACCCCCGCCGACTGCTCTCAGTCGACGGCGGTCTCGGGGACTACACCCAGTGGGTGCACTGAGCGTGCCCCCACTGGACCCAACCTCACTCGACCAGGCTAGACCTGTCCGAGTGACAAAAGAACAGCAAGATGCATAAGACCCCCGCCGATGTCATCAACATTCGACAGCGTTCTCGGGGACTACACCCAGTGGGTGCACTGAGCGTGCCCCCACTGGACAAATGTCCACTCGACCAGGTCAGTCCTGGCCGAGTGTCTGACAAACAACTACCACTCGACCAGGTCAGTCCTGACCGAGTGTGTGACAAGCAACTACACCTCGACAGACAGAAACACCCAGTGGGTGTAGAGTCAAATCAAGATAAATGGAAAACGACACGATCAAAAATGAACTTACAAGCGCACTTACTCGAATGTTCGCTCGAAGCGCCGAGCTGGCGTCGTAAGCCAACTTGCTGGCCTCATACGCCTCCTTCGTGTGCCGCATCATGTGCTCGGCCTGGATCATCGCCTCCTTTGCAGCTCCAGTCTGATCTTCTGGAACATGATACAGAGGAAAAGTAGATTGTGGAGGGGGCGGTGATACAGTCAGAAGGACCGGTGCTTGAGAGACTGGCGCTTGAGAGACCGGCACTTGAGACGGATTGGCGAGCTCCACGGTCATCAGATACGGCGCCGAAACTGGTTCAGTCGGAGGAGGAGCTGCTGGATTGACGCCTCTCTGAAGCTCGTCCTCGCCGTCATCAACGATCTGGATGACAGTCCTTGGCTCTACAGTCTGAGAAAAAACAATGTCGAATGGCCATATGTCATACCTCGGCGGGAAGTAGCTGCGCCAGATGTATCCTTCTCCGCGAGATCTTCCTCAGCCCGCACCGGCGACGTCACCGAGGTAGCAGCCCTAACATTCAAGTTTCACTCGATCAGCAAAAATATGAAGTTCTGCAACAAGCAAGGAGCAAGAATACTTACGTCGAAATAATCGGCACGGCAAACTTCATCCTGGGAAGAGCCTTCCGGGGCTTTGCAGGGGCAACCTTGGGCTGTTTTGCAACCTTTTCACTTGGTTCTGGCGTCGATGTTCGATTGCGCTTCGAGCTCCTGGTGGTCAACCCCCCGGCCCAACCTTGGTCGACTGCAGGATCGTGATGCTGCTTGGAGCGTCCCTCGGTGCGCGGAGGAGGTTGAACTCTGACTTCCTCGCTCTCTTCCGAGCCATCATCGCTGCCTTCACTGTCCTCGGCGTAACTGATGTTGGCGCTGTCGCCCTCGCTCTCAACTCCTTCGACATTCTGTTCACCATTCGGCACAGGTGAATACATGTTCGTCAACTCCTGCAAAGGTTCAAGTCAGTCAGTTGAAGACTCATTCACTTGACAAGATATAAAAGCAATCGGCAATGACATGACTCACCACGTTTGGCGGGTGCTCGGCGAAGAAGGGCAAGATTCTCTTGGACCCTTGGGGGTTGTCATGCGCTCCAGTGATGTTGCGCAGCCATTGAGCGACCGTTTCTTCTGAGACACCCTCCGGATGAGTACGAGTGGTGTCGTCGACTCCTGAGTAATGCCACATGGGGTGGTCCCGCGCCTGGAGCGGCTGGATCCGTCGACCGAGGAACACCTCCAGCAGATCCAGTCCAGTCACTCCGCCACGAATCAGATTCACTACTCCATTCATCAAGATTCCTACGTTGGCCTTCTCTTCCTCGGTCACAGTCAGAGATTTGGGCACAGCGGGTCGAGCCAGTGTGAAGGGAGGAAGACCAGTCGACATATTTGGGGACGCAACATCATTGCAATAGAACCAAGTCGACTGCCACCCCCGCACCGAGTCCGGAAAGGTTAACGCTGGGAAAGCACTCGCCGTCCACTTTTGGAGGCCCAAACCCCCACACAACTGAATGACGTTGGTCTTGCTATCACTAGACTGGGCTTTCTTGACCGACTGGGAACGGATGGTGAAAATGTGCTTGAACAAACCCCAGTGAGGGGGACAACCCAGGAAACACTCGCACATCGTCACAAATGCGACAAGGTACGCGATAGCATTGGGAGGGAAATGATGAAGTTGAGCCCCGAAGAAATTCAAGAAACCTCGAAAGAAGGGATGAGGAGGCAGAGAAAAACCTCTCTCCAAATGAGTGGTCAGGAGGACCCGCTCGCCCTCGCGCGGCTCTGGCTCAGCCTCCGCCCCCGGCAGCCTCCACGACCCGGCCGCTACCAGGCCATCGGTGACGAGGTTCTGGACGTCCTCCTCCGTGACGGTCGACAGCAAGAAGTCGCCCTGGATCCATCCAGGTGGTGCCGCGGCTCGAGCTCCCGACGGCTTCTTCCCCTTCAACATCTTCTTGGCGCGCTCCAACTTCGCCGTCTTGTCCTTCGCCATGGTTGCGGTGGTGGGCGGATTTGAAATGGGCGGCGCGGCGGTGAGACAGAGGAAGCGGAGGAGACGAGGGGAAAATGGGCGCACTGTTGCGAATCCCCCCCCCCCCCCCCCCCCCCCGCTCTCGTTTCTTATATCCGTCGACTCGAGTCACTGACTCATGGGCCCGCTGAATCCTTGTGTATCCTGATAACAGAGGAGGCGTGATACGTGGTGTTAAAAGCGATGCAAGGATCGAGGAGTCGTGCTCCCACTTGCCCCGTTGGCTGCGTCATCCCCGCTCAGCGCGCGCTCTCCGAAATTTCATATCCCGTGAAATCTGGACCAGGCGAAGCGTCCTGTCACATCTGAAGATCCTGCTAGCCACTCGGACTAGAACTTGCATCCAAATTCACTCGGAAGAACTGAAAAGTTGAATAGATCAAGGCGAATGCTAGAAGGTCCAGTCGTCACAGGCGGCAGTAAAATTTCGAAGCTCATTCGGAACGTTGAATTTGGCAGAACCTGCACTGTCCCTTTCCCACTCGAACCCTGATCCATTCGGGGGATAATGATGTGGATATGTACTAGGGGTAGGGTCCTAAGCATGGCCCACGTACCCCACCTAAAGACACCACATACAAGATTACAAGACTACAAGGAAGATTCCGACTGGAATAAGCATAGCGTACGATCCACTCGACAGCCAGCTCACTCGGTGGCTTCTACATCTACTCGACAGAGCTGGAAGTCACTCGACCGCTGAAGATCTAAAGTCTCTCTGAGAAGGGCAACAGACAGGCGGTCAGGCCATCGCCATAATTAGCATTTATTACTTACGTTATCAGTAACGTTCTCCTTTACTCCCCACGATCGAACCCTTGGTTGCCTGGCGTTTATGAGGGGCAGCGCACTCTATATAAGCCGCCCCTCCCCTCTGGCACAAGGGTTTGCACCCCCTGTTACTTTCATACTCCACACGATAGAAAAGCTCCCGCAGCACTGAGACGTAGGGCTGTTACCTCCACAAGAGGGGCCTGAACTCATACGTCCGTGTGTACAATCTCGCCGTAGCTAGGACTCTTCCCTCTCCTTACGTACCCCCTACTTCTACTGTCAGGCTCGTTCCCACAACAATCCCCAAGCTTAATTCCTGCTCGTCCTCGAGTAGGTAAATGATAAAAACAGATTTTTTGATGTGGAATGCTGCCTAACATGTTCATCACATATTGTTTTCTTTTGTAGCATGGACATTTGGACTTTTAGATGGTTCAAAGCAATAGTCTATATTTGACATGAAGACTTCAATACTCAAGCATATCAATAAGGAACCATGTCTTTCAAAATATCAACACTAAAGAAAGTTATCCCTAGCCCATCATGCTCAATCATTGATCCATCGATGAATCACACTCGAATATTAGCTACATCCAATGCACAAGTATGATTGTAGTGCTCCCTAGTTGGTGCTTTATAAGAGAAGATGGAGACTCAAATAAAAATAAAAATTGCATAAAGTAAATAGATAGGCCCTTCGCAGAGGGAAGCAGAGATTTGTAGAGGTGCCAGAGCTCAAAGCTTAAATTGAGAGATAAAAATATTTTGAGAGGCATACTTTTCCCATCAACGAAAACGACCGAGTAATTCCTAATACTTTCCATGCTAGATACATCATAGGCGCTTCCCAAAAATGAAATAAAGTTTATTTCTTTTTCCACCATTCTTTCACAATCCATGGCTAACCGTATCCACGGGTGCCTTCCATACCAACACTTTCCAAGGAATTTATTATTTGACAACATAAATTAAATTTCTTTTTCGTTTCAGGACTGGGCATCCTTATTACCGCCACACTCTCGTGCAATGACAAGTGAATAAACACTCATCTTGAGAATAACACATCTAGCATGGAAAAATATTGGCCACCCCATGCCGCTTCATGAGCGGTACATGCACATAAAAAGGAAATTCATTTTGAAAATTAGAGTTGGCACATACAAATTTACTTGGAACGGCATGGAAATATCGCATATAGGTAGGTATGGTGGACTCATATGGCAAAACTGGGTTTAAGGATTTTGGATGCACAAGTAGTATTCCCACTTAGTACAAATGAAGGCTAGCAAATAGATTGAGAAGCAACCAACCAAGAAACGAAAATTCTCATAAACGAGCATTATGCATAATTAACACCGAATAATGCACCACAAGTAGGATGTAATTTCATTGCATAACTATTGACTTTCGTGCTTGCATAGGGAATCACAAACCTTAACACCAATATTCTTACTAAAGCATAATTACTCACCAACATGACTCACATATTACTATCATCATATCTCAAAACTATTACAGAGAATCAAGTTTATAATGTCCAATGATCTTCATGAAAGTGTTTATTATATCCCTCTTGGATATCTATCACTTTGGGACTAGTTTCATATATTACCATTGCTTATAACAAGCTCAAACAAATTTAAGTGAAGAACATGAGCATAATTAATTTTTTCATCATCTCTCAAAATAATATAGGTGAAGCATGAGAGAATTTCTTCAAAAAATTTACTAACTCTCAAATTAATCTAAGTGAAGCATGAAAGAATTTCTTCAAAAATTAAAGCACCACTGTGCTCAAAAAGATATAAGTGAAGCACTAGAGCAATTCCATAGCTCAAAAAATTTAAGTGAAACACATAGAGCAATTCTAACAAATAATAGCATCATTATGGCTCTCTCAAATAGGTGTGTCCAGCAAGGATAATTGCAACAAACTAAAAAGCAAAACAAGCAAAGACTCATATACTACAAGACGCTCCAAGCAAAACTCATGATATGTGACAAATAAAAATATAGCTCCAAGTAAAATTACCGATGGTCGTTAGAAGAAAGAGGGGATGCCTTCCGGGGCATCCCCAAGCTTAGTTGCTTGGTTCTCCTTGAATATTATCTTGGGGTGCCATGGGCATCCCACAGCTTAGTCTCTTTTCACACCTTATTCCTTCATCCATCGTGATCTCACCCAAAACTTGAAAACTTCAATCACACAAAACTTAACAAAACCTTCGTGAGATCCGTTAGTATAATAAAGAAAATCACCACTTTAAGTATTGTTGCAAACCCATTCATATTTTATTATTGCATTATATCTACTGTATTCCAACTTTACCATGGCTTATACCCTTCAATACAATCCATAGATTCATCAAAATAAGCACACAATGCAATGAAAACAGAATCTGTCAAAAACAGAACAGTCTGTAGTAATCTGGACTTTGACCATACTTTTGTAACTCTAAAAATTCTGTAAAATTAGGAAGATGTAGAAAATTTGTATATTAATCATGTTTCAAAAATTCATAAACTTTCGTCACTTTTGTGATTTTTAAAAATTCTTCTACTTGACGCAAAAGTTTCTGTTTTTCAACAGGATCAAATCAACTATCACCCAACATAATCCTAAAGGCTTTACTTGGGACAAACACTACTTAAAACATAAAAACACAATCATAACTGTAGCATAATTGTGTGAACACACAAAAACAGAAAGAAAAAGGCAAAAAAAATTATTCATTGGGTTGCCTCCCAACAAGCGCTATCGTTTTATGCCCCTAGCTAGGCGCATAATGCATAGATTCAAGTGTTGTCATCTTTGGTTTTTGATCCATAGGTTGCCCTCATGATTGATTCATATGGTGGCTTAATTCTTGTTCTAGGGAAGTGTTCCATACCCTTTCTTAGTGGAAACTTAAATTTAATATTCCCTTCTTTCATAGCAATCACGCACCTATAGTTCGTAAAAACGGTCTACCAAGTATGATTGGACAAGACGGATTGCAATCAATATCAAGAATAATAAAATCTATGGGCACATAGTTCCTATTTGCAAGAATAAGAACATCATTAATCTTTCCCAGAGGTTTTTTAATGGAAGAATCCGCCAAGTGCAAATTAAGAGAACATTCTTCAATATTGATAAGACCAAGCACATCACATAGAGATTTCGGAATTGTGGAAACACTAGCACCCAAATCACATAAAGCAAAGCACTCATAATTTTTTATCTTGACTTTAATGGTAGGTTCCCCCATTAATCATGTAATTTTCTAGGAATTGAAATCTCTAACTCCAACTTTTCTTTAAAAGCTTTTAGCATGGCATCTACGATATGTTTAGTAAAAGCTTTATTTTGTTCATAGGCATTGGGTGAATTTATCATGGATTGCAACAAAGAAATACATTCAATCAAAGAGTAACTATCATAATTAAAGTATTTGTAATCCAAAAGAGTGGGCACATCACTAGTTAAAGTTTTGACCTCCCCAAACCCACTTTTATCAATTTTTCAACAAGATTTTCACCCTCCAAATTATGAGGACGCCCTCTAGCTAAAGTTGACTCTTATTCAGTCCTCTTTTCATCAAGTTTAATATTACGAAACAAAGAATCAATAGAAGAAACACCAATCATCTTAAGGTCTTCATCATTATTATGAAAGCAATCGGTAGAAAACGCCCTTACTAAAAATTCTCTTTTAGCTCTAAGCATAGCTGTTCTTTTCTTACTTTCATCCATTGAAACATATAAAGCTTTAATTGATTCATTAACATCAACCTTAGGTGGAAAAATTTTAATCTTGAGATTTTCTACATCATGTGAAATTCTATCAATGCTTCTAGCCATATCATCAATCTTGTTTAACTTTTCTTCTATCGTAATGTTGAATACTTTTTGAGCATTGATAAATTCTTTAATATTACTCTCAAGATCAGAGGGGTTCCTATTATTATTGTAAGAAGAATTACCATAGGAATTTCCATAATGATTAGAGGAATTTCCAAGAAAAGGCCTAGGATTAAAATTACCTCTATAAGCATTGTTATTAAAATTGTTTCGCAAGACAAAATTCACATCTATGGGATCACTATTTTGCTCAATCAAAGTAGACAAAGGCACATCATTAAGATCAATAGGAGAATTTTTACTAGCAACCAATTTCATAAGAGCATCAACTTTTTCACTCAAAGTACTAATTTCTTCAAACGAATTAACTTTTTTTTACTAGTAGGTGCTCTTTCGGCATGCCATTGTGAATAATTTGCCATGATATTGTTTAGCAATTTAGTAGCTTCACCCAAAGTAATCTCCATAAAAGTACCACCTGCGGCGGAATCCAAAAGATTTCTAAAAACAAAATTCAATCCCGCATAACATTTTAGTATAATCATCCAAAGATTTAAACCATGAGTAGGAAAATTTCTTAACATCAATTTCATTCTTTCCCAAGATTGTGCAACATGTCCATGCTCAAGTTGCTTAAAATTCATGATTTGAGTTCT
This sequence comes from Thinopyrum elongatum, assembly GCA_011799875.1. NCBI lineage: Eukaryota > Viridiplantae > Streptophyta > Magnoliopsida > Poales > Poaceae > Thinopyrum > Thinopyrum elongatum. The sequence goes on from CM022303.1 coordinate 566,383,530, forward strand.
AAGGGAAATAATTTTTTGCGGGAGAAAAATACTTGGTAATAAAAGCATCTTTGCACATATCCCAAGAATTGATACTATTGCGAGGCAAAGAAGAAAACCAAATTTTTGCACGTCCCTCAAAGAGAAAGGAAATAATTTCAACTTAACAATATCATTGTCCACATCTTTTTTCTTTTGCATATCACACAATTCAACGGAAGTGTTTAGATGGGATGCGACATCCTCATTAGGAGTACCGGAAAATTGCTCTTTCATAACAAGATTCAACAAAGCGGCATTAATATCACAAGACTCCGCACTAGTGGCGGGAGGAGCAATCGGAGTACTAATAAAATTATTATTATTAGTATTGGAGAAATCACACAATTTGGTATTTTCTTGAGACATTGTGACTACGCAAACAAGATTGCAAGCAAACAAAAGATCCAACGAGAAAAAGACAAATGAAAAATAAGGCAAATATTTTTGTGCTTTTCGCAAAAACGTTTTAGAAGTGGGGGAGATGAAAATGAGAGGCAAGTGGCAAATAATGTAAATTTTAAGGAAATGAGGTTTGTGATTAGGAACCTGATACATGTTGATGATGTCTCCCCGGCGACGGCGCCAGAAATTCTTCCTGATTGCTTGTATCTGCATTGGTATTTCCCCGAAGAGGAGAGGATGATGCAGCACAGCAACAGTAAGTATTTCCCTCGGTTATGAAACCAAGGTATCAATCTAGTAGGAGAACCAAGCAACACTATGTAAACGGCAACTGCACGCAAATAACAAATACTTGAAACCCAACGCGTAAGAGGGGTTGTCAATCCCTCCACGGTATTGAGATAGATTAAATTGTATGAGATTGGATAAATAGATCTTGCAAAAACACAAAATAAAATAAAGAAAGAAAAAGTGCAGCAAGGTATTTTTGGGTTTTTGGAATAATAGATCTGAAAACAATATGATAGAAAATAGACCCGGGGGCCGTATATTTCACTAGTGGCTTCTCTCGAGAAAATAGCATACGGTGGGTAAACAAATTTGTTGGGCAATTGATAGAAGAGCAAATAATTATGACGATATCCAAGGCAATGATCATGTATATAGGCATCACGTCCAAGCTTAGTAGGCCAACTCCCGCCTGCATCTGCTACTATTACTCCACACATCGACCGCTATCCAGCATGCATCTAGTGTATTAAGTTCATGGAGAAACGGAGTAATGCAATAAGAACGATGACATGATATAGACAAGATCTATTCATGTAGGTATAGACCCCATCTTTTTATCCTTGATAGCAATGATACATGCGTGCCTCTTTACCCCTTCTGTCACTGGGTGAGGACACTGCAAGATCAAACCCATCAGAGAGAACCTCTTCCCATTGCAAGAAAAATCAATCTAGTTGGCCAAACCAAACCAAAGTTTTGGAGAAGAAATACGAGGCTATAAAAATCATGCATATAAGAGATCAAAGAAGACTCAAATAATATTCATAGATAGATCTGATCATAAACTCGCAATTCATCGGATCCCAACAAACACAACGCAAAAAGGTCACATCAAATAGATCTCATAGAGGAGAACATTGTAATGAAGATCAAAGAGAGAAGAAGCCATCTAGCTACTGCCTACGGACCCGTAGGTCTATGGTGAACTACTCACGCATCATCGGAGGAGCACCAATGAGGATGATGAACCCCTCCGTGATCGTGTTGCCCTCCGGCAAGGTGCCGGAGTAGGGCTCTAGATTGGATCTCGTGGTTCTGGAGCTTGCGGCGGCTGGAATTGTGTTTCTACGACTTCCCTAGGGTTTCTAGAATATTTGGGTATTTATAGAGCTGAGAGGTGGTGTACAGGACCTCCATGGGCCCCACCGCCGACCTGGGCGCGCCATGGGCCTCTGGCGCGCCCTGGTGGGTTGTGGGCCCCGCGGGCCTTCCCTCGTGCACTTCCTTGCCTCCCAGGTTGTCTTCTAGGCAGAAAAAAATCTCCAAAAAGTTTCGTGGCATTTGGACTTCGTTTGATACTGATATTCTGTGAAGTAAAAAAGAAGCAAAAAACAGCAACTGGCACTGGGCACTATGTCAATAGGTTAGTCCCAAAAAATGATATAAAGTTGCTATAAAATGAACGTAAAACATCCAAGAATGATAACATAACAGCATGGAACAATCAAAAATTATAGATACGTTGGAGACGTATCAGGCGCGCCGCCCCTCGCCCGCCTACTGCTCAATCACCTTGCCGTCGCTGGTCGTAGCTCCCCGTACCCATGGTCATAGCACCGCAGATCTACCGTGGATCTTGCATCTCCTATTGGTTCCCCACATGCAATAGTGCGCACTCTCAGCCCCTTCCCAGGGCCTACTCCCAGGAGTGCAGCTACGACGGTTGCGGCTCCGGTGTAGTAGCGCACCACCATCCAACTCAAAGCAATGCCGGTTGTCGTCCCCGGCATTTTTTTGTTGGGGTTGCAACACTATCAGCTTCGTCGTCCATGAGGTCACAGCTCCTATGGACATTGGTTGCAGCTCTCGCCATCCCCGGTTACAGCTCGTTGACAGAGGGGTTGTAGCTTCGTTGTCCATGGTCCCCGCAAATCAGCCTGTCAGTCTCAAAACATTGGCTGGTCAGTTCCAACACTTGGTGGACCTGTACACTACATTCGGGGAGTCGTCATTATACCATCCCCGACACAATTGAGCGATGGGGAAGTTACCTTTGCAGCTTCTGCATTGGTTGGTTCCAGCATCGCCATGTCCCCACGCGTGATGTCGCCCACCACTCGCAAAACCTCGACTCATCCGTAGTAGCACCTCGTCTCACCGCTCGTAGCAACACCAGGATCCAATTGTAGCACAGACGCTCACCGCCAGCTTTCCTAACACCAGAGCCATCGCAAGACTTTCCAGCATCCATGGCATTGATGACCATTCGTCGTAGCAAAACTGACTGTCGGTCATAGCAAAACCAGATGCCGCTCGTAGCAGCGTAGGGCACTGTTTGTAGCATTGTTAGCCGGTGGTCGTGGCAGTGATCCATGCTCCACCCTGTAGCACGAGGTCGCATGAGCACCACACACGACAATGCGCCTTGCACCACCATCTCGCAGCCCATGCAACAACGCTCGTTGTAGTCCCCTCTAGCTAGGGGTGTAGGGGAGAGGTAAGGAGAGAAGAGGAAAATGAGCAAGCTCGGGCAGGAGCTCCTATGGAAGCCGATGAGAGAAAGAAAAAGAAGAAAAGAGAGGTGCGGGGGAAGAGATAAGGATGGGGAGGCATAGGGCGGTACATGGACCCCACACCAGACATGTGGCGAGGGAGTGTCATACGATTGCTTGATCTTTACTCTATCCTACTACACACGTGTTACCGACGTTTGGCGGAGATTCGGCTGGTCGATCGGACTCTCCGAATCGTTTCCCATAGCATAATGACTGCACCTCTCATCTAATTGTGGAGGCCCATTTGGGACGCCATTATGTTGCATATTACTAAGGATAAATAATTGGTCGAGAAAGAAGTTAGGGTAATTCCAATGGGGTGACCCAAAACAGATTCAAAACTAGTCCGCTTTTTGTCCGTTTGGATGGCCAAGAGGGCAGGCGTCCACCCCTTGTCTGTCCTTCCGTGGCCATGGCACCCAACGAGGCGACTTATTTGGTCCACCCTGTCCTTTTTTAACCAATTTTTCATTTTGACCATTCTATACATTTTTACAACCAAATAAACAAATAAATTAAACATTGCACATAATTAAACAAATAAGTCACATAGTTTACAACCAAATAAATTGAAATCACATAGTTTACAATCAAATCAGTAAAAATCACATAGTTTATAACCAAATGAAGTTAAAATTGCAGCAAATAATTGGAAGAAATGAGAAGATACAACTACAGCTTTCCTATGTGAGTCCACATCCGCTCAACCAAATCATTTTGAAATTGAATGTGAGTTATACGATCATGCATTACATGATGAAATTGGATGAACCGTGCAAAGGTTGCCGCTCCACTCTCGGGCTCAACCAAATCACCCTACTAATCCCACCCTTGGTCATAGATGTGTCACCACGCTCATCCTCCACGATCATGTTGTGCATGATACATCTCCAACATATCTATAATTTTTTATTGTTCCATACTATTATAGTATCAATCTTGGATGTTTTATATACATTTACAAGCAACTTTATATCATTTTTGGGACTAACCTACTAACTTAGTGCCCAGTGCCAATTGTTGTTTTCTACTTGTTTTTTACTTTACATAATATCAATACCAAACGAAGTCCAAATGCCACAAAACTTTTTGGAGATTTTTTCTGGCAATAAGAGACCCTGCAAGCTTCGGGAAGGAACGAGAAGGCGAAGGAGTGGCCCACTAGGCACCAGGGCGCGCCCTGGTACATAGTGGGTCCCACAAGCCTCTGTTTGACCTAACTCCACCTCTATAAATACTCTAAAATCAGGAAATCTACCAGGGAGTCCACGAAATACTTTTTCCGCCACCGCAAGCCTCTGTTCTCGAGAGATACCATCTGGAGGCCTTTTTCGGTACTCTGTCGGAGGGGGAAACGATCACAGAGGGGTTTTTCATTATCCTTGCTGCCCCTCCCATGATGCGTGAGTAGTTTACCACGGACCTATGGGTCCATAGTTAGTAGTTAGATATCTTCTTCTCTCTTTTTGATTCTCAATACAATATTCTCATTGGTGTTCTTGGAGATCTATTTGATGTAATAACTTTTTGCGGTGTGTTTGTTGGGATCCGATGAATTGTGAGTTTATGATCAGATCTATCCATGAATATTATTTGTGTTTCTCAGAACTCTTTTATGCATGATTAATATAGCTTCATATTTCTTCTCCGATTTATTGGTTTGGTTTGGCCAACTAGATTGATTTATCTTGCCATGGTAAGAGGTGCTTTGTAATGGGTTCGATCTTGCGGTGCTCAATCCCAGTGATAGAAAGGGAAATGACACGTATGTATCATTGCTATTAAGGGTAACAAGATGGGATTTATTCATACGTGAGTTTATCTTGTCTACATCATGTCATCTTGCTTAAGGCATTACTCTGTATTTCCATGAACTTAATACACTAGATGCATGGTGGATAGCGGTTGATGTGTGGAGTAATAGTAGTAGATGCAGAATCGTTTTGGTCTACTAATCTTGGACGTGGTGCCTATGTATGATCATTGCCTTGGATATCATCATAATTTTTTGCTTTTCTATCAATTGCCCAACAGTAATTTGTTTACCCACCATATGCTATTTTCTCGAGAGAAGCCTCTAGTGAAAACTATGGCCCTCGGATCTATCTTTTATCACATATTAAAACTAAAAATACCTTTCTGCAATTTCCTTTTATTTATTTTATTTTGTATTTTTGTCAGATCTATCTATCAAAAACTATACAAATTAATCTTGCTCGTAACTGTTGAGGGATTGACGACCCCTCTATGTGTTCGGTTGCAAGTATTTGTTGTTTGTGTGCAGGTGTTGTTTACATAGTGTTGCTTGGTTCTCCTATTGGATTGATAACCTTGGTTTCATAACTGAAGGAAAAACTTATCTCTATTGTAATGCATCATCCTCTCCTCTTCGAGGAAATCCCAACGCAGCTCACAAGTAGCAGGAAGAATTTCTGGCGCCGTTGTCGGGGAGACATCATCAACATCTATCAAGTACCTATGCATAAACTTTCATCTCCTTGCATTTACATTATTTGCCATTTGCCTCTCGTTTTCATCTCCCCGACTTCTAATTTTTTTTTACAAAAATCCAAAAATATTTTCCTTTTTCCTTTTGCTTTTTTTTGCTTTTTGTGTGTTAGCTTGCTTGCTCTCGTTATCATGTCTAAACCTGAAAAGGGTAGTGATGTTTCCGCCACTAATGCGAACTCTTTGGACGATCCGTCCGTACTTTTAAAACTCATGCAAAATAAAGAAAATGTTCATGAGGTTGCTAAACAAAAATTTGATGATTTTATTAATGATTATCCTCATGAGAAAGAGACTACTATCATGCATACTAAAAAACTACGCGTAGGTAGCAATAATTATTGGAAAAGGGGTTATCCAAGATTTCTTTACTTGTGCCGGTAAGTTACCTATGCTAGGAGGGTCAATCCTTAATGAAACTTCTAGCCTTGCGGATGCAATATCCTTGCTCATAGTTGAACTTGAAAGACAATTTGTTCACATGCATCCTTCCATACAAAGGATCCTTCTAGAATTCTCTAATATTCATGATCCTTCAGTTAAGCGTGTTACCATTATATTTCTAGCTTATGAATTTGGGCATATTATAAAAGAAGAGCGTGCAATATTTGCTCATTACAATATAAATTGTGGTTGCCCCACTATAGAAGAGATCCTTTTTAATCAAGAAGAGATAAGGAGACTACAATCTCTAGATTATGCTGCTTACAATGAAAATCTAAGGAAAAAAGTTCCCCCATCTATTTTGATTGATAAAATTTCTGAAAAAATGATAACTTTGCTATACAAAATAATGGACTAGGACATGTTCTTAAGAAAAGGCTTAGGGAGCATAATCAAAGGAACGTTTATAATGAAGAGATAGTTATCACATATAAAGGGCCAAAGGAAGAACCTCCTCCTCCCAAACTTGATCTTATTGACCCATACACTACTAAATTTAGCCCTTTTGATTATTTTTGCTTGCCACAAAGGAAACTTGCTGCTAAAAGGAGGGAGTGTAACATCCCCAGCCTCACACTACAGTAATCCCCCTCTTATGGTGGCCTTGACATCATGCTTTACTAAGCCAAATGCCACTTGTCTAAAATCTGCTTCAAATTAAAAATTCAAATGCATGAAAAATATTTATTTCATATGTCAAGCAAACAAAATAGTTCATCCCATGGCAAATAATCACTAAATATTTGTCATGTTGAAATCAACATTTTGCAATTCCCAATTTGCCCCTGGGAATTTATTCTCTGGTCCAGCAGCATTTTAAATGGCCTTTTCATTTTCTAAAAAAATGCTTGGACAACTCCTGTTGGCCTCAAACTTTTTTGCACAACACCAAAATAATATGCTTGGTTTATGTGCCAAGTTTCCCTCTTAGCAAAAATTATTTGCTCACTCAAATAAATGAAAATAGTGGCTATTTCTTTTTATCTGAGAGAAAAAGGGGAAAAGAGCCCCTGTGCAACGCGGCCCAAGTGCACAGGAGAGGACGGCCCAGCCCACCTCTCCTTTCTCTCATCTCCCGTCGCCGTGTCGCCGTCCCCGTGGACGACCGCGCTCGCGCCAGCCACCGCTCGACACCGCGACAAGGCAGGCGAGTGTGAGGGGATAAGGTTCGCCCCAGCCTTCCCCCCTGGACGCCTCATCAACTCCCCTTTCCCTTCCCCTCTCTCGCGCTCGCCCGCTCACTCCCTCCCCTCTCTGCCCGCGCGCGACCGCCGACGCGCTGCCGCACCGTCGCGGCCACCGGCGTCGTCCTGCCCTTCCACGCTGCCCGAGGGCTCCGCCAGCCTCCGCCTCATCGTTCGTCGCTGCTCGCTGGAGCTGACGACCCCTGGAGCGCCGGATCCCCTTCTTCCTCCTCCTCGGATCGCCGGACGCCGCCGCCACGATTCTCCGCCTCGGCAGCTACTAAGCCCCCACCGGCCTTTCGTGCGCCGCTAGGTGAGCTTCCGCTCCTCCCCTCCTTCTTCCCGCTGTCCCGCTCGAGCTCTAGCACCATCGCCGTCGGTGGCCGAGCTCGGCTCCGCCGCAAAGCTCGCCGCCGTTGCTATAGACGCTGTCGTGGCCACCCGAGCCCACCACCGTGCTCAGGACACTCACGTGGTGCGGACGAGCCCCGTAGATCGCCCGCACACGCGCCATACCGCCATCCCTGATGAGGCCGTCGTTCGCCTCCGCCACCACTCATCACCGGCGTAGCCACGGTGACCTTTGGGTCCCGTGCGGGCCACCGTCACGCTCACCACGTCACGTAGAGGTCGTCTGGCCGTTTAACTTGCCCGCTTGCCCACTGAAACGTCGAGTCCCCACTCGCCCGACTCCGGCCGTCCGCCGCGGCGCTCGCCGTCGTCGCCTCGGTGCACCTCCGGCTGCGTAACCACGCTAGATCGACGCGGCGTGTTCTGCCCGTTCGAACGCGACCGAGAGCACGCGAAACGGGACACTACAGAGGAAACCCGACACTCGCCGGCATTCGGCCGCCACGCGCGAGCTCGCCGAAGCAGCTCCGGCGGCTCCACTGAGCTGGCACCGGTGGGGCCCGCCCCTGTGACACTGCCCTTGGGCCCCGCGGGTCCACCAGTCAGGGTTGACTGGGTCAACCCTGCTGACTGTACAGCATGGGCCACTGGCATGTGGGCCCTGCGCTAATTAACTGGTTTTATAAATAAATAAAATGTTAATTAATCTATTAATTAGACTTAATCACTAATTAGTCACTGACACATGGGGCCCACATCCCTAATTAGTTATGTTAGTCAAATTAACCTACTGTTAGTCCCACAGAGGCTGACAGGTGGGTCCCACCTGTCGGTTTGACCAGTCAGCAGCTCAGTTGACTGCTGACACAATGCCGACATCACTGCTGACGCAATAATCCTTTACTGATAATTAAAATAATTTCAGAAAATGTTTAAAACTTTAGAAAATCATAGGAGTTAAAGCGTAGCTTAGATCGAAAAACTTTATATATGAAAGTTGCTCAGAACGACGAGACGAATCCGAATATGCCCTCCTCATACCTGTCACATGCCTCTAGCATGATGAACATGGAACTTTCCCCTCTGTTTCATCTGCCCGATAATCACCCGGAGCTGGGAGAACACTCCCGGATAATTTCCCGCTCCCACTAACTTGCGTAGTACTGCATTGGGGCACTTCTCGAATAACGTGCTGCCATACCATGCTTCTGTGATTGCTTTGGTCTGCCTTTATTTATTGTTTCTTCCCCCTCCTCTTTCGATAGACCCCGAGACCGACGCAGCTCCGGAGACCGGCTTCACTGCTGACGACCCTTCTCTTGCCGCAGAACTTCCAGGCAAGCACCCCCCCCCCCTGAACATGCCGATATCGCCTATTCTTTCTCTCTTATGCTTGCATTAGAAATTGCTGCTGCTACTGCTTTACCTATTCTGATGCATAGCCTAATTTTGTAACCTGCTTTTGATAATTACCTGCTTATCCTAAACTGCTTAGAATAGGCTGGTTAGTAAACCCAAATGACCCCACTTGTCCCAGTTGCCCCCGCTGGATGATTGGAAGACTCGACAACCAGGCCCGGCACCGCACATCACATCCCCTTTATCTGTACGACACTGCAGTGTTACTATCGAATGCCGAGGGTGATACCTCGTTAGCACTTCTGATGTTAACTTTGTAGAGTAGATATTTGGCCGTGGTCGTCGAGGGTGATTCCTCCTTCACCACTCCCGATAACGACGCGGTCGTGCAACACCTCAAGTGTGAACCCATCGAGGGTGATTCCTCCGAATTCACCTTGACGAATACATCGAGTAGGAATCCAACGAGGGTGATACCTTAGATTCCCTTGATGTTATGGACACACGGTTACTTGGACCTTACAACTGTTACTTGGAAAGTCGGGTCGACCCTGAGGGGTACCCAAGCGAGCATAAGATGCGAGTGATGTGCAGACGGGTTGACCTGGAGGGTGCCCGTGAAATAATTACGAGGCGTGGCCGGGCATTCTTAGCCCTTGCCGCAAGTCCTCAAGACGGGGCGACAGGGTCACATCGATCGTGAGTCTCTGCTCGTTACCGCACACCCCCAATACACTAACGATTTGGATATTTGATCCGAGTGGGCCTCTGGCCCGATAGCACTAACCATCACGCGGGAATAAATATGGCTACTCTGCGTCGTATGCATCAGTCGAAGCTTTCTAGACGTCAGCGAGGGAGCGGCGCGCGCCGGGTTGGACTGGAACGCAACCGCCTTGACAGTGTGGGTTGCTAGGTCTGCTCACCGGCCGCCCACACAACATGCAGGAGCACAAAGGGCGATGGGCCCAAGACCCCTGCGTGCATAGGATTAGTCCGGCGTGCTGACCTCTCTGTTGAGGTTAGGTAGGGCTGCGGCGTGTCGTTTGGCCAAGGCCGGGCATGACCCAGAAAAGTGTGTCCGGCCGGAGTTAATCGAGCGTGGTGGGTAAGTTGGTGCACCCCTGCAGGGAAGAAAACATCTATGCATAGCCGGATCCTCGGTAACAGACGCTCGGAGTTGTATCCCGATCGATACAACTAGAACCTAATGATGAGATGAGATATGGATATTAGGGCTCTGGGATTGCTTTCTCGCAGGGAGTCGAGAAAGGATCTCTGGCCGAGGTTAATACTTGGATATTAGGGCTCTGGGATTGCTTTCTCGCAGGGAGTCGAGGAAGGATCTCTGGGCGAGGTTGATAACACTACTACTACTTTACATTATGCTATTCTGTACTCTTCTAAATGCTGCAAGATGCTTGAAGATGCTAGTCTTCGATAGGACTAGGCCTTCTCTCTATTCTGGCATTTCTGCAGCCCAGTCCACATATACAGCCTTTCTTTGATAATGTTGCATATGTAGTGTAGATCCTTGCTTGCTGAGTACTTCGGATGAGTACTCACGGTTGCTTTGCTTCCTCTCTTTTTTCCCATACCCGTTTGATGCAACCAGATGACGGAGCCCCGGAGCCAGCTGCCCCCGCTGACGACTACTACTACCACCCGAGGGTGGTTACTACTTCAAATTGGCCGACGACCAGGAGTAGGTTCGGAGGGTCCCAGGCAGGAGGCCTGCGCCTTTTCGATCGAATTATTTTCTTTTGCCCCGCCTTTTAAAGGCCTATCTGCTTTATCTTTTATATCTGTACTCAGATATCTGATGCTTCCGTTGACGCTTGTAAGCGAGCTTATGTATTCGAGCCCTCGAGGCCCCTGGCTTGTAACATAAAGCTTGTATTACTTTATTTATGTTTTAGAGTTGTGTTGTGATATCTTCAAGTGAGTCCTTAGGCTTGATCGTGTGCATTTGCGTGTATGGTTAGTGCACGATTAAGCCGGGGCGTCACAGGGAGTATGATATGAGCATGGATGATCTCCCTCACTTTTACTACAACACTTGAAACTATGCATTAAGCCTAGCTAGGGGCATAAAACAATAGCGCTTGTTGGGAGGCAACCCAATAGTTATCCTTTAAGTTTTTGTTTCTTTTCTGTTTTTAATAAACACACAATTATGCTACTGTTATGATTGTGCTTTTTAAATTTTAATTAGTGTTTGTGCCAAGTAAAGCCTTTAGGATGGTTTGGGTGATAGTTGACTTGATTCTGTTAAAAAACAGAAAATTTTGCGCCTAGTTCTGGAATTTTTTTAAATTCAAAAATTTGATTTTGCTCTGAATCTCTTACACATAATTGATATACAAATTTCTCATGTTCTCCTAATTTTTCAGAATTTTTAGAGTTACATAAGTATGGTCAATGTTCAGATTGCTACACACTGTTCTATTTTTGACAGATTCTGTTTTCGTTGCATTGTGTGCTTATTTTGATGAATCTATGGATTGTATCGGGGGGATAATCCATGGTAAAGTTAGAATACAGTAGGTATAATGCAATAACAAAATATGAATGGGCTTGCAACAGTACTTAAAGTGGTGATTCGCTCTATTATACTAACAATCTCACAAAGGTTTTTGTTAAGTTTTGTGTGATTGAAGTTTTCAAGTTTTGGGTGAGATCACGATGGATGAAAGGAGTGGCAAGAGCCTAAGCTTGGGGATGCCTGAGGCACCCCAAAGTAATATTCCAGGACTCCCAAGCAACTAAGCTTGGGGATGCCCCGGAAGGCGTCCCCTCTTTCTTCTAACGACCATCGGTAATTTTACTTGGAGCTATATTTTTATTTGTCACATATCATGAGTTTTGCTTGGAGCGTCTTGTATTATATGAGTCTTTGCTTATTTTGTTTTTTAGTTTATCACAATCATCCTTGCTGGACACACCTATTTGAGAGAGCCATGTGTTATCATGATTTGTTAGAATTGCTCTATGTGCTTCACTTAAAAAAAATTAGCTAGGCAATTGCTCTAGTGCTTCACTTAAATCTTTCTGAGAACTGTGGTGATTTTATTTTGAAGAAGTATGCACTCTCATGCTTCACTTAATTCCTTTTGAGAGTTGATATGATTATGTTTTAAAGAAATGCACTCTCATTCTTCACTTATATTATTTTGAGAGTTGATATGATAAATTTTGAAGAAATGTTTATGCTCTCGTGCTAAACTTAAATCTATTTGAGAGTTGATAATAGTAATGGTAATTTGCACGAGATATGAATTTGGTCCCAAAGTGATGAATATTCAAGAGGGATATAATAAAAACTTTCATGAAGATCATTGGATATTATAAACTTGATTCCTTGCAATAGTTTTACGATATGAAGATAGTGATATGTTCAATGCACGTTTATGACCATTTTTGCTTTTTGGTTGGTCGCTTCTCAATCTATTTGCTAGCCTTCATTTGTACTAAGCAGGAATGCTGCTTGTGCATCCAACTCCTTAAACCAAAGTTGTGCCAAATGAGTACACCATACCTACCTATATGCGGTATTTCCATGCCGTTCCAAGTAAATTTGTATGTGCCAACTCTAATTTTCAAAATGAATTTCTGTTTTGTGTGCCCGTACCGCTCATGAAGCGGCAGGGGTTGGCCAATATTTGCCATGCTAGGTATTTTATTCTCACGATGAGTGTTTATTCACTTGTCATTGCACGAGAGTGTGGCAGGTAATTGGGATGCCCAGTCCCGAAATGAAATGAATTTTTTTAATACGTTGTTAATAATAAATTCCTTGGAAAGTGTTGGTATGAAAGGCACCCGTGGAGACGGCTAGCCATGGATTGTGTAAGAATGGTGGAAAGGAAATAAACTTTACTTCTTTTTGGGAACCACCTATAATTTGTCTAGCATTGAAGATATTGGAAATTCTCGGTTGTTTTCGTTGACAGCAAAAGCATGCCTCTCAAAATAATTTTATCTCTCAATTTAAGCTATGAGCTCTAGCACCTCAACAAATCTCTGCTTCCCTCTGCGAAAGGCCTATCTATTTACTTTTATGCAATTTTAATTTTAATTTTGAGTCTCCATCTTCTCTTATAAAGCACCAACTAGGGAACACTATTGTCATACTTGTGCATTGGATGTAGCTAATATTTAAGTGTGTTGCATGAATGGATCAATGATTGAGCATAATTGGCTAGGATAGCTTTCTTTAGCGTTGATATTCTGAAAGACATGGTTGCTTGTTGATATGCTTGAGTATTTGATGTTTTCATGTAAAATTATAGACTATTGCTTTGACTCATTCAAGTCCAAATGTCCATGCTATAAAAGAAAAATATATATGATGAATATGTTAGGTAGCATTCCACATCAAAAATTATGTTTTTATCATTTACCTACTCGAGGACGAGCGGAAATTAAGCTTGGGGATGCTTGATACGTCTCCAACGTATCTATAAAAAAAATTCATGCTATTATAGTATCAATTTTGGATGTTTTATATACATTTACAAGCAACTTTATATCATTTTTTTGGGACTAACCTACTAACTTAGTGCCCAGTGCCAGTTGTTGTTTTCTGCTTGTTTTTTACTTTGCAGAATATCAATACCAAACGAAGTCCAAATGCCACGAAACTTTTTGGAGATTTTTTTTCTGGAAATAAGAGACCCTGGAAGCTTCGGGAAGGAATGAGAAGACGAAGGAGTGGCCCACTAGGCACCAGGGGCGCGAGGGGCCTGGGGCGCGCCCTGGTACATAGTGGGCCCACAAGCCTCCATTTGACCTAAATCCGCCTCTATAAATACTCTAAAATCAGGAAACCTACCAGGGAGTCCACGAAATACTTTTTCCGCCACCGCAAGCCTCTGTTCTCGAGAGATCCCATCTGGAGGCCTTTTCCGGTACTCTGCCAGAGGGGGAAACGATCATGGAGGGGTTCTTCATCATCCTTGCTGCCCCTCCGATGAAGCGTTAGTAGTTTACCATGGACCTATGGGTCCATAGTTAGTAGTTAGATGACTTCTTCTCTTTTTTGATTCTCAATACAATGTTCTCCTTGGTATTCTTGGAGATCTATTTGATGTAATAACTTTTTGCGGTGTGTTTGTTGGGATTCGATGAATTGTGAGTTTATGATCAGATCTATCCATGAATATTATTTGGGTTTTCTATGAACTCTTTTATGCATGATTAATATAGCTTTGTATTTCTTCTCCGATTTATTGGTTTGGTTGGCCAACTAGATTAATTTATTTTGCCATGGGAAGAGGTGCTTTGTAATGGGTTCGATCTTGCGGTGCTCAATCCCAGTGACAGAAAAGGACATGACACGGATGTATCATTGCTATTAAGGGTAACAAGATGAGATTTATTCATACGTGAGTTTATCTTGTCTACATCATGTCATCTTGCTTAAGGCATTACTCCGTTTTTCCATGAACTTAATACACTAGATGCATGCAGGATAGCGGTCGATGTGTGGAGTAATAGTAGTAGATGCAGAATCGGTTCGGTCTACTAATCTTGGACGTGGTGCCTATGTATGATCATTGCCATGGATATCATCATAATTATTTGCTTTTCTATCAATTGCCCAACAGTAATTTGTTTACCCACCGTATACTATTTTCTCGAGAGAAGCCTCTTGTGAAAACTATGCCCCCCGGGCCTATCTTTTGTCATATATTAAAACTAAAAATACCTTGCTGCAATTTTCTTTTATTTATTTTATTTTGTATTTTTGTCAGATCTATCTATCAAAAACTATACAATTTAATCTTGCTCGTAACCGTTGAGGGATTGACAACCCCTCTACGCGTTGGGTTGCAAGTATTTGTTGTTTGTGTGCAGGTGCTGTTTACATAGTGTTGCTTGGTTCTCCTACTGGATCGATGACCTTGGTTTCATAACTGAGGGAAATACTTATCTCTACTATACTGCATCATCCTCTCCTCTTCGAGGAAATCCCAACGCAGCTCACGAGTAGCAATGCATAATCACGCAAGCAGTCATCACCTCCCACATAGTTTCAAAGTTTCATATTCGAGCAGGGTGTCAAACAATAGCCCAGCGAGATTGGAGCACACCAAAATCATGCTCCACATCTTGCCTAGCACTGTTGTTCTTTGGCAAACCTAGTCCTCTTCTCTCCTTGGGGCTCAGAGATTGTCTTTAAAAATGTAGACCACAAAAGATAGATACCATCAGCTATGTAGTATCCCTTGTTGTATTGGTGGCCATTGATCTCATAGTTGACCTCTGGGAATTGCCTTCCGAAAGCCCCGAGAACACCCGAGAGCATTGAGGCACGTTGATGACATTGTGAGAACCCGCCATGCCGGAAAAAAAGTGTCAAATCCAGATATTTTATGATGCCACAACTTCAAGTATGGATGTGCAACCGTCAACATGTCTCTTATATTGCCCCTGCCAAGCAAATAGGCAGTTCTTCCACTCACAGTGCATACAACCTATGCTTCCAAGCATCCCTGGGAAGCCCCTTGAAGCATTGATCGATAACAACCGGCTTGTATCCTCAGCATTTAGTTCTCTCAAGTACTCCAGGCCAAACACCTTAACTACAGCTTTGCAGAACCTAAATAATGACTCAAGGCATGTGGACTCACTCATGCGTACGTACTCATCAACCAGATCACCGGGAACTCCGTATGCAAGTATGCGAATAGCTACAGTACATTTCTTATAAGAGGAGAAGTCAACCTTACCAAGGGCATCTTACTTGCATTTGAATTAATCATCATAAGTAACCACCCCTCCCGAATACGGTTCAACAATGGTCTTGCCATCCGAAGCATCGCCGGAAAAGCTTGGCAGGGAAGAGGGGTTTTGTGCAGTGGAAATACCAGTTAAAGAGTAGGAGATGTCCCTGTTCTCTATTACGATTCAACGCTGGCGCATGGCCATCTATCAATCCCCTGAGCAATGGTCGCTGCCTCGAAATATTTTCATTGATAAGAAGTGTAGCAACCACAACGTCACTATCATCGACGGACGATTCTTTGGACGACGATGAACAAATGATGTTATTGTAGAAAAAAAAACTCATCTGAGTTATCCGCCATGGTCCTTCAGGGTGTTGAATCCGTACCTCACAAACGGCTGGGCAAACGGCCGAACAACTTGTGGGCAGCGACGGCCACTGACGTGGATGAGTCTCTGCCAGTGAAGACCCCCGTCCTGGCCGGTTCCAAGAGTAGGGCCATAGAACTCCATGTCCTCCGGCGGTGGCGGTGGCGGCGGTGGTGGTTGTGGCGGTGGTGTGCCGAGGGTGGCGACAACCATGGGTAGGGTGCTGGCCGCGAGCTACGCCGTCGGCGGCTTGAGATGGAAACAACGCCGGCGCTGGGGGCATCAGTGGCGGCTGGGTGGAGGCGCTGGGGTGGTGAAGCGGACGGAATAGTGGTTGCAGCGGCGAGGGCGAAGAGTCTGGCGAGGACGAGCAAGGTGGGGGTGGGGGGTTGCTACCTTATGCCCCACCTACAAGAAGGCCAAGGGAGGACGCCGCGGGCGTCCCTTGCGTGTCCGCACGGACACAAATCCAACCCAAATTTGGGTTGCAAATGGGTCGAAGCGGACAGCAAAACGGACATCAGTCCGTTTGCGTCTCCGTGTTGAGCCATGGTTTTTGTCAAATGAACGCGGGCGGACGAAATGGGTCGGCCGTTGGAGTTGCCCTCTATACTTTACAAGAAAAGTTGCACCATTATCTATTTGTCTACTTCGACTGGTAATATTATTTAATTTAGTGCCAAGAGATTTGCAGTTTCAATATATATGTGACATAGTGCTGGCCGGAGAATCAAACAATGGTCTTCGGCTGAGAAATCAGGTAGAGTACAGCCCAATTGGATTAAGCAAGGTGTACCAATTTACAGAGGCTTCAAAGATTCAGTCAACACGACAGCATTGCAAGGTACACCAATTTACAGAGGCAGCACGATTCAGTCAACACGACAGCATTACAAGGCGCACCAATTTACAGATGCTTCAAGATTCATTCAACACGACAGCATTGCAAGGTGTACCAATTTTACAGAGGCTTCGAGATACAGTCAACACGGCAGCATTGCAAGGTGTACCAAATTTACAGAGACTCTGAGATTCAGTCAACACGACGACATTGCCGGCAAGTTTGTCAAGAAAGAGCATCTACAGATGCTAAGAATATTCAGGTAGTACTCCGTATTTCACTTTGACGAGGAGAAATTCCAACCCGCAGAGACCGCAGACCAAATCAAACTAGGGAAACTCTCGTGCGCAGGCAGCACTACACTCTCTCGCCGTTCTGGAGACCTTCTGAGCGGCTTTGAGAAGATTCCGGCCGGGTTTTTTTTTCCTTTTTTTGTATTTTCTTCTTTACAGGTTTGTCGGTATACTTTTTTTCTTTCGTTTTTTCCTTTTTCGCGTTTTTCATTTATTTTACTTTTACATACCCATTGACATTTATAAATACATGTTCTACTTTTTCAGAATACGTGTTAAACAATTTTTAGATACATGCCAAAAAATCTTTGAAAACATGCTGAATATTTATTCGAATACATCTTAAACAATTTTCAAATAAATAGTTAAAATATTTTAAGCATACATCAAACTTATTTTTAAAATATCATGAACATATTTGTAAATATGTAATGTCATGAACACTTTTATGAATGGTACAATATATTTTTAATAAGTGAAAAAATTCTACATTTTATGAACTTTTTAGAAAAAAAATCATGAACATATTGTTAAATGTAGTGAACAATTATTTGAAAAGCACAAAAAAAATTCAAATTACACGAACAAAATTTATATTTTCATGAACATTTTTTATTTGGCGTGAATGTATTTTTAAACAAGCGAACATTTTGTAAATGCCACAAACATTTTTTAAAAAATTGTATGACCAACAACAACAACAACAAAACCTTTAGTCCCAAACAAATTGGGGGTAGGCTAGAGGTGAAACCCATAAAAAATTGTATGACCATTCTTTGAAAATCGGGTGAACCAACCATTACATTCCATAAACATTTCTCAAATGCTCGGTGAACAATTTTTAAAACTAAGAGAAACGGCCAACAAAGCACGTAAGGTGGAACCAATAATCCGCAATGTGCACACAAAAGACATTGCGCGCTGGGCCTCCCCCATCAAAAGGGGCGCTGAAGGCGAGCGTTCGCCGGTAGTCAACTTGCCCAATGGCCATGCGCTTGTGTTTTTCTTTTGAATAATTATTAGGGCTACTCGACCGGGCAAGTGGCAGCACTATGTCTCGCTTATAGCAAGACCTAGTGTGCTCTCGTGTTAGGCGCCTCTCTAAATGGTTCGTCCCAGGTGCGCGGGAGGCCATGACCTCGGTTTTTTTTACTTTCGTTTATGCATCCGAATATTCTAAGAAAATATATAAAAAAACACTTTCCATAGAACATGTGAAAGAAATGTTAACCAAGCATTTGGAAAATGTAGATCTGTATAAAAAAGGCTTCTCATGTATACGAAAAATGTATGCAAACAATAAACAATGTGCGTGAAAAAAGTTGGTCATGTATTTAAAAAATGTTAATCAAGCATTTGAAAAACAAATTAGACAATTATTTAAAAAATGTTAATCAATTGTCTTAAACTGTTAAATGTGTATAAAAAAATGTATGACAAAGTACTAAAAAAAAGGCAAACCTGCATTTGAAAAATGTTAATCAAGCATTTGAAAATGTTAAAATGTGTATAGAAAAAAATGTTGACACATGTATTGAAAAATATTAATCCACCATTTGAAAAATGTAAAAAATTGTGTATGAAAACCATATTGGGCATGTGTTCAAAAAAATGTTAAACAAGCATTTAGAAAATGTAAAATGTGCATATAGAAAATGTTTCTCACGTACACGAAAAATTGATACAAAAATTATACAATGTGTGTAAAAGTTGATAATGTATTCAGAAAATGTTAATCAAGCATTTGAAAAAAAACAAGTATTTAAAAATGTTAATCAAGCATTTGAAAAATGTTAAATGTGTATAGAAAAAATGTTGACCATGTATTGACAAAAATGTTATCTTGTCTTCGAAAAATGTTAATCAATGATTTGAAAAATGTTAAAATGTGCATAGATATGTTGACCATTCTTTGAAAAAATGTTAATCTTATATCTGAAAAATGTTAATCAAGCACTCGAAAAAGGTTTAAAATGTGAATAAATAATGTTGACTACGTATTAAAAAGGTCAAACTTGTATTCAAAAAGGTAAACGTGTGTTAGAAAAATGTTCTTGACGTATTAAAAAAATGTAGAATGAAAACCAAAAGAAACAAGTGCAAAAAAATGGAAAGCATACAAGATCTGACCACCTGTCTAACCTCCCTGCTCTACCTTTTTGACAGCCCACCTTTTTGTCTCAGTAGACGAATATCCATTTCTGAGCAAGGCTCATTTGCACCCGGTCAAGAAAAAAATCACAAAAATACAAAAGAAATCAAAACATCCAAATGTTTTTTTTTCATGGTAAATAATTTGGTGCGTGTGGTGTGCTCTAAATTTCAGATCATTTGGAAATATGAGTAGCTCTCAACAAAAAAGACAAACTAGGTCAGAACAATAAACTTTTTACAGAACCCAAATTTGTATTTTATGCCGAGAGCTACTCAGATGTCCAAATGATCTGAAATTTGGAGCGCACCTCATGCACCAAATTATCTACCATGCAAAAAAAAATTGGAAATTTTTGAATTTTTCAAAAAAAAAATCATCATGAATTTGGAAATTGTTTAACAAAAAATTTATAAATGTTCAAAATATTTATTAGTAAAACCTGTTAATCATGCATTTGAAAAAAAAACATCTATAGAAATGTTTTACATGTATACAAAAAAGGTACAATGTGTGTGAAAAAACAGACATCAAAAGTATATATTTGAAATATGTTAATCGTGTATTTGAAAATGTTCCTGCTGTATATGGAAATATAAAATGTGTAGAAAATATTAGATGTGTGTTGAGAAAAGGAGAAAAGGAAAACGATAACAAGGAAACTGAAGGAAAAAAATCAAAAAATGAAAAGGGAAACTGAAGAAAACAAAAAAAAATTGGAAAACCCGAAGAAAATGATAGTGAAACATTTGAGAACTCAAAAAAATGAAGAGAAAAAAAATACTCGATCTCAGCTAGAGTGTTGGGCTGGTTCTATAGCCCCGTGCTGTAGGCGTTTCCTAATAGGAATCAGTACGATCGAAATATAGCTCGCGTGTATTCGAGCAGCATCTTCTTCTTTTTGTTTTGCAATGGACTACAAGGCCCGGCCGAATTGTACTTAGTCCTGCTGGACCATAATACGTCACTGAAAACTTAGCCTCAAAAAAAAAAAACCATCACCGAAACTTGTTCCATAAAAGAAGCCAATAAAAACACTTTGATCAGTCCTCCACAAGGAATCGACAATAGTGAGTGTCTTCCGTTCAACACAATACAGAAAGAAGCCGTTTGCATCTAAGAAAACAAAGGTCGTTTTTTTATCATCTTGATGAAGATGCCCTGAAACTGTAGAACTATAAAGCGACATTCTCCCGAAACCGAGAGAATCACACGACAGAGATATATGTTCCACGAGAATCTGTCGGCAGCAGCATCCTGCCGTGCGGAGTTCAGCAGCATCCATCCGTTTCTCCTCTCTGATTGATCGATCGGTCGCCGCAAGTCCTCGGCGCGCTGTTCAGGCTACCGTTGTCGCCACGAACTCGTCCCGTCCACGTCCAGCCATTCATGATCATTTTCAGCTGTGGCGTACGTAGGTCTCCTCGGTCACCGAGGAACACTGATCGATAGTACACCCGAGACCCAAGCAGCCTCCTTCACTGCCTATAGTACAGTTGCTAAGAGCAACTCCAACGGGGCGACCCAAACGGACACGCGCTTTGTCCGCTTTTCGTTCGTTTGGGTCGGTCAGGCAGACGTGCGCGTCCGCATTCTCAAATGGGTCAGCTTGACCGTCCAACGAGAGACGGACCCAAATATGCCGGCGTAGAAAAAAAAAACAAGTCACAAAAATAAACATAATTAAACATTAAGTGGCCGGCCAAAGTTCACTTAAACCTAATTAAACATTAATTAAAACATAAAAAAAGTCTGTGCCCGCACGCTATCCTAGACGTCGTCGGCCTTGTCCTTGCCCTTGACATCGACGTCGCCATCGCCATCGCCGCCGGCGAGGTCGATGAAGACGGGAGCAGGGCCAGCCCACCCGAACGCCGCTTGGTACGCTGCCAGGGCAGCCTCCTCCGGTGTTTGCTGGGGCGGCGGCATTGCGGCCCGCCGGGCGCGCTCCTCCTCCTCCTCCTCCTCAAGCCGCAGCGCCTCCGCGTCGCGGTGCAGCAGCTGCTCCCAACCCATCTGCCACTCATCGTCGGCCTGCTCCTGGGCGAGCCAGTGCGCTTTCCAGCGCTCAAGGTGGGTCGCCTCCTCTTCCGGCGTCGCGGCGTAGTGGACCGGAGGCGCGCTCACCCACTCGCGGTACTCTCCGGTCCACGTGTAGGCCTCCTCCGGCCAAGTGGGTGGAGGCGGGGTGCGCTTCCGCGTCGGCTCCGGATCCGGCTTGGACTCGAGGACGGGCGGAGGCGGGACGAAGAGCGGGGTGTGGACGGAGTCCCCCACCGCCGACAAGGCAAGGGCTTGCTCCAGCCCATCCCAATGCGCGTCCTCCTCGAGCCGGCTAGCCTCCAACACGTGCTGCAGGGCCTCCTCGAGGGCGGCTTGGTACTCCGCCTCCGCCTCCATTTCCTCCGGCTCTACCCGCGGGGGCGGCGGTGGAAACGGCGGGTTGGCGTCGACGCCTAGCCGCCGTTGCTCCTCGTGTTCGAGGGCAAATCAGGACTCCCAGTTGGGAGAGTCGGTGGCGTACTCGGGCATCCGCCGTTGCGCCGGCGTGAGCTGCGCCCGGCGCCTGCGCACCTCCTCATCGTGCGCCCGCTGTGTCCGCGAAACCGCCGGCACCGGGATCCGGTGCGGATCCAGGTGCCAGTGGTGCGGCAGCGTCATGTCGGGGTAGGGCAGCGACTGCCTGTACTCCCAGTGCCACCGCGCTTGGTGCACCGGGATGTGCAGACGCCGGCGACCTGGGCGGACACGCGCTGGAGGCAGAGGAGGAGGGGGAGGAGGAGCACGGGAGGATGAGGCGCCGGGGGTGCACTTGCCCTTGCCGCTGCTGCTGCCGAAGAGGCCCATTGCTTGCTAGGGTTTGGTGGTGTCGCCGGCGAGGAAGCACAAGGGGGTGGTGGGGGGCCAGATGTGGACGGAAGTGGATGAGGCCGGCCCCCGCCGCACGCGTGGGTTAAAAAATGACGCTTCCAATGACTGACTAGTGGGTCCGTTGTCGGTGGTCGTCATAAATTAGACGACGGGCGGTAGTTGGGTGGCCGCCAAGTGAGACCGCGGCGGACACCGAGGAGACGCGCGGCGTGTCCGCGCCGACGCATTTCAGACGTAATTTTGGGCCGGAAATGGGTCGGCGCGGACGCCAGGCGGATGCGATTTGGGTTTGGGTCGACACGTTGGGCCTCCACTTTTGTCCGCGCCGACCCAAACGGACACCAAGCGGACGCGATTTGAGTTTGGGTCGACGCGTTGGGCCTCTACTTTTGTCCACGCCAACCCAAACAGACGCAGACGGACAAAATGGGTCGTCCCATTGGAGTTGCTGCAACGAAGTGGCCAAATCATTTCGAAGCCAAGTGGTAGTTTGATCACGGGTCACCTATTTATGTTACCTCTGCTCCCTATTTATCACTTACGGTTTACATCGCAATGAAACTCCCAGCTGTAAACTTTGCTTCGGACAGTTGCACTAGTTCCTAGTAGTAGCAGGGAGTACAGTACTGCCTACAGTAGCTAGCACGAAACAGTCCAGGGTTTCACTCAGGCACTTCGTAGCTGGAGCGGTAGTACAAAAGTTATAATTAAACCTCTACTGTACTACGATCAACCTAAACAAAGCATTAGCCGCTAGTTGCAGGGACTACAGTACTGCCTACAGTAGCTAGCTAATGAGGAAGAGCTAGTTTTTTTTTTTTGTGAACACTAGAAGGGCCCCGAAGGACCCAGCACCATATTATTAAAGCAGGGAAACAGTACATTTTACATGAGGACCCAACAGAAACATGAAAGTACAACCAAGCCCCTGGCTTTTACAGAAAGGACCCCAAAATGAAAGAGGGAAACACGATTGGGTCCAAATCAACTTCGACGCGGATTCAACCTCACCGTCACCAGAGACGAACCACTTGGGGCGACGAGATCGCCGAGGCAGCAACACCTGCACACCAAGGCCTCCGAGTAGAGGCTGAAGCTGCCTCCCACATGGCGTACAAGCCGGGAGGAGTAGCTAGTTGGACACAGCTTGAACGATGGCCGTGCATCTTCAACTGTAACTGAGGCTACAGCACCCATGCGTTAATTGCCCACGCCGGAAGCTAGTATCAGCCCCGCCAGTGATCTCTGCTGCCTGCCATGCCCGCCGTGTGGTTCTCGTTCCGGGCGATCAAGTCGGACGGTGGCTAGCATAGCACGTGTGCAAGATGGCTACCCAATTATATCACGTCATTTCCCTGATGCATGCGTGTTCGTGTACCCCATACTGACCAGCTCTAGATGGCCATGCATCAGGCTACCAGAGCTATCTGAAGGCGTGATATAGATCGAGGGCCAAACTTGCACAGCTGATTGCTGTATGTGGAGTACGGCTGGAGACGACCTGGTCCCTGAATTTTAGCAGAAAATCGCTATGCAACGGCACTGGTGCATCAAAGGTAGTACCCCGGAGTCCCTATCCCTTGGGACTATGCTGGTCCTCCGAATCATTGGCAAGTTTGACCCGTGGGTTCGCTATCCAGTTGCCCATCCTCTACTCATGTCACCTGGTGTACTTCCAAGCATACCGAGCGTTTGGTTTGGATGGATGTAACTTGGCGCCCGGTCCAACTCATCTAGCGCATGCATGGGATCGCCTGTTCAAGAACGAAGAAAATGTGTAACCAAGCCGCAACGATCCCCATAGAGCACAATTTCATTCCGTTTTTGAAAGTTGAAAACATGTCCTAATATCTTTGCAAGACCAACGTTCCACATAATGGACCACAAGTTGATAACAATTCAGTCGTTGCATTTTCGCATACACAAAAAATAATTGCACAGTATCACGATGGTTAGGGCACCTCGAACGCGGACCCTCAAACAACCTGTAACCGCATTTTGCCACCCAACACGATATCTCATTGGTTCGCGGAGCAGTCCAGACATCCATTCCCGCGAACCCGACGTAAACAGGGGGGTTGGGGGGCTTTGTGGGCGTCCAGATCGCTGCCACGTATGCGTCCACCACCACAGCCCCACCAAAAACTCTCTTCGCCCAAAAAACCCTCTCCGCGCGAGTGGTTGCTGCACATTCATATCAGTTAGCGCCGCTCCAGGACCATGGTCCGGTGCCGCCCTCGCTGCCGCCAGCACGTGTGAATGAGGAGCCGCTCACGCACCCGCGCTACCGCATGAAGGCGAAGCCGGCGTCACCCCTCCCCCTCTTCGCGCAACTGCGACATCCAAATCGGGCGCCACATTAAGGAGGAGCCAACGTCAGCGCCGCACAGCGGTTACGACCAGGTCGACCAGCTGGCGTTGACGCTACGCCGTGACTGGCCCGGCAAGGCCGTGAAGGAGGAGGTGCCACCAGCGACCGCAAATCTGCACGGGCGCCTCCTCCACTAACTCGATGGCCACAACGGTGGCGGCTCCTCCTCGTCGCGGAGCGTTGTCACGCGGTGGAGAGCACCGACAGGCAGATGGCACGGCGGGAGCGACGCAATGCGTTGCACCGCTCCGCGTTCGCCAAGTCCGACAAGGTACCAGACTGGGTCTACGCAGACGACGACCTCGCAGAGGCTTGGGCCCACGACAGGTCGGTGACCGCGGCACAGCAGCTGCGCCGCCTCAACGGGGAGCTTGCCAGGATCGGCGAAAAGTGGACTCTCAGTGAGACCGACGCTGCTGTCGTAGCCGGCGCCACCAACGCTGCCGGTAAAGGCAAGGACAAGGTTGCCCGACCATCGTCGGCGTTGGCCGCAACGGCCCTCCACATGGCGTAGGAGGGAGCAGAGTGGCTCCTTCGCGAGTGCCAGCCAGTGGCCAGGCAGGGGTGCCACGGGCCCGCGCCCTTCAGCCGCTGGAACAACGACTCCGACGACGACGACGACAACGCACGGACGGCGATGGCGGTCCCACTGGCCAGGCCGACCACGCGTATGAGGTCACCGTCTGCTACAAGACGGTGTATTTTTTTAGGTTTTAGTTGAACGGATGAAATATCGTCTGTTTTATGTCAATTATTTCTGAACTTTAATGAATTCCGTCATGTTTACATGAAATCCATTCGGTACATTTAAATTTACTTTGAAATATATGCGGACATCATTGAATGGTCGGGTGCCGTATCATTGAATGGTCGGATGCGTCCACAGGCAAATACCGTGTCGTTTTACCGGTTCCATTGAAGATGTCCTTGGTTTTTTTTTTTTTGAATCGAAGATGTCTTTAGTTGACATGGTATATTTTCGCTTCTCCCTCAAGCTGATTTAGCTTCTTCTTCTTTTTTACAAGAGGCAAAGTTAGGCCCAGTTCTAGAATTACTTTTGTCTGAGTGCATGTAGTACCCCTTGCAAGTTGCCTACATCTACGCAAGATCTTGGATCGATCTCTTTGTAACAGCAATCATGGTGTTTTTTCTCTTCATGGTTTGCGCAAAACATGTGTTGCATGAAGTAGAGGACCAGCGATCTTTGGACCTCTTGGGGCCTGGAGGCTTGCCAACAATTATGCCATGCCATGTAAGTGTGCCAGCGCTGTTGGACACAATAATTAGGCTGGTCGTAATGGTGAGTATCATATACTAGTATCATGTATATGATACTAGTGTATAATACTACACCCGTAGTGCATAGTATCATTTATTAGTATCATAGATAAGTTCATTTATTGCCATGCATGACACATATTAGCACAACATTTAATATGATACGGTATCATGATATGATACTCACCCCATTCTTTCTTCATTTAATTCTATGACAGCTCATCAAATTTGCTTAGTTGACATGCATGATACTACCTATGATACTCCCATTACGACCAGCCTTAAGAAGGAGAGAAACACTCCTATATTCAGGCACAAGTCAACTCCGGCGCCGGTCATTCGACACCATCAAAAGAGAAGCTAGACTTTGGGTTATTGCGGGTGCACACAAATTGGGTAGCATACTGCCGGGAGAGTAATGGACCTTCTGTAATATGTGTGGTGTAACAAACTCTATTCTCCTTCTTAATTAATGGATGAGGCAAAGCTTATGCCTTCGTTTTAAAAATAATAATAACTAGAAGGGTTGGGCGCGCTTTGCTGCGTTGTTGATGTTGTTGGGTTCTTAAAACAATATCCTATCTGTTTCAAAAATATAAGGTGTATTGCTTTTTTTTTTTAAAGTTAAACCATTTTAAGTTTGATCAAATTTGTAAATTCATAATATCAAATCGATATAATTAGATTCATCATGAAATGAATTTCCATAATTTTCTAATATTGGGTGTCGATATTTTTGGCTCTAAACTTGGTCAAAGTTAAAGGAATTTAACTTTCCAAAAAACTAATACCCCTTATATTTTTGAATTGATGGAATATTTAGTTTGGCGGGGCAGGGAGATGATAGAGTGTTTTTTTATAACACGGTGATTTGGTGGGCCTTTCGCGGTATCATTCTGTGTTATCCGCTAATAGACCCATATTTATGTAGGGAAATTTCTGCGTCCGTAGCTGCATGTACTATGTTGGTGCTACAGTATCATATGGTGAAGTTTCTTTTTTCTAGATGATGGGAGGGTGCGCGAGATTGATATGTTTCTGTAGAACAGTTACTGCTGATTGAATTGAAAAATCATTGGTCCGATCAAAATAGTAAACCAAATCTAAAATTGAATGCCTCAATCGAATGAAAGAGCTTCAAAATTGTGGAACATAGTGAATTAAAATAATTAAATGGGAGAGCTCCTCGAGAAATTATTGACCTGGTCAAAATCGAGTGACCCAATTCTAAATTGAAGACATCAATTAATTGCGATGCCTTAAAAATTAGGAAGCATAGTGTATAAGTATAAAAGAAATGAATGAAGAGCTTTAAGAAATTGTTGACCCGGTCAAAATCGGGTGAACCAATTTCAGTTGGAGACCTCAATTGACTAGAAGGGTTGGGCGCGCTTTGCTGCGCGGTTTGTGTTGTTGGATTTCTTAAAAAACTGCACTATGTTTTAAAATATAAGGTATATAACTTTTTTGAAAAGTCAAACTATTTAAGTTTGATCAAATTTGTAGAGAAATATATCAAAATCCATAATATCAAATTGGTATGATAGATTCATCATGAAATGAATTTTCATTCTTTTTTGTTTAGTATTGTGGGTGTCGATATTTTTTGCTCTGAACTTGGTCAAAGTTACAGAAATTTGATTTTCCAAAAGAACTAATACCCTTTATATTTTGAAACTTATGGAATATTTAGTTTGGCAGTTGAGGGAGATGTAGTGTGTTTATTTTTATTTATATGCGGTGATTTGATGGGACTTTCGTAGTGTGGTATGTGTTATCCGCTAACCAATGTATATTTATATGGGGAAATTTCTGTTTCGGTGGTTGCATGTACTATATTGGTGCTATAATATCACATGGTTGCTTTCTTTTTTCTAGGTGGTGGGAAGGTGCGCGGGATTAATATGTTTTTATAGGACGATTGTTGCAGATTGATTTGAAAAATTATTGGCCCGGTCAAAATCATAAACCAAATCCAAAATTTTGAATACCTCAATTGAATGAAAGAGCTTCAAAATTGAAGAACATATAGAATTAAAAGAATTGAATGGGAGAGCTCCTTGAGAAATCATTGACCCGGTCAAAATCGGGTGACCCAATCCTGATTTGAAGA
This sequence comes from Thinopyrum elongatum, assembly GCA_011799875.1. Classification (NCBI taxonomy): domain Eukaryota; kingdom Viridiplantae; phylum Streptophyta; class Magnoliopsida; order Poales; family Poaceae; genus Thinopyrum; species Thinopyrum elongatum. The sequence continues at coordinate 566,411,602 of CM022303.1, forward strand.
CCCAATTAATTGCGAGAGCTTAAAAATTAGAAAGCATAGTATATAGTATAAAAGAATTGAATGAGAGAGCTTTGAGAAATTGTTGACCCGGTCAAAATCGGGTGACCCAATTTCAGTTGAAGACCTCAATTGAATGTGGACTCTTTAAAAATAGGGAGCTTAGTGTTATAGAGGATTGTGAGGCCTTAAAAATTAGGGAGCTTAGTATTGTTGACCCGGTCAAAATCGAGTTGAACTAATTCTAAATTGAAGACATTAATTAATTGTGATGCATTAAAATTAAGGAGCATAGTGTATAGTATAAAAGAATTGAATGAGAAACTTTGAGAAATTGTTGACCCGGTCAAAATCGAGTGACCCAATCTCAATTGGAGACCTCAATTGAATGTGAGCTCTTTAAAACTAGAGAGCTTAGTGTTATAGAGGATATAAGGGGCCTCCTTATACCCATCGATCTTATTCGAGAACATTTTGTGACACGGTTTCCATGTTAAAACGTAGTCGTAAGGGCATCTCTAAGGAGACCCTCAAAGCTCCGGTATGGATCTGGATTGTAGCATCGGAATCATTTGTGTCTAGATCTGGATTGTAGCATCCGAATCATTTGTGTCAACTTTTGTCTGGACGTCCGTAAATCAAAGACAAACGTGTGGGAGTTATACATGTGTCCAGACATCCACTTGACCTCTTTTTTTTTCTCTTCACACATGCATGGTTCCTCTCCTCTCAATCAGACAAATAAAGATTAATTTGTGAAAAGGATTGAATGACTCTCTTCCACATCATCTTCGCAGACCATGTCCAAACGTAAAAACAGGCATATATAAGAGTCATTTGTGGGTCAGTTTTGAAGATGCCCTAACAACGATGCTCCATCAACACACGAATTGGTTTTCCTTAGTTTGCATGATCTCCTGATCGATTTGGTAAGGAAGTCGTGCAGGTCTGAAATACTTTTTTTTACGTGTCTCATTTATATCGTAAAGAACATTGTACAAGCCACGTACGTATCGATCTGGTAAAACTAAACAAATAGCAGAACGCTAGTCTTTGCATAAGGAACATCAGCCAAGAAGTAAAAATACAAACAAGACTGAAGAAACCTCTAAGCTTGACATCAACGCCCGTCACCTGTCTCTGGCACCATAGCAGCCACCAAAGGAAAAAAATGACGGATCACCTCCACACCCGAGCTCGACGCGGCTCCATCGCTGATATGCAGCTTTGCGGACCTCTAAGGTGGCTCGCTAAAGACGAAACCATTACCGTTTAACGAATCAGACCGGGGCAATACCCCGGACACGCCGTCGAACTTCAGATCTGGCAACCCCACATGACTAAGACGTCGAAGGAGGAAACCATACATGGCAGCCACGTACCACGAACCCAGCACACGATCCACCATCTTCCAGATGCCGCCGATGCAGACCACAATCTGCATCCGCTCCTGGACTACCTCCCAAGCTCTGCGCCGACGCTGGAGCAAACGACGTCGCAACGATGAAGCCCGAGGACAGAGATCCACCACGAGGATGACGCCGCGGCTGCACCATCCTTGCTTGAACAGGCTGGATTCCAAATCCATCCCCAACCATGGGACCGATCGCCTTGTCGGAGTAGAATCTGAAGAAATTTTATTGAGTGCCGTCATCACCGTCGCCGAAGCCAAGACGATGAACAGCCCAAAAACTAAGCAACTTTGGCCTAAAACTATTCACACGCGTGGATCCGACGACCCCCCACACCACCGACGATCAAGGTCGTCGGCGGAGGAGAGCCGCCGGAGGGCGTCGGCGGAAGAAGCGTTCCGCGAGGGCAGGCGAGATCGCCTCCTAGGTCTGAAATACTAAAGGATAGGACGAAGGCAGCGAGCAAGCAGACAGCGTGATGGAGCATACTGCGTATATACCCCACCTAAATAAACGCCTGCGTATATACCCCACCTAAATAAACGCCGGGCACGGTACACCCAATTATTCGTCTCCCTTGTCCGAGTTCATGCGTCTGACAAGATTGCCGGTCTCCTCTTCCTGAGTGTATAATTGCGCCACGTACAGCAATTAAGCTCCGTCATGGATAGGTAGATCGGCGCCAGGGCAGGCAGAGACAGTCATTATCATTTTGCCCGGAAGAACATGCAAACATGTGACACTCCAGTAGAAAATCAGAGGGTAAAAAAAAGAGAAGATGATTATCGAAAAAAATAGGGTAAAAAAATGATCAGAAATGCATTATTTGTTCGTATCATGGATCTGTGCAAAAGTGCGTCATGGCAACTGTTGGCTACATCTCAATTCCGGTTGTCACCAACCTGATACAGAAGAAGATTCAGACCGCGTCGTAGTGACACACTGCTACTGTCAAGTGCCGGCCATCAGCGTAGCGTCCAGTGCAACACGAGCCAAACAGCGCGGTCCGCAACTTGATCGGCCTCGCGCTGATCCGAACGCCCGTGGATGATTCGTCGGCGCGGCCAGACCACCTGTCCGAACCCGGATTGAACACGCCTTAGCCAGGGCAGCACTGCAGCAGTGAAGGGGACGAGGGCATGCAGTCAGCTAGTCAGAGCATCTTCGATAATAATGTAAATGCAAAAATAAATCCTTATTCAACAGATGATATAGATAAAAAACAATCTACATCTTCGTCTTTCGAAGTTGTAAAATACAACACCTCGATAATATACATCTCCACCTACAGAAGATGTAAAACTGACGGCCAACTACCCTTCCGCTTTCATTTTTCTTACACCTGCTGTCGCCCGGGTCACGGCCGACTCCGACAACCCTGCCGCCTCCTCCGCCGCAGCCGCTGTTGATCTGACCCACCACGCCGTGCCGCCGTAGCCGCCGAGGAGCGACCGATTTAAGTCTGTCCCGTCGCACTTCCGCCGCCGCGCCACTCACACACCACACCACGCTGTCGCCGCCCGACTGCCAGATCCGTCAACTCCAGCGCCCTCGGCGCCGGTTCCGCCGCCGCACGCCTCCAAATCGGCCAAATTGGCCGCTTCTCCGCCGCCGAATCGCCGCCACACCGCCGCATGATTTGAGCTCGCCTCGCCACCGCCGGATTCGAGCAGCACACCTGCCTCCATGCAGCTGCCGCTTTTCCGCCGTCAGACTCGACCTTCTCACGCCGCACGGCCGTCGCCTGTGACGCCCCCGGCCCGATCGTGCACTAATCATACACGCAAATGCACACGATCAAGCCTAAGGACTCACGGGAAGATATCACAACACAACTCTAAAACATAAATAAAGTCATACGAGCTTTATATTACAAGCCAGGGGCCTCGAGGGCTCGAATACATAAGCTTGCGAACAAGCGTCAGCGGAAGCATCAGATATCTGAGTACAGATATGAAATAGAAACAGAAAGGCCTTTAGGAAGGCGGGGCAAAATAAAACACTACGATCGAAAGGCGAAGGCCTCCTGCCTGGGACCCTCCGATCCTACTCCTGGTCGTCAGTCAACTCGTAGTAGTATCCATCCTCTGGGTAGTAGTAGTAACGATCGTCGGGGCATCTGTCTCAGGGGGCTCCGTCCTCTGGTCACGTCAAACTGATATGGGGAGAAAAAGGAAAACAAAGCAACCGTGAGTACTCAGAAGTACTCAGCAAGCAAGGATCTACACTACATATGCAACATTTTCAAAGGGAGGCTGTATATGTGGACTGGGCTGCAGAAATGCCAGAATAGAGAGAAGGCCTAGTCCTATCGAAGACTAGCATCTTCAGCGGTCTTGCAGCAGTAGAAGAGAGTAGAACAATACAATATAATGTAGCAGTAATAATATCAACCTCACCCAGAGATCCTTTCTCGACTCCCTGCGAGAAAGCAATCCCAGAGCCATATATACAGGTCTCATCACAGGTATCCAGTTCTAAATTGTATCAATCAGGATACAACTCCGAGTGTCCTTTACCGTAGGACCGGCTATCGATAGAAATATTCTTCCCTGCAGGGGTGCACCAACTTACCCAACACGCTCGATTAACTTCGGCCGGACACACTTTCCTGGGCCATGCCCGGCCTCGGCCAAACGACACATCGCAACCCTACCTACAACTCAGCAGAGAGGTCCCCGCCGGTCTACATCCTAAGCGCAAGGGGGTCTTGGCCATCGCCCCTCGCCCTCCGGGTCGTTGCGTACATGGCCCAGATCCAAGCACCACCGAAATGGCGCCAATCACTCCATGCCGCACTGCTGAACTGGACGTCTGACAGAGCTTTCGGCTGATGCATACGATGCAGAACGCCCATACTATGCCCACGTGATGGTTAGTGCTATCAGACCAGAGGTCTGCTCGGATCAAATATCCAAATCGTTAGGACTAGGGCTTGCGGTAACGAGCAGAGACTCACGAAAGATGTGACCCCGTCGCCCCGTCTCGAGGACTTGCGGCAAGGGCCAAGAATGCCCGGCCGCGCCTCGTATTCACCACTCGGGCACCACACTGGCAACCCGCCTTCACATCACATGCGGGTACCCCTCAGGGTCGACCCGCCTTTCCAAGTAACATTGTAAGGTCCAAGTATCCGTGTGTCCATAACATCAGGGAATCCGAGGTATCACCCTCATTGAATTCCCACTCGATGTATCCGTCAAGGTGAACTAGGAGGGATCACCCTCACTGGGTCCACACTTGAGGTGTTGTAGGACAGCGTCGTTATCGGAAGCGGTGAAGGAGGAATCACCCTCGATGACCACGACCGAATAGCTACTCTACAGAGTTAACATCAGAAGTGCTACAAGAGGTTTCACCCTCGGCACTCGATAGTAACGCTGCAGTGTCGTTACAACTAAGGGGGGGGGTGATGTGCGGTGTCGGGTCCTGGTCTTCAATCCCATTGATCGGGTCTTCTGACGATCCAGCGCGGCAGTCGGGATAAGTGGGGTCACTGATAGGTCTCTACCCAGCCTAGACTAAACAGTTTAGGATATGTAGGTAATTATCAACAGTAGGTTACAATGAACAGGCTATGCATCAGAATAGGTAAAGCAGCAGCAGCAGTAATTCTAATGCAAGCATGAGAAATTTAGAATGGGCGATATCGGTATGCTCAAGGGAGGGGCTTGCCTGGTTGCTCGGCGGCAAGGGCAAGGTCGTCTATGGTGTCTTCGGGATCCGGAGCTGCGTCGGTCTCGGGGACGACGTCGGGGTCGGGGGCTATCGAGAGAGAAGAGGGGGAGGAAACAGTATAAATATAGAGCAAACATGAGCATGACAAATACGATACACGGTGCTAGGGGTAGTCTAACGCAGCATCACACGTAACAGACGGAGCGGGAGAATATCTGACGATATTTCCCGGGTCTTTGAAATTATCGGACAGAGGATAAAAGGGGAACGGTTGCAAGTTCGGATAGTTAGGGACGCGTGACGGACGAACGGACCGCGTATTCAGATTCGTCTCGTCGTTCTGAGCAACTTTCATGTACAAAGTTTTTCGATCTGAGTTACGGATTATTTTATATGATTTTCTAAAGCTTTTATTAATTTTCTGAATTTATTTAATTATTTAAATCTAACATTATCCGAAACAGTGTTATGCTGACGTCAGCATGACGTCAGCATGACATCAGCGGTCTGTTAAGATTAATTAGTGATTAACTATTTAATTAACATTTAATTAAACTAATTAATTAAATTAGACTAATCTAAACAGTGTTAATTAACTAATTAGTTAACTATTAATTTTAATTAGATTATTTATTTTTATTTATATATATATATATATACATTTTTTTTTTATTCCAGGGCAGGCCCCACATGGCAGTGGCCCGGGGCGGACACGTCCGCGGCCAGGCCCATTCGGGGCCGGACAGGTCCGGCCAATGGAGCGGGTCAACACGCACCCGCGCGGCGACGCGGCTACGGGCGCGCGCCGGCGCGGGGAGTGGCGAGGCGACGCCGAGTGGCGCGCGGGCGCAGGCGGCAAGCTGGGCTCGGCGGCAGCTGGCGAGCAGCGGCGTGCGCGGGCGGCGAGCAGCTCGCGGAGCAGCAGTAGCAGCGCGGGCGGTGGCGCAAGACAGCGGCAGCAGCGAGGCTGCGCGGGCGAGGCGTGCGGCGAGCGAGGCGAGCACAGAGGGACGCGGGGGGGCACGAAGTGGCGCAGCGAGCGCGGCCATCGGCGTGGGCGGGCGAGCCAGGGCGCAGCCGGAGTGCGGCGACCGGGACGGGCGACGGGGACGGGGAGAGAGAGGGAGGCGGCGGCGGGGCTCACATTCGTTGCCGGGGTTCGGGGGCCGGCGAGGCTCGGGGTAGCCGTTGAGGGGGAGGACGAGGAGGCGGCGGGGTTCGGCGGTCCAGCGAGGGAGGGCAGCGACGGCGACGAGGGAGGCGGCGAGCGCAGGCTCCGGGGAGGAGGCGAGGCGTCGGCGGCTGGCGGTCCGACGAGGTGGCGAAGGGGCGCCGGCTTGGTGGCGTCGAACGGCGACGGGGAGCGGGGCGGCGCGGTCGCCGGGGTCGCCGCCCCTCGATCTGGATCGGGTCGGGGGAAGCAGAGGAGCGAGGGAAGAGTGCGGGGTGGGCTAGGGTTTGCTGGCCTCCAGGGGGAGGCCATATAGGGAGGGAGTGGGCCGGCCGGCTGGGCCTTGGCCCAGTTGGGCCGGGGGGGGGGGCTTTTCCTTTTTCTTTTCTTTTCTCTTTTTATTTATCCATACCCCTGTTTTGTAAATAGTTAGGGCTCAAATTGAATTTTGTAAAACATGTGACCTGGTCCATAAATACCAGTGCTTTATTTCCTAACACCTAAAATTAGTTTGGGCAAAACATCATTTCATACTTAAATTAGATTTAATAAATGGTTATTAAATATTGTTTTTAGTCGCTGTTTGAAGATGTTTGAGTCACTTACCCAACTCCAATGATGTTGGTTTCAATTTTAGAATTGTCTCTGATTTATTTGCTATTTAATGAACAATTTAGTTTCTATGTTGGACAACTTTTATTTTCCACTTTCATTTAAATTTGAATTTTGAGTTAGAAGCTGAAATGCATTATGATGCAAATGATGATCAGACACTGTTAATCATGCTGACGTGGCATAATCAAAATGGGATTACTGTAGTTAACCACTGGGGGTGTTACAAATCTCCTCTACTAACAAGAATTCTCGTCCCGAGAATTAAGAAGTAGAAGGAAAAAGTTCGGGGTATTCCGCACGAAGATTATCCTCGCGTTCCCAAGTGGCTTCATTTTCAGTATGATTTGACTACTGCACTTTGAGGAACTTGGTAACCTTCTGACGGGTTCGACGTTCAGCTTCATCGAGGATGCGGATCGGATGCTCCTTATAAGAAAGATCATCTTGCAATTCAAGCATCTCGTGATCCACAGATCGGTGCGGAGATTCCTTGAAGCATTTACGAAGTTGCGACACATGGAAGACGTCGTGGATATGAGAGAATTGCGGCGGCAATTCCAATTTATATGCCACCTGACCACGTCTTGCAATAATGCGGAAAGGACCAATGTAGCGTGGAGCTAACTTGCCCTTGATTCCAAAACGGTGAGTGCCTTTCATAGGTGTGACACGAAGATAAGCTTGATCACCAGGTTGATAAGTCAAACCCCATCGTTTGCGATCATAGTTGCTCTTCTGGCGGTCCTGAGCCGCCTTGAGATTTTCACGGACGATATGGACTTGTTCTTCGGCGTGTTGAATAATATCCGGTCCAACAAGAGGTCGTTCCCCAGTTTCTGACCAATTCAGAGGGGTTCGACACTTACGTCCATAGAGAACTTCAAAGGGGGCCATTTTCAGACTAGCTTGATAGCTGTTGTTATAAGAGAACTCGGCATATGGAAGAGATTCTTCCCACTTCTTGCCGAAAGAAACAACACAAGCTCGTAGCATGTCTTCAAGCACTTGATTGACTCGTTCAACTTGGCCTTGGGATTGAGGATGATAAGCTGAACTCCAGGTAATATGAGTTCCCATAGCCTTTTGAAAACTTTCCCAGAAATGACCAGTGAATATGCTGCCACGGTCTGAACTGATCTCTTTCGGAATACCGTGGAGTGAAACAATTCTGGAGATATATAACTCTGCTAACTGACTAGCAGTGATCGTCTCCTTGACAGGCAGAAAGTGTGCAACTTTGGAGAGTTGGTCGACGACGACAAGAATAGCATCGTGACCCTTCTGTGACCTGGGAAGTCCTGTAACGAAATCCATCTGAACCTTATCCCATTTCCATAAAGGAATAGGAAGTGGTTGCAGAATTCCAGCAGGCTTCTGATGTTCTGCTTTAACGCGTCGACACACATCACATTCAGCAACATATCGAGCAATGTCTTGCTTCATTTTAGACCACCAGTACCTTTGACGGAGATCACGATACATCTTGGTGCTACCCGGATGAATAGACAGCGGGGTATCATGTGCCTCCTTCATGACTTTGTCAGTCATAAGCTCGAAGCGAGGTACGACAATGCGGTCTCTGAAATACAAGGTTCCATCTTCAGACAGCGAGAAATCCCTGTACTTTACAAGGTGAAGGTCTTTCTTCATCAGATCAATTTCAGCATCTTTAGCTTGCGCATTCTTAACAGCTTTCTCAAGGTCTGGTTCAACAACCAAGGTTTTTAAGTATCCTTGGGGAACTATCTCGAGATTTAGCTTTCGAAGCCCTTCATACAGAAGTGGTTGCTGTAGCTGAACCTCAAGTTCGCAGCAATAGGATTTGCGGCTCAACGCATCAGCCATCACATTAGCCTTGCCGGGGGTATAAGAAATACCCAAGTCATAGTCCGCAATGGTCTCCATCCATCTTTGCTGACGGAGGTTCAGAGATGGCTGAGTGAACAAGTACTTCAGACTTTTATGATCCGTGTAGATCTCGCAACGATTACCGAGGAGGTAATGTCGCCATAACTGCAATGCATAGATGACAGCAGCTAGTTCTAGATCATGTACCGGATAATTCTCTTCATGCGGTCGCAACTGACGAGAGCCATAGGCAATCACTTTACGCTCTTGCATTAGGATACAGCCTAATCCTTCACGGGATGCGTCACAATAGATCACAAAGTCTTTGCGAGAATCTGGAGGAGCAAGAACTGGAGCAGAAGTTAGCTTGTCCTTGAGTGTTTGAAAACTTTCCTGACATTTTTCTGTCCATTCAAACTTAACGCCCTTGTGAAGTAGATCAGTTAAAGGCTTAGCAATCTTTGAGAAATTCTCGACAAAGCGACGGCAATAGCTTGCAAGGCCGAGAAAACTTCTGACTTGCTTGACATTCTTCGGAGGAGTCCAGTCAAGAATAGCCTGAACTCGTTCTGGGTTAACGGCGATGCCATCTTGCAAAATCACATGGCCGAGATATGTCACTTCAGACAACCAGAATTCACATTTAGAATATTTGGCATACAGTTGGTGTTCTCGGAGCCTTTCCAGTACAAGACGGAGGTGTTCAGCATGTTCTTCCTTATTCTTTGAATAAACCAGAATATCATCTAGATATACCACGACGAACTTGTCGAGGTAATCCATGAAGATATAATTCATCAGACGGGAAAATGTGGCTGGAGCATTGGTTAAGCCAAATGACATGACAGTGTACTCATAAGAGCCATAGCGAGTAACAAAAGCAGTCTTCGGAATATCCTCTTCACGAACACGGATCTGATGGTAACCCAACCTCAAATCAAGTTTAGAGAATACCGATGATCCAGTAAGTTGATCATACAAATCATTGATCCGAGGAAGCGGATATTTATTCTGAATGGTGGCTTGGTTAATGGGCCGATAATCCTGAACCAATCGGTTAGTTCCATCCTTCTTCTTAACGAAGAGTGAAGGTGCTCCCCAAGCAGAGGAACTGGGGCGGATGAAACCTTTCTTAAGTGATGTGTCGATTTCTTCCTTAAGTTCGAGAAGATGATGCGGAGGCATCTTATAAGGACGCTTTGCAATAGGAGTAGTGCCTGGTTTCAAGTCAATGACAAACTCAACAGCTCTAGCAGGGGGTATTCCCGGAAGTTCTTCTGGAAATACATCTTGAAAATCACGAACAACTGGAACGTTCTCGATGCCTTCAAGAGGTGAAGCATTCAATGCATTCAGAACATAAATCTGAGCTTCGGCGTCCAGAACTGTTCGAGCTGAGTATCTGACTATCTGGCCAGAAGGGTGTGTGAGGCGGACTATTTCAGTGGCACAGTCAATCAAAGCTTTATGAGGCTTCAACCAGTCCATACCCAGAATAATGTCTATGTTGGAGGTCTTGAGAGCAATGAGTGAAACGGGGAACATCAATCCTCCGATCGCAATGTGGTTACCGTGGCTTACCATGCTAGTTTGCCAATTAGCCCCAGGTGACTGGATTACTAATGGAGTGGACATCTCCTCGAAATGTATATCATGGCTTCGCGCAAAACTTTCGGACATGAAGGAGTGCGATGCTCCAGAATCAAAAAGGACTGAAGCTGGGATTGAATTGACTAGAAGGGTGCCCATCACAATTTTGGGGTCCTGTCGAGCTTCTTCAATGTTGACTTGGTTGACATGAACACGTTGACTAGCAGGTAGTCTGGTTCCAACGTTCCTAGAAGGATGTTTTCGACGGCTCTTCCTGCAACCAGCAGAAGGACGTGGTGCATCCTGACGAAAAGCCATAGCATCAGGCGGTCCAGCATGGACCGATAGCTGTCTCGGCGGTGAAGGCAAACGAGGTGCATCATAGGACGGCCTTGGTGTTGGAGCAGGCCGGTGGTGTACATTATGCGGGATCCACACTCGACGTTTCTGAACAGGCTGACCCGAGGATGAGCCAGCTTCATGAGTGCGCTTGAGCGACTCCTGGCATTCAGTCAGAGCTGTTTCAATTTGGAAAGATTTGCTGACAAGCATTTCGAAGTCTGTACAATCAAGGACTGCAAGTGCGAGTTTTATGTCAGTACGGAGTCCTTCACGGAATTTATCCTGCTTGCGGGCGTCAGTGTTAACGTCATCCTCAGCATAGCGGGATAACTCGAGAAATTTCCTCTGATATTCATCCACAGTCATTGTGCCCTGTGTGAGTTTGCGAAACTGCTGCTTCTTCTGATCTATCAGACCTTGAGGAAGGTACCGTGCACGAAAAGTCGACTGAAATTCCTGCCAAGTGGTTACTGTTTCAGCAGGCAACGTACCCTTGTGGCTTTCCCACCATTGAGCCGCTGGGCCCTTTAGGTGGAATGTCGCAAAGGTGACATAACTGGCAGGGGCAACATTAGCTGACTCCATTTCAAACAGGATGTCACGAAGCCAATCATCAGCATCCATAGGATTGGTGGAGTTGCGGAAAACGGACGGGTTGAGGTGCACAAATTCTGGCAGCGAGATCGGTCCAGGCTCCTGACGAGCCTCATTGCATTCCAAACGTCTTACCAGACTCTCGTTGAGCTGACGGTTCAATTCAAACTGCTGCATCATTGCGGCAATATAGGGTGGAGGTGGAGGATCGTCAGCCATCCTGCCAAATCAACAGGGGAAATTTAGCTAATAACTTGCAGGTGTATGGAATTATTTATGAAGTAACACGCACAACAGAAGGAAGTGCAATAGATACTTCATCATATTCGCACCAGACATTCAAAGCCACACATAGCCTCGGTTAGCATCCGGCATTACGACAGTTGAAAAGGGAAGGGCTAGACATCTAGGCGGCGCGCAGGCACGCGATATGGGAGTACACAACGAGACATAGCAAAGGCTAGATCCACGTCGGAGAAAACTGTTGGAGCGAGGAATCTGCACGTGACAACACAGGGTGCCCTCGATAAAAGGATCCTGTAAGCAGAACCTGGCCCACAATCTTGAAGCAAGGGGGGATATTTTCAGAACTCCGGGTGGATGTGATCACGAGAGCCTAATGTGGAGTTAGTAAAATCATTTAACCCGAATAGAAGAGAGGTCAGAGTCCCAGAGTAAAGATGAGGAATAAAAGATACTAATACCTCCCAATTGGCGACGTGGGCCCGTAAGCCACACAGCCAAGTTAGTAAAATAGTTTTCCGGTTTCTAGACTCAACTTCGGCCAAGGAGTTGAAAAGGGGGTTCCTACAGTCAGTCGGCTCTGATACCAACTTGTGACGCCCCCAATCTCCTATACTAACAAGAATTCTCGTCCCGGAGAATTAAGAAGTAGAAGGAAAAAGTTCGGGGGATTCCGCACGAGATTATCCTCGCGTTCCCAAGTGGCTTCATTTCAGTATGATTTGACTATGCACTTTGAGGAACTTGGTAACCTTCTGACGGGTTCGACGTTCAGCTCATCGAGGATATGCGGATCGGAGCTCCTTAAAGAAAGATCATCTTGCAATTCAAGCATCTCGTGATCCACAGCCGATCGGTGCGGAGATTCCTTGAAGCATTTACGAAGTTGCGACACATGGAAGACGTCGTGGATATGAGAGAAATTGCGGCGGCAATTCCAATTTATATGCCACCTGACCACGTCTTGCAATAATGCGGAAGGACCAATGTACGTGGAGCTAACTTGCCCTTGATTCAAAACGTGGAGTGCCTTCATAGGTGTGACACGAAGATAAGCTTGATCACCAGGTTGATAAGTCAAACCCATCGTTTGCGATCATAGTTGCTCTTCGGCGTCTGAGCCGCCTTGAGATTTTCACGGACGATATGGACTTGTTCTTCGGACGTTGTTGAATAATATCCGGTCCAACAAGAGGTCGTTCCCAGTTTCTGACCAATTCAGAGGGGTTCGACACTACGTCCATAGAGAACTTCAAAGGGGGCCATTTTCAGACTAGCTTGATAGCTGTGTTATAAGAGAACTCGGCATATGGAAGAGATTCTTCCCACTTCTTGCCGAAGAAAACAAAACAAGCTCGTAGCATGTTTCAAGCACTTGATTGACTCGTAACTTGGCCTTGGGATTGAGGAGATAAGCTGAACTACACGCGGTAATATAGTTCCCATAGCCTTTTGGAAACTCCCAGAAATGACAGTGAATAATGCTGCCCGGTCTGAACTGATTCTTTCGGAATACCGTGGAGTGAAACAATTCTGGAGAGATATAACTCTGCTAATGACTAGCAGTGATCGTCTCCTTGACAGGCAGAAAGTGTGCAACTTTAGAGAGTTGGTCGACAACGACAAGAATAGCATCGGGACCCTTCTGTACCTGGGAAGTCTGTAACGAAATCCATCTGAACCTTATTCCCATTTCCATAAAGGAATAGGAAGTGGTGCAGAATTCCAGCAGGCTTTGATGTTCTGCTTTAACGCGTCGACACCACATCACATTCGACAACATATCGAGCAATGTCTTGCTCATTCTAGACACACCAGTACCTTTGACGGAGATCACGATAATCTTGGTGCTACCCGGATGAATAGACAGCGGGGTATCATGTGCCTCCTTCATGACTTTGTCAGTCCTAAGCTCGAAGCGAGGTACGACAATGCGTGGTCTCTGAAATACAAGGTTCCATCTTCAGACACGCGAGAGAATCCCTGTACTTTACAAGGTGAAGGGTCTTTCTTCATCAGATTCAATTTCAGGCATTTAGCTTGCGCATCTTAACAGCTTTCTCAAGGTCTGGTTCAACAACCAAGGTTTTTAAGAGTATCCTTGGGGAACTATCTCGAGATTTAGCTTCGAAAGCCCTTCATACAGAAGTGGTTGCTGTAGCTGAACCTCAAGTGTCGCAGCAATAGGATTTGCGGTCAACGCATAAGCAACACATTAGCCTTGCCGGGGGTATAAGAAATACCCAAGTCATAGTCCGCAATGGTCTCCATCCATCTTTGCTGAGGAGGTTCAAGATGGATGAGTCGGTGAACAAGTACTTCAGACTTTTATGATCGTTGTAGATTCGCAACGATTAACGAGGACGGTAATGCGCCATAACTGCAATGCATAGATGACAGCAGCTAGTTTAGATCATGTACCGGATATTTCCTTCATCGCGGGTCGCAATGACGAGAGCCATAGCAATCACTTTACGCTCTTGCTTAGGATACAGCCCTAATCCTTCACGGGATGCGTCACCAATAGATCAAAAGTCTTTGCGAGAATCTGGAGGAGCAAGGAACTGGAGCAGAAGTTAGCTGTCCTGAGTGTTTGAAAAACTTTCCTGACATTTTTCTGTCCATTCAAACTTACCGCGCCTTGTGAAGTAGTAGACAGTTAAGGCTTAGAATCTTTTGAGAAATCTCGACAAAGCGACGGCAAAGCTTGCAAGGCCGATGAGAAAACTTCTGACTGCTTGACATCTCGGAGGAGTCCAGTCAAGAATAGCCTGAACTCGTTCTGGGTTAACGGCGATGCCATTTGCAAATCACATGGCCGAAGATGTCACTTCAGACAACCAGAATTCAATTTAGAATATTGGCATACAGTTGGTGTTCTCGGAGCCCTTTCCAGTACAAGAAGGGAGGTGTTCAGCATGTCTTCCTTATTCTTTGAATAAACACAAGAATATCATCTAGATATACCACGACGAACTTGTCGAGGGTAATCCATGAAGATATAATTCATCAGACGGGGAAAATGTGGCTGAGCATGGTTAAGCCAAATGACATGACAGTGTACTATAAGCGCCCATAGCGAGTAGTAAGGGGGGGGTGGTGGCCGGCTATGTAGGGCGACGGCTGGGCCGGCCTGGCGGCCTGGACGGCCTGCTGGGCCGAGGCCCAGGGGGGTTTTATTTTCTTTTGTTCTTTTTCTTTTTATAAATTCATATACCTCTGTTTAGTAAATAGTTAGGCCCCAAACCGAATTTTGTAAAAAGGGAGACCTAGTCCTTAAATACCAGTGCTTTATTTCCTAACACCTAAAATTAGTTTGGGCAAAACATCATTTCATACTTAAATTAGATTTAATAAATGGTTATTAAATATTGTTTTTAGTCGCTGTTTGAAGATGTTTGAGTCACTTACCCAACTCCAATGATGTTGGTTTCAATTTTAGAATTGTCTCTGATTTATTTGCTATTTAATGAACAATTTAGTTTCTATGTTGGACAACTTTTATTTTCCACTTTCATTTAAATTTGAATTTTGAGTTAGAAGCTGAAATGCATTATGATGCAAATGATGATCAGACACTGTTAATCATGCTGACGTGGCATAATCAAAATGGGATTACTGTAGTTAACCACTGGGGGTGTTACATCGCCCCGTCGCGACCAATCTGCTGCTCGATTCACAGCCGCGCTGCCGACCATTCGAGCTTCCCCACGCCGTATTCGACCTCCCGGCTCTCGTCGCTCGGCCGCCGGCGCACCTGCTGCCACCGCTCGGCCAACCAGCGCTCGGCCACCGGCGCTCATGCCGACTAGTTGTATACAGCCGCGCGGCCGGTGACTAGTTTTTCAACTCCACTTTGCATCATCTATTGGAATTATTCTTTTACATCTTCAATATACATCATCTGTTGGAGGTTCCTCTTTTCTGAAGATGTAAAATGTATTTTTTAAAGATGTAAATTTTTAAATTTCCAAATTTGCATTATCTATTGAAGATGCTCTAAGGCCTCGTACAATGCAAGGTGCTTAGAGGAGGTGTTTAGAGAAATAAACCATGTTTTTCTTAAGCATCGGTGCTTATTTATATTGGATAGACGCTTAATTAGACGTCTCTTCAGTAAAAATAAACACCAGTGCTTCAGAAAAACCTAATTTATTTTTCTAAATACCTTTTTAAACACTTAGCATTGTACAAGGCGTAAGCTAACTGGGAACCGAGTACCTGACGAATCAGTAGGAGCCCCTGCTATCCTTTGTCGTGCCTTTACTGCTAGTGATCTTGTAGGCAGTGGCCGTGTCCTGTGACCGAGTTTCTTGTCGTTGCATGTATGCATGTCCAGCCGCGGCCGCTTATTATTGGCCGTGTAGGCATATCACTGCCAGTTTCGACGTACTCCCTCCGTTCCATAATACAGTGCTTATAGATTTTTTCAAAAGTCAAACATTACAAACTTTGATCATATTTATAGAGAAAAATAGACACATTTAGAATACCGAATGCACATCATTGGATACATTATGAGTTATATTTTCATAATGTACATGTTTGGTATTGTAGATGTAGACAGTTTTCTCTATAAACTTGGTCAAAGTTGACAAAGTTTGACTTTTAGAAAAATCTATATGCACTACATTATGGAATAGAGGGGGTACTACGTTTCCTGTGAGTCTGTGACCCGGGTGATTGGCAAGGCAGAGGTATATCAATGATTAACAGCTGCTGGTCAAGGACTCGAGATTAGTTGAGTACACAGTAAACGTATCACGAACGAATAGAACAGAGAGCAACAAACACATGATGAAGAACAGAACAAGATGAGGCATATATTACACACCAAGTGAGCGTGAGCGTGAGCGTGACAAGGAGAACAGAAGAATCCACCACCGACTACATTTCACATTATCCCCCACACTAGTCCTTATTTATCATACAGTACAGACGCCCCCATCTTCCCTATCTCCGGCCTCCGGCGATCAACCTATGCATGCTCCAATGCTAGGATTACATGGAGCACTCGGCGGGGACGCCCTTGGCGAAGCGCTTGGGGTCGGTGCAGTAGTTGTAGATCATGTAGTTGCTCTGCACCCACCGCATCCGCTGCTCCCGCGTCAGGTCCAGCTCCTGGTTGTACCACTCGCCGGCCGCGCCGGTGCCGGGGGCGACCTCCGTGCCCACGCTGACGCCGCAGCGCGGCCGGCCGGCCGCGGTCACCACGCACGCGTCGGCCTTGAAGCCGCGGTAGGAGGCGGAGAACGGCGCGTGGGACCAGTCCGTCTTGACGCGGCCACCCTGTGTGGCCCAGTCATCGGCGTTCCAGAGGCTGGAGTAGAGCCGCATCGGCTGGTTCTTGGGGAAGGCGATCCCCTTCCCCTCGAGGTTCTTGAAGTCCCTGATCGGCATGTCGTCCACCATGAAGCTGCATTATTCACACCACCAAATCGATAGATCAGTCCATGTGCTGCAGTACCTAGATGGCCGGCGTTCTTGAAACAAAAAAGAAGGTTGAGCAATGGCGATCAACCAGTTTACATGATGTGCTTGGGGTTCCAGAGGATGGAGTATGTGTGGAAGTCGTTGGTGGGATCGAACCAGAGGCGGAACTGCTGCTCCCGTTGGCCCTGCCCCTGCGTGAACACGTTGGTGTGCAGAGTGTACGGCTCGCCGGTGACGTTGCCCAGGAACTCAAAGTCGATCTCGTCGTGCGTCGGCCCCTGCGACGACAGCTGCACATTCATACACACCAAACCGATCAAGTTAGGCAACCGTGTCATCCGATGGAGACCGAGAAGCAGAGGAATGAATGAGTGTTGGGTTAATTACGTAGTATGCGGTGACGGTGCCGGCGGAGTTGCCGGGGACGAGCTTGAGCTGCATGTCGATCTTGCCGAACAGATACTCGTGCTTGGACTGGAACCCGGAGCCGGAGACCTTGTCCAGCCCCAGCGTGAGGAGCTGGCCATTGTTCATGATCTTCCCTCGCCCATCACCCCAGGTGATGTCGAACTCCTTGTCGAAGCTCGCCGCCGCCAGGGCACACGAGGCGAGCAGGATGACCAGCACCGAGGACACCGCCATGGGAGCCATGCGTTTCGTGCTCCCAAAACTAAGCTCACTCAACCAGCTAGCTAGCTAGGAACAACTACTAGAAGAAGGTTGATGAGGAGGAGAAAGCTGGATGGAAGCTTGTGTTGTGTGAGTGGAAGGAGCAGGGCATGAGGGGTTTATATAGTGGTCAGGAGATGAGCGTGGCGTGCCTGGTGGATGGTTCTCCGAACTTTGCCAGCCCGGTGAGTGTAATACGTCTGAGTTGGCGCCAGAGGAGAGGAGAGGAGACAGGGCGGGCAGGACGGCCCTGTACGAGCGCGTGATGGACAATGAGAAGGTTGGCGCGGCGATGCCACAGGCAGACAGGCTGGTGTTTCATTCCTCATGCACTTGCACTACTTTTGCATAATAAAAGTTCTTTTGTTCTTTTTATTCGGTTTGATGATTATGAGTAGTTGACTGGAATTTGTTGACTTGACTTGATTTTGACAATTTATTATGTAGACGTCATGTTTAGTACTACTACTAGATGGGGCAGGATTGTGGACAGAATTATCTTTGGTGACTGCTGGGTGCGGGCGCCCCGACGAAAGTTTCGGCCGGTCACACCCCAGCAATTGGATATGAGCGCGCAGCCATCGGATCCGGGGCAAAAAAAATTTGCCCCCAGCTTCTTCCTCCTTGGGCTGGATCCCTCAGTCGGGCTGCGCGGCGCCGCGCCTCCTATCCTTTCTAGTGGCCGTCACTCGCTAACCAGCCGCATCATCGGTCCCCATCCTCGCCGGCCGTCCTCGTCGCCGGTCCCCACCCTCACCGGCCGTCCTCGTTGTCTGTCCCTACCCTCGCCGGCCGTCCTCGTCGTTGCCTCGATGCATGCGACAGTTGTGCCTGCAGTTATAGCTCCCCCCCTCCCCCCGGTTGTCGATCCGTCGCCGCCCCTCGCCGTTGATGCTCGCTGTGCGGTATTGCGTCGACGACGGCCACCAGGCCATCAACGCCGTTTGAATGGATGTAGCAAAAACTTCGCCGATAGTATCAAAATTCAACTACGATTGTAGCAAAAATCGTCGTCGCCGTCGCGAGGTCGCAGCTTCACCTTGATGAATGTAGCAAAAGAAAATCTCCACTAGTAGCAAAATCTAACTACGTTGAATCTTTATTATCTATTGTTGGAGCTTTTCTTTCAAATGGTTGCTTGTCGAGGAGGCCACTGGCACGCTGGAACCACGAATCAACGGGTGCGGATGTTTGAACCAGACCTGCAGCCGACGACGCTGTCGTCGTCGACTGTTACACGGAAGCTACATCCATGTTCTCCAGAGCTAGAACCATTCACACGGGAGCTACAACTGGCGACACCGTCTCGTCGATTGTTACAACTGTACATCGCAGAAGCTGCATCCATGTTCTCCAGAGTTGCAGCCGTTTTGGCCAGTCTTTACAGCTGTGTATGCCGGTGCTGCAAACCGGCTCGTCGGCGGCGAGGCACAAGCACGAGGCGCTGTGGGAATTGCAAACCTATGGGGGATGGAATTGGTCAACGGCCCTGCTGCATCCGATGGCGAGCGGGGCTACAACCGTGGGGTGAATGCTACATCCATGGCCAGCGGGGGCTGCGATCTTGCAAGCTACATCCATGGCCGACGGCGAGCTACTCACGCGCTGCAACGATGGAGGCGAGAGATGCGGCGCGTCATGGGGGCGAGATCTGCGCGAGGTTGAAGAAATGTAGGGAGGGCAACGTGGATGGCCTGCATCCTACGTGTCGCTTGGTGGATGGCTAGGACGGGAGCGCTTGTGGACGCGTCCGGCGCAAAGTTGGGACGGCGCACCGTGTCAAAACGTTTTCCATTATCTTTTCACTCCAGCAAGGCATGCAGGCCACACAAGCAAACTAATCATCTACTGCGTTCACCTGGAATTGTTTGTATATACCCGAACTTATATATTCTTGACACGAAGAGTGAAATCCAAGAAAAATGAAGAAGTTTTTTTTGTTAACAAATATTGCTTATTTTTAACCTATGTGCATATCTATGTGACGGGAAAAATTGTCTACAAAAAGCAGTGCTCCAAAAATGTTTTAAAAAATTCCCCTAAAAAATGCTTTCAAAACAATCTTTTTGAGCATCAGTTCTTTCCCCAAAGCATTACGGATGAAATTTCCTCGCAAAAAGTTGCACATGGGTGAATCACTCAACAATGGTTGTTGACAAAAAATTTATATCATTCTTAAGGTTTTACTGTTCAGTGGAGTGCATCTATACCCGAGACCGAGTCCATGTCTATCATCAACAATCACCGCAATACACACAAACTAGATGTACTCAAAGTAGCTTTTCCTTTTCTAATCTAAGCGGCCGCGCTCTGGAGCTAGATGAGATGACGCTCGTACGTTTGTACGCCCGTCATCTATTCATATCCACTCCATCTACTTCGTGCAAACTCAGGGCTTATTTGATTCAAGGGAATTCTATAGGATTTTTGAAGAATTGAAATTCTTTGAAATTTTTCCTACGTTTGTCCTTTGATTCATAGGATTGAATTCCATAGGAATTTTTTCAATGGAATTTTTTGTACTACATTTCATAGGAAATTTAACATCCACTCTAACCTCTTTTTACAATTCTTTTGCTTTTCCCGTAAAATCAAACGCTCCTTGTTAATCCTATAGGATTCAAGTGGGCATGACACTTCAATCCTATACTTTTCTTATTCCTGCGTTTTTAAAATCCTGTGAATCAAAGAGGTCCTCATACGTGGAACAAACTGCGGTGCCCGGCAAGTCCCACCCCACGGACCGTACGCAGCACGCACCACGTACGTATAGGAGACGCGGTAATGGAAATCCTCGTCGGATGGGTATTCAGAACCCTCGCCCCGTTCCTCAACGCTATAGTACAGCCTAGCAAACGTAACGTATCTGACGTGTGAGGCCAAGATATTTCGCGATCTGTGGCCTACGCACGCACGCAGGCAGTTGTTAGAAATATAAGCAAATTACTACAAGATTTAATCCGAATAAACAGAAGATAAATCATGACAGCAATAACGTAGATTAAACTAATCATGCAAACTAGCATAGTAGATGAACAGATCACATCTAGGGCACATACTAGAAACATGAATTCTACCACGATCTCGAACAAGAAGGATAGAATCACATACGGTGCAGCGGGAGCAGCACCGCCGGCGTTGAGGTTGTCGCCCATGTCGTCGAGGATGAGGTTGCCGAGGTCGGGAAAGAAGTCGTCGTTGGCGAAGTCGTCACTGCCAGCAGTCGCGCGAGTGCGCTCCCCAAAAACCTGATCGCCCCTCTCCCGTACAGGATCACGAGAGGCGGGGTTCCGGAGGCCTGCTGTCCCTTCTCGCGGTGCACGCCGAAAGGAGGGATGGAGAAGACTTGCGTGGCGGCGCAATGATCTGGAACGGTGGTGCGAAACCATACGAAGCGGCGGCGGCTAAGGTAGACGTCTGCCTGACTATATAGTGCGGGCCAGGTAGGTCGTGGGAGTAAATCCCACGTCCGAGTCGCGATCCAAAAGAATCGGAACGGTTCAGTAATTAACGCGTCCGTTAATTATTAATTAATGACTCATTAATTTTCCCGAGCAGCAAAAATATAGACAACGTGCATAGCTCTGTCCTCGGCTCGGCTCAATCCCGCAACCCGCGGCGCGGCGCGGCGCGTCGTGACGAGGAGGAGGAGCGCGCGTGTAGGTCTCCTCTTCTCATGCTCTTACAAGTGGTAGAAGAGCTCACCTTTTAAAGAGGTGCAAGTCTCACTCAACTTCCGGGGTGGAACTAAACTTTAGTCCCACTCACAAGCTATGCATGAATGGGCTAAGAGAATTTCAGAATTTTAGTTGGGCTTTGGGCCAAAGGCCTACTAGCAAATTCCAACAGCAGTAGCTGGTGGTACACTGAAGTATCACATGGAAACCCAGTTTCAATGGAAACCGGTGGAAACCACGAGACATTGATGTTTCGAAGTTTTGTAAAAATGTGAAAAAAATACGGGATGTTAAGAGGATGATGTTTTATTGCCACGCAAAATTTCAAGTTGAAACACATTACGAGATGTGAGCTACGAAAAAGACAAAATCAGCGTTGAATAGTGCCTGAATAGTGACATTACTGTTTGGGCACTATTCAATGTTGATTTTGTCTTTTTCGTAGCTCATATCTCGTAATGTGTTTTAATTTGAAATTTTGCATGGTAATAAAGCATCATCCTCTTAACATTTCATATTTTTTTCATATTTTTACAAAACTTCGAAACATCATTTTCTCGTGGTTTCCACCGGTTTTCATTGAAAACTGGGTTTGCGTGTGATATTCTCTCGGTACACCCGTAACCCATGCAGAAGGGTGTGGTTGGAACTTGGAAATCATTCGATAGGTCGTACGCGCGCCAGCTAGCATAGCTTGATCGGCACAGCACAGCCAGGGAGATCTAGAGAGATGGAAGCCAGTGGCCAAGGACGAGGTTGAGCATGGAATGGATAGATGGATCGAGTCGGTGCAGCGAATTCAAGTGGAGCTTTTTTTTTAAGAGTACGGATTAAAGGTGTACCATATTTTTATAGAAGGTAGAAGACAATTACAAAAGAATACCTCTCGCCGCGAACAACAAGAGTAGTACGAACACCACACCCAAGCTAATCCGAAGAAAAGTCTCCGCACACACTACAAATACAACACAAAGGAACCTGTCCTGAACAGAGAAAAAGGCCGCGTCTCGACTGTTGAACATGTGTACATGTACGTAGGTCCGGGTTTTGTATGCCGCACCTATAGTGTCTCTCTCCCTTTGTATGTACTTGTATCTTGGGAGACAAGACACCGGTCGTACCCCTTGTACCTATATATATGTGCCTAGTGCACGATCAATGAGATATCGATGCACCAAATCATTTTCTACATGGTATCAGATAGCATCACGATCCTCTCCTAAAATCGTTTCCGCCTACCCTAGCCGCCGCCTCGGGCCGCCGCCGCCGCCGCCCCACGCCGCTCCTCCTGCCGCGCCACACCCTCACCCAACCCTAACCGTCGCCTCTCCCCCTCATCACCGCGCCGCCGCCATGTCGTCCACCGCCTCCACCTACTCCAACCCCTTCGCCGGGCCGGACCCCGCTGACATCCGCGACATCAACATCCATGAACGCGTCCCCGTCGTCCTCGATGCCACCGACTCCACGTACTTCGCGTGGAAGACGTACTTTTCGCTGCTCTTCCGCAAGAACAATCTCGTGGATCATGTTGACGACACCGTCGACTCCCGCGCCATGGTGGGCGACTTCGAGTGGACCGCGATCGACGCCACACTCATCCGGTGGTTCTTCACCACCATCTCGAAGGACCTGTTTCATACGGCCGTGAGCGATGGTGATGACGCCCGCGCCGTGTGGGTCAAGCTCAACGGCCTCTTCACCGACAACAAGCTTCAGCACCGCGGTTTTTTGCAGCAGGAATTTTTTGAATGTCATCAGGATGACCAGTCTATCGATGACTACTGCCGCCGCCTGAAGACGTTGGCGGATGAACTCCGTGACATCGGCGCCAAGGTTGATGACGACCTCCTCCTCAGCACGCTTATCGCCGGCCTCAACGAGGACTTCGGCAACGCCGCCTCCAACCTCACCTTGATGCCGGAGCCCTCCTTCCCCAAGTTTGTGGCGTACTTGCGGTTGGAGGAGCGCCGGATGAAGAGGGTCAAGAAGCGCGTGCAGCACCATGCCCTCGCCGCCGGCACCTCACGCGGCGCCCTGCCGCCGGCCGCCCCGCCCGCGCCGCGGCAACAGCCGCCGACCCCCGCGCCCCCGGGATTTTCCCCCTCCCGCCCGCGCCCCCCGCCCCTCCCGCTGCCCCCCAACAGCAGTCGCAGGGTGGCGGGCGGCGCGGCAACCGCCGCGTGGGCGGCCGCAAGCAGCAGCAACAGGCGCACGGGGGGGCCCCTCGTCAGCAGCAACAGGCCACCCCACCGTGGACTTACGGCACCAATCCATGGACGGGTGTCGTTCACGCATACTCGATGCCGGTCCCTCGGGCTCCTACCCCGGGCATTCTTGGGCCCCGTCTGGCGAGCCACCAGGCGTTCTTCGCCGCACCCAGCGCCGCCCCCTACCCGGCTTCCCCGGCCACGGGCGGCTATGGCGCCGCCCCCGCGCCTGCTTACGGCGCCGCCCCTGCACCCGCCTACGGCGGGTTCTACCCGCCCCATGTGCCGCCGCCGTGGGATCCCGCGCTCCTCGCCGCCCTACATTCGGCTCCGTCCCCAAGTAACTATGGTGGCGGCGGTGACTGGTACATGGACTCGGGCGCCACTGCTCACATAACTGCTCATCCCGGTAACCTCACGTCTTCCACTCCCGTTCATACTCCCATTCGCATCATCGTTGGTAACGGTTCCTCTCTACCCATTACACATGTCGGTCATATGTCGTTTCCTTCCACCTCTACTCCTATTAACATGTCTAATGTTCTCGTCTCTCCTGACTTAGTTACCAACCTTGTCTCTGTTCGTCGCCTTGCTCGTGAGAACCCTATTACTGTTGAATTTGACGATGTTGGCTTTTCTGTGAAGGACGCCCGTACACGGATGGTACTCCACCGATGTGATAGCCCGGACGAGCTCTACCCGGTGCATCCTTCCGCCAGCACCACCACCCATCCCGCCGCCCTCGCCGCTAGTGTCGATCTTTGGCACGCCCGCCTCGGTCATCCCAACTCCACAATTTTGCGTCAGATTCTTCAGAGTTTTCCATTCTCATGTAATAAGGTCGACGACCACTCTTGTGAGGCCTGCCGTCTCGGCAAGCACGTTCGTCTTCCCTTTAGCGAGTCTACAAACATTTCCACTTTTCCGTTTCAGTTATTGCATAGTGATGTTTGGACGTCCCCGGTTGCAAGCAACACGGGTTATCTATACTATTTGGTGATATTGGATGATTTTACCCATTATGTGTGGACATTTCCTCTCCATCGCAAGTCCGATGCTCTGGCCACACTCACCACTTTTTATTCATATGTCACCACACAGTTTGGTCGTCCTATTCTTATCTTGCAAACTGACAACGGAAAAGAGTTTGACAACGTTGTCGTCCGCAATCTCCTTGCGTCTCACGGCACTATTTTTCGGCTCACTTGCCCCTACACGTCACAGCAGAATGGCCGCGCCGAGATCGTCATCCGCACTCTTAATGACTGTGTCCGCACGTTGCTCTTCCACTCCAACGTGCCTCCTTGGTTCTGGCCGGACGCTCTCGCGACCGCCGGCCTTCTCATTAACATATGCCCGTGTCGTCCTCGCTGGAACTATTCTCCTCACCAGCTCCTCTTCGGTGCGGCTCCATCTTATGATGGTCTTCGCATTTTCGGGTGTCTCTGTTATCCTAGCACCGCGTCCACCACCCCTCACAAACTCGCTCCCCGGTCGGTTCCTTGCATCTTCCTCGGTTATCCTCCCAACACCAAAGGTTACCGGTGCTATGATCCAGTGTCCCACCGCGTCTTCACTTCGCGGCACGTATACTTTGATGCGCTGGTGTTCCCGTTTCAGCAGGTACCATCCTCCTCGGCGTCTCCCGTGGCGTGGCTCACCCCTGCCACCACCTATGGCGAGTCTATTGGAAATATGCCCTAGAGGCAATAATAAAATGGTTATTATTATATTTCCTTGTTCATGATAATTGTCTGTTATTCATGCTATAATTGTGTTATCCGGAAATCGTAATACATGTGTGAATACATAGACCACAACATGTCCCTAGTAAGCCTCTAGTTGACTAGCTCGTTGATCAATAGATGGTTACGGTTTCCTGACCATGGACATTGGATGTCATTGATAACGGGATCACATCATTAGGAGAATGATGTGATGGACAAGACCCAATCCTAAGCCTAGCACTAGATCGTGTAGTTCGTTTGCTAAAGCTTTTCCAATGTCAAGTAACTTTTCCTTAGACCATGAGATTGTGCAACTCCCGGATACCGTAGGAGTGCTTTGGGTGCACCAAACGTCACAACGTAACTGGGTGGCTATAAAGGTGCACTACGGGTATCTCCGAAAGTATCTGTTGGGTTGGCACGAATCGAGACTGGGATTTGTCACTCCATGTAACGGAGAGGTACCTCTGGGCCCACTCGGTAGGACATCATCATAATGAGCTCAATGTGATCAAGGAGTTGTTCACGGGATGATGTGTTACGGAAACGAGTAAAGAGACTTGCCGGTAACGAGATTGAACAAGGTATCGAGATACCGACGATCGAATCTCGGGCAAGTATCGTACCGATAGAAAAAGGGAATTGCGTACGGGATTGATTGAATCCTCGACATCGTGGTTCATCCGATGAGATCATCGAGGAGCATGTGGGAGCCAACATGGGTATCCAGATCCCGCTGTTGGTTATTGACCGGAGAGTCGTCTCGGTCATGTCTGCGTGTCTCCCGAACCCGTAGGGTCTACACACTTAAGGTTCGGTGACGCTAGGGTTATAGAGATATTAGTATGCGGTAACCCGAAGGTTGTTCGGAGTCTCGGATGAGATCCTGGACGTCACGAGGAGTTCCGGAATGGTCCGGAGGTAAAGATTTATATATGGGAAGTCCTATTTTGGCCACTGGAAAATGTTCGGGATTTTTCGGTATTGTACCGAGAAGGTTCTAGAAGGTTCCGGAGTGGGGCCCACCTGCATGGGGGGACCCACATGAACGTGGGTAGTGGGGGCAAGGCCCCACACCCCTAGTCAAGGCGCACCAAGATTCCCCCTTAGAAGGAATAAGATCATATCCCGAAGGGATAAGATCAAGATCCCTAAAAAAGGGGGATAACAATCGGTGGGGAAGGGAAAGGATGGGATTTCTTTCCTTCCACCTTTGCCAACGCCCCAATGGACTTGGAGGGCAAGAAACCAGCCCCCTCCGCCCCTATATATAGTGGGGAGGTGCATGGGAGAAACAGCTCAGCCCCTGGCGCCTCCCTCTCCCTCCCGTGACACCTCTTCCTCCTCCAGTAGCGCTTGGCGAAGCCCTGCTGAAATCCCGCTGCTTCCACCACCACACCGTCGTGCTGCTGGATCTCCATCAACCTCTCCTCCCCCCTTGCTGGATCAAGAAGGAGGAGACGTCTCTGCTCCGTACGTGTGTTGAACGCGGTGGTGCCGTCCGTTCGGCGCTCGGTCATCGGTGATTTGGATCACGACGAGTACGACTCCATCAACCCCGTTCTCTTGAACGCTTCCGCTCGCGATCTACAAGGGTATGTAGATACACTCCCCTCTCACTCGTTGCTAGATGACTCCATAGATTGATCTTGGTGATGCGTAGAAAATTTTAAAATTCTGCTACGTTCCCCTACAGTGGCATCATGAGCCAGGTCTATGCGTAGTATCTTGCACGAGTAGAACACAAAGTAGTTGTGGGCGTCGATTTGTCAATCTTCTTGCCGTTACTAGTCTTATCTTGATTCGGCGGCACTGTGGGATGAAGCGGCCCGGACCGACCTTACACGTACGCTTACGTGAGACAGGTTCCACCGACTGACATGCACTAGTTGCATAAGGTGGCTAGCGGGTGTCTGTCTCTCCCACTTTAGTCAGATCGGATTCGATGAACAGGGTCCTTATGAAGGGTAAATAGAAATTGGCATATCACGTTGTGGTTTTGGCGTAGGTAAGAAACGTTCTTGCTAGAAACCTATAGCAGCCACGTAAAAAACTTGCAACAACAATTAGAGGACGTCTAACTTGTTTTTGCAGCAAGTGCTTTGTGATGTGATATGGCCAAAGGATGTGATGAATGATATATGTGATGTATGAGATGATCATGTTCTTGTAATAGGAATCACGACTTGCATGTCGATGAGTATGACAACCGGCAGGAGCCATAGGAGTTGTCTTAATTTATTATATGACCTGCGTGTCATTGAAATTCGCCATGTAATTACTTTACTTTATTGCTAACCGTTAGCCGTAGTAGTAGAAGTAATAGTTGGCGAGACAACTTCATGAAGACACGATGATGGAGATCATGATGATGGAGAGCATGGTGTCATGCCGGTGACGATGATGATCATGGAGCCCCGAAGATGGAGATCAAAAGGAGCAAAGTGATAATGGCCATATCATGTCACTATTTTGATTGCATGAGATGTTTATCATGTTTTTGCATCTTATTTGCTTAGAACGACGGTAGCATATATAAGATGATCCCTTACTAAAATTTCAAGAAAGTGTTCCCCCTAACTGTGCACCGTTGCGAAGGTTCGTTGTTTCGAAGCACTACGTGTTGATCGGGTGTGATAGATTCTAACGTTCGAATACAACGGGTGTAAGCCAGATTTACACAGCAATACACTTAGGTTGACTTGACGAGCCTAGCATGTACAGACATGGCCTCGGAACACAAGAGACCGAAAGGTCGAGCATGAGTCGTATAGAAGATACGATCAACATGGGGATGTTCACCGTTGATGACTAGCCCGTCTCACGTGATGATCGGACACGGCCTAGTCGATTCGGATCATGTAATCACTTAGATGACGAGAGGGATGTCTATCTGAGTGGGAGTTCATTACATAATTTGATTAGATGAACTTAATTGTCATGAACTTAGTCTAAATGTTACATATCTATCTTGTAGATCAAATGGCCAACGCTAATGTTACCCTCAACTTCAACGCGTTCCTAGAGAAAAACAAGCTGAAAGACGATGGTAGCAACTATGCGGACTGGGTCCGTAACCTGAGGATTATCCTCATAGCTGCCAAGAAATCATATGTCCTTGAAGCACCGTTAGGTGACCCACCTGCTCTCCCAGCACTGCCAGACGATTTGAACGTTTGGCAGACACGCACCGATGATTACTCCTTCGTTCAGTGCGGCATGCTCTTCAGCTTAGAACCGGGGCTCCAAAAGCGTTTTGAGCATCACGGAGCATATGAGATGTTCGAAGAGCTGAAAATGGTTTTCCAAGCTCATGCCCGGATCATGAGATATGAAGTCTCCGATAAGTTCTACAGCTGTAAGATGGAGGAAAATAGTTCTGTCAGCGAGCACATACTCAAAATGTCTGGGTTGCACAGCCGCTTGTCTCAGCTGGGAGTTAATCTCCCGGATGACGCGGTCGTTGACAGAATCCTTCAGTCGCTTCCACCTAGCTACAAGAGCTTCGTGATGAACTTCAACATGCAGGGGATGGAAAAGACCATTCCTGAGGTATATGCGATGCTGAAGTCAGCGGAGGCAGAGATCAGAAAGGAACATCAAGTGTTGATGGTGAATAAAACCACTAAGTTCAAGAAGGGCAAGGGTAAGAAGAACTTCAAGAAGGACGGCAAGGGAGTTGCCGCGCCCGGTAAGCCAGCTGCCGGGAAGAAGTCGAAGAATGGACCCAAACCTGAGACTGAGTGCTTTTATTGCAAGGGAAACGGTCACTGGAAGCGAAACTGCCCCAAGTACTTGGCGGACAAGAAGGCCGGCAATACCAAAGGTATATATGATATACATGTAATTGATGTGTACCTTACCAGCACTCGTAGTAGTTCCTGGGTATTTGATACCGGTGCGGTTGCTCATATTTGTAACTCAAAGCAGGAACTGCGGAATCAGCGTAGACTGGCAAAGGACGAGGTGACGATGCGCGTCGGGAATGGTTCCAAGGTCGATGTGATCGCCGTCGGCACGCTACCTCTGCATCTACCTACGGGATTAGTTTTAAACCTCAATAATTGTTATTTAGTACCAGCTTTGAGCATGAACATTGTATCTGGATCTCGCTTAATGCGAGATGGCT
Source organism: Thinopyrum elongatum (assembly GCA_011799875.1). NCBI lineage: Eukaryota > Viridiplantae > Streptophyta > Magnoliopsida > Poales > Poaceae > Thinopyrum > Thinopyrum elongatum. Next base: position 566,440,937 of record CM022303.1, read on the forward strand.
ACTCATTTAAATCTGAGAATAATGGTTGTTCTATTTATATGAGAGATATGTTTTATGGTCATGCCCCGCTGGTGAATGGTTTATTTTTATTGAATCTCGAACGTGATGTTACACATGTTTATAGTGTGAATGCCAAGAAATGCAAGGTTGATAACGATAGTCCCACATACTTGTGGCACTGCCGCCTTGGTCATATCGGTGTTAAACGCATGAAGAAACTCCATGCAGATGGACTTTTGGAGTCTCTTGATTATGAATCATTTGACAGATGCGAACCATGCCTCTTGGGCAAGATGACCAAGACTCTGTTCTTCGGAACAATGGAGCGAGCAACCAACTTATTGGAGATCATACATACTGATGTGTGTGGTCCAATGAGTGTTGAGGCTCGCGGTGGTTATCGTTATGTTCTCACCCTCACCGATGATTTGAGTAGATATGGGTATGTCTACTTGATGAAGCACAAGTCTGAGACCTTTGAAAAGTTCAAGGAATTTCAGAGTGAGGTTGAGAATCAACGTGACAAGAAAATAAAGTTCTTACGATCAGATCGTGGAGGAGAATATTTGAGTCATGAATTTGGCACGCACTTAAGGAAATGTGGAATTGTTTCACAACTCACGCCGCCTGGAACACCTCAGCGTAATGGTGTGTCCGAACGTCGTAATCGCACTCTATTGGATATGGTGCGATCTATGATGTCTCTTACCGATTTACCGCTATCCTTTTTGGGTTATGCTTTAGAGACTGCCGCATTCACTTTAAATAGGGCACCGTCAAAATCCGTTGAGACGACACCGTATGAATTATGGTTTGGGAAGAAACCTAAGCTGTCGTTTCTGAAAGTTTGGGGATGCGATGCTTATGTGAAGAAACTTCAACCAGAGAAGCTCGAACCCAAGTCGGAAAAATGCGTATTCATAGGATACCCTAAGGAAACTATTGGGTATACCTTCTACCTAAGATCCGAGGGCAAGATCTTTGTTGCCAGGAATGGATCCTTTCTAGAGAAAGAGTTTCTCTCGAAAGAAGTAAGTGGGAGGAAAGTGGAGCTTGATGAGATGACCCTCGAACCGGAGAGTAGCGCAGCACAGGAAAATGTTTCTGTGGAGCCTACACCGGCTAGAGAGGAAGTTATTGATAATGATCATGATCAAGCTACCACTAAACTTCGAAGGTCCACGAGGACACGTTCCGCACCAGAGTGGTATGGCAATCCTGTCCTGGAAATCATGTTGTTAGACAACAGTGAACCTTCGAACTATGAATAAGCGATGGCGGGCCCGGATTCCGACAAATGGCTTGAAGCCATGAAATCCGAGATAGGATCCATGTATGAAAACGAAGTGTGGACTTTGACTGACTTGCCCGATGATCGGCAAGCCATAGAAAATAAATGGATCTTTAAGAAGAAGACTGACGCGGATGGTAATGTGACCATCTATAAGGCTCGGCTTGTCGCTAAGGGTTATCGACAAGTTCAAGGGGTTGACTACGATGAGACTTTCTCACCCGTAGCGAAGCTGAAATCCGTCAGAATCATGTTAGCAATTGCCGCATACTATGATTATGAGATATGGCAAATGGACGTCAAAACGGCATTCCTTAATGGTTTTCTTAAGGAAGAGTTGTATATGATACAACCGGAAGGTTTTGTCGACCCTGAGAATGCTGACAAGGTATGCAAGCTCCAGCGCTCAATCTATGGGCTGGTGCAAGCATCTCGGAGTTGGAACATTCGCTTTGACGAGATGATCAAAGCGTTTGGGTTCACACAGACTTATGGAGAAGCCTGTGTTTACGAGAAAGTGAGTGGGAGCTCTGTAGCATTTCTCATATTATATGTGGATGACATACTGCTGATGGGAAATGATATAGAATTCTTGGAAAGTATAAAGGCCTACTTGAATAAGTGTTTTTCAATGAAGGACCTTGGAGAAGCTGCTTATATATTAGGCATCAAGATCTATAGAGATAGATCGAGACGCCTCATAGGTCTTTCGCAAAGCACATACCTTGATAAGATATTGAAGAAGTTCAATATGGATCAGTCCAAGAAGGGGTTCTTGCCTGTATTGCAAGGTGTGAAATTTAGCTCGGCTCAATGCCCGACCACGGCAAAAGATATAGAAGAGATGAGTGTCATCCCCTATGCCTCAGCCATAGGGTCTATTATGTATGCCATGCTGTGTACCAGACCTGATGTAAACCTTGCTGTAAGTTTGGTAGGTAGGTACCAAAGTAATCCCGGCAAGGAACACTGGACAGCGGTCAAGAACATCCTGAAGTACCTGAAAAGGACTAAGGATATGTTTCTCGTATATGGAGGTGACGAAGAGCTCGTCGTAAAGGGTTACGTCGACGCTAGCTTCGACACAGATCCGGATGACTCCAAGTCACAAACCGGATACGTGTATATTTTGAATGGTGGAGCGGTAAGCTGGTGCAGTTGCAAGCAAAGCGTCGTGGCGGTTCTACATGCAAAGCGGAGTACATAGCAGCCTCGGAGGCAGCACACGAAGCAGTATGGATGAAGGAGTTCATCACCGACCTAGGAGTCATTCCAAATGCGTCGGGTCCAATGGCTCTCTTCTGTGACAACACTGGAGCTATTGCCCTTGCCAAGGAGCCCAGGTTTCACAAAAGGACCAGGCATATCAAGCGTCGCTTCAACTCCATACGTGAACATGTTCAAGATGGAGACATAGATATTTGTAAAGTGCACACGGATTTGAATGTAGCAGATCCGTTGACTAAACCTCTTTCACGAGAAAAACATGATCAACACCAGTACTCTATGGGTGTTCGATTCATCACAATGTAACTAGATTATTGACTCTAGTGCAAGTGGGAGACTGTTGGAAATATGCCCTAGAGGCAATAATAAAATGGTTATTATTATATTTCCTTGTTCATGATAATTGTCTGTTATTCATGCTATAATTGTGTTATCCGGAAATCGTAATACATGTGTGAATACATAGACCACAACATGTCCCTAGTAACCCTCTAGTTGACTAGCTCGTTGATCAATAGATGGTTACGGTTTCCTGACCATGGACATTGGATGTCATTGATAACGGGATCACATCATTAGGAGAATGATGTGATGGACAAGACCCAATCCTAAGCCTAGCACTAGATCGTGTAGTTCGTTTGCTAAAGCTTTTCCAATGTCAAGTAACTTTTCCTTAGACCATGAGATTGTGCAACTCCCGGATACCGTAGGAGTGCTTTGGGTGCACCAAACGTCACAACGTAACTGGGTGGCTATAAAGGTGCACTACGGGTATCTCCGAAAGTATCTGTTGGGTTGGCACGAATCGAGACTGGGATTTGTCACTCCATGTAACGGAGAGGTACCTCTGGGCCCACTCGGTAGGACATCATCATAATGAGCTCAATGTGATCAAGGAGTTGTTCACGGGATGATGTGTTACGGAATCGAGTAAAGAGACTTGCCGGTAACGAGATTGAACAAGGTATCGAGATACCGACGATCGAATCTCGGGCAAGTATCGTACCGATAGACAAAGGGAATTGCGTACGGGATTGATTGAATCCTCGACATCGTGGTTCATCCGATGAGATCATCGAGGAGCATGTGGGAGCCAACATGGGTATCCAGATCCCGCTGTTGGTTATTGACCGGAGAGTCGTCTCGGTCATGTCTGCGTGTCTCCCGAACCCGTAGGGTCTACACACTTAAGGTTCGGTGACGCTAGGGTTGTAGAGATATTAGTATGCGGTAACCCGAAAGTTGTTCGGAGTCCCGGATGAGATCCCGGACGTCATGAGGAGTTCCGGAATGGTCCGGAGGTAAAGAATTGTATATAGGAAGTCCAGTTTCGGCCACCGGGAAGGTTTCGGGGGTAATCGGTATTGTACCGGGACCACCGGAAGGGTCCCGGGGGTCCACCGGGTGGGGCCACCTATCCCGAAGGGCCCCATGGGCTGAAGTGGGAAGGGAACCAGCCCCTGGTGGGCTGGTGCGCCCCCCTATGGGCCTCCCCTGCGCCTAGGGTTGGGAACCCTAGGGGTGGGGGGCGCCTCCACCTGGCTTGGGGGGCAAGCCACCCCCTTGGCCGCCGCCCCTCCCCTCAGATTGGATCTGAGGGGGCCGGCCCCCTCTCCCCTTCCCCCTATAAATAGTGGAGGGGTGGGAGGGAGGACACACCCCAGCCCCTGGCGCCCCCCTCTCCTCCCGTGACACCTCTCCCTCTCGTTGGTGCTTGGTGAAGCCCTGCCGAGATCCCGCTGCTTCCACCACCACGCCGTCGTGCTGCTGGATCCTCATCAACCTCTCCTTCCCCCTTGCTGGATCAAGAAGGAGGAGACGTCTCTCCCAACCGTACGTGTGTTGAACACGGAGGTGCCGTCCGTTCGGCGCTCGGTCATCGGTGATTTGGATCACGACGAGTACGACTCCATCAACCCCGTTCTCTTGAACGCTTCCGCTCGCGATCTACAAGGGTATGTAGATGCACTCCCCTCTCTCTCGTTGCTAGATGACTCCATAGATTGATCTTGGTGATGCGTAGAAAATTTTAAAATTCTGCTACGATCCCCAACAGTACTGTTGGAAATATGCCCTAGAGGCAATAATAAAATGGTTATTATTATATTTCCTTGTTCATGATAATTGTCTGTTATTCATGCTATAATTGTGTTATCCGGAAATCGTAATACATGTGTGAATACATAGACCACAACATGTCCCTAGTAAGCCTCTAGTTGACTAGCTCGTTGATCAATAGATGGTTACGGTTTCCTGACCATGGACATTGGATGTCATTGATAACGGGATCACATCATTAGGAGAATGATGTGATGGACAAGACCCAATCCTAAGCCTAGCACTAGATCGTGTAGTTCATTTGCTAAAGCTTTTCCAATGTCAAGTAACTTTTCCTTAGACCATGAGATTATGCAACTCCCGGATACCGTAGGAGTGCTTTGGGTGCACCAAACGTCACAACGTAACTGGGTGGCTATAAAGGTGCACTACGGGTATCTCCGAAAGTATCTGTTGGGTTGGCACGAATCGAGACTGGGATTTGTCACTCCATGTAACGGAGAGGTACCTCTGGGCCCACTCGGTAGGACATCATCATAATGAGCTCAATGTGATCAAGGAGTTGTTCACGGGATGATGTGTTACGGAAACGAGTAAAGAGACTTGCCGGTAACGAGATTGAACAAGGTATCGAGATACCGACGATCGAATCTCGGGCAAGTATCGTACCGATAGACAAAGGGAATTGCGTACGGGATTGATTGAATCCTCGACATCGTGGTTCATCCGATGAGATCATCGAGGAGCATGTGGGAGCCAACATGGGTATCCAGATCCCGCTGTTGTTTATTGACCGGAGAGTCGTCTCGGTCATGTCTGCGTGTCTCCCGAACCCGTAGGGTCTACACACTTAAGGTTCGGTGACGCTAGGGTTATAGAGATATTAGTATGCGGTAACCCGAAGGTTGTTCGGAGTCTCGGATGAGATCCTGGACGTCACGAGGAGTTCCGGAATGGTCCGGAGGTAAAGATTTATATATGGGAAGTCCTATTTTGGCCACCGGAAAATGTTCGGGATTTTTCGGTATTGTACCGAGAAGGTTCTAGAAGGTTCCGGAGTGGGGCCCACCTGCATGGGGGGACACACATGAACGTGGGTAGTGGGGGCAAGGCCCCACACCCCTAGTCAAGGCGCACCAAGATTCCCCCTTAGAAGGAATAAGATCATATCCCGAAGGGATAAGATCAAGATCCCTAAAAAAGGGGGATAACAATCGGTGGGGAAGGGAAAGGATGGGATTTCTTTCCTTCCACCTTTGCCAACGCCCCAATGGACTTGGAGGGCAAGAAACCAGCCCCCTCCACCCCTATATATAGTGGGGAGGTGCATGGGAGAAATAGCTCAGCCCCTGGCGCCTCCCTCTCCCTCCCGTGACACCTCTTCCTCCTCCAGTAGCGCTTGGCGAAGCCCTGCTGAAATCCCGCTGCTTCCACCACCACACCGTCGTGCTGCTGGATCTCCATCAACCTCTCCTCCCCCCTTGCTGGATCAAGAAGGAGGAGACGTCTCTGCTCCGTACGTGTGTTGAACGCGGAGGTGTCGTCCGTTCGGCGCTCGGTCATCGGTGATTTGGATCACGACGAGTACGACTCCATCAACCCCGTTCTCTTGAACGCTTCCGCTCGCGATCTACAAGGGTATGTAGATACACTCCCCTCTCACTCGTTGCTAGATGACTCCATAGATTGATCTTGGTGATGCGTAGAAAATTTTAAAATTCTGCTACGTTCCCCAACAGAGTCACCACGCCGAGCACTGGGCCCGGCCCTGCCCGCGCTTCCGGCGCTGGCCGCCCCCTCCCGCGGCGCTTCGGGTGTGGCTGCCCCCTCGGGCGCCCCCGCCGCCACGGCCTCTGGCGCCCCCTCGGGCGTCCCTGCAGCCAAGGCCTCCTCGGGCGAGGCCCCCTCGGGCGTCCCCGCCACCGAGGCCCCCTCGGGCGCCCCCGTCGCCACGGCCCCCTCGGCCGCCCCCGTCGCCGCGGCCCCTGGCGCCGCCCCGGGTGGCCCCTCGGAGTCTTTGGAGACCGGCTCGACTTCCTCCTCGCCGGTCCCTCTCTCGGCTCTGCCGGCCGCAGCCGCACCTCTCACCGGTGTGGTTACTCGGGCTCGAACTGGGACGTTTCGTCCTAGCACGCGCTACACCTCCAACGAGTACGCGTGTGCCGCGTCTACCTCGGCCCCGTCCCCGCTCCCCATCTCCGCCCGCGCAGCCCTTGGGGATCCGAACTGGCTTGCTACGATGCGTGAGGAGTTCGACGCCCTGCAGCGCAACCGTACGTGGCAACTTGTCCCGCGGCCTCCACACGCCAATGTTATCACTGGCAAGTGGGTTTTCCGCCACAAGACTCGCCCCGACGGTTCTCTTAAGCGCTACAAGGCGCGTTGGGTGGTGCGCGGCTTCCGCCAGCGCGCCGGCGCGGACTTCACCGACACCTTCGCCCCGGTTGTCAAACCGGGCACGATTCGCGCTGTCCTCCAGCTTGCTGTCTCTCGCGCCTGGACAGTTCACCAGCTCGATGTGTCCAATGCTTTCTTGCATGGCCATCTCGACGAGCAGGTGTTTTGTCAGCAGCCCACTGGTTTCGTCGACACCGACTATCCGGACCACGTGTGCTTGCTCTCCCATTCTCTCTACGGGTTAAAGCAGGCGCCTCGGGCCTGGTACCAGCGGATCGCAGCCTTCCTTCAGCAGCAGGGGTTCCGGTCCACACGGTCCGATGCCTCCCTGTTTGTTTATCACCAGGGCGCCACCACCGCGTACCTTCTCCTGTACGTCAACGACATCATCCTGACTGCGTCCTCGCCAGCGCTACTTTAGCAGATCACAGCTCGCCCTCAAGGATTTGGGGGCTCTCCACTACTTCCTCGGCATCGAGGTTGTCCGCCGTGCCACCGGCTTCTTCCTACATCAGCAGAAGTATGCCTACGAGCTTCTGGAGCGAGCCGGCATGCTTAACTGCAAGCCTGCTACCACACCTGTCGATACGAAGGCTAAGGTGTCCGCCGTCGAGGGCTCTCCGGCGTCCGACGCTCTCTTCTACCGCTCCATCGTCGGTGCTCTTCAGTACCTCACACTGACGCGTCCGGATATTCAGTATGCTGTCCAGCAGGTGTGCCTCCACATGCATGCTCCTCGTGACACTCATTGGGCTCTGGTGAAACGTATTCTCCGGTATATACGTGGCACCACGGCTATGGGTCTCACCCTGACGGCATCACCTGACACCAGCCTCGTCGCCTACTTCGACGCCGACTGGGCTGGGTGTCCTAACACTCGGCGCTCCACTTCCGGCTACTGCGTCTACCTTGGGCCCTCTCTGATTTCGTGGTCGTCTAAACGACAACCCACGGTCTCACGATCTAGCGCCGAGGCCGAGTACAGGGTTGTGGCCAACGCCGTCGCGGAGTGTTCCTAGCTACGACAACTGCTTCAGGAGTTGCCATGTGAGGTTCCCAAGGCCACGCTTGTCTACTGTGACAACGTCTCCGCCGTCTACCTTGCTGCCAACCCTGTTCATCACCGACGGACGAAGCATATTGAGCTCGACATTCACTTCGTCCGGGAGCACGTCGCACTTGGTCGTGTTCGAGTTCTGCATGTGCCCACCGATCAGCAGTTCGCCGATGTTATGACAAAGGGACTACCTACCTCGACTTTCGAGGGCTTTCAGTCCAGTCTTTGCGTCACCGGCGACGCTTCGACTGCGGGGGGGTGTTGAACATGTGTACATGTACATAGGTCCGGGTTTTGTATGCCGCACCTGTAGTGTCTCTCTCCCTCTGTATGTACTTGTATCTTGGGAGACAAGACACCGGTCACACCCCTTGTACCTATATATATGTGCCTAGTGCACGATCAATGAGATATCGATGCACCAAATCATTCTCTACATCGACCAATACCGATCACCTCGAAGAGCAGTAACTTCAACCGGACTTCCCTTGCCGACGCACCAACCACTCTTGATTGCCGAAAGGAGGTGGCAAGTGGATGGCGGGACTCGGTTGGTCCTGAGAAAGCCACCGTCTTGGACACACCGGCGTCGGTGTACATTGCGCCCAAGAACCTCTACTCGGACCAGCGGCACACACCGAAGAGCCGCAGCACAGAACATCCAAGTCATGTCTCCAAACACACGATGCTCCCAACAGAGGAACGACGCCAAGACGCCGCCATCGCCGGTCCAAGACCAAGGCTTTCGCCCGGAGACAGCAACCCAAACAAAAAGGGGAGATGTCGATGCACCTAAACGATGCCTTCAAGAAGGAAAACGACACCCACATGCGCCGTCGCCGGCTCGCCGCAAGCACCGACCAAAGACGGGCATGATTTTCATCCGTAACACCGCCAGCCTCCCACTCCTTGCGAAGAATTGAGACTACATCGTCTGTGTTGGGCCACATCGCCGCCGCCGCAGCACCTCGCCATCGTGTCATAGCATGATAGAACACCGACACCCTGCACGCCGAGGCCACGCAGTCCATCTTCCACCTCCCGCACGGCCGTGGAAAAACAACTCCAACTCGCCAATCCAGCACGGCCAGGAACCGCAGGCACAACAAGCAGCGGCAGGTCACACCACTCCTGGCAGACCACCCCGCATCGGGCACGGCCCTGGGACTCACGGACAAAGAGCCACCTTGACGCGCATCCAGGACAGGGACACGCGCACCACCACGATGCTCCCTGCAACGAGCCGCTGGATCGGGCCCAGGAAGCCAAGATCCAACCCGTGCCACCGCCGCCCACTACCACGGCGCCACCGGCAGCTTCCTCGCCGGTGTCCGCAGGAAGCAGACCACGCACCTCGCCCACCGCAGCAGTCCCCAGCCGCCGCTTGCGCAGCCACTCCTGGTCGAGATCCGCCGCCACCATGGCTAAGGGCGCGCAGCTCCTCCTGCATCCACCAGGTGCGAAGAAGACCGCGGAGCACCAACACCTTCACCTCGATCCCGCGACCGTGTTCCGCCTCGCCATACGCTCCTCGCCGCGCGCCGCCTCACCGGAAAAGCCCCACAGCACCACCCCCTTGACGTCGCTCCCCAGCGCGAGGGAGGCCCGTCGGGGTGCGCGACCTCGCCCGCCGCCTTCGACGGCCGGGCGCCGCCACCGCCGCCTACACCGGCGGCGGCAGCGGCCAGGGGAGCACGGGGAAGAGGGCTCGTGGGGCTTGGGATTTCGCCTCCGGAGCCGCCCGTGCGAGCGGCTCGGGAGGGAGGGAGGGGAAAAAATTATTCTCACCCGTCTCTGCGATTTCAAGTGGAGCTTAAAAGGTGACACGTACGACTGCTCTTTAGATCGCCATTAAACATGCCCGGCGTTGGGGATATAGACGATAGACCCCTGCCGGCGCATGGGATGCGCTCCGCCGCGCACCTTCAACTGTACGTGTCCGGCACCAGCCGGGGCCATGAAATGCATTATGCATGTACGTGCGTGCGTGCACCGGTGACGTTCATTCATTCGTGGGCCGTGTTAATCATCAGCAGCCGTAATTGCTGTTAATCATCAGCGGCCGTATGATTGTACTGGCTCCCAAATTATATGGACATGACGACCTCGGTCCTTTGAGGTGAACGCCAGTAAAAGTAATGCCGCAGATCTGCACAAGATCGAACCGGTTAGCCATTCTAGGCGGCGCTGGCGTGGCGACAATGTCATCGTCTTCTAGTCCGCAGAGGTCGTTGCTCTCGTGACGTTCTGGCGACCGGGCGGGCACCCGCGCTGTGCCAGGGCAGGGGCGTAGTCACACGCGCGGTACGGCTCCGTGCATGCCTATCAGCCGCCGTGTCCATGCGAGCGCGCACGCGCAGCAGTGTAGGTCGGCCGGCACCGACACGTGTCGTCCCCAGCTGATTTTTTTACTGTTTTAACTCATTTGATATAATTTAGCACCATTTGACCCTAAGTTTATAAAAAAATATTGAATCTGACCCATTTTGAAACGCAAATAACCCTGGCGTCTGGGTTGCACCGAAGACGCCGGGGTCTGTGACGTCTGGCCCTGGCCACATTCCTGGTCATCCAAATTGACCATTCGACATGGCAAACCCTAGACGCCAAGTACCTTGGCATCTACCCTATTCCTGGTGATATCCGGACGAACGAGTAAGACATGGGCATGTGCGCCCTAGATACGCATGCACACTAGCACCCGATCATCTCATTCACACAAGCGAGCACCTTTTTCAAAGTGCCCACATGATGAAGCCATCAGAGCAACTCCAACGCGTCGACCCAAATGGACACGCGCTTTGTTCGCTTTTTGTCCATTTGGGTTGGCTCGTCCGTCCTTCCGCGTTTGGGTCGGCCGTACACCCAACACGCAGACCCAAATCTCGTCCGCACAGAATTCTAAAAGGACCGCGACCATAGATCATGCCAGCAGCCATGCCATCGCCCTGAGTTCATGCCGGCGCCATATGCCAGCCTCCAAAAAAACATCACACAATTCATACTGGCGCACTTGCCAGCGGCCGGCACACATGCCAGCATACAAAAGGGGCGGGAGTTCAATCCCGCCATCTCGGCCGTGGTCATGCCGGGACACTTGCCAGCATACAGAAAAAGATGGCGCTCTTCGTCATATATCACTCGTCATCGAACTTGAGCATGTCGGCCTGCATCTTCTCGAACCAAGTCATCTTCCTCGGGGACACCGTGCTCAAGTCCACCTTCATGATCTCCACCTTGTCAACATGCTAGCGAGCGCCACTTCTTTTGCCTTGGTCTTGTCATTGGTGGCCTCGATCTCGAGCATCTTCCTTTTCTTCTTCTCCTCCATCTCGAGCTTCTTCGCTTCGAGCTCAAGCCTCCTTCTTTGGATCCCCATGAAGGCCTTCATTTGCTCTTCTTTGTCTTGCCGGCGCTTCTCATCCCTTGTGTCCTTCTTGGTCATCATGCCTTCCAAAGTGGCATGCAAGGCAATCGACGTTGCATCGCGCTTGTCCTCTTTCTTGGAGTTGGTCTTCCCCCGCGGCCGCAGCTTCTCTCCCTCACCATGGTCCTCGACGGCCTCCTCCCCTCCACGCGCCTTGATGGCGGCATATTGCGCCTTGAACTTCTTGTCCCCGTTGATGACCATCCAACAATGGGTGAGGTTGAAGGACTTGTTGTCATGTTGAGCCTTGAATGCCTCTAAAGCTTGGAATGCCTACAAACGAATAGCACACAAGCATATGGGCAAATGTACATGCAAGCATAGTGGCAAATGGGAGTATTTAACCAAAAACTACCACATTTCACGGAAACGTGACGAAAAACTACCACTTTACGATTTTGTGCGAAAAACTACCACTTTTCTCCTAATCCGTGGCAAAAAACTACCAACTCGCCAAACCGCTCGCTTCGCCCGCGCTAAGCACCAAACTGACCGGCCGGTCCCACGAATCAGTTGCCACCGTGGCCAACGGACGCCCGCCGCGCGTTAACGGCCGTTAACGCCGCGTCCGCGGTCGGAAACGGTGGCTATCGGTCGTCCAATAAGTGAGAGCGAGCTCAGCCACTCACTCATTCTCTTCCTCCTCGCTCGCTCAGTCTTTTCTCCTCATCCTCTCCCTCTCCCAGGTGCTCTGAGCATATCGCCGTCGCCGTCGCCGCCATTGCTGCCGGTAGAACTTGAGGATGCCATCCTGGAATGACGAGGAGAGCTCGAACGAGGACATCTGCATGGTTTCAATGGATCCTCAGCTCTTTGTAAGTGCATAATGGTGGAACAGAGTTAGGGTTAGGGTTAGTTCATCCAAATTGGAGATTCCAAGTTACTTTTGGTTTGATTCGAAGTTTCTTTTGCAGGAAACCCCTGACAATGTGGTGGATCCATCTTTCTGTGGTTCTTTCACTGAATCTGAGCCGACGTGCATGATGCATCATTAGAGGCCGAAGAAGATGGTAGCTTTTGAAGGTGCTTTGACTGGGAGGTGATATCTCGGTTGTCCTGTGCAGCAGGTATGAAATCTTGAACGCTTACTTGTTTTGCTGGTGGAGATGTGTGGTGTGTGATGTGTTTTGCTGCTGGAGATGTGTGGTGCAACAGGTATTAAGTTGTGCAGAGATGTGTGCTGTGTTTTGAACTGAAATTGAAAAGTGCCATACATATGGAAGCATATATGTGAAAGTAGATCTTGAGTCTGAATTCAATAAATGACTGAACCTGAGAACACCTGTTAAATGTGAACTGTGAACTGAATATATCTGTTAGCTGTTAACTGAATATAGCTGTTAACTGAAAAGAACAGAGTTAACTGAATTTATCTCTGCTGCTAAATAAGGTGTTGTGTGCTTAGTTTCAAAGAATTATGTTAGCTGAATTCAGAGAGCATTGATGTAAACATAGGGTTTCACTTAACTGAATTGAGTTTATGACTTGAGTTATCTGTACTAAGTTTGTTACTAGGTGCTTTGTGCTTAATTATAAATAATTGCTTCTGTAGGATGTAGGTGTCAACTGTGGGGTTGTGGAGTGGGTAGATGGTCCTTGGCCAGAGATTCTACAAAGGTGCCTAGAAAGGATTTGGGACATGTACCATGAGCAGAACTTGGGTAGGGTGAAGGACAAACAAGCCCATGAGAAAGAGGTGGGCAAGCTAAAGAAGGAAATTGTTTTCCTGTCAAACAACTACAGCCAGTTGGTGGAAGATGTATCCAAGCTTTTTGACTATCAAGATGGCAAGATGTCTCATGACATGGACTATACCAGTCAGGCAATCAATGAACTAAATGAAAAGAAGAAACAACTTGAGGATCAGGCAAAGATTGAGATAAGTATGGAAAAGCTGAAGCTTGCCAAGGAGCAAAGGTGCATTCTTCAAAGCCAAGCAGATATCATTCAGAACATGAGGAAGGCCAAGAAGGAAGTGGAGGGGGACAGGGACCTACTTAAGCAAGAGAAGAAGAAGCTGGAGTATCTGATTGCTGATCTGCTCAATGCTGGGCATGCCAGCAAAGATAAGCTGGAGAGGATCAAGGCAATAATGAATGAGTGAAGTGCTTGCTGTGTTGGTTAAGTAATGGCCTATATATATAGCTGGCCTTGGAATGTCATGCATGTTAGGTGTATATTTTGGGAAAGTTTCATGTGGTTTCAGAACCTGAATCAAGATGGTATGAGCCAGCTACTGTTATGGTTTAAGAACTAGATGGTTTTATCTATGATGTAATGACTTTTATGTTAAGACCTACTATGCTAAGTGAGTACTCATGCTAAGTTAAGTAAGTAAGAATGTTTTATCTATGATGAGGCTGTTTTACTCTGCATATATTATGTGTAGCCAATATCTGCATATATATCTAGCTAGCTGACAGTAGTGACATACTTGGAAATGATAACATAGATAGTCAGTGTTGCCCATATCCAACTTAGATAGTCTGACATAGATAGTGAACTGAGAACATAGTAGTGGCATACATAGATAGCAAGTAGATAGTCTGGCATAGAACTGAACATAGTGCTGGCATACATAGATAGTAGTGGCATAGATAGTCTGACATAGTGCTGGCATACATAGATAGCAAGTAGATTACCAAACTAACTGAACTGACATAGAACAGCCCTAGGAGTCACATAGTGCTGACCAAACTGAACATTTTAACTTACTGAACTAAGATAAGACTGACGAAACTGAACATTTCTTGGACTGACGAAACTGAAGACATCATCTCAGTCCTCCTTCTTCAGCATCTTCAGGCGTTGGGAGCGCCGCACCGCAGTCTTCTTCACCGCCGCCCTCTTCTTGCCCGGCGCCGGGGCGACCACATCTTCCTCCTCAACCTCTTCCTTCACGACGACAACCTCTGGGAGATCTGCGACCTCCGGCAGCTTATCCACGTCAATTGGGAGGTTCTTGTCCCCCTCCACGGCGTCGAGGACGGGCGCCCGCAGCTGCACATCCGGCTCATCGTCGGAGAGTACGACGAGCTCCTCCACCTCATCGTCAGAGGACTCATCGTCAGAGTCGTCAGATGAGTCCACCTCGGAGTCGTCGTCTGGCCCGAGGACCCACGGATTGCGCCTCTCCCAGTAGGCGTTGTTGATGGGGGCTGGGAAAGCTAGGACGGCGTCGGTGACGTGCTCCGCCCTGGACGCAACGCGCGCAGGATCGTCGCCTGCCGGCGGCGTGGTGGATGAGCGGTACATCCACCAACGGGCGCGCTGCCTGGGGTCGGGGGAGCGCTGCACCTCGCGCATCGCCCACAGAAGAATGATCGCCGGCGGGACGGTGAAGCCGCGAGGGAAGCAACGCTGCTTTTCAGCAGCCGTCATGACCTTCACGAGGCCGCGGGCGTGGTTCCTCATCATCTCCACGCTGGGGAACCAGCGCGCGATCTCCCTGTACTGCGCGCGCAGCTCCTAGTTGTTGCCGGCGAGCTCCTCGACGGCCCTTTGCCAGCCTAGGCTCCCGTCCATGGCGACGGCGGTGGGGTGGTTGTCGGCGTGGATTTCGACAGGAGAGAGGGGGGAGTGTAGTGGGCGGTGCGAGCGGCGAGTGGGCGAGTGAGAGAGCGGCGAGTGGACACGTATTAATGCCCTGGGAATCCGAAACGACTAGCGGTACGAAACAGACGCTCACGACGCAGCCGGCGCAACGCACGCTTAACACAGTACGTGCCCACCAACCAACATAACTAGGATGGCCGGTGCTAGTCAAACAAATCACTAGCACTAGCCCACTGGTATTGAACGCATGGTTACACCCCCTGGTCCTGGGTTCGAGCCCCAGGCCAAACAATTTTTTTATTATTTTTTATTAATTTTTTTTCTGAGCTGTAGATATGCCAAGTAGCAAAAACAAATATAAAAATTTTCTGAATTGTAGAAATGCCAAGTAGCAAAAACAAATTAAAACAAATATAAACATGCACTTGCCGCTATCACAAATTCAGTACCATATATTCAACATTCAAGTTCACAAGTCTGAATTTAACCATTCAAGTACCAGAACACAAACTTAGTAGCATACAATCAACATTCAAGTAGCACAACAGAAACTTAGTAGCATACACTCAACATTGAAGTAGCAGAACAGAGTTTCAATGATTTCCACTTGCACTGAAATAGGCTGCAAACTTGCTAGTAGGTTTTCTCTTCCTCTTGCCTGTTAATATCCCAGGTTCTCCAGTGGATGTTCTGGGTGCATTGAATCCTCTTGGAGCTCTTGTTGATCCTGATCCTCTTGGAGGTGCTGGTGAAGACTTGGCTGGTCCTGCTGAAACTGTTGATGCTGAACCTCTCTTAGCTGCTGCTATTTTTCTGTTCCTCGTTGCTTTAGGAGGTAGAGCAGATGAGGCTGGGATGTGTGAACTTTGGTGTTGATGTGGTGGTTGTGGAGGTACATGTGTAGCACTAGATGAACCCCTGAAAATTTCTCTATTCTCCTGCATGACAAAATTAAAACAGTTAGTAATTCTAGATGAAATATCTATGGCCTTGTAGAGATATCTATGGATTTTCAAATGACCTGATGTAAGTTCTTTCTCATCTCAAGACTTGGTTTCAGAGCTTTCCCACAGTTTGTATATCTATGGCCTTGTAGACCACAATTGCTGCATGTAATTGTTCCCATCCTGCTTGTGTCCTTTGGTGCAGGCACCTCAAACTGGCCCTTCCTCCTAGCTGTCTGTTTCTTGCCTGGTTTTTCTTTGAACACTGGTGGC
Organism: Thinopyrum elongatum; assembly: GCA_011799875.1. Classification (NCBI taxonomy): domain Eukaryota; kingdom Viridiplantae; phylum Streptophyta; class Magnoliopsida; order Poales; family Poaceae; genus Thinopyrum; species Thinopyrum elongatum. Next base: position 566,457,166 of record CM022303.1, read on the forward strand.
TCAATATCCTGAGTATGTGTGTCAGGCCAGAATTTAGGACCAGGGACAGGGTACACAATGTCTTTGTATGCTTCAATATATAGTGGTTTTTTGAAAAATTCATGCACATAGTCCTCTGGGTGCATGTGAAGCTTGCTCATTGCTGCTATTGCATGACTGCATGTCACACCTGTCATGTCCCACCTCCTGCAGTCACATGATTTAGTAGCTATGTTCACACAGTACTGATTTTCACCACTTGACACTTGCCAAATGTCAGGACCAGCCCTATGTGCCTCACAAAATTTGGCATACTTCTTATTCTCCTCCAGTTTCTCTGAATAGTTGGGTGTGATCATCCACCTGCTGGTCTCTGTCTTTTCCCTAGTCTTCTTCCTTTTGATCATCTGCTTAGTCCTAATTCCTTCAAACATTGTCCTAATTGGTTTGGCCCTAACATCAAGGATCATTTTGTTGAAAACCTCACTAAGGTTGTTCACAACAAGATCAGTTTTGCAATTATAATCCATTGCAGACCTACACCAAGTCTCCTTTGGAATTTTCTTAAGCCACTTCCAGGCATCCTCACACTCTGCTTTCAGCTCTGCCATTGCTAATTCATGGCCATGTTTGGTGAATGAGTAGTTAGCCTGATCTACTAGCTTCTTTAGTTCTGCTCCTCTAAAACTAGCTGACTGAAAATTTGCATATATGTGCCTGAGGCAGTATCTCTAAGGGGAATCAGGGAACACCTTATTTATAGCCTTAAGAAGACCCTGTTTATAAATTAATAACTATGGTCATGAACAAAAAGAAATTAAGCCAGTAATATCAATATTTCTGAAGTACTGGCAAAGATAGGGTGCATACCTTTTGCCTGTCAGAAATAATGGTGTAGGTTCCAAATTTGCTTCCACTTCCAATGCAACATCTTAGCTGGGTTAGGAACCATGTCCAACTATCAGAATCTTCCTTATCAACCACACCAAAGGCTATGGGGTAGATGTTGTTGTTGCCATCTCTTCCTGTGGCTGCAAGAATTTGCTGTCCAGTGGTTAGCTTGATGAAGCAACCATCAAGCCCTGCATCCATACCCAAATTAGCTACCATAGTTTTCTCAACAAGATATTTTGAAGAAAATGCAGTTGTACATTTACCTATAAAGGGCCTGCAACCATTAAGAAATCCTTCCTTTGATGCATGCAAGCAGTAGAACATGTACTTAAATCTAGGAGTTGGTGTAGGGTTTTCTGGGTCCTCAAATGTTGTAACTATACACCTGCTACCAGGGTTTGTATCAATAACTGCTTGTAGGTAGTCCCTCAGTCTATAGTACTGCTCCTTCTGGTCATCTTGCACAACCTTAAGAGCCTTCCTCCTTGCCCTATAGGCCACACTCTTTGATACATCAACAGAAAAATTGACTTTGCTGTTTTTAATAAGTGCATCCACAGGAGCTCTAGGATCTGCTCTAAGAGAAGGCTCAACTGCTTTGGAAAGCCACTTAGTAGTAACCTTTGTGTTCTCTGCTGATGCTGGACAAGTGTGCTCCATGTTACACTTCTTAATGCAAAAAGTTCTTTCATGAGCTATCCTGGAGGCACACATGTAAAATTTACATCCATGCTCTCTCTGTGAACACCAAACAATAATTCTTGTTGGGGAGTTCCTGTGGTAGTGAAAAGACCTCAAAGTCCTTATATGAAAATCCCTTAATGCTTCTCTAAACTGGTAAACACTGTCAAAACACAAGCTCTTGCACAACAGTAAATGTGAATTGGGAATTGAGGGGTCAAAATATACCCTATCCTTCATCTTTTTCTTATTACTCTTTGGCTTCTTCAGGAGGTATGGTAGTTCAACTTCATCTTCTTCTTCCTCATCACTTATGCCTACATCACCAGCAAAACAAAAATCATCTGCTTCAGGAAACCAATCTTCAAAGCGTTTTTTCTCTACCTCATTGTGACATCTGCTAGTTGGACCAGGATTCATCACGTGTTTCACAATAGCAGTAGTTTCCAATGCTCTATCCTCTTCAGAGGCACACTCTATTTCCATTTGAACAGCTTCAGCACTCCCATCTGAATGAACTGAATCATCAGGGCAAAATTCAGACACTTCAGTGTCTCCTTCAAAGTGGTACGAATCTGCCTCTCTTTGAATCCTGCTCCTCTCAAGCTGAGCCTTTCTATCATTTATCTGATTCTGAAGCTCAGATTGCTCCACTATCTTTTTCACACAGCAGCTCTCTTGAGTGTTCATGTAATTCTCATTAGCCTGTGTACTACTTGCAGGTTCAACATCTCTCACAACCCTTATGTTCACAACCTTGACATGATGACAAAACTCCAACATTTCATGAACACTAGCTTCATTACCTAAATACTTTACTCTTTCAGATCCAATTTCCTCCTCCTTCACATAATACATGTAATCACTCTCCCCATACCCTTCACTAGCAATGAGTGATTGTAGAGTAAGAAAAGAAATATCTGTCTCATATATACCCCTTTTCACAGGGTTTCTTCCTTCGAAATGAAACCATATGTCCCACTTTTGGTCAGCCAAACTGCACAAATAAGTACTCATGAATTGAATTGAAATTGACAGAACTACAAGTGCAATACAGTTTACTACACATGTTCAACAAACAGAAACAAACACATCTTACTAATTTGCCAGATTGAAGAAAACATATTCATTTAATCAAGAGATATTTCCATACCTGCAACCCATAGAACATCCAGGCGCCGGCGATGACTGGGCGAGCGGTGCCTCCGGCTGCTGCGAGCCTGCCTGCGTCGAGAAACTGGTGCTCCCCAACCAGTTATCGACTGAGCCCACAACGTCCAAACTTGTGCCACCGCCGCCGGCGTCGCCGCTGCCGTCGCCACCACCCATATCGCCGCCGCCCCCCTCCGGAATCACCGACGACATGGCGGCCGCCACCTAGGTCAGAGAGAGGGAGAGGAGGGAGAGAGTGAAGCGAGAGGGGAACGGATCAGATCTTGACCCGCACCCGACCGATAGCCGCCGTTTCCGACCGCAGACGCGGCGTTAACGGCCGTTAACGCGCGGCGGGCGTCGGTTGGCCACGGTGGCACCTGGTTCGTGGGCCCAACCGGTCAGATTCAGGCTTAGCACGGGCGAAGCGAGCGATTTCGCGAGTTGGTAGTTTTTTTGCCACGGATTAGGACAAAAGTGGTAGTTTTCCGCACAAAATCGTAAAGTGGTAGTTTTTCATCACGTTTCCGTCAATTGTGGTAGTTTTTGGTTAAATACTCGGCAAATGGACATGCAAGTACAACGGAAACGAAGATGGCCGCATGTATACCATATCTTTGACCCCGAGGCTGCTCACGGGACGACCCTTGATGCTCTCAAGGGTGGCATAAAACTTGTTCCACTCTTGTTGTATCACCCTCCAATGCTTCGAGAGGTACACCCACCCGCGTTTGCTCTCCATTTGGTACGGCGCGAACTTCTTGCGTTCATGCAATTCACGATGAACATGTAGCCAAAAGGTTGATGCCTTTTGCTCGGCGCCGATCTTGGGGTCTTGTCCAATATCCCTCCAACATTCATAAAGGAGCTTGTCCTCATCCTTTGTGTATGCCTTCGTTCGCTTGCTTTGTCACTTCTTGTTTGCATTGGCTTGGATGGAGAGATCGTCTTCGAACAAAGACTCCCCGTCAATGTCCACTTCATGTTCTTCTTCTATGTAGTAGTCCTTCGGAAACTCGTGGTCGAGCGGGAAGGTGCTATCCATGCCACCTTAGCCTTGCATGAAAGGGTCGGCCATGCCACCATGGCCTTGATCAAAGGTGTCGGTCATGAAGGGGCCTCGGTCGTCTTGGCTTTGGGTCTTCTCGGGATCGAAGGAAGCCGCATCCACACCGCCTTCGAAGGCAGCGGTGCCCGATTACGCGGTACCGGCACAGCTGGAAAACAGCACGGGCACGGCTGTCAGGGCAGGCCCTGCCCTGCGACGGTGCGAGGACGGAGCGCCAGCCAGCTCGATCGAAACGGATTTTTACGCAATCATATCCGGTAGAGCAGTGCCACACGCGTGGCGATGCATGTCGGTTTCGTCGTCCATCTCTGCAATTTTCCCCGTACGTACTGGCCTGGCCTTGGAGATGAACCCAACCCGTGGTCACTGCAGAGATCACGCTAATTAAGACTGGCCGCTAGCCGGTCCGAGCTTGTTCATAAATCACAATGCACATCTGCATAGGAGGGCTGTACGTACTACTGTGTCCATATAATTCTGGTCTTCTGGTTCTGGAGTCACACTTACGCATACTGATGATGTTTAACGCAGCGCGCGGGGGGCACGAACGAATTGACGCCGGGCAGCACGCACCTGCGTGCATTGCATTGCATGGCCCCGGGCTGGAGTCGGACGCGCTCAATCAAGGCGTGCGGCGGAGCGCATCCTATGCGCCGACAGGGGTCTAAATCCCCAACGCCAGGCTTGCTTAATAGCGATCCAAGGAGCAGTGGTACCAGCGTCACCTTTCAACTCCACTTGAATTCGCTACACCGGCTCGATCGATCCGTTGCATGCTCCTTCGATTTTTGCAATGGTGTCTCTGGCTGTGCTGATCGAGTGAGCTAGCAAAGTACGAATCAGTCAAGTGGCCTCCGATCTCATCAACCCAACCATTTTCGTAATCATGGGGTACCAATCACCCTGGGCATAAAAACCGAAGACCGAAGACCGAACCCGAAAAGACCGAGACCGAACCCGAAAAGACCAAACTAAAAAAGACCGAATAAAATACGGTCTGCACAAACAGAAGACCGAACTAATTACGGTCTGTTTGGTCCTCCTGTCTTCCAGACCGAATAGACCATATAGACCGAACTAAAAAAGCCCATACGCAAGAGTGCAAGACCATATTTACCAAAGGCCCATCCGGCCAGCCCAAGGTCATGAGCGAGATACACACATCTCATGATTCACAGGCAACCAGCTGTTGCACTCTCGTAATTCTCAAACAAAAAAAAAAACTGATGCACTCTCATTCCTCCTTTTCTTCACAACCATCCGAGCTGCAGTTCATCACTACCTTGTTCTCTTACACGTTGGTCACTGGCTCGCTGTCTACTGTCTTCTTCCCGTACAATACAACTTCTACTTGTCTGAACTTTCTTATGTACAGATGCACATCTATACACACATGCAGTTTGTTATTGGAAATAATATGAATATGAGTTGTAGCAATTAATTTGGTCTGTTTGGTCGGGACCGAAGACCGAATAACAAAGACCGAAGACCGAATAGTGAAAAGACCGAAATTATTATGGTCTTCAATTATGGAAGACCAAATTCTTGGAAGACCGAAAAGACCGGACTGAACAAACCGAAAAGACCGAACGCCCGGGCTGAGGTACCAATACCATCAGCAGCTAGGCAGAAATATCTTGGGCTCGTAGGCCACATGTGTTATTTTCTACGCTCTGGCTACGAAGACGCAGTAGCATCGAGGAACGAAAGGAGGAGTTTTGAAAATCAGACAAGGGTTTGGATCTCGCAACGTCCTTGCTCTGCGCTGGTGCGAGAGTGAATCACAAGTTGGCTGTTTTCGTCTTAAGTTGTACAAGTAGTATTTTTTTCCTCCACATGTCAAAATGATCATCTTTACACTTTAGGACGTCGATATTCATCACACGTGTGGGCACAATGGACATACGACCACACGACTCGTCCGGTCGTACCCAAGAGCCAGCCCACACGACTCTGTGTGGGCGAACATTAAAACTGCCCACACGTTCGGACGCGGCTACGACGGCCCACACAACCCTGTGTGAAAACTGCTCACCCCCACCCCGTGCTCCCTCGACCGTGCTCCATCCGTGCTCCCCGTCTTTGAGTTTCCATCCGACGGCTGCCCCAGTTTCCTGCCCTATGTCACTTTTTCCAAGGAAAAAAGTATCGTATTTTCTCTTCCCCGTTACTTTTCTGTACGGCCCCGTTTGGCAACTATGTAAGATCCCGCAAACCAACCTATGGTTGGATGGTTAAAGGGACAGTGGTATCCCTAGCCCATCAGGGTTCAAATCCTGATGCTCGCATTATTCCTGGATTTCTTTGAAGATTTCCGGCGATGCGCATTCAGTAGGAGAAGACGTTCCCGTCGACGACGAGGCGTCTACGGTGACTTCGTAAATCTCAAAATGATATGCCGGCTCAGTCTCTCGAAGATGCTCATAGAAGTAAGGTGTGCGTGTGTGCGTTCATAGGGGTGAGTATATGCGCGTATGTATGAGCGCTTGCGTCTATATTGTGTTAAAAAAAACTATGTAAGATCCCGTAAAAAAAAAATAGCTATGCAGATGCTGGTAAGTAGATTACAGATGTACGTATTACTCCGTATTTTACTAAGCATAAGCATGAAAAATACAGCCGGCTGGAGCCGTCGCTTTCCAACGCCCAACGCCATGGACTTGCCGCCGGTGTTCACAACCAACCCCAAGAGCTTCAGCCGAGCGCCACCAGGTTCCGTTGAGGAACAGGTTCCAAGCGGCGCACACGGGAAAACACCCACTAGTGATCCTTGCCATCGTGGCCGGCGACCTCGCCGGCGTCACGACTCCTCTCACAGGTTACGCTTCGTCGTCTTCGCCACAGGCTGGGCCTAAAAACCGACCAACCGAAAACTGAACCGAAACCGAAATACCGAAATACCGAAAGGCCCAGCCTGTGGCGTACGGCCCAGACAAGCCCACCCACTCCCACGCCTTGACCTAGACCGCATCCACGGTTCCTCCCAGGCTCCCACGAACTCCACTACTCCAGAGATCTAGCCGCCTGCCGCCCTTCCCCTGCGCCCCTTCCATTCTACCACCACGGCACCACCACTCCACCCCGAGTCAGCCGCCGCCTCATCTTCTCATCTGAGTGGTCGAGCTGCCGCCGGCGCCCAGCGCCACCGCATCTTCTCCCCACCCGGCCGCCCCTCCGTCCTGTCCTTCTCACCGACCGTCGTAGCTAGTCTCGTTGTACACAAGGAAGGAGAGAGGACCAGATCAACAGAGGAGCAGGCGCCCGACCATCCGTCCGACGCGGCGGCGCCCACTAACCTTCGAGCTGCGACTCTTCGACAACATCCAACTCTCCAAATCGGCAAGCAACTCAGCAGCGACCGTCGATCCATCGCAGCATCTCGGCGCTCGGCGGCGTCTTCTCCAGTCTCCACTTCGCCACAACATCTTCCACGGAAGGATCTGAACAATCAGTCAATGTAACTGAGCATTAAGTTACCGCCATCTCCATTCTCTGTCTGGTTTTTTTTGTTTCATTCTTCGTTCACTATTCTGTATGACTATATGTACGTTGGATCTTGGATGCATTGTTCTTCAGTATAGAGGGATGAGAGATGTGAGATTCCGTGCTAGGAAAGATGGATGCCTAGCAAACTGTATATGTTCTGAAAGTGCATTTTCTGTACATGCTACATAATTCGGTTAAAACCGAAAACGAACCAAAAAATCGGTTAACCGAAATTTCGGTTAGCTGAATTTTAGTGTCAAATTCGGTTTCCACTTCCGCAAACCAAATTCACAAAAAAAACGAACAGCAGAAACCGAAAACGGCCAGGCCTATGCTGAAGCATCCTAGCGAAGACGACGAAGCGTAACGATACAAAGTCTGACGGCAGATGCCCTTCAGCCTCCCTGCTGATCATCATGGGTCCTGTGCCGCCGCAGCTCGAAGGCGAGCGTTCTGAACTTCTCAAGTAGTACCGCAATGGTGGATACGTCCTCCCAACTTGCTCAGTGGTTTCCAAAGCTGCAGAAAAATGATCATTTTATATACAATATCAGCATGATGTTTAATGAATTTTCCTTCAATTACAGCTTTGTTCCGAACATGCCACAAGGCCCAAGCCATTGCCGCAAAAACGAGCCATGTAACCCTACGGGGACGCCCAGAAAGACGTGCAACTAAGGTATGGAAAGCTCCAAACGAAGTGGGTGCCCAACTGCACTTTGTGATATCGCGAATGGAGCCCCGTAAAAGTTGTGCAAGACTGCACTTGAAGAAGATGTGGCTGGTATCTTCGATCACACCGCCCATCCCCTGGGCCATGTCACTTTTGCACTTGAACACCAGTAGGCAGCCTATCACGTACCAGCTGCCATAGGAAAATTTTGACTTTAGTAGGGATGCGGGCCCTCCAAATATCCATTGCTTGGAACGGTGCAGCTCCGTTGTGTAAGGCCTGGTACAAGGACTCCGTCGAGAACTGTCCCGAGGGTTCTAATTTCCACCGGAATGAGTCCGGTTCCGAGTTCGGTGCAACAGTTTGTAACAGGGCCACCAACCGACCCCATTCATCCCTCTCAAGTAAACCGATGGAGCGGCGAAACTGGGGGCTCCATTGACCATTCCTCCAAATCTCGCTGACTAGTGCATTCGGAGTTGTTGCGATAGCGAACAGCCGGGGAAAGGCGGTAGCAAGCGGCTCTGGCCCCATCCACACGTCTAACCAAAAGACGGTGGATTGTCCATTACCAATATAGTGAATAGACCCCAGGCGCAGCAGGTGTCTAATCTTTACAATCGCTTTCCAGAACGATGAGCCGTTTCTTCCTGATGCTATGGATACCGGGGCATGCTGTAAATATTTGTGTCTGATGATGTCTAACCATAGACCACCTTGGCCGGTTAATATTTTCCATGCCCACTTTGCCATCAGACACCAATTCATGTGCTTGGTATTTATGATGCCGAGGCCCCCAACCTCTTTGGCGCACATATAGTACTCCAGTGTACCATATGATATTTTTGTTTCCCGAGTTCTTTACCCCAAAAGAACCGGGATCGTACCGTATCAAATTTTTCATGGATGCCATCTTGGAGCAGAAAAAATCCCATGATGAACATAGGCAAACTAGAGAGGCATGAGTTGATTAGCATGGTTTTGCCCCCTGTTGATTGGTATTTACCGATCCAAGGCTCCGCCCGCCTAGCCACTCGATCAGTAAGGAATAGGAAGTCCTCGATGGTGAGATGCTTGTTGGTTAGAGGCATGCCCAGATATTTGATGGGCAAAGTGCCCAGTCTACAATTCATAGTGTGCGTCGTTCTGAGTCAATGCTCCAGATTACCTTTAGTAACAAAAGCCTCACTCGTATCATAGTTGATCTTCAGACCAGACATGGACTCGAAGCACATGAGCAGAAATCGAAGGTTCACGAGGCTAACTAGGTCATTCTTGATTATGATTAACGTGTCATCAGCGTATTGCAGGTGGGTAATTCCCCCTTCCATAATGTTAGGAAAAATTCCTTGGATATGGCCAGCCTTCCTAGCTCCCTCTAGGATGACGGCCAGAGCCTCGACCACAATGTTGAAGAGCAGCGGGGAGATGGGGTCTCCTTGCCTGACCCCTCGGGTATTCCGAAAATATGGCCCTGGCTCTCCGTTGATGTTGATGGCCGTTTGCCCTCCTCGCACCATCTGCATAATCCATCTCACCCATAGTGGTGAGAACCCCTTTAATCTCATAACCTCTTCCAGGAATTCCCAGTTAACTTGATCATATGCCTTCTCAAAGTCTAACTTCAGGATCAAAAAGTCCTCCTTCTCTTGGGCAACTGTGTGAAGGATTTCATGAAGGACCGAAACCCCCTCTAGGATGCTCCTACCGCAGATAAATGCCGACTGGCTCTGACTGATGACCCGATTTGCCACCGGGGATAGCCGGGTGGCAAACCCCTTGACCAGAAGACGGAATCCTACGTTTATTAGCGCAATGGGTCTAAACTGCTTAATAAGCTCCGCTCCTGGAGTCTTAGGAAGCAAAGTAATAATTGCGTAGTTTAGCCTCTTTATGTCAATTCTGCCTCTTGTGAAATCATTCAGTAACTCAAACATCTGTCGCCCCACAAGTGGCCAAAATTTCTTGTAAAACGTCATCGGAAACCCATCTGGTCCCGGAGCCGTATTTGTGCGAGTGGCTTTAAGGGCAGCTTCCAGTTCCACCATGGAAAATGGGGTCATGAGCCACTCGTTCTCTTCATTCGATACCTTGCCTTCATCTGCCCATGCAGTCACGGTGAGAGTGGCACCTCCACGTTCGCCCGAAGCCAGCAGCTCTCGATAAAAGGCATAAATATGTTGCAAAAGTGCCTCGGGATCTGAGATTGTAATGTTGCCGTCCCTTAGCACCGAGATTTGACATTTCCTCTGTCTGCCATTTGCAACTGCCTGATAGTATGCTGTATTCAGATCCCCTTTGAGAATCTAGTTCTGTGAGCCACGCTGTCTCCAGTAGATCTCCTCACATGTTGTGATGAATACCAAGTCGTTTTCTAATGAATACCTCATTTCCCAATCCGCTTCTGTCAAGCCAGGGCCGTCAGCTAAGGTATCTAATTCTTGAATTGCAGCTAGCAAACTCGCTTTTCGAGATCGCAACGCTCCTCCAACATTGGCGCCCCACCCGCGTAAATGCTGACGTAGCTTTCGGATGCAGTGTTTCCATCTATCCATTGTATCTGCCAATGGGCCATATCGATAGGGAGGCCGGCAGCACGCCCGCTGCCAGCACTCCTGCACAGTTTTAGCAAAGCCCGGATGTTCCAACCGATCTCCAGAGTCAAGCAAGAGCGGGCAATGGTCAGACCCGAGGCGCGTCATTGCAGTCAGAGAGCAAGATGGGAATTTGTGCTCCCACTCTGGAGACACAAAAACCCGGTCAAGCACACACCGGGTTGGGTCAGTTTGCTTGTTCGTCCATGTGAAGCTTGCCCTAACTCTATCAACCTCGAGCAATTCTAAATCGACAATCCAATTATTGAACGTGTCGAGAAGGTGAAGATTAACAAGATGATGGTTCTTGTTTTTGTCTTGGAGAGTTCGCATCAAGTTGAAGTCACCACCGACAACAACGGGATGCAACGCCCTGGACACTCTTTCGTGTAATTCCACCAGGAAATTTACGGACTTACTATGGTCAGCCGGACCATAAACTATGACGAGTTCCCATTGGAACTGGTTATTTCGCTGCATCAGCTCTGCGCTTACGAAGTGTTGTCCGGCTGCGATCAGGAAAATGTCAAACGTGTCAGCACTAAGGCCAGGGAGAATACCACCGGAGTGCCCTTGTGCTGGCAGCCATGTCCACCTAAACTCGTCCCCCCCTATACTACGCAGCTCCCCATCGGAGAAAGAACTTTTGATAGTTTCTTGAATGCCGATGAAGTCCAACTTCTCCGACCGCACGGCTTCGGCCAGTTGACGCCTCCTGTCAAGTTGACCGAACCCGCGCAAGTTCCAGATGATGCCTCTCATGATACTAAAGGGGATCGGGTCCCCGCCCCTTCATTCTTATTCTCCCCATGCGTGGTAGAGGCGTTGGTTAGAGCAACACTAGAACCAGTGAACCACAGCAAGAAGAATGGGCAACAGCATGCAGTGGCCCCCACCGCCCCACGCCGGCGACGCTGGTCGCAGTGGACGGTGGCGACAGCAAGCTGTAGATGAAGAAGCAGCGTCAAGGAGAATCCTTCCTCGCGGGGCTGCGACGGCACGACAGCGCGGCATCTCCTTCCGTCCGTGACGCGCTGGCGACGCCTTCTTCACGCCGTGATTGCAGGGTTGTTCGAGTATTAGGAGGGAAGGAAATACAGTGTTTTCTAAGTTGAAAGAAAAATAAGCGTGCGAGGAAACTGGGGCAGCCGGCGGATGGAAATTCGAAGACGGGAAGCACGGATGGGAGCACGGACGAAGGAGCAGGCATGCCTAGTCCCACCCCGTGAGCGCGAACGCTTGTGTAATTAATTTTAGTTGCCATGTCTAATTACTGTAGTTGTCATGTGTGATTAATTTTGGTTGCCATGTGTAACTAATTGGAGTTACCACGTGTGGTCAAATCATAGTTGCCATGTATAGCCAACCATAGTTGCCGTGTGTGATTAACTAGTTGCCACATATATACAACTGTAATTGCCATCTATCGCCGTGCGAGCGTCGTGTGGGCGAAGAGCAGCTTCACCCACACGTTCGGGCGAGCGTCGTGTGTCCGTTCGGGCGAGGAATGCCCACACATGTGGCACTAAATGATAACGCCCACACGACGTTGGGTGCTTACGTGGCTGTCGACTCAGATGGCAACTGTTGCAATATTCATGCAAATGAATCGAACGACATCAACTGCGTTTAGGCCATGTTGATAAGTGCCACACGTACGGATGTTATCATTTAGGACACTTTATTACACACACATACTTGTATCCATTCCATATAGGGATCAAAATTACCCTGATCCTCAAACTCCATACTAACTGTTTTTAGACGCATGCAATGGTGAAACACAAAATCATGAATTCACGATATTGTAATGCGAGCAGCACTCAAGCCTCCAAGGAATGGGCACGTGACTCTTAATTTCCCAAAGTGGGATGGTTTAATTTTTGGGTTTGTCTGGCCGCATCTAAATGTGTCTTAATTATAGCACATCTAAAGGACTCAATCAAACATAAAAAAAGAAAAAAAAAAGAAAATACCCGTACGAATCTCCACTTGAAATCAATGACATATCACTTAAAAGTGCAATACTTAAGATACATCTAGATGTGTGCTTTAGCAAAATCATTATTCTTTTTACGGGTCAGTGCGGATGGTGTTTGAGACCATTGTTGCCACTTACTGCAATTCAAGTGGCCCGCAACACTATTTTACAACGCCTCAATGGCGTGCTACACTAAACAAGAGATATCCAAAGAAGTTAATGATGCGTAAAGCGCCAACATGGTGTTTCTACTCCCGTGTGTAAATGCACCCGGAACAACAATATCATAGGGAAAACATAGTATAACAAATCAATAAAATCTAATTTTTTTTCACAACACACATATTTGAATATTCTCCTTCCGTGCAATTTTTTTTGAATAAATAACATTCAATGTGCTCAGGACAAAAAAAACATTTTGGGTTGGCTATCATGGTTTTTTACCCAAAGCATCAAGAATATGATCTCTTCACAAAATTTTATACGTAGGGAGAAAAATCAAGAATGTTTGTCTACAAGAAAGTATGTTATTTTTGGGATTTCTTTTGCTATTTTTCAGTATTTACTGTTCATCAAGGTGCATTTGCACCAGGGAGTAGAATGGCACTTTCGGTAAAAAAAGCTTGCTAGTTAGGGAAAAATGCAAAGGGCATTTGACTGCACTGAGCAAAGATATTCAAAGAAGTTAATGGTGCCTAAAGCTCTTGCTAGTTAGGCAAAATTGCAAAGGGCAATTGCTTAACGAAAGGGCCATAGTCAGCGAAAGTCCTATTCTGATCCCGAGCTCATATGCATCCCGATGAACAGTAAAATAAAAAAAAAATAGTTTAAAATTTTAAAAAATTTGGAATTTTTTTGTGGTAAACTTTGACGAATGTTTTGTATCCTTGCAAAATGTCAACACGAAATGACATTTGTGGCAAATAAAATAAAATCAGTACTCCAAACTGTTTTCAAAACTAGCATTTTTGGATCATTGTTTTTTTTGCCACTACCTCCATGAATGTCATTTCATGCTGAAGTTTTTCAAGCATACAAAACATTTGTCAAAGTTTACCAACAAAAAATTAGATTTTTTTTTAATTTTGAAGTATATTTTTGATTTAACTGTTCATCGGGGTGCATTTGAGCTCGGGAGCATATATTCCATGTCCCATAGTCAGTTAAAAAAGATCCATAGTACCTTAGTTGTATGTATAGTAATTTTAAATCTTGCAAAAATTGCTATCTTTAGTTTCAGTATTCTAACCATCTTTGACGTACATGTAGCTTAACACAGGAATATTTGAGGTTAATTTTGCTTTACATCGGCAACTAATCAAGGTTCCTCATTTTATTCCTTGTTGTTTTATATATAATCATGCATTCATTTTGATTAACGAAATCACTGATTCAACAATGAATATGATTAGTTGATTACAAAACAAAGGACTAAGGAAAATAAAACGTAGTGCAACGCAACACCGAATGACCAGGTGATCTCATCCACACCTCGAACAAAATTGCCTACATATCAAGCAAAATGATTACAAGAATAGTGTAAGTGAGCTCATGTCATTGGTTCACTACTAGGGAAAAGTCTATAGATAGATGCTTAATACTAGCGCCGGGTAGGGCGCCCGCGCTGCTGTTAACAAGTAGCAACGCGGGGCCAAACCCAACGCTACAGGTACAACTTAGTAGCAGCGCGGGCTAAACCACCCAGCGCTACTACTAAGTGGTCCCCACGGTACCCCGGGGCCAGGCCACAGTAGCAGTGTTGGGTATATTACCCGCGCTACAACTAATCTCATAGCAGTAGCGTGGGCCCTGCACCCAGTGTTGCTTCTATTTATACACAGGGCCAGCTTGGGGACCCCACTTAGCAGCAGGACTGACTCATACACCCGCGCTACAGGTAGTTGCCTTAGCAGTAGCGCTTGTCAACTTCCCCGCGCTACTGCTAAGAACGCCAGCCAAAATATTAGCCACCTTTACCCCTCCCTCTCCCTCTCCCTTCTTTCTCCCATAGCTTGCCTTCTTCTCCCGCTTGCTTTCTTCTCTCTTCCTTCAATTCTCCCCCCTCACCCCTCTCTCTCCTTAGCCCCTCCACCATCTCAATTATTGGCTCCCCTTCCTCTCACTTGCTTTGTTCTCTCTCTCTCTCTCTCTCTCTCTCTCTCTCTCTCTCTCTCTCTCTCTCTCTCTCTCCCCCCCCCTTCTTGCCATATCTCTTGCCCCTCCACTTCATTGACTCACTAACCCTCCCTCTCCACTAGTTATGCTCATCTCTCCTACCCAAGTAGATCTACTCATTTAATGAAGTAACCTATCTACCTCCCCCTCATTAATTGAGAAGGAGCATCAATTATCTTTGTCCACTTCGATCCCTAGGCCTCATCACCGTGCTCCCCATCGAGATAGGTGAGTAAAAAGTAGCAGTGTTGTGCAAGAATGGAATTTGTGTGATATGACCAAATTTTGCGATATTACCGAATTGTGCGATATGAACGAATTGTGCTATATGACCGAATTGTGTGTGGCATGAGTTTCCTATGTGTATTTTTGAATTGTGCGTGACATGAGTTGCCTATATTTTGATGAAATACCAATTTATTTCCATTTCAGTGAATTTCAAACAAACTCGATATATCCTATTTTTAAGGAAGGTCATGCCAAATTTTTGTATGACTTCAATGAAGAATGGTTGATGATAACAACAACGGCAATTTATCCTCTCCGGAGTCCAAAACGGAATCCAGATCTGACCTCCCGATGAAGAAAAGGATGTGGCGGCGGCTCTGTATCATAAAATGCGATGAAACTTTCTCTCTGTTTTTTTCTCGGGACAACGGTATATGTAGGCTTGGAATTAGGTCAAGCGGAGGCTCATAGGGCCCACAAGCTCACATGTCTTATAGTTCTATGAGACATTGGGGAAGTAAATTAAGATGAAATTGGTACAAGAGGTAAATAAATTAAGGTGAATGATTAGCATATGGGGAAGGCGCGGACAAAGGACGCGGTGGGACAAAAAACCGGTAGGACGAAAAAAATCGATTGAGGGGCGTGGTGGGAGAGAGAAGAACCAGTTAACAAAGCGTTCTCCCGGTAGGAAAAGGAACACTACCCTTTTTTAAGTAGTAGAGATTATATCAGTTGGACCACCCTGACCCGAAAACTTGTCTATGCTACTGATTTTACTGGTGTCAAAACCCAACATCAATACTATATAGATCGCAGGCAAAAATTGCACACGGTGTCCAGGGACACCCCTTTTACAATGTGGGAAATTCTAGTACTTATTGTGCATGTTATATAGTACCTCTCAAGCCTAATTGTCCTACTTAATTAGCAAAAACTAACAATTGTCAAAAAATCTACAACGACAACATAAAACAATGAAACCTATCAGGTTCGAGACCGTGATAGTGGCAATGAGCAAGGGTCTAAGGAAGGGGTGGTGCTTCAACATCTTCCTTGCATGAATGCAGGCACACGATATTAACCCATGCATTAGAATCAGTGGAACACCGCACACTTTGTACCCTAGAGGCCCTAAAAAACTTACCGATCTTTCCACCTTGTATCGACGACGACACTAACACGCTGTCAGCCACGCGCAGCGCTAGGAGCTTTGTTGTACTGGAGATGTTGGAGACTGTGCCAACGCATAATGCCGTCGAACCGCTATCATTGGCCGTCGCCGCTGCAATGGGTAGGGGGGGGAGGGCAGAGCAGCTGACTAGGTGAGCAGGATCCAGAGCAGGTAGGGTGATATCCTCCCCACACAACTCACAGAGCACGCACACAATCCATGGAGATCAGAGACGGAAACCTAGATATTAGCAGCGCCTGGGGTATGGAAGAACTGTGTCACGGGAGAACATGAACTCAAAGGTTTAAAAATTTCTTCATAAATTCGTTCAAACCTGCGGGAAGGGGGGGGGGGGCATTACCCCTCTCAGCTTAACACATAGCTCCACCACACTGACCCAAAATCTTGGCTACACCACTGACTAATGCCTATGGGGATGAGAATCATGAAGTACTTTGTGTCGTTGATGCGGTGGGATCGGATGCCATGGCATCCATTCTGGCATTTCTCCTGTCCATTGGGACTATGCCACCTCAACTTTTTCCCATCACCATTGTGTTATTTCCATGTATATTTCACTAGGTCGATGATCACCGCATGAAATCCTCTCCTTGGTCGCAGACGATAGTCAATTCATTATGGATATCAATGAGTTGCTCAGCACCGGCGACATTCTTCTGCTCCTCCAACTCGTCGACTCCAAGCTGGCATTACTCATACGGAATTGACTTGCTTTATAATAGACGGATTTCCTAATCGTCAGATATCTAGGAATTAGTTAAATCTACTGAGGACCTGGAATTGAAAAACGTACAAGATTTCATTTTTTTTAACTTCGAAAACAAACATGACAATTGTTCTCATCAGATAACCAAATGTTTACATTACGGTGAACATCTTTCTACATCCGTATGGATATATGTGTAAAGTTAAATTAGTTAATTCATAGTCGAGTGATGCAAGGTTATATTGTTTCACTAGATGAAACAATTGTTATAGCACGGCGAACTTCTTTTAAATTTATATGAAGGAAGTTGCAAAATCGACCGAGACTTAGTTAATAAAAACACAGTTGTTTCCTTTCTTTTTACCTCAAGCCCAATTCCCCTCCACAACTTTGAGGCCTTTACTACTTAATTATGATAATGTGAATCATAATATAAAAAAATACAAAAAAATGATGAATCCCAAGGGTTCTTATAACGCTTCTCCCATGGCCACCGCGGACATGGCGGATCCCTTGGCGCCCGCGGCGGCACACTAGACGTCCACGGCTCCTTCGCCGACAGCGGCGTCTTCACGCACGACTTTGTCTGAGACTGTCGGGGAGGGGATTGCTACTCCATCCTCATCCCCTCCTCCGGCAGCGAATCTTGTGCGACTACCTTCACCGAGAGTGACACCTACACGCCGAAGTAATCGGCATGCGGTTGCCGACAACGGGACGATGGACACTGATGAGGACTCCTTGACCAAGGCTATGCGGCGCAAAGCAGAGCACAACCTCGACAACCAAGGTATCACGTCGTCACCCAAATCCTTTCTAGCTTTTTCCAATACTTCCATCATTTCTAAGTTAAATAATGTGGGTGTTAGTCTTGGGAAGAATGAGAAGGATATTTTTATTTCAACTAACACTTTGAAACACTTGGAATATGACCATTTGAAGGTCACTCCATGTGTTTATAGCAAGTCTTATGCCTCCCATACTGATGAGGAGGAGCTGCATGCCACATCAGATGGTCAGCTACTCTCTCATTTAGTTGGACAGGTTTCAGACGTGGGTCTAGATGAAACCGGACTTAGTTCATTGATTGAGCTTACAGGATCCGGACGTAAATCAAAGACCGCACATTCGAAAAAAGTTAGTAAGTCCCATAAGAGAGCGAAGTGTTCTAATCTCCTATTGTTTCCTCATGAATGGAATGTTTTTTAATAGCACAGGTCTTCGTGACTTGGCTAAACATTTATTCATTGCGGAATGTAATAGGGAATATAATTTAGATTTTTTGGCTATCTCTGAAACGGGGAGACGTGATTTCTCAGTGAGTCTACTTAACCGTCTTTCGGGCGGGATAGACTTTACTTGGGTTTCACGACCGCCTAGAGGTCGTTCTGGGGGCATTTTACTTGGCGTAAATAGAGGGACTATGAATGTTTTGGCTAGTTCGGATGGTGAGTTTCACGTTAAACTCCATATTCGCAACAAGGCCGACAACTTCACATGGACCCTCGTCGCCATGTATGGGGCAGCCCAGGATGATTTCAAGGCCGATTTTCTCCATGAATTGGTTAACCTGGCGAAAGATAATCCCTATCCCATTCTTATAGGTGGGGATTTCAATTTGCTTCGTTTCCCAAATGAGAAAAGCCTTGGTAGGTTTGATAATCATTGGCCTTTCCTTTTCAATGCTGTCATCGACAGTCTAGATCTGCAAGAGGTTTCCATGATTGGAAGACAATTCACTTGGGCGAACAGTCTTCTGGAACCGACATATGAGAAACTAGATCACGTTTTAATGGATACCGATTGGGAATCAAAATTTCCTATGGTGTCTGTTCGTGCTCTACCTCGTATCGAGGCTATATCTGACCACGCACCCATTCTCCTAACTACTGGTTTGCCACGACCACAACATAGACGGAAGTTCAAGTTCGAACATGGGTGGTTGCTTCGGGATGGCTTCCATGACATGGTCAAGGAGGTGTGGGAGAAACCGGTGGCCGGGTCTACCCCAATACACAGATGGAATAACAAAATGCGTGCATTACGTAAATTCCTTGGTGGTTGGGCTAGGCATACGGTGGGCAACCTCAAAAAAAGAGAAGCTTCGTCTTTCATCTATCATCGATGAATTAGAAGCTTTGGCAGAGGTTAGACCTCTATCTGAGTATGAAATCGAGATCAAGAATCATTTGAATGCACGGATTGGTAACATGCTGCGTGAGGAGGAACTCAAATGGTACCAATATTTCAACTCTCAGTTTATCCTGAAAGGTGATTCGAATACTAGATATTTTCATGGAATCGCCAATGGCAGACACCGGAAGAAAATTATTCATTCACTACAACAGGATGAGGGCACGATTGAGGGACATGAGCAACTTAAATCTTATATCACTAATTATTACAAAAATCTGTTCGGAGCACCAGAGGAAGGAAACTTCTCGATGGATAAATCCTGAACAGATGACATCCCCTAGGTCTCTCATGAGGAAAATAACCTTCTAACAGCCCCATACTCCGAGGAGGAAGTTAGAAAGGCGGTTTTCCTAATGGAGCATAACAAAGTCCCAGGTCTGGATGGATTTCCCGCAGAGTTCTATCAGAACTTCTGGGAAGTCATCAAACCGGATCTCCTACTTTTGTTTAGCGACCTTCATGCTGGCCAACTAAATTTGTTTCGCTTAAACTTCGGTGAGATTATTTTATTACCTAAGGTTAATGAGGCTGAAAGGATACAACAATATAGACCTATTGTTGGGAAACGTTGCATGGAAAACAAAATTTTTCTACGCACACGCAAGATCTATCAAGGAGATGCATAGCAATGAGAGGGGAGAGTGTGTCTACATACCCTCGTAGACCGTAAGCGAAAGTGTTTCACAATGCGGCTGATATAGTCAAACTTTTTTCGCGATCCAACCGATCTAGTACCGAATGTACGGCACCTCCACGTTCAGCACACGTTCAGCTCGGTGACGTCCTCCGCCTTCTTGATCCAGCAAGACGGTGAGGTAGTAGATGAGTTCTGTTAGCACGACGGCGTGGTGACGGTGATGGTGAAGTGATCCCCGCAGGGCTTCGCCTAAGCACTATGCAAATATGACCGGGGTGTAAACAGTGGAGGGGGGCGCCACACACGGCTAACAATTGATCTGGGGTGTGCTAGGCGCCCCCCTCCCACATATATATAGGTGGGAGGGGGAGGGGAGGCAGCCTGGCGCACCACATAGGTGGCCGATAGGCCCTAGGGCTCCTGCCCTGGCCGCGCCCCCCCTGCCATGTATTCCCAAAGGGGAAGGAGAGAGGAGGGGGGGAGAGGGAAGGAAGTGGGAATCCTAATCCACACTTTCCTTTCCCTTCCCCCTTTCCTTCTCCTCCTTAGGCCGGCCTGCTATGGGGGGAGCACCAGCCCCTTGTGGCTGGTGCGTTTCCTCTCTTGGCCCATAAGGCCCATAACTTTTGTTGGGGTCCCCGGAACCCCTTCCGGTGACCCGATACCCTCCGAAACACTTCCGGTGTCCGAATACTATCGTCCTATATATGAATATTTACCTCTCAACCATTTCGAGACTTCTCGTCATGTCCGTGATCTCATCCGGGACTCAGAACAACATTCGGTCACCAAATCACATAACTCATATAATACTATATCGTCATCGAACGTTAAGCGTGCGGACCCTACGGGTTCGAGAACTATGTAGACATCACCGAGACACCTCTCCGGTCAATAACCAATAGCGGAACCTGGATGCCCATATTGGCTCCCACATATTCTACGAAGATCTTTATCGGTCGAACCGTTATGACAACATACGTAATTCCCTTTGTCTATCGGTATGTTACTTGCCCGAGATTCGATCGTCGGTATCTTCATACCTAGTTCAATCTCGTCACCGACAAGTCTCTTTACTCGTTCCATAATACATCACCTCGTGACTAACTCCTTAGTCGTTTGCTTGCAAGCTTATGATGTGTATTACCGAGAGGGCCCAGATATACCTTTCCGATACTCGGAGTGACAAATCCTATTCTCGATCTATGCCAACTCAACAAACACGTTCGGAGATACCTGTAGAGCATCTTTATAATCACCCAGTTATGTTGTGACGTTTGATAGCACACAAGTCATTCCTCCGGTATCCGGGAGTTGCATAATCTCATAGTCGAAGGAATATGTATTTGACATGAAGAAAGCAATAGCAATAAAACTGAACGATCATCATGCTAAGCTAACGGATGGGTCTTATCCATCACATCATTCTCCTAATGATGTGATCCCGTTATCAAATGACAACACATGTCTATGGTTAACCATCTTTGATCAACGAGCTAGTCTAGTAGAGGCTTACTAGGGACATGGTATTTGTTTATGTATTCACACATGTATTTAATTTTCTGATCAATACAATTCTAGCATGAATAATAAACCTTTATCATGAATAAGGAAATATAAAATAACAACTTTATTATTGCCTCTAGGGCATATTTCCTTGAGTCGCCCACTTGCACTAGAGTCAATAATCTAGATTACATTGTAATGAATCTAACACCCATGGAGTCTTGGTGCTGATCATGTTTTGCTCGTGGAAGAGGCTTAGTCAACGGGTCTGCCACATTCAGATCCGTATGTACTTTGCAAATTTCTATGTCTCCATCCTTGACCTTTTCATGAATGGAGTTGAAGCGTCTCTTGATGTGTTTGGTTCTCTTGTGAAACCTGGATTCCTTCGCCAAGGCAATTGCTCCAGTGTTGTCACAAAAGATTTTCATTGGACCCGATGCACTAGGTGTTACACCCAGATCGGATATGAACTCCTTCATCCAGACTCCTTCATGTGCTGCTTCCGAAGCAGCTATGTTCTCCGCTTCACACGTAGATCCCGCCACGACGCTCTTCTTGGAACTGCACCAACTGACAGCTCCACCATTCAATATAAATACGTATCTGGTTTGTGACTTAGAGTCATCCGGATCAGTGTCGAAGCTTGCATCGATGTAACCACTTACGACGAGCTCTTCATCACCTCCATAAACGAGAAACATATCCTTGGTCCTTTTCAGGTATTTCAGGATGTTCTTGATCGCTGTCCAGTGATCCAATCCTGGATTACTTTGGTACCTCCCTGCCAAACTTATGGCAAGGCACACATCAGGTGTGGTACATAGCATAGCATACATGATAGAACCTATGGCTCAGGCATAGGGAATGTCTTTCATTTTCTCTCTATCTTCTGTAGTGGTCGGGCTTTGAGTCTGACTCAACTTCACACCTTGTAACACAGGCAAGAACCCTTTCTTTGACTGATCCATTTTGAACTTCTTCAAAATTTTATCAAGGCATGTGCTTTGTGAAAGTCCTATTAAGCGTCTCGATCTATCTCTATAGATCTTGATGCCCAATATATAAGTAGCTTCACCGAGGTCTTTCATTGAAAAATTCTTATTCAAGTATCCTTTTATGCTATCCAGAAATTCTATATCATTTCCAATCAACAATATGTCATCCACATATAATATCAGAAATGCTACAGAGCTCCCACTCACTTTCTTGTAAATACAGGCTTCACCGTAAGTTTGTATAAAACCATATGCTTTGATCACCTCATCAAAGTGTATATTCCAACTCTGAGATGCTTGCACCAGTCCATAGATGGATCGCTGGAGCTTGCACACTTTGTTAGCACCTTTAGGATCGACAAAACCTTCTGGTTGCATCATATACAACTCTTCTTTAAGAAATCCATTAAGGAATGCAGTTTTGACGTCCATTTGCTAGATTTCATAATTATAAAATGCGGCAATTGCTAACATGATTCGGACAGACTTAAGCATCACTACGGGTGAGAAAGTCTCATCGTAGTCAACTCCTTGAACTTGTCGAAAACCTTTCGCGATAATTCGAGCTTTGTAGATAGTAACATTACCATCAGCGTCAGTCTTGTTCTTGAAGATCCATTTATTCTCAATGGCTTGCCGATCATCGGGCAAGTCCACCAAAGTCCACACTCTGTTCTCATACATGGATCCTATCTTAGATTTCATGGCCTCAAGCCATTTATCGGAATCTGGGCTCATCATAGCTTCTTCATAATTCGTAGGTTCGCCTTGGTCTAGTAACATGACTACCAGAACAGGATTACCGTACCACTCTGGTGCGAATCATGCTCTGGTTGACCTACGAGGTTCAGTAGTAACTTGATATGAAGTTTCATGATCAACATCATTTGCTTCCTCTCTAGTTGGTGTAGGCATCACTGGAACAGTTTTCTGTGATGTGCTACTCTCCAATTCGAGAGAAGGTACAATTCCCTCATCAAGTTCTACTTTTCTCCCACTCACTTCTTTCGAGAGAAACTCCTTCTCTAGAAAGGATCCATTCTTAGCAACAAAGATTTTGCCTTCGGATCTGTGGTAGAAGGTGTACCCAATTGTTTCCTTAGGGTATCATATGAAGACGCACTACTCCGATTTGGGTTCGAGCTTATCAGGCTGAAGCCTTTTGACATAAGTGTCGCAACCCCAAACTTTAAGAAACGACAGCTTAGGTTTCTTACCAAACCACAGTTCATACGGTGTCGTCTCAATGGATTTAGACGGTGCCCTATTTAACGTGAATGCGGCTGTCTCTAATGCATAACCCCAAAACGATAGTGGTGAATCGGTAAGAGACATCATAGATCGCACCATATCTAATAAAGTATGGTTATGACGTTCGGACACACCATTACGCTGTGGTGTTCCAGGTGGCATGAGTTGTGAAACAATTCCACATTATTTTAAATGAAGGCCAAACTCGTAACTCAAATATTCGCCTCCGCGATCAGATCATAGAAACTTTATTTTCTTGTTACGATGATTCTCCACTTCACTCTAAAATTCTTTGAACTTTTCAAATGTTTCAGACTTGTGTTTCATTAAGTAGATATACCCATATCTACTCAAACTATATGTGAAGGTCAGAAAATAATGATACCCGCCGCGTGCTTCAACACTCATTGGACCGCATACATCAGTATGTATTATTTCCAATAAGGCGTTAGCTCGCTCCATTGTTCCGGAGAACGGAGTATTAGTCATCTTGCCCATGAGGGATGGTTCGCAAGTATCAAATGATTCACAATCAAGTGATTCCAAAAACCTGTGACGACCCCGGCTTAATCGTGCACTAACCATACACGCAAATGCACACGATCAAGCCTAAGGACCCACTTGAAGATATCACAACACTACTCTAAAACATAAATAAAGTCATACAAGCTTAATATTACAAGCCAGGGCCTCGAGGGCTCGAATACATAGCTCGATGACATACAAGCATCAGCGGAAGCATCAGATATCTGGGTACAGATATATTACAGAAAGAGAGATAAGCCTTCAC
Source organism: Thinopyrum elongatum (assembly GCA_011799875.1). Classification (NCBI taxonomy): domain Eukaryota; kingdom Viridiplantae; phylum Streptophyta; class Magnoliopsida; order Poales; family Poaceae; genus Thinopyrum; species Thinopyrum elongatum. The sequence continues at coordinate 566,481,357 of CM022303.1, forward strand.
AGAGGCGGGGCAAAATAAAATACTACGATTGAAAAGGCGTGGGCCTCCTGCCGTGGACCCTCCGAATCCTACTCCTGGTCGTCAGTCGGCTCCTCGTAGTAGTAGTACTCTCCGGGCTGGTAGTAGTAGTGGTCGTCGACGGGGGCGTCTGACTCAGGGGCTCCAACGTCTGGTGGCATCAATTGGATATGGGGAAAAAGAAAGTAAAGCAAACATGAGTACTCATCCGAAGTACTCAGCAAGCAAGGATCTATACTACATATGCAACATTTTCAAAGGAGGGCTGTTTTAGTGGACTGGGCTGCAGAAATGCCGGAATAGAGGGGGAAAGCCTAGTCCTATCGAAGACTAGCATCTTCAGCTTCTTCAGCAGTCTTGCAGCATTAGAAGAGAGCAGAATAACATAAAGTAAAGTATAGCAGTAATGTCATCAACCTCGGCCAGAGATCCTTTCTCGACTCCCTGCGAGAAAGCAATCCCAGAGCCATACTATCCAGTTCATCTCAAGTCATCAGTTCTAGTTGTACCGATCGGGATACAACTCCGAGTGTCTGTTACCGTAGGACAGGCTATCGATAGAAGTTTCTTCCCTGCAGGGGTGCACCAAGTTACCCACCACGCTCGCTTAACTCCGGCCGGACACACTTTACTGGGTCATGCCCGGCCTCGGCTAAGCAACATGCCGCAACCCGACCAAATACTTAACAGAGAGGTCAGCACGCCGGACTAACCTATACCCAGGGGTCTTGGGCCTTTGCCCCGAGAACTCCTGCGCGTTGCGTGGGCGGCCGGAAGCAGACCTTGAAACCCCTTAATACAAGCGCGGTTGCATAACCAGTCTAATCCAGCGCGCGCCGCTCAGTCGCTGACGTCCATTAAGCTTCGGCTGAAGTGTACGACGCAGAACGCCCATACTATGCCCATGTGATGGTTAGTGCTATCAGGCCAGAGGCCCCTCGGATCAAATATCCAAACCGTTAGTGGATTAGGAGCGCGCGGAAACGAGCAGAGGCTCACGATCGATGTGACCCCGTCGCCCCGTCTCGAGGACTTGCGGCAAGGGCTAAGAATGCCCGGCCACGCCTCGTAGTTATCTCGTGGTCACCTCTCAGGTCAACCCGACTCCACATCACTTCGCAATCATGCTCGCGCGGGCACCCCTCAGGGCCGACCCGTCTTTAGTATCATGGTTCAAAGTCAAGTCATAGTATCCAAAGTAGCTGTGTGTCTGACACCGAAGGGAACCCTGAGGAATCACCCTCGAAGGAATCCCACTCGATGATATCATCAAGGTGAACGGAGGAGGAATCACCCTCGAGTCCACTCTTGAACAGTTGCACGACGGCGTCGGTATCGGGGGTGGTGTAGGAGGAATCACCCTCGCTTACCACGTCCGATTAACTAACCTACAAGGTTATCATCAGAAGTGCTGACGAGGTATCACCCTCGGCACTCGATAGTAACCTAGTAGTGTCGAGCAATTTAAGGGGGAAGTGACGTGCGGTGCCAGGGTCTGATCTTCGATCCCGTTGCTCGGGTCTTCTGATTATCCAGCGGGGAAGTCGGGACAAGTGGGTCTCTGATAAGGCTCTACCCATCCTATACTAAACAGTTTAGGATAGCAGGAAAGTATCAACAACAGGTTACAAGTAAACAGGCTATGCAGCAGATATAGGACAACAGTAGCAGTAGTAACTTCTAATGCAAGCATAAGAGAGAAGAGAGTGCGCGATATCGGAATGCTCAAAATGGGGGTGCTTGCCTGTCTGCTCGACGGTAAGGGTAGGGTCATCGGGGACGTAGTCGTACTCCGGAGCGGCGTCTGCCTCAGGAGCTACGGCAACGTCGGGGTCTATCGAAAGAGAAGAGGGGGAAGAAATAAGTAAATACACAGCAACGATGCAATACAGGGTATGCTACGACTATGATGCAGTGCAGGGTTGCCTGAAGTATGCCTAAGTCATTTTAGTTATCATAAGATTAAGGTGGAATTCATTTACCGATTATTATGCACTATTCATCTACCGGTTACGGCCTCGAAGTTGCGGTTGCACCTACGTAGGGGGTTCCGGCCAAGAAATAGACGACACGATCAAATTCATCTCATTGTTCTGAGCAACTTTCATGTTTTAACTTTTTCGATCTGAGCTACGGTTTAAAAGTTATGAATTTTCAAAGTTTAAATGATTTTCTGGAATTATTTTATTAACAGAATTGAATTATGATGTCAGCATGATGTCATAGTGATGTCAGCAGGTCAACAATGGTTGACCAGGTCAAACCGGACCCACATGTCAGCCTCTGTTAGGACTAACGGTGTGTTAATCTAACTATCAGAGTTAATTAGGGGGTGCCCCATCTATCAGTGAGACATTAGTCTAACTATTTAGTTTTATTTATTTAATCCTTTATTAGGTTAATTAGCCGAGGGGGGACCCACATGTCAGTGGCTAATTGGTGAATAGATTAATTAATCAACTTAATTAATAGATTGTCTATTTATCTAAATCGTTTTATTGACCGGGCCCCACATGTCAGTGGGTTGACCCAGTCAACGAGTCAACTGGGCCCACCCGTCAGTGGCTCAATGGGCCCCACACGTCAGTGCCAGGTCAGCCTCGCCGGCGTCGGCGCCGGAATCACGCTGGCGGGCTCTCCCACGGCGGTTCTTCGCCGGCGAGGCTTGGATTTGCTCTACAGAGGGTCATTTCGCATGATTCTTGCTGCATTCAAACGAGCACTCCCTTCCGCATCGATCTACGAGGCCGGTGAGAGCGGAGGAGGCCGTTAGAGGCGCCGGCGTCGAGCTTTGGCGGCGGTGACGTTCGGGTGGTTTTTGCAGCGGCAAAACCGGGCACGGGAAAGCGAGCTATAGGGGTCGTCGGACTCCTGCGAGCCGCAGGAACGCAACGACGGGCTCGGATGCGAGCTTGGCCGGGTGTGGCCGCGTCGGCAAAGCGAACGGCGGCGGCGAGTATGGTCATGGCGGAAATGTAGCTAGAGGGCACGCGGGAGCGACCAGAGGGATGGAAAGGAAAAGGGGAGCTCACCGGGTGGGCGCACGAGGGCCCGGCGACAGGTTAGTAGCACAGACGGCGGGGATTCACGGCGGCGATGTCGCGGGGGCCGGAGATGGGGACGAAGTCGAACGGCGGTTGCACAGCTCCCCGGCCTCGCCTGAGAGCACCAGAAGAAGATGAAGACCGCGACGAGTCCACCGGACTTGTCAGGGAGGCAGACGGGCGCCGGTGGCCGCGTCGGAGCACGGCGCGCGGCGTCGGTTCCGCTCGGGCAGAAGGAGATCGAGGAGGAGAGGGGCGAGCGAGACGAGGGGGAAGAGAGGGGGAGAGTGACGGGCGACCAAGGGAGATGGACCGGGGTGGGGAAGCTTATCCCCTCGCCTGGCCGTGGCGTCGCCGTGTCGATGTTTGGCCGGAGCGCGCGCGACGGCCACTGGGACGACGACACGGAGGGAGAAGGGTAGGTGGGCTGGGCCGACTTGGCCCAGTAACAGGTAAGTGGCATGCGGGCCTCCTTTCTTTATACTGATCCGTTATTTTCCTTTTATATAAATAACAGAGAGGATAATGAATTTGTTTAGGCATCCAGATGTGATAGGAAAATTATGGAACTTGGCCCATAAAATCCAAGGCATTTTTATACACTGCCGCAATTATTTTGGAGGCATAAGGAATAGGTTAGGTATTATCAGAAATTAAAAAGGACAAGTTATATGCTGCTCGACTACTGTTTTAAAGTCCAGGGGCATTTTAGGAAATTCCAAAAATATTGGTTTCAATTTTATAATGGCCTTGGAATTATTTGCATCATTATGAACATTTTAGTTTTGCCATTTGAAGAAATATTAATTTTGACTTGAGTTTGGAATTTGAATTTGGATTTGAATTATTTTTCTTATGGAATAATGATGATGACTTGGCATGATCAGAGGATGATCACTGTGGTGAGAGGCTGGGGATGTTACAAATCTCCTCCACTACAAGAAATCTCATCCCGAGATTTAAGTGGGGAAGTGAAGGGTATCTTCGGGGAGCTGACCCTTGTAGGATCGAGTATCTGGGGAACAATTCGGGGAATGTGGCAGAAGTATCTCTCGAGTTGAAACTCATGGAAACATCGAGAGCAAAGTATGTAGGTACAATAGGAAGTTTCAAGCGAATGGTCAAACGGTCGATACCTGAACAGAGGGTGAAAAGGGGGTTCAGAGCATCGGGAATAGATTATCTCTCAGAAGGTGGTTCGTGATAACACACAAGACCAAGAGCATATCATACTTCGGAATCAAAGATATACAGGAGAGTCAGGTTACGATCCTGTGGAACTGTGACGAGGGTCGAACAAAAGTAGGGAGAACAGTGACATCTTACCGGTCATGACAACTAGGTATGTCAAAAGGTAGCCTGTCAGTTATGTCGGCGACAACATTGGTACCAAGGGCGAGGGACGAAGAGAACCATTTTCCTGCTCATTGAACGAGGCGGACCAATCGGCAAGGTTCTCGTCCATCGGTGGTTACCGAATGTCATCAACAATAGTAACAGGGTCAGATGTTTTCATAGGCAGAGAATTATTTCTGCTTAAATAAGCTAGATTACTGGAAAGGTTAAACAAAACAATGGAAAGGAAAATGTGATTATCAGATTAAACAGAACAATGGAAAGGAAAATGTGTTTGCACACCAGGATTGGGAGTATATCCTTCCCAAGGAAAGGCGGAGCATGATATTGATGATGGGACAGCAAGTTCAAAAGCATTTAGATAGAGGGGCCAAGAAAGAATCATGATGTTACCCATACAACGGTGTTTGGATAATTGATCGGGAAACATTTGGCAATGTGCTTCCAATGTTCTTGTTGATATTCAGAATACCACTATCATGCTTTGAGGTAGCAATAACACGGTGTTTCAAGTAAGTGTTGGAGTTGAAGATCACAAGAATTACTCAAGGAACAATTGCGAGATTAGTTAGGGGATCAGTGTATAAGCAAGACATGATCAACATGTGTTAGAAAGAAGACAAGAGGGAGGTCGATGATATTACAAATCATCGCGGGGCAAGGATGATATTTCTAGCCATGAATTCAATTGATAACCTGTTAGAGCTTGGAATGTTGATGATGATCACGACTCATTTGTCGAGAGGTTTCAAGAAGATGTAATCGATCGGTGATGACATCAAATCAAAGGAATGATGAAGCGAAAGGTTATTGGAACCACGGATATGAGACAAGCTCGAAGTCAAGCTTGTTGTTCAAGTTGAAATGACAAGATGAGGAAGATTGACGCAAGCTTAGCTCATCATCGAAGATTGTGCTCCGGGAGGAAGGGCCAGGTAGCACAGTTAAAAGCTGGCACGATAAAGATATAGCCGATCAGGCTAGGAATGATGAGATGGGGTATTAAACTTCCCAGTAACAAGTACTAGGGGTAATACCGGAAGGTAAATTGGGTAGAGGTTGGACGGGTGAATTGATCTGCAGAGGACAAGTATTTTATCTTATCGAGAAAATGGAATCAAGGAGGAAATATGGTCAGAACCACGATTGCAAAGGATCAATTCGTAGATTCAAGATGAACTTGTACCAAGGAAATAATTATTTTTACGAGCAGCTTTCATGATAAGTTCTACATCGGGTCCATGGGCATGAACACAAAGGTTCAAGGTCGACTCCCACTTCTTCAATGAACAACTTCTCATTCACTGCTCTCTGTTAAGAATGTTTAGAGTTTGAAAGTTTAACTGGTGGAACAACAGAAGGTATGGCACATGAGGCCTTGTGGGTTCTCACAGCTAGTGAAGGCATAGACTCAACCCATAGGGGCATTTTACGGATCTATACCCCACGCTTATAGAAGCAACAAACAACATTTCTTAATAGAATATGGACGAAAAGAATTACATGATACCGCATTGCCGAAGGCAATTGCAACATGGGAAGAATTCTCAAAGATAGAAGATGAAGGACATTGTCGGATAATAATCCAACAAAAGATCAGGTGGTCGGCAAAGGATCTGACGTGAGTAGCGGTACTCAACCAGAAGAAGAAAGAATGTAACGACATCAGATTATAGAATCATCGGAATAATCCGACGTTTAAGTACAAAGGAGTTATGGTTCAGAAACGAAGGATCAGAAGCAAAAGCTTTGTCCAAATATGAGTAGGTTGAATAGAACTAGATGAACAACTTTAGCGTTCCGTCTTGCAGAGATCTCCAACCATGGTTACATGACATGTCCTGGTCAGTAGTCAGTCCCAGGTCAATATGGAGGAGGAATGCACTGCCTCTCCGTGCCATGCAAGCTGGGCAGATATACAGGCGACAGAAGTAGAGAATGCTTTAGTGCCAAAGGCAATGTCAACGGGGAAGGAACCGATAAGGCTCTTAGAATAGAAAAGAATCGGTCGGATAGTTGTCCACAAAAGGAATCAAGTGATCCGTGAGAACTAACGGGGTAAGGCTTTAACATTTGGTCGCACCTGAGAGTCCTCCTGAGGAAGGACGGGGGCAAGCACATCGAATTAAGGAAGCACTTGAACAACCCAAGTATAAAATTCAGAGGGTTCATGATTTCCAAAGCCAGGAGTGACAATTAGTTCACCTGGGCAGAGGGACGAGTGATTTGTACATGCTTAATTGGACAATCAATCAATACTGGATTGATCAAGAACTAGCTCATGTTCGGAATGGTGATTGAGCCGGAAGGAAAATTTCTAAGAATCGACGGATGATAGGGACTATTCTCATTCATATTGAATCCACTGATTCGAAACGTCAATGACAAAGAATGCTAATGGATATTGCGAGACATATGGATTTAACCATAATGCAGACAGACAAGACCTTCGGGAGCACTAGGCTGCAGAGGATCTTTAGAAGATCGAGTTGCATTTCAAAGAATTTTGTGAGACATATGAACAACTGGGGAAGAACGAATCCCCGATAAGTGTGAGGGATTATTCGCAGTGCGAAAGAAGCTGCACGGCAGTAGGTTCAAATGATTCTCAGGTCAACGGAGTGTTTCTCGGGATATCTGGTAATAACCAGAACAACTGGGGCAGAGGGTGCAACGAAAAGGATGTTATCCACGGAGATTTAACGGTGGTCAGGAATTGCAAAGATAGTGGGCACAAGGGTCTTGGGAACTTCGAGGAGTATCTTCGGAGTTTTCTGATGAAGCAAGCAACCATCTGTGGTGAAGGGGCTCTCCGGGAGGAAGGGGTTTCGAGATCCTAATGCCAGAGTTAGCAAAATCATTTAACCCGAATAGAAGAGAGATCAGAGTCCCAGAGTAAGATCGAGGAATAAAAGATCATATTACCACCCAGTTAGCGACGTGGGCCCGTAAGCCACACAGCCAAGTTAGTAAAACAGTTTTAGACCACTAGACTCAACTTCGGCCAAGGAGTTGGATAGGGGAATTCCTAGAGGCAGTCGGCTCTGATACCAACCTGTGACGACTCCGGTTTAATCGTGCACTAACCATACACGCAAATGCAAATGATCAAGCCTAATGACTCACTTGAAGATATCACAACACAACTCTAAAACATAAATAAAGTCATACAAGCTTAATATTACAAGCCAGGGCCTCGAGGGCTCGAATACATAGCTCGATGACATACAAGCGTCAACGGAAGCATCAGATATCTGGGTACAAATATATTACAGAAAGAGAGATAAGCCTTCATAGAGGCGGGGCAAAATAAAATACTACGATAGAAAAGGCGTGGGCCTCTTACCCTGGACCCTCCGAATCCTACTCCTGGTCGTCAGTCGGCTCCTCGTAGTAGTAGGACTCTCCGGGCTGGTAGTAGTAGTGGTCGTCGACGGGGGCGTCTGACTCAGGGGCTCCAACGTCTAGTGGCATCAATTGGATATGGGGAAAAAGAAAGTAAAGCAAATGTGAGTACTCATCCGAAGTACTCAGCAAGCAAGGATCTATACTACATATGCAACATTTTCAAAGGAGGGCTGTTTTAGTGGACTGGGCTGCAGAAATGCCGGAATAGAGGGGGAAAGCCTAGTCCTATCGAAGACTAGCATCTTCAGCTTCTTCAACAGTCTTGCAGCATTAGAAGAGAGCAGAATAACATAATGTAAAGTATAGCAGTAATGTCATCAACCTCGGCCAGAGATCCTTTCTCGACTCCCTGCGAGAAAGCAATCCCAGAGCCATACTATCCAGTTCATCTCAAGTCATCAGTTCTAGTTGTACCGATCGGGATACAACTCCGAGTGTCTGTTACCGTAGGACAGGCTATCGATAGAAGTTTCTTCCCTGCAGGGGTGCACCAAGTTACCCACCACGCTCGCTTAACTCCGACCGGACACACTTTACTGGGTCATGCCCGGCCTCGGCTAAGCAATACGCCGCAACCCGACCAAATACTTAACAGAGAGGTCAGCACGCCGGACTAACCTATGCCCCCAGGGGTCTTGGGACTTCGCCCCGGGAACTCCTGCGCGTTGCGTGGGCGGCCGGAAGCAGACCTAGCAACCCCTTAATACAAGTGCGGTTGCGTAACCAGTCCAATCCAGCGCGCGCCGCTCAGGCGCTGACGTCCATTAAGCTTCGGCTGAAGTGTACGACGCAGAACACCCATACTATACCGACGTGATGGTTAGTGCTATCAGGCCAGAGGCCCCTCGGATCAAATATCCAAACCGTTAGTGGATTAGGAGCGCGCGGAAACGAGCAGAGGCTCATGATCGATGTGACCCCGTTGCCCCGTCTCGAGGACTTGCGGCAAGGGCTAAGAATGCCCGGCAACGCCTCGTAGTTATCTCGCGGGCACCTCTCAGGTCAACCCGACTCCACATCATTTCGCAATCACGCTCGCGCGGGCACCCCTCAGGGCCGACCCGTCTTTAGTATCATGGTTCAAAGTCAAGTCATAGTATCCAAAGTAGCTGTGTGTCTGACGCCGAAGGGAACCCTGAGGAATCACCCTCGAAGGAATCCCACTCGATGATATCATCAAGGTGAACGGAGGAGGAATCACCCTCGAGGTCCACTCTTGAACAGTTGCACGATGGCGTCGGTATCGGGGGTGGTGTAGGAGGAATCACCCTCGCTTACCACGTCCGTTTAACTAACCTACAAGGTTATCATCAGAAGTGCTGACGAGGTATCACCCTCGGCACTCAATAGTAACCCAGTAGTGTCAAGCAATTTAAGGGGGAAGTGACGTGCGGTGCTAGGGTCTGATCTTCGATCCCGTTGCTCGGGTCTTCTGATTATCCAGCGGGGCAGTCGGGACAAGTGGGTCTCTGATAAGGCTCTACCCATCCTATACTAAACAGTTTAGGATAGCAGGAAAGTATCAACAGTAGGTTACAAGTAAACAGGCTATGCAGCAGATATAGGACAACAGTAGTAGCAGTAACTTCTAATGCAAGCATAAGAGAGAAGAGAGTGGGCGATATCGGAATGCTCAAAATGGGGGTGCTTGCCTGTCTGCTCGACGGCAAGGGCAGGGTCGTCGGGGACGTAGTCGTACTCCGGAGCGGCGTCTGCCTCAGGAGCTACGGCAACGTCGGGGTCTACCGAAAGAGAAGAGGGGGAAGAAACAAGTAAATACACAGCAACGATGCAATACAGGGTATGCTACGACTATGATGCAGTGCAGGGTTGCCTGAAGTATGCCTAAGTCATTTTAGTTATCATAAGATTAAGGTGGAATTCATTTACCGGTGATTATGCACTATTCATCTACCGGTTACGGCCTCGAAGTTGCAGTTTCACCTACATAGGGGGTTCCGGCAAAGAAACAGACGGCACGATCAAATTCGTCTCATCGTTCTGAGCAACTTTCATGTTTTAACTTTTTCGATCTGAGCTACGGTTTAAAAGTTATTAATTTTCGAAGTTTAAATGATTTTCTGGAATTATTTTATTAACATAATTGAATTATGATGTCAGCATGATGTCATAGTGACATCAGCAGGTCAACAGCGGCTGACCAGGTCAAACCTGACATGTGGGTCCAGTGGGACCCACATGTCAGCCTCTGTTAGGACTAACAGTGTGTTAATCTAACTATCAGAGTTAATTAGGGGGTGGACCCCTTCTGTCAGTGAGACATTAGTATAACTATTTAGTTTTATTTATTTAATCCTTTATTAGGTTAATTAGCCGAGGGGGGACCCACATGTCAGTGGCTAATTGGTGAATAGATTAATTAATCAACTTAATCAATAGATTTTCTATTTATCTAAATCGTTTTATTAACCGGGCCCCACATGTCAGTGGGTTGACCCAGTCAACGAGTCAACTGGGCCCACCCTTCAGTGGCTCAATGGGCCCCACACGTCAGTGCCAGGTCAGCCTCGCCGGCGTCGGCGCCGGAATCACGCCGGCGGTCTCTCCCACGGCGGTTCTTCGCCGGCGTGGCTCGGATTTGCTCTACAGAGGGTCATTTCGCATGATTCTTGCTGCATTCAAACGAGCACTCCCTTCCGCATCGATCTACGGGGCCGGTGAGAGCGGAGGAGGCCGTTAGAGGCGCCGACGTTGAGCTTTGGCGGCGGTGGCGTTAGGGTGGTTTTTGCAGCAGCGAAACCGGGCACGGGAAAGCGAGCTATAGGGGTCGTCGGACTCCTATGAGCCCCAGGAATGCAATGGCGGGCTCGGATGCGAGCTTGGCCGGGTGTGGCCCCGTCGGCAAAGAGAACGGCGGCGGCGAGTACGGTCATGGCGGAAAGGTAGCTAGAGGGCACGCGGGAGCGACCAGGGGGATGGAGAGGAAAAGGGGAGCTCACCGGGTGGGCGCACGAGGGCCCGGCGACAGGTTAGTAGCGCAGATGGCGGGGATTCGCGGCGGCGACGTCGCCGGGGCCGGAGATGGGGACGAAGTCGAACGGCGGTTGCACAGCTCCCCGGCCTCGCCTGAGAGCACCAGAAGAAGAGGAAGACCGTGGTGAGTCCACCGGACTTGTCAGGGAGGCAGACGGGCGCCGGTGGCCGCGTCGGAGCACGGCGCGCGGCATCGGTTCCGCTCGGGCAGAAGGAGATCGAGGAGGAGAGGGGCGAGCGAGACGAGGGGGAAGAGAGGGGGAGAGTGACGGGCGACCAGGGGAGATGGACCGGGGTGGGGAAGCTTATCCCCTCGCCTGGCCGCGGCGTCGCCGTGTCGATGTTTGGCCGGAGCGCGCGCGACGGCCACTAGGACGACGACACGGAGGGAGAAGGGTAGGTGGGCTGGGCTGGGCCGACTTGGCCCAGTAACAGGTAAGTGGCATGCGGGCCTCCTTTCTTTATACTGATCCGTTATTTTCCTTTTATATAAATAACAGAGAGGATAATGATTTTGTTTAGGCATCCAGATGTGATAGGAAAATTATGGAACTTGGCCCATAAAATCCAAGGCATTTTTATACAGTGCCGCAATTATTTTGGAGGCATAAGGAATAGGTTAGGTATTATCAGAAATTAAAAAGGACAAGTTATATGCTGCTCGACTACTATTTTAAAGTCTAGGGGCATTTTAGGAAATACCAAAAATATTGGTTTCAATTTTATAATGGCCTTGGAATTATTTGCATCATTATGAACATTTTAGTTTTGCCATTGGAAGAAATATTAATTTTGACTTGAGTTTGGAATTTGAATTATTTTTCTTATGGAATAATGATGATGACTTGGCATGATCAGAGGGTGATCACTGTGGTGAGAGGCTGGGGATGTTACAAAACCCATCTGCATGGAGTTTCTTCATGCGCTTTACACCAATATGACCTAAGCGGCAGTGCCACAAATATGTTGCACTATCATTATCAACTTTGCATCTTTTGGCATCAATATTACGAATATGTGTACTACAATCGAGATTCAACAAGAATAGACCACTCTTCAAGGGTGCATGACCATAAAAGATATTATTCAAATAAATAGAACAACCATTATTCTCTGACTTAAATGAATAACCGTCTCACAATAAACAAGATCCAGGTATAATGTTCATGCTCAACGCGGGCACCAAATAACAATTATTGCGGTCTAAAACTAATCCCGAAGGTAGATGTAGAGGTAGCGTGCCGACGGCGATCACATTGACCTTGGAACCATTTCCGACGCGCATCGTCACCTCGTCCTTAGCCAATCTTTGTTTATTCCGCAGCCCCTGTTTAGAGTTACAAATATGAGCAACCGAACCAGTATCAAATACTCAGGCGCTACTACGAGCATTAGTAAGGAACACATTAATTACATGTATATCAAATATACCTGTGTTCACTTTGCCATCCTTCTTATCCGCCAAATACTTGGGATAGTTCCCCTTGCAGTCACCACTCCCTTTGCAGTAGAAGCACCCAGTTTCAGGCTTGGGTCCAGCTTTGGGTTTCTTCCCGGGAGTGGCAACTTGCTTGCCATTCTTCTTGAAGTTCCCTTTCTTTCCCTTGCCCTTTTTCTTGAAACTAGTGGTCTTATTAACCATCAACACTTGATGCTCCTTCTTGATTTCTACCTCCGTGGCCTTAAGCATTGCGAAGAGCTCGGGAATTGTTTTGTTCATCCCTTGCATATTATAGTTCATCACGAAGCCTTTGTAGCTTGGCGGCAGTGATTGAAGAACTCTGTCAATAACACAATCAACTGGAAGATCAACTCCCAACTGAGTCAAGTTATTATAATACCCAGACATTCTGAGTATGTGTTCACTGACAGAACTGTTCTCCTCCATCTTGCAGCTATAGAACTTGTTGGAGACTTCATATCTCTCAACGCGGGCATTTGCTTAAAATATTAACTTCAACTCCTGAAACATCTCATATGCTCCATGACGTTCAAAACGTCTTTAAAGTCCCGGTTCTAAGCCGTAAAGCATGGCACACTAAACTATTGACTAGTCATCAGATCGAGCTTGCCAGACGTTCATAACATCAGCTTCAGCTCCTACAGCAGGCCTTTCAACTAGCGGTGCATCAAGGACATAATTCTTCTGTGCAACAATGAGGATAATCCTCAAGTTACGGACCCAGTCCATGTAGTTGCTACCATCATCTTTCAACTTAGCTTTCTCTAGGAACGCATTAAAATTCAGGGGAACGGTAGCTCGGGCCATTGATCTACAACATAGATATGCAAAACTATAAGACTAAGTTCATGATAAATTAAGTTCAATTAATCAAATTACTAAAGAACTCCCACTTAAATAAACATCCCTCGGGTTATCTAAGTGATATGTGATCCAAATGAACTAACCCAAATCCAATCATCACGTGAGATGGGGTAGTCATCAATGGTGAACATCTCTATGTTGATCATATCTACTATATGACTCACGTTCGACCTTTCGGTCTCCAGTGTTCCGAGACCATGTCTATACATGCTAGGCTCGTCAAGTTTAACCCATGTATTCTGCATGTGCAAAACTGTCTTACACCCATTGTATGTGAACGTAGAGTCTATCACACCCGATCATCATGAGGTGCTTCGAAACAACAAACTTTAGCAATGGTGCATACTCGGGGAGAACACTTTTATCTTGAAATTTAGTGAAGGGATCATCTTATAATGCTACCGCCGTTTTAAGCAAAATAAGATGCATAAAGGATAAACATCACATGCAATCAAAATATGTGACATGATATGGCCATCATCATCTTGTGCTTTTGATCTCCATCTCCAAAGCATCGTCATGATCTCCATCGTCACCGGCTCGACACCTTGATCTCCATCGTTGCATCGTGGTCGTCTCGCCAACTATTGCTTCTATAACTATCGCTAATGCATAGTGATAAAGTAAAGCAATTACATGTCATTTGCATTTCATGCAATAAAGAGACAACCATAAGGCTCTTGCCGGTTGCCGATAACTTACAAAACATGATCATCTCATACAATAAAAAATATCACATCATGTCTTGACCATATCACATCACAACATGCCCTGCAAAAACAAGTTAGACGTCCTCTACTTTGTTGTTGCAAGTTTTACGTGGCTGCTACGGGCTTCTAGCAAGAACCGTTCTTACCTACGGCAAAAACCACAACGGTGATTCATCAAGTTTGCTATTTTAACCTTCTTCAAGGACTGGCCTTAGTCAAATTCGATTCAACTAAACTAGGAGAAACAGACACCCGCCAGCCACCTTTATGCAAAACTAGTTGCATGTCTTTCGGTGGAACTGGTCTCATGTGCGTGGACATGGAAGGTTGGTCCGGGCCGCTTCATCCCACAATACCGCCGAATCAAAATAAGACGGTGGTGGTAAGCAGTATGACTATCACCGCCCACAACTCTTTGTGTTCTACTCGTGCATATCATCTACGCATAGACCTGGCTCGGATGCCACTGTTGGGAAACGTTGCACGGAAAACAAAAAAAATTCTACGCACATGCAAGATCTATCAAGGAGATGCGTAGCAACGAGATGGGAGAGTGTGTCTGCGTACTCTCGTAGACCGTAAGCGGAAGCGTTTCACAACGCGGTTGATGCAGTCAAACTTTCTTCGCGATCCAACCGATCTAGTACCGAACATACGACACCTGCGTGTTCAGCACACGTTCAGCTCGGTGACGTCCTCCGCCTTCTTGATCCAGCAAGACGGCGAGGTAGTAGATGAGTTCCCTCAGCACGATGGCATGGTGACGATGATGGTGAAGTGATCTCCGCAGGGCTTCGCCTAAGCACTACGAAAATATGACCGGGGTGTAAATGGTGGAGGGGGGTGCTGCACACGGCTAACAATTGATTTGGGGTGTGCTAGGCGCCCCCTCCCACATATATATAGGTGGGAGGGGGAGGGAAGGCAGCCTGGCGCACCACATAGGTGGCCGGTCGGCCCTAGGGCTCCTGCCCTGGCCGCGCCCCCCTGCCATGTATTCCCAATTGTTTAAGCACGATTTGTTTTTTTGTGTTGTTGGTTTGGAGAGGGAAGGAAGCGGGAATCCTAATCCACACTTTCCTTTCCCTTCCCCCTTTCCTTCTCCTCCTTAGGCCGGCTGCTATGGGGGGCACACCAGACCCTTGTGGCTGGTGTGTTTCCTCTCTTGGCCCATAAGGCCCATAACTTTTGCCGGGGGTGCCCGGAACCCCTTCCCGTGACCCGATAAGTACCCGGTACCCCCCGAAACACTTCCGGTGTCCGAATACTATCGTCCTATATATGAATCTTTACCTCTCGACCATTTTGAGACTCCTCATCATGTCCGTGATCTCATCCGGGACCCTGAACAACATTCGGTCACCAAATCACATAACTCATATAATACTATATCGTCATCGAACGTTAAGCGTGCGGACCCTACGGGTTCGAGAACTATGTAGACATGACCGAGACACCTCTCTGGTCAATAACCAATAGCAGAACCTAGATGCCCATATTGGCTCCCACATATTCTACGAAGATCTTTATCGGTCGAACTGTTCTGACAACATACGTAATTCCCTTTGTCTATCGGTATGTTACTTGCCCGAGATTCGATCATCGGTATCTTCATACCTAGTTCAATCTCGTTACCGGCAAGTCTCTTTACTCATTCCGTAATACATCACCTCGTGACTAACTCCTTAGTCGTTTGCTTGCAAGCTTTTGATGTGTATTACCGAGAGGGCCCAGAGATACCTCTCCGATACTCGGAGTGACAAATCCTAATCTCGATCTATGCCAACTCAACAAACACCTTCGGAGATACTTGTAGAGCATCTTTATAATCACCCAGTTATGTTGTGACGTTTGATAGCACACACAGCATTCCTCCGATATCCGGGAGTTGCATAATCTCATAGTCGAAGGAATATGTATTTGACATGAAGAAAGCAATAGCAATAAAACTGAACGATCATCATGCTAAGCTAACTGATGGGTCTTGTCCATCACATCATTCTCCTAATGATGTGATCCCGTTATCAAATGACAACACATGTCTATGGTTAGGAAACCTTAACCATCTTTGATAAACGAGCTAGTCTAGTAGAGGCTTACTAGGGACATGGTATTTGCCTATGTATTCACACATGTATTTAAGTTTCCGATCAATACAATTCTAGCATGAATAATAAACCTTTATCATGAATAAGGAAATATAAAATAACAACTTTATTATTGCCTCTAGGGCATATTTCCTTCACCTATTTGCCTCCTTAATGTTAGTTTTAAAATATTCACGAAGGTTGCGACTATTAGGCTAAATTTGGTTGCTGAACATGTGGTTCGTCCTTCACAGACAGCTTTTATGCAAGGCAGACACATCCTAGATGTTGTTGTTATCCTTCATGAAACAGTCCATGAATTACACCGAAAAAGTTGAATGGGGTGGTACTCAGAATTGACTTTGAAAAGGCTTATGACAAAGTCAAGTGGCACTTTCTTCAACTGACTCACAGAATGAAAGGATTTTCTGCAGAGTGGCGCGCTATGATCCATAGCTTCGTTTCTGGAGGTAGTGTTGCCATTATGGTCAATGATGACATTGGATACTATTTCCAAACGAAGAAGGGATTGCGACAAGGTGACTCGGTATCGCCCATGATATTCAATATAGTGGCGGATATGCTAGCGGTCTTGATTAAGTGCGCCAAGGTTGATGGCCAAATTGATGGGGTAGTAAATCATCTAGTTGATGGTGGTCTCTCTATACTTCAATATGCCGATGATACTATTCTCTTCATGGATCATGACCTCGAGAAAGCGAGAAATATGAAACTGATTTTATCAGCATTCGAGCAACTATCTGGTCTTAAGATCAATTTTCATAAAAGTGAATTGTTTTGCTTTGGCGACATTCAAGATGAGGCCCACCTATATGCTGAATTGTTCGGATGCGGGTTGGGCCAGTTTCCGATCACATATTTGGGGATACCGATACATTATCGGAGACTCACAAATGCTGAATGGAAACACGTCGAGGAGAGACTGCAAAAAAGAATTAGCAGTTGGAAAGGTAAACTGTTGTCTCTGGGTGGAAGATTGGTCCTCATAAACTCAGTACTAAGTAATATGGTACTATATATGATTTCCTTCTTCCAGTTGCCGAAAGGAGTTTTACATAGATTGGATTATTTCCGATCAATATTCTTTTGGCAAGGAGATAACGAGAGAAAGAAATATCGACTGGCTAAATGGAGTGTGGTTTGTTGTCCCAAAGACCAAGGCGGGTTGGGCATTCATGACCTTGAGGTTAAGAATAGGGCCCTACTCGGGAAATGGTTGTTTAAATTACTGGCAGAAGATGGTTTATGGCAGACCCTCCTAAGGAGGAAATATGTGGGTTCCAAGGCGGTATCCCAAGTATATTGAAAGCCTGGGGATTGCCACTTTTGGGCGGGTCTAATGGCTACGAAGAAATTTTTCTTCTGCTATGGATCCTTCTCAATCAAGGACGGCTCGGAAATTAGATTCTGGGAGGACAAGTGGCTAGGAAAAGCCACACTCCGGGAACAATATCCAGCTCTACACAATATTGTGCGTCACAAGGGTGATACTATCGCCACGGTAATGGAATCATTTCCATCAAATGTGACATTCAGAAAAGATTTAATTGGACCCAGACTCCAATCGTGGAACATCCTGCTCCAGCGGTTGTCCACGGTGCAATTGTCACTTGGGTCTGATGTATTTCGTTGGAACCTACATGAGAATGGTCAATTCTCAGTGGAGTCCATGTATAGAGCTTTGCTCCAATCTGATGTGCCAGTTGATAATAATAAGAAGATTTGAAAGATGAAGATACCTCTTAAGAATAAAATCTTTGCATGGTATCTTCGTCGCAGAGTCATTCTTACTAAAGATAACCTTATTAAGAGGAATTGGCATGGAAGTCCGCAATGTGTTTTTTGTCACCATGATGAGACAATAAAACATTTATTCTTCCAATGCAAATTGGCTCTTTCTATTTGGTCAGTCATCCAAATAGCTTCTGGATTGTATCCTCCTTGTAGTGTTGCTAATGTATTTGGCAACTGGTTACATGGGATAGATCACAAGTTTAGAACTCTTCTCAGGGTGGGAGCGTTTGTCATTATTTGGTCGCTTTGGCTATGTAGAAATGATAAGGTTTTTCATGGTAAAAGTATTTCTCTAATGCAGGTTATCTACAGATGTACCGGGACTCTTCGTTTATGGTCATCTCTACAACGCGTGGAAAATCGAGACCTATATACGGAGGTGTATACACGATTGGAGGCTACGGCGAGGGATACTTTTACCCAATATGGGTGGCAGCATGATCTTAGGATTGGCCCCCCTCCGCTTTAAGCGTTATATGGATCATTTTGTATTCCGCCTTTTTTATTTTTTGTTTGTGCGAGAGGATATTATTTGGCTATGTGCATCTTAGTTATGCAGAGGCCGAGTGTAATGCTTAAATCTTTTAAGTAATAAAGCGCCTCTTTTCGAAAAAAATGCAAGTGTAGGAAACTATGTCAGTAATAATGAACCTCCTATACAATTTACCCATTGATCTACCCTGCAAAAAAATACCCAATGATCTTATTCGAGAACCATTCACAAAAAAAAACTTATTCGAGAACATTCCATGACACGGTTTCATTGTTAAAAAAATCACATAATGCTCTCCCGACAGATGAATTAGTTTTTCTATTCTTTCGACCTTCTCTTGATTGATTTTGCATTGATTTGTAAGGTTTGTGCAAGTGTGAAATGGTAAGTAAGTCATGCATGTGAGGGACTCGCGTCGCTCGTGTCGCCCTCCCCACGGGTGACCCGGGCAAAACCCTAGCCGCCACACCAACCACCCTCCCAGATCTCCCCCTCTCCTCGCCGCTGCTGTCAAGCGCCGCAGGGCAAAGCCCGCGCGGCGTTGACGGTGGCGGGGCTTCCCTTTTTCCCCCTCTCGGCTCTTCCTGTGTGTTGTGGTGCGGTTCCTCGCCTAGTTCTGTGCACGAAGGTAGAGGATGGTCGGATCTGTCTTCGCTCGCCCAGGCCTGCGTGCGGTGGGGCGGCCCAGCCAGGTTGGCTCGTGATCGCCGAGTTTTTGCACGCGGCGGTGACAAGTCCATTCCTGGTGGCGTGTGCATGGCCTTTTTCTGCGCGGTCACGCTGGTAGGCCTCTGATCCATGAATGTTGGTGCAAGACTCAGCTTCAGATGAAAATCGTACATTGATCTAGTCAGTGCCGACGGTAACGACGTCTATGGATGTCGTCTTCCTCCTTGGAGGTACCGCTGTGGAGCTCATTTTGCTCTTCGTACCTCATGGCTTGTGGTCTCCGGGTGAAAATCTAAGTTTTGGCTATGCCAAATTGGGTGACGGTGTTGTCCTCGACATCACTCCCTCCTAGGAGGCGTGACCTTGGAGGCCCAACGATGGTTTCCGATGGTGTGCATGGTTTGTCGGTGGATGTTGGGTTTGTGGTAGTGCCGACCTTTTTTCTTTGTTTTCTCTTTGCACTAGCCTTTTGCTATGCTTTCCTCCTTGGAGGGTTCTTATAACACTTCTTCTGATCAATGAATTTGGCAGCTCTCCTGCCAATGTTAAAAAAAAGTAAGTCGTGCATGTCTTCTGAAATACAGGATATGACGAAGGTAGCGAGTGTGTAGTGTACTACTGCATATAGCCCACCTAAACAAACGCCGTGTACACCCAATTATTCATGAGCTTATTCGTCTCCCTTGTCCGAGTTCATGCCTCCTCTTCTTGAGTCTATGGTTGCGCCACGTACAGCAATTAAGGCCAACTCCAAAGCACGACCCCAAACAGACGTCCGTTTTGCCTGGATTCTGTTCGTTTGGGTAGGGCAATGGGGTCGTGTCCGAGCCTTTCCTGGGATGCGGAAGCCGTGCGTCCAACGCGCGGACGCATCCTTTGGACCCATCCTGTCCGCGACGGCCAATATGCCCATATATTCATTTTTCAATGTTTAAAACAAGTTTGCACTGTGACGCCCCCGGCTCAATCGTGCACTAATCATACACGCAAATGCACACGATCAAGCCTAAGGACTCACGGGAAGATATCACAACACAACTCTAAAACATAAATAAAGTCATACAAGCTTTATATTACAAGCCAGGGGCCTTGAGGGCGCGAATACATAAGCTCGATGTCATACAAGCATCAGCGAAAACATCAGATATCTGAGTACAGACATAAGTTAACAGATAGGCCCTTAGAAAGGCGGCGCAAAATAAAACACTACGATCGAAAGGCGCAGACCTCCTGCCTGGGACCCTCTGAACCTACTCCTGGTCGTCGGCCAGCTCGTAGTAGTATCCACCCTCGGGGTAGTAGAAGCGATCGACGATGGGGGCAACTGTCTCAGGGGCTCCGTCATCTGGTTGCAACAAAAGGATATGGGGGAAAAAGAAAGCAAAGCAACCGTGAGTACTCATCCGAAGTACTCAGCAAGCAAGGATCTACACTACATATGCAACATTATCAAAGGGAGGCTGTATATGTGGACGGGGCTGCAGAAATGCCAGAATAGAGAGAAGGCCTAGTCCTATCGAAGACTAGCATCTTCAGCGGTCTTGCAGCAATTAGAAGAGAGTAGATCAACACGCTATAAAGTAGCAGTAATAATAAGTCTCAACCTCACCCAGAGATCCTTTCTCGACTCCCTGCGAGAAAGCAATCCCAGAGCCACATATCCAGGAATCATCTCAAGTTCTAGTTGTATCGATCGGGATACAACTCCGAGTGTCCTTTACCGTAGGACCGACTATCGATAGATGTTTTCTTCCCTGCAGGGGTGCACCATCTTACCCACCACGCTCGCTTAACTCCGGCCGGACACACTTTCCTAGGTCATGCCCGGCCTCGGCCAAACGATACACCGCAACCCTACCTAGAGCTCGGCAGAGAGGTCCCCGCCGGACTAACCTATGCGCACAGGGGTCTTGGGCCATCGCCCTACGCACTCCGGGTCGTTGAGCACAGGGTGGATACCAGCGTCGCCTCGGATGGCCAACACGATCCGACCGTGCCGCAATGCTGAACTGGACGTCTGACAGAGCTTTCGGCTGATGGCACGATGCAGAGCGCCCATAACTTTTCCCACGTGATGGTTAGTGCTATCAGGCCGGAGGCCTACTCGGATCAAATATCCAAATCGTTAGTGGACTAGGGGCTTGCGGTAACGAGCAGAGACCCCGTCGCCCCGTCTTGAGGACATGCGGCAAGGGCCAAGAATGCCCGGCCACGCCTCGTATTCATCACTCGGGCACCGTCCAGGTCAACCCGTCTCGCAACACTCGCGGGTACCCCTCAGGGTCGACCCGCCTTTCCAAGTATCAGTTGTAAAGTTCAAGTATCCGTGTGTCTATAACATCTGGGGAATCCGAGGTATCACCCTCATGGAATTCCTACTCGATGTATCTGTCATGGTGAACTCGGAGGAATCACCCTCGATGATGTTCACAATTGAGGTGTTGCGCGACAGGGTCGTATCGGAAGTGGAGAAGGAGGAATCACCCTCGATGACCACGACCAATTATCTACCCTACAAGGTTAACATCGGAAGTGCTGACGAGGTATCACCCTCGGCACTCGATAGTAACCCAGTAGTGTCGTACAACTAAGGGGGTGTGATGTGCGGTGCTGGGGCCTGGTCGTCGAGTCTTCCGATGATCCAGCGGGGCAACCGGGACAAGTGGGGTCACTGGGGTCTCTATCCAGCCTATACTAAGCAGTTTAGGATAAGCAGGTAAGGTATCAATAGCAGGTTACAATAAACAGGCTATGCATCAGAATAGGATAAACAGTAGCAGCAGCAATTCTAATGCAAGCACAATAGAGAAGAGAATAGGCGATATAGGCATGCTCAAAGGGAGGGTGCTTGCCTGGTTGCTCAGTCAAGAAGGAGGGGTCGTTAACACCGTAGTCGATCGGGGCAGCAGTGGCGTCGGTCTCGTAGTCTACCGGAGAGAAGAGGGGGAAGAAACAGTAAATACAGAGCAAACAAATTATCACAAAACATAATCCTGACGATACGCGGTGCTAGGGGTGACCTATCACAGTGCTCGGTGATACAGACGAAGAGGGATAACATCCGGGAATGTTTTCCCGAAGTTTGGCATTTTCGGACAACGAACCGGAGGGGAACGGTTGCATGTTCGCTATGTTAAGGACGTGTGACGGATGAACGGACTGCGTATTCGGATTTGTCTCGTGGTTCTGAGCAACTTTCATGTATAAAGTTTTTCGATCTGAGCTACGGTTTATTTTATATGAATTTCTAAAGATTTAATCAATTCTGAAATTATTATTAATCAAATTAATTCGAAAATACAATTATGACGTCATCATGATGTCAGCATGACGTCAGTAGTCAATTGTACTGTTGACTGGGTCAAACTGACATGTGGGTCCCACCTGTCAGTGACTGTTTATGTTAATTAACAGATTAATTAGGTTAAGTTTAATTAAGTTAATTAATTAAATTATTAATTATATTTTATTATTTATTTTTATTTCATTTTCGTTTTCTACTAAAACAGGGGGCTGGGCCCCACTTGTCATTGGCCCGTAGGCTAAACGGGGCGGGCGGACAACGGGCGTGGGCGCCGGTTGCCTGCCCGGCGCGAGGCCGTCGCCACGGCGGGGCGCCGGTGGGCTCGGCGCCGGCCAGGGGAGGGCACAGGCCACGGCGGCGAGGTCGGCGAGCGAGGGGCGGGGCTGGGGCGGCGCGGCAGCGGCGATGGGCGCGAGGGCGAGCAGCAGCGCGCGGGGATCTGCAGGCTGTAGCGAGGCGAGCGGGTCCAGCGCGGCGTGGCTGGGTGGCGCGAGACAGGGGCGGCCGGGGCGAGACCACGGCCGGCGTGGTCGGGCGGTGCGCGAGCGCGCGCAGGGTGATGTTGGCGCGGCTGTGGCGGGGCCGAGCGCGTGCGCCGGAGCGGTGGCAGGCGGCGCGGGCAACGGCGAGCCGCAGCGGCAAAGGGAAGAGGAGGCCGGCGGTTTCCTCACCCGCGTTGCAGGGGAACGGGCGGCGTGGCTTGGGGACAACGGCCCGGGGAGGAGTCGGGGAGGCGAACGCCGGCCACGGGGTCGAGGAGGCGATGGGCGTCGGTGGTGCGAACGGGGCGGCGATGAGGTGCAGGGGAGGTTCGGGACGGCGGGGACCGGCGCCGGAGAGAGGAGCTATGGGCGGAGGCGACGGTCCTCGGGCGCGGGCGTGCTCTAGATCGAGTGAGGGAGCGAGAGGAGGGGATTGGGGCGAGTGGGGAGAGGGATGGGGATTGTAACACCCCTGTGTAATAGCCACTGTGATCAACTGCTAATAGTGCCAAGTCATATCATTTGCAGTGCTTAAACATAGTGGTTAACCAAAGCAATTCAAACTCCATTCTGAAAATCAACTCAAATTCAAAAGTGCGAAATAAATTTGCTCAAACACTGTTGCAAAAATGTTCACTAAATAGCAAATATTCCAGAATCACTCATAAAAATATAAACAATGAAGTTGGAGTTAGCTAAGTGACTCAAACCACATGAAACAGTACCAAAACATAATTATTTAATCTATTTAAATTCATTTCAAATTCAAATGAAATCCAAATATGCTCAAACAAGTTTTTGGTGACAAGGAATATTGCATTGTAATAATTGGGCCTAGTCTCATATTTTACAAAAGTGCAAAAGTGTCCTAACTAAAACAAAACCGAAAAGAAATAAAAGAAAAACACAAAATATTAACAGAAAAATAAGACGAGGCACTGTGCACCGGGCCTTAGTGCACAGTGCTCCTACCACAGCCCACTAGGCCCATCTCCCTCTTCTCCCTTGCATGTCAGCACGCTCGTGGTCGCCACGCGCGCGCCGGTGCGGCGGCGACACCGCGACGCCGCGGCCGTCCAGGAGAGGATAAGGCCGAGCTGGTGCTTCCCCCCTGGCCCCCTCCGTCACTCTCCCCCTTCTCCCTCGCTCGCTCCGCCCCTCCTCCTCCCCTTAGATCCATCCCCGAACGCCGCCGTCGCCGCTCTACATCACCGCCGTGGCCAGCGGCCTCCCCGCATCGCCTGTGAGTGCCTGGGAGGAACGCCGTGGTCGACCGCGTCCTCTGGAGCAATTGGAGGAAGCTCAGGAGCACGGCATCGCCCGAACGCGTCGTCTTCTTCCTCGGGACGCCGACGATCCCCTTCCTCTCCGGTGAGTCCTGCAGCTACTAAACCACCACGGGCCTTCGTGTGAGCCGCGCGGTGAGCTTCTCCACCTCCTCCCTCTCCCCATTTGGCCGCGCACGCTCGCTAGCTAGCTGCTATGCTACGCCCGAACACGCTGCCGGCGACGAACTCGCCGCCATGGCCTCTGTCACAGTAACGCGCGGCCGAGCCCAGCGTCGAGCTCCTGGAGCTCGTGCGAACTCAACGCGACCCCTAGCACGCTTTCCTGTGCCGTGCAGCGCTGGATCCACTGACGCCCGACTCCGGCGTCCACCGGCGACGATCTAGCGCTCGGCTCCGACCGTTTTAGCTCGTGTTAGTACTGCAGATCGACATGGAATGTTGTCCCCGTTCAAACGAGACCAACCACCGTTGTTTTAGGTGCCGGACGGCGATTTCCGATGAGGTCCGTGGCTGCGCTGCCGCGATTTTGGTCGCCGGAGCAACGCCGGCGACACCGCTGATGTGGACGCGAGGGGCCCACCCCCTGAGAGACTGCCAGTGGGCCCCAGCTCCTCCGTTGACCATGTTGACCTGGTCAACGTGGTTACTGTTCACCCACTGAGTATGACATGTGGGCCCCATCTGTTAATTAGGCTAATTAAACATTTTTATAAATGAAATTAATTAGTTAATCCTCACAGTCACTGACAGGTGGGCCCAGCTGCTAATTAACCCTCTGATTAGCTTTAATTAAAACCTATTAGTCACAGAGACTGACATGTGGGTCCCACTAGACCCACATGTCAGGTTTGACCCTGGTCAGCGTCTTTGTTGACTGCTGACGTCATCTCTGAGTCATGCTGACGTCATATATCATTTTTTGTTAAATAAAATAATTCCAGAAAATCATTTAAACTTTGAAAATTAATAACTTTTAAACCGTAGCTCAGATCGAAAAACTTAAAACATTAAACTTGCTCAGAACGACGAGACGAATCTGATCGTGTCGTCTGTTTCTTTGTCGGAACCCCCTATGTAGAAGAACTCGTAACTCCGAGCCCGATTCCGGCATATGAATAGTGCACACACTCCGATTAAGAAATCCCGCGATAATCCTATAGTAACTAAAAATGACTTAGGCATACTTCAGGCAACCCTGCACTGCATCATAGTCGTAGCATGCCCTGTATTGCATCGTTGCTGTGTGTTTACCTGTTTCCTCCCCCTTTTCTCTCTCGATTAGACCCCGACGTTGACGTAGCACCTGAGGCAGACGCCACTCCGGAGTACGACTACGTCCCCGACGACCAGCCACTTGCCCCAGAGCTTGCAGGCAAGCACCCCCCTTTTGAGCATTCCGATATCGCCCATTCTCTTCTCTCTTATGCTTGCATTAGAATCTGCTGCTGTTACTGTATCCTATATCTGCTGCATGGCCTGTTTACTTGTAACCTGCTGTTGATACTTATCTGTTATCCTAAACTGCTTATCCCGACTGCCCCACTGGATGATCAGAAGACCCGTGCAACGGGATTGAAGACCAGGTCCCGACACCGCATGTCACTTCCCCTTAGTTGCCGACACTACTGGGTTACCATCGAGTGCCGAGGGTGGTACCTCGTCAGCACTTCGGATGATAACCTTGTAGGTTAGTTAATCGGTCATGGTAAGCGAGGGTAATTCCTCCTACACCACCCCTGATAAGAACGACTTCGCGCAACCTCTCAAGTGTGGACCTCGCGGGTGATTCCTCCTTCGTTCACCTTGACGATAACATCAGAGGGAATTCCATCGAGGGTGATTCCTCAGGGTTCCCCCTTGATGTCAGACACATAGATACTTGGTTACTATGACTGAACACTGAACCATGATACTAAAGACGGGTCGGCCCTAAGGGGTACCCACGCGAGCATGAATGCGAAGTGATGTGGAGTCGGGTTGACCTGTGAGGTACCCGCGAGATAACTACGAGGCGTGGCCGGGCATTCTTAGCCCTTGCCGCAAGTCCTCGAGACGGGGCGACGGGGTCACATCGATCATGAGTCTCTGCCCGTTACCGCGCGCTCCTAACCACTAAACGGTTTGGATATTTGATCCGAGGGGCCTCTGGCCTGATAGCACTAACCATCACGTGGGCATAGTATGGGTGTTCTGCGTCGTATACTTCAGCCAAAGCTTAAATGGACGTCAGTGATTGAGCGGCGCGCGCCGAGTTGGACTGGTTACGCAACTGCGCTTGTATTAAGGGGTTGCTAGGTCTGCTCTCGGCCGTGAACGTAACGTGCAGGAGTTCCTGGGGCGATGGCCCAAGACCCCTGGGGGCATAGGTTTAGTCCGGCGTGCTGACCTCTCTGTTAAGTATTTTGTCGGGTTGCGGCGTATCGTTTGGCCGAGAATGGGCATGACCCAGAAAAGTGTGTCCGACCGGAGTTAATCGAGCGTGGTGGGTAAGTTGGTGCACCCCTGCAGGGAAGAAACAATCTATCGATAGCCTGTCCTACGGTAACGGACACTCGGAGTTGTATCCCAATCGGTACAACTAGAACTGAGATGAGAACTAGATAGTATGGCTCTGGGATTGCTTTCTCGCAGGGAGTTGAGAAAGGATCTCTGGCCGAGGTTGATGATACTACAACTACTTTACATTATGTTTCTGCACTCTTCTTATGCTGCAAGACTGATGAAGATGCTGAAGATGCTAGTCTTCGATAGGACTAGGCTTTCCCCCTCTATTCTGGCATTTCTGTAGCCCAGTCCACATATACAGCCCCCTTTGAAAATGTTGCATATGTAGTGTAGATCCTTGCTTGCTGGGTACTTCGGATGAGTACTCATGTTTGCTTTATTTTATTTTTCTCCCCATATCCACTTGTCGCATCCAGATGATGGAGCCCCTGAGTTAGCTGCCCCTGTCGACGACTACGGCTACTACTTCTACCCTCCAGGCGAGTACTACTACGAGGAGCCGACAAACGACCAGGAGTAGGATTCGGAGGGTCCTAGGCAGGAGGCCTACGCCTTTCGATCATAGTGTTTTATTTTGCCCCGCCTTCCTAAAAGGCTTATCTCTATTTCTGTAATATATCTGTACCCAGATATCTGATGCTTCCGCTGACACTTGTATGCCATCGAGCTATGTATTCGAGCCCTCGAGGCCCTGGCTTGTAATATAAAGCTTGTATGACTTTGTTTATGTTTTAGAGTTGTGTTGTGATATCTTCAAGTGAGTCCTTAGGCTTGATCATGTGCATTTGCGTGTATGATTAGTGCATGATTAAGCCGGGGTCGTCACAGGTTGGTATCAGAGCCGACTGCCTCTAGGAATCCCCCTATCCAATTCCTTGGCCAAAGTTGAGTCTAGTGGTCGAAAACTATTTTACTAACTTGGCTGTGTGGCTTACGGGCCCACGTCGCCAACTGGGTGGTATTAGGATCTTTTATTCCTCATCTATGCTCTGGGACTCTGATCACACTTCTATTCGGGTTTATTAAATTTGCTAACGCCGACACTTAGGATCTCGTAAATTCCATCCATCCGGAGAGCTGGATATCAGTGCGATTTCCCTGTCATTGATCTGATTAGTCTGATAATCATTTTCCTTTCCATTGTTTTGTTTAACCTTTCTTTCCGAGATCTGATATAATTCTCATCGTCATATGACAACCCTGAACTTCTTTGTTTCAGATGGACCGTCTGTTTCCCCCGCGCCCTACGACGCAGCTTGTGCTTCGCACCTGGGCTCGAGACGTCCCTGGGTTTCCAGCTGTTCTGGTCGCCCTCTTGATCAGGCTGGGATACCGCTGGTGCCCCGAGTACATGGTCTACGAGGTTTATCGTGAGTTCAACTAGGAGCAGTACTATGCTGATGTTCGCATCTACGATCAGCAGGATGACTCAGACACTGAGCTGCATCGTTTTCACGGAATCGGCGTGACGATTGAGATGGCTCTGGATCGCACTGTTCGCGCTCTTGATGCCGAGTTGTTTGCCACTCGAGTACGACTCTACGAGGCTATGACACAGTTGCTACCAGCTGTTCATGCAGGGATACATCTAGAGCATATCCTTTACCCGTGCAGGACCGAGATGCCACCAGGTATTGATTGGCCTGCTGTGGGAGGTCACACGCCTGCACGTGGACCTCTTCTTTCAGCTCGAGACCGGATTCTGCATCAGAGTGCACATGGAGCGCAGGATCCTTCTGCGACGAACATCCGTCGTCCGCACTTGCAGCTACCCTGTTTCAGTGGTTTTCTCCGACGTTGATGTAGCCTTTGCTATGTCTCATTGTGTACTTCCTTACCGCGTGCCTGCGCACCGCCTAGTATGTCTAGCTTTTAAATTTGCGCCGTTATGCTGCCCGAATGTAACCGACTCTGTATGGATCTGTATGATTTAATGACTACTATTAAGCATCTGTTGTACTACTTAAATTCTGCCGAGTTGCATCATGTTTGCTCCTAAAATACTCGTCGTTGCTTCTGCTAAACTACCCCTATTGATTTAGCAGGATGGGTGATAACAATCCACCTCCGCCGCCACCGCCTGATTATATGGCTGCGATGATGCAACAGTTTGAACTGAACCGCCAATTCATGACGGGGATTATGCAACAGTTCCCTCATCCCAATGCCGACCAGCTGCCACCTTTTATCACCTTTCCAGAATTTATGCGACTCAACCCATCGTTCTTTTGCAACACAGTCAACCCGCTAGATGCTGATGACTGGCTGCATGACATCTCCTATGAGATGGAGTCTGCTGATGTCGCCCTGGCCAATTATGTCACCTTTGCGACATACCTTCTGAAGGGTCCCGCATCACAATGGTGGGCCACTCACCGACAGACCCTACCACCTGGTACCGTCGTCACTTGGGCAGAATTCAAGATTGCTTTCCGTGCCCGCTACATTCCTCAAGCTGTCATAGCCCGGAAGAAGCCCGAGTTCCGTAGTCTCGTTCAAGGTAACAAGACTGTGGAAGTTTATCAACGCGAGTTTCTTGACTTGTCTCGCTACGCTGAAGAAGACATCCCCTCTGATGCCCGAAGGCAAGAGAAGTTTCGTGAAGGGCTGCATCATGATATTCAGTTAGCCCTGCTCGTCCAAGACTATCCCGACTTCGCCACCTTGGTGAATAAGGCTATCATGGTCGAGACTGGTCTGAAGAAACACAAGGAAGCGACCAGACGTACTCGTGAAGCGGGCTCATCTTCGAGCTCGTCTTCCCAGAAGCGCCGCATATGGATTCCACAGAGCATCTACCGTCCAGCAGCTCCAGCGTATAGGCCTGCTTATGCCGCACCTCGTCTGCCTCCTCCACCACCGAGGCAGCCTCTTCGAGCTCCGCCACCTCGAGCTCCTGCACCACGTCCTGACAGTGGACTCTGCTTCAAGTGTGGCCAGCCAGGTCACCGTGCCAGAGATTGTTCTCAGAATCAGAATCAACTAGCCCTTCCTTCTGCTAGCCGAGGTAATGGCCGTGGGAATTCTCAGCCTCGCTACAGCAATGTCAGGCCTTCTTATGGTCGTGGGCAGAATTACCACGTCAACATGGCTGAAGCTCAGGATCAACCTGAAACTATGATGGGTACACTTCTCATTAATTTAGTACCAGCATCTGTTTTATTTGATTCCGGAGCATCGCATTCATTCATGTCAGAACATTTTGCACTCATGCATGATGTTAAATGCGAAACACCAATCCTTAATGGTAAACACTCCCGCGGGTCAATGTCAAACCTCCCTGTTCAGTCCCAAAGTCACTGTTGATATTGAGGGGTTGAAGTTTCAGGCATTTCCCATTATCCTGAAATCTTCCAAGATTGATCTTATCTTGGGAATGGATTGGTTGAAGGCTCATTACGCCTCAATCAATTGCGCCACTAAGGTGGTACACCTCCTGCACCCATCCGATGAGATAGTGAATTACCATGCTCATATCACTCAGAACGCCGAGGCTCAGATTTATGCCTTGAACGCGTTGAACGCTTCTCCACTTGAGGGGATAGAGAACGTTCCAGTTGTCTGCGAATTCCAGGATGTTTTTCCAGAAGAACTTCCAGGAATACCCCCTGCTAGAGCTGTCGAGTTTGTTATCGACTTGAAACCTGGCACAACTCCTATTGTGAAGCGCCCTTACAAGATGCCTCCGCACCACCTTCTTGAGCTTAAGGAAGAAATCGATAAATCACTTAAGAAGGGTTTCATCCGTCCCAGTTCCTCTGCCTGGGGAGCACCTTCTCTCTTTGTCAAGAAGAAAGATGGTACAAATAGGTTGGTTCAAGATTACCGTCCTATCAACCAGGCAACCATTCAGAATAAATATCCGCTTCCTCAGATCAATGACTTATATGACCAACTTGCTGGATCTTTGGTCTTCTCTAAACTTGACTTGAGGTTGGGTTATCACCAGATCCGTGTCCGCGAAGAGGATATTCCAAAGACTGCATTCGTTACTCGTTATGGTTCCTATGAATACACCGTCATGTCATTTGGCCTGACGAATGCTCCAGCTACGTTCCCCCGCCTGATGAATTATATATTCATGGATTACCTCGACAAGTTCGTCGTGGTATATCTGGACGATATTCTGGTATATTCGAAGAATAAGGAAGAACATGCCGAACATCTTCGCCTTGTTCTGGAGAGGCTTCGAGAGCATCAGTTGTATGCCAAGTACTCTAAATGTGAATTCTGGCTTTCTGAAGTGACCTACCTTGGACATGTGATTTTCAAGGACGGTATTGCCGTTAACCCGGAGCGTGTTCAGGCTATTCTTGACTGGACCCCTCCGAAGAATGCCAAGCAAGTCCGAAGTTTTCTCGGCCTTGCAAGTTATTGTCGATGATTCGTCAAAAACTTTTCCAAGATTGCCAAGCCTCTGACTAATCTGCTCCACAAATGCGTTAAGTTTGAGTGGACAGACAAGTGTCAGGAAAGTTTCCAAACCCTCAAGGACAAGCTTACTTCTGCTCCAGTGCTTGCTCCTCCTGATTCTCGCAAGGACTTTGTCATAGATTGCGACGCCTCTCGTCAGGGATTAGGCTGTGTCCTAATGCAAGAACGAAGAGTAATTGCGTATGCTTCATGTCAATTGCGTCCACATGAAGAAAATTATCCAGTGCATGATCTTGAACTTGCTACAGTGATCTATGCATTAAAGTTATGGCGACATTACCTTCTTGGTAACCGGTGTGAGATTTATACCGATCATCAGAGTCTGAAATATTTATTCACTCAACCGGATCTTAATCTTAATCAACAACGATGGTTGGAAACAATTATGGACTATGACTGTGGTATTTCATATACCCCTGGCAAGGCTAACGTGATGGCTGATGCCTTAAGCCGCAAGTCCTATTGCAACAACCTCATGGTTAGGCGAGCTAAACCTCGTCTTTATGCAGAACTGACTCAGCTGAATCTGCGAATTGTTCCCCAGGGTTCTCTTAATAACCTTGTGTTATAGCCAGATCTTAAGAAAGCTGTCAAAGAAACGCAAGCCAAAGATGCTGAAATTAACTTGATGAAGAAAGACCTTCACCTTGATAAGTACAGGGATTTCTCGATTGCTGAAGATGGAACATTATATTTCAGAGACCGCATCGTAGTACCTCGCTTCGGGCTTATGACTGACAAGGTCATGAAGGAGGCTCATGATACACCTCTATCTATCCATCCGGGTAGCACCAAGATGTATCATGATCTTCGTCAAAGGTACTGGTGGTCCAGAATGAAACAGGACATTGCTCTCTATGTTGCTGAATGTGATGTTTGTCATCGCGTGAAAGCAGAACATCAAAAGCCTGCTGGAATTCTTCAACCTGCGTGTCATGATTCGGCATGATGGCTGGAGCCATATGATTGCACTTTAATGACCTGCGTGTCAACCTTAAGTAATGCATTTATTTTATCTGCTATGGAGATAGCAATATCATCTGGTGCATCGACAAGGTGGTGGCAATCTTCGTGAAGGTGAACACCGACGCGAATGCCGAAGACGAAGAAATACTTGACTTCTCCGTCAGAAGAGGCTATACCATATCATGCTATTATGAATTGCCTGAGATGTTTATCCCTCTTGATGCACCCTTCTTGATTGCGCGGTAGTCGCTTTTTATTAGGGTGATCTCTCACTAAAAATATCAAGTGGTTAGTGTTCTCCCAAGTGTAGCACCGTCACGGCACCTAACTTTCGGGTATCACAGGATCTCCCTAGGTACGAACGATTAGGGATGTGTGAGGCGGGTGAGTTGAGACCTCGCAGCGAGATCACTTGGTTGTCTTGACGTTCTGGTAGGACAGTCCTGAGCTCGGAACACACACATCGAAAGATGAACAAGAATCGCATAGAGATGTGATCGGCTAGTTTGCCTACCGATTGAAGTTCACGCCATTTGAGTTCATCTCGAACCGTGACGCTAAATTGAAATGCGGATCTTGAATCACTCATAATCAATTTTGAGAGATATTGATTTGAGTGGGAGCGCACTTTAGAATAAAATTGTTTATTCACTAGTGCATTTTCATTATAAACAAAGTCTAAGTGAAACTTGTGTTTTCCGTTGTAGATCAAATGGCTCGCAACACCACGTTCAACTTAGGCCCGATGTTAGAGAAAGAGAAGTTAGCTGCGACTGGGAAAAACTATGCGGACTGGGTCCGCAACCTGAGGATTGTCCTCAGGAGAGCTAAGAAATTGTATGTGCTTGAATATGATCTTCCAGCTAAACCGGCGGCAGAGGCCCCGAAAGATGAACAAAATGTCTGGGCCACTAAGGATGATGATCACAACTTAGTGCAGTGCCTCATGCTAGCTTGCATGAGTCCAGAGCTTCAAAAACATTTTGAATTCCATAAACCCCTTGATATGATCCGGGAACTGGATGCTCTGTACAAGGAAACCGCAAAGTCTGAACGATTTGATATCATGAAGGCTTTGATGGAATGCAAGATGGCTGAGGGTAGTTCAGTTGGCGAACACGTGGTCAAAATGATTGGCTATGCTGAAAGGCTTAAAGACTTGGAATTTCCACTTCCACCTGACCATATGATGGACATGTTGCTTTCTTCACTCCCCCCGTCTTATGACGGTTTTGTCTTGAACTACAACATGACTGGGATGGAGAAGACACCGGAAGAGGTGCTTGCCATGCTGAAAACTATAGAAGGAGGACTGCGGAAAAATCAGAAGCAAGTGTTGCTTGTGAATAAAACTGCCAGTTTCAAAAAGAAAGGCAAGCCAAAGAAGGGCAAGGGCGCCGGTAAGACCGGCTCTCAAAGCAACTCTAAGGGCGGAGCCAAGAATGAAACTGAGTGCTTCTACTGCAAGGGCACAGGACACTGGAAGAGAAACTGCAAGAAGTATCTGGAAGATAAGAAGTCCGGGAAAACCGGAAAAGGTATAATTGTTATACAAGTTAATGTCATTGACGTTTTGCTTGCTAGCGAAAATTCTAAGTCTTGGGTATTTGATACCGGATTGGTTGCTCACATTTGCAACTCGATACAGGGGCTTCAGAAGGTGCGCAAGCTGGCAAAGAATGAAGTCGTGATGTGCGTCGGGAACGGCGCTGGGATCGCCGCTCAAGCCGTCGGCATTATGCCTCTACGTCTCCCTTCAGGATTTATCTTAGAACTAAGTAACTGTTATTTTGTTCCACTGTTGTGTAGAAACATTATCTCCGGATCATGTTTAGTACAGGATGGGTATTCGTACAAGTCTGAGAACAATGGTTGTTCACTTTATTGTAAGGATATGTTTTATGGATTTGCACCCATTGTTGGGGGCCTTTTCATACTAAATCTTGAATGTGGAAATGATGTCTTTAACGTGAATGCTAAACGCCTTAAGAAGGCTGATACCACCACCACTTTCTTGTGGCACTGTCGACTTGGCCACATCGGAAAGAAACGCATGCAAAAACTCCAGTCAAATGGAGTTTTGCCGTCCTTTGATTTTGAATCATTTGACACATGTGAAGCTTGCTTGATGGGGAAAATGACCAAGACGCCGTTCACGGGTCATCCTGAACGGGCGGGTGAATTATTGGAAATAATACATAGTGATGTATGTGGTCCAATGAACACAGCCGCACGGGGTGGGTATTTCTACTTCGTAACTTTTACTAATGATTTAAGTCGGTATGGCTATATCTACTTAATGAAGCATAAGTCGGAAACCTTTGAAAAGTTCAAAGAATTTCAGAATGAGGTAGAAAATCATCGTAACAAAAGGATTAAGTTTCCGCGGTCTGATCGCGAAGGCGAATATCTTAGTCATGAGTTTGGCCAACATCTGAGTGACCGTGGAATCGTTTCACAGCTTACGCCTCCCGGAACTCCACAGCGAAACAGAGTGTCAGAAAGACGTAACCGAACCTTGTTAGACATGGTAAGGTCGATGATATCTCTTACAGATCTACCGATATCTTTTTGGGGTCACGCACTACTTACTGCCGCTCACACACTTAACAGAGCACCGTCTAAGTCAGTTGAGACGACACCATTTGAATTATGGTATGGGAAGAAACCCAATGTGTCGCATCTCAGGGTTTGGGGTTGTGAAGCTTATGTAAAACATTTACAACCAAGCAAACTAGATCCCAGATCAGACAAATGTTACTTTGTAGGTTATCCAAAAGACACCATTGGGTATTCCTTCTACAACCAGTCCGAGGGAAAAATGTTTGTCGCAAGAATTGGACACTTTCTCGAGAAAGAGTTTCTCGCTAAAGAATTAAGTGGGAGGACAGTACAACTTAATGAGATTAGTGAATCTTCGGCAACCGTTGATATGGCAAAGGAACCGGAAGAAATTCCGCTAATTATCCCTACAACCGAGCCGGAAGTTGTTGCATGTGATGCGGAGACTTCAGACAATGTTGTAACTGAACCACGCAGATCAGGTAGGGCTATCCAGCCACCTGAGTGGTTTCATAACAAAATCTTCATTCTTGAAGACGATGAACCTGCGCACTACAAGGAAGCGATGGCAGGGCGCAGCTCAAAGGAATGGCACAAGGCCATGAGATCCGAAATGGAATCCATGTACGAAAACCAAGTTTGGAACTTGGAAGAACTTCCAGAAGGCATAAAGCCGATTGGTTGTAAATGGATTTTCAAAAGAAAGACGGACGCGGATGGTAACATTACTATCCACAAAGCTAGACTTGTCGCGAAAGGGTTCACACAAGTTCAAGGAGTGGACTACGACGAGACTTTCTCGCCCGTAGCTATGCTTAGGTCTGTTCGGATATTGCTAGCAATTGCTGCTTATTTCCATTATGAAATATGGCAGATGGATGTCAAAACGGCTTTCTTAAATGGAAACCTCAAAGAGGATGTATACATGATACAACCAGAAGGTTTTGTCATTCATGAGGATGCTGGAAAGGTATGCAAACTTCAGAAAGCCATTTATGGTCTGAAGCAAGCGTCAAGGAGCTGGAACATTCATTTTGATGAAGTGGTCAAAGAGTTTGGCTTCATCAGGAATGACGAAGAATCTTGTGTTTACAAGAAGTTTAGTGGGAGCGCAAAAGCATTTCTAATCTTGTATGTGGATGACATATTGTTGATTGGAAATGACATGAATTTTCTTAGCGAAATAAAAGAATCATTGAAAAAGAGGTTTTCAATGAAAGACTTAGGCGAAGCGGCATATGTATTGGGCATCAGAATCTATAGACATAGATCAAAACGCCTGATAGCGCTTAGCCAAAGCACGTACATTGACAAGGTGTTGAAAAGGTTCAACATGGAGAACTCCAAGAAAGGCCTACTCCCCATGTCACCTGGCACAGTGCTTTGCAAGAATCAGTGTCCTCGGACGCTCGATGAGCGAGTACAAATGAATGATGTTCTATATGCCTCGGCAGTTGGTTCTATTATGTATGCCATGCTATGTACAAGACCGGATATTTCCTATGCGCTAAGTGTTAGTAGCCGGTACCAAAGTGATCCAGGATTGGAACACTGGGCCGCAGTCAAGGGTATTCTTAAGTACCTCAGAAGGACCAAGGATTTACTCCTTGTGTACGGAGGTGATGAAGAGCTCATTGTAAGTGGTTACACTGATGCAGGCTTCATGACTGACCCAGATGACTTCAAATCTCAATCAGGCTATGTTTTCATATTGAATGGTGGCGCAGTTGATTGGAAAAGTTCCAAACAAAAGACTGTGGCGGATTCTACGACGGAGGCGGAGTATGTTGCAGCTTCAGAAGCCTCCAAGGAGGCGGTATGGATCAAGCAATTTCTTGAAGACCTTGGTGTGGTTCCAAGTGCTCTGGACTCGGTGGAGATCTATTGTGATAATAGTGGCGCCGTGGCTCAGGCAAGGGAGCCAAGTTCACACCATAAGACAAGAAATATTCAACGCAAATATAAACTCATTCGACATCATGTCGAAGAGGGTTTAGTGAAAGTACGCAAAGTTCACACGGATCTGAATGTGTCAGAACCGATGACGAAGCCTCTACCACGAGCAAAGCATGAGCAACATCGGATAGCCATTGGTGTTAGGGAAGCCATGTAACTGGATTATGACTCTAGTGCAAGTGGGAGTCTGTAGGAGATATGCCCTAGAGGCAGTAACAACAGTTATTTTGTATCTCCAAGTTTGTAATGAATGTTTATGTTCCATGCTATAACTGCAATGATTCTCGAGTCTACAAATAAAACGAGGCTTGGAGGGAAACTCATGTGCACGTGTGGGATAATAAACGGTAAAATGTATTCCTAGTCAAAGCCTCTATGACTGGCTCAAGTATTGCATGATGATCCTGTTTTCCTGATCATGGACATGTCTATGCCGGCAATTTTGAGGGCACAATTGTTGGTAGAACACTTGTGTTGAATCGACCCAAATTGATGTTATGCTATGAGATACATTCGTCACAAGTTAATGGTTAATAGCACAGGGAAGTTAATGTTTGCATAATTCCTTAGACCATGAGAGTATCGAGTTCCTTCGTACTTGCTTCATGAACTTTGGGGTTTGTTAAACATCATCCGTAACTGGGTGGCTATTACGGCGGCTTACGGGTTCACGGAAAAGTATGACAAGTAACGAGATAGCTCAAGATTGGGATTTGCTCCTCCGATGATGGAGAGGTATACTCGGGACCTCTCGGTGTAACGGTATCCATCATCGTCTGGCCAGACACATTGTGATTTGATCACTTGGATGCCGGAACACGGAAACGAGAAAAGAGAACAAAATCGGTAACGAGGTAACTTGCATAGTGGACAAATTGTTGATCCACGGGGATGCAATAAATCTCACCTCGGGTATTTGTGACATATCACGAAGCAACAGGAATAGCTCACGGCAACTAGAGGTTCACTCGAATATTCATTCGTGTGGGTATAGGGGTCAATATGGGTGTCCACGGCTCCGATGTTGATCATTGATCGGAAGGGGTTCTAGGTCATGTCTATACTTCACCGAACCTATAGGGTCACATGCTTAAGGGTCATCTATCTACTGAATACTAGACAAGGGTTTTGAGAGAAAGTTTCTGAAAAAAGTTTTCGGAGACAGCGGAAAAGTTCCGAAGAGAGAGGTCACCGGATGAGTATCGGTGAAACTGAAAAGTTGTTTCAGGGAATGCCATTAAGTCAAATTGGTTTTGGCACATGCCTGATAATTCTTGAAGGGTGCCAGAATCATTCTGGAAACTTTCTGGAATTTTCTGGGATGAAAACCGGAAATGTTCCGGAGCTGCCGGAACCGCTTCAGATGCTTTTCGCAGATGAAAATCATAATCTGGAATTGTTCCAGAAAACGTTGAAAGTTATTTTAGTGGGTAGTGGAAATGTTCTAAGCCCACATAAATAATTTCAGTTCGAACGGACGTTGAAAAATGTCGTCGTGAATAGTGAAAGTGCTTTTTGGATTTTTTTTTTGGTGAGTCACCTTTTGGATTTATTCAAAAGGCTTCTAGAAGGACATGGGGAGCCATGAGAGCCCCTCATGGGGGGCCCCCAAGGGGGTGGCCGGCCAAGGGTGGAGCTCCTCCATGGAGCTCCACATGGCACCCCCTTTCCCCCATATGCCCTTTATGAATGACTTAAAGTGGGGGTACTTTGGTATTTTGAATACCATTTCTACCCCTTGGCTTTCCTATAAGTAGAGGAGGTGAGGGCTGCCATCTCTTCATCCCTTGCTCTCATACACATGCTATGCTTTGCTACCTCTCTCTCTCTCCCTCCCACGAAAAGGGTTTTTCGTAGAGCCGAAAGGCTGTCTGGGTTCCGGCAGGAACTAGTTCTGGACGGCGAAGCCCTGCCGGATAGCTGACACCGTATGTGTGCAACCCCGTAGAGAGGTCGTAGTTCCTATCTTTTGCCCGAGGGGCTGTTCGAGTGTCCTCCCGAAGGGCTATCCGAGTCTCCGTTCGAGTTTCGAGGGTCTTCCCGAAGGGCTGTCTGCGACATCGTCCGGGGGACTGTCCGACCGCCTCCCGAAGGGCTGTCCGATGAGGGAGTACATCCTCGCGGTTGGGAGGTTGTAAATCCTAGCTGCGGGGATCTGCACCAATGATCTCCACCGACTCTTCTTCCGCTGCGCTTCGAGTCGGTACGGATCGGATCAAACCTTGTATGCAGTCTCCATAGTGGTCCTAGGCGTGCTCGCTATACCGAAATTTTTTATTTTCTGTTGTGTTCCCCTACACGCCTAACCATGAGGTTGTCGCAATAGGACTTGCGGCTTAAAGCATCAGCCATCACGTTAGCCTTGCCAGGGGTATAAGAAATACCAAAATCATAGTCCGTAATGGCCTCCATCCATCTTTGCTGACGGAGGTTCAGAGATGGCTGAGTGAACAAGTACTTCAGACTTTTATGATCCGTGTAGATCTCACAACAATTACCGAGGAGGTAATGTCGCCACAACTTCAATGCGTAGATCACAGCAGCTAGTTCTAGATCATGTACTGGATAGTTCTCTTCATGCGGGCGCAACTGTCGAGAGCCATAAGCAATCACTTTACGCTCTTGCATTAGGACACAACCTAATCCTTCACGGGATGCATCACAATAAATCAGGAAGTCTTTGCGAGAATCTGGAGGAGCAAGTACTGGGGCAGATGTCAGCTTGTCTTTGAGTGTTTGAAAACTTTCCTGCCATTTTTCTGTCCATTCAAATTTAACGCCTTTGTGAAGCAGATCAGTCAGGGGCTTAGCAATCTTAGAAAAGTTCTCGACAAATCGATGGCAATAGCTTGCAAGGTCGAGAAAACTTCTGACTTGCTTGATATTCTTCGGAGGAGTCCAGTCAAGAATAGCCTGAACTCTTTCTAGGTTAACGGCAATGCCATCTTTGGAAATCACATGGCCGATATATGTCACTTCAGACAACCAGAACTCGCATTTTGAATACTTGGCATACAGTTGGTGTTCACGCAGCTTCCCCAGTACAAGCCGAAGATGTTCGGCATGTTCTTCTTCATTCTTCGAATAAACCAGTATATCATCCAGATATACCACGACGAATTTGTCGAGATAATCCATGAAGATGTAATTCATTAACCGGGAGAAGGTAGCTGGAGCATTAGTCAAGCCGAAAGACATGACAGTGTACTCATAAGAACCATAGCGAGTAACGAATGCTGTCTTCGGAATATCCTCTTCACGAACTCGGATCTGGTGGTATCCCAATCTCCAATCAAGCTTAGAGAATACTGAGGAACCAGCAAGTTGATCATACAAATCATTGATCCGGGGAAGCAGATATTTGTTCTGGATTGTGCCTTGGTTAATGGGCCGATAATCCTGAACCAATCGGTTAGTTCCATCCTTCTTCTTAACGAAGAGTGAAGGTGCTCCCCAAGCAGAGGAACTGGGGCGGATGAAACCCTTCTTAAGTGACTTGTCAATTTCTTCCTTAAGCTCGAGAAGGTGGTGCGGAGGCATCTTATAAGGATGCCTCGCAATAGGAGTTGTGCCTGGTTTCAAGTCGATGACAAACTCGACAGCTCTAGCAGGGGGTATTCCTGGAAGTTCCTCTGGGAAGACGTCTTGAAAATCACGAACAACGGGAACGTTCTCGATGCCTTCAAGAGGTGAAGCATTCAAGGCATTCAGAGCATATATCTGGCTCTCAGCATCCTAAGCTATTCGGGCTGAGTATTTGACTGTCTGGCCAGAACGGTGTGTGATGCGGACTGTTTCAGCGGCACAGTCAATCAAAGCTTTATGAGGCTTCAACTAGTCCATACCCAGAATAATGTCTATGTTGGAGGTCTTGAGAGCAATGAGTGAAACGGGGAACACCAATCCTCCAATCTCAATGTGGTTACCGTGGCTTACCATGGTAGTTTGCCAATTAGCCCCGGGTGACTGGATTATTAATGGGGTGCACATCTCCTCGAAAGGTATATCATGGCTTCGCGCAAAACTTTCGGACATGAAGGAGTGCGACGCTCCAGAATCAAAGAGTACATAAGCTGGGATTGAATTCACTAATAGGGTACTCATCAAAATTTTGGTGTCCTGTCGAGCTTCTTCAATTTTGACATGGTTGACATGGACCCGAACTATAGCAGACGGCCTGGCACTACAGTTTCTGAGACGACGGTTTCGACAGTTCTTCTTGCGACCGACAAGAGGACGTGGTGCAACCTGAGGAGAAGCCATAGCATTAGGCTGTTCACCCTGAATCGTTAGCTGTCTCGGCGGTGAAGGCAGACAAGGTGCAGCATAAGACGGCCTTGGTGTTGGAGCAGGGCGGTGATGAACATTATGTGGGATCCAGACTTGACGTTTCCGAGCAGGCTGACCCGAGGAGGAGCCAACATCACGAGTGCGCTTGAGCGACTCCTGGTATTTAGTCAGAGCAGTTTCAACTCGGAAAGTTTGGCTGATAAGCGTTGCAAAGTCTGCGCAATCATGGGCAGTAAGTGCGAGGTTTATATCAGTACGCAGTCCTTCACAGAATTTCTTCTGCTTGCGTGCGTCAGTGCAGACGTCATCCGCAGCATAGCAGGATAATTCAAGGAATTTCCTCTGGTATTCATCCACAGTCATTATGCCCTGTGTGAGTTTGCGAAACTCCCGCTTCTTCTGGTCCATCAGACCTTGAGGAATGTGCCGTGCACGGAAAGCTGACTGAAATTCCTGCCAAGTGGTTACAGTTTCAGCAGGCAACATACCCTTGTGGCTTTCCCACCATTGAGAAGCTGGACCCTTTAAGTGGAATGTCGCAAAGGTGACGTAACTGTCAGGGGCAACATCAGCTGACTCCATCTCAAACAGGATGTCACGAAGCCAATCATCAGCATCTATAGGATTGGTGGAGTTGCGGAAAACAGACGGGTTGAGGCGCACAAATTCTGGCAGTGTTACTGGGGTAGGCTGTTGATGAGCATTCTGGTTTGGGAATTGAGCCAATATCCCGGTCATAACCTGACGGTTCAGCTCAAACTGCTGCATCATTACGGCAATATAGGATGGAGGTGGAGGATCGTCAGCCATCCTGCCAAATCAACAGGGGCGGTTTAGCAAGAAAAATTGCATGTGTAAGAGGTCATTCACGATGTAACAAGAGTTATGAACAAGAAGGCATCAGGTGCATATTAGTAGTTATTCAAGACATACAGAACGATGCACAGAATTGGACACAACCGGCGGTAGGAGTTCGGAAATGCACGCAGCTAGACAAGCTAGGTGGCGCACAGGCACGCGGTAAGGAAGTACACAACGAGACATAGCAAAGGCTACATCAACGTCGGAGAAAACTGTTGGAGCGAGGAATCTGCAAGTGACAACACAGGGTGCCCTCGATAAAAGGATCCTGTAAGCAGAATCTGGCCCACAATCTTGAAGTAAGGGGGGATATTTCAGAACACCGGGTGGATGTAATCACGAGAACCTAATGTTGGAGTTAGTAAAATTTTATCCCGAATAGAAGAGAGATCAGAGTCCCAGAGTATAGACGAGGAATAAAAGATCCTAATACCACCCAATGGCGACGTGGGCCCGTAAGCCACACATCCAAGTTAGTAAAGCAGTTTTGGACCACTAGACTCAACTTCGGCCAAGGAGTTGGAAAGGGGGATTCCTACAGGCAGTCGGCTCTGATACCAACTTGCGACGCCCCCGGCTCAATCGTGCACTAATCATACACGCAAATGCACATGATCAAGCCTAAGGACTCACAGGAAGATATCATAACACAACTCTAAAACATAAATAAAGGCATACAAGCTTTATATTACAAGCCAGGGGCCTCGAGGGCTCGAATACATAAGCTCGATGTCATACAAGCATCAGCGAAAACATCAGATATCTGTGTACAGACATAAGTTAACAGATAGGCCCTTAGAAAGGCGGGGCAAAATAAAACACTACGATCGAAAGGCGCAGACCTCCTGCCTGGGACCCTCCGAACCTACTCCTGGTCATCGGCCAGCTCGTAGTAGTATCCATCCTCGGGGTAGTAGAAGCGATCGACGGCGGGGGCAGCTGTCTCAGGGGCTCCGTCATCTGGTTGCAACTAAAGGATATGGGGGAAAAAGAAAGCAAAGCAACCGTGAGTACTCATCCGAAGTACTCAGCAAGCAAGGATCTACACTACATATGCAACATTATCAAAGGGAGGCTGTATATGTGGACGGGGCTGCAGAAATGCCAGAATAGAGAGAAGGCCTAGTCCTATCGAAGACTAGCATCTTCAGCGGTCTTGCAGCAATTAGAAGAGAGTAGATCAACACGCTATAAAGTAGCAGTAATAATAAGTCTCAACCTCACCCAGAGATCCTTTCTCGACTCCCTGCGAGAAAGCAATCCTAGAGCCACATATCCAGGAATCATCTCAAGTTCTAGTTGTATTGATCGGGATACAACTCCGAGTGTCCTTTACTGTAGGACCGGCTATCAATAGATGTTTTCTTCCCTGCAGGGGTGCACCATCTTACCCACCACGCTCGCTTAACTCCGTCCGGACACACTTTCCTGGGTCATGCCCGGCCTCGGCCAAACGATACACCGCAACCCTACCTAGAGCTTGGCAGAGAGGTCCCCACCGGACTAACCTATGCGCACAAGGGTCTTGGGCCATCGCCCTGCGCACTCCGGGTCGTTGCGCACAGGGTGGATACCAGCGTCGCCTCGGATGGCCGACACGATCCGACCGTGCCGCAATGCTGAACTGGACGTCTGACAGAGCTTTCGGCTGATGCCATGATGCAGAGCACCCATAACTTTTCCCACGTGATGGTTAGTGCTATCAGGCCGAAGGCCTGCTCGGATCAAATATCCAAATCGTTAGTGGACTAGGGGCTTGCGGTAACGAGCAGAGACTCACGATCGATGTGACCCCGTCACCCCGTCTCGAGGACTTGCGGCAAGGGCCAAGAATGCCCGGCCACGCCTCGTATTCATCACTCGGGCACCGTCCAGGTCAACCCGTCTCGCAACACTCGCGGGTACCCCTCAGGGTCGACCCGCCTTTCCATGTATCAGTTGTAAAGTCCAAGTATCCGTGTGTCTATAACATCTGGGGAATCCGAGGTATCACCCTCGTGGAATTCGTACTCGATGTATCTGTCATGGTGAACTCGGAGGAATCACCCTCGATGATGTTCACAATTGAGGTGTTGCGCGACAGGGT
This sequence comes from Thinopyrum elongatum, assembly GCA_011799875.1. Classification (NCBI taxonomy): domain Eukaryota; kingdom Viridiplantae; phylum Streptophyta; class Magnoliopsida; order Poales; family Poaceae; genus Thinopyrum; species Thinopyrum elongatum. The sequence goes on from CM022303.1 coordinate 566,525,012, forward strand.
CGTATCGGAAGTGGAGAAGGAGGAATCACCCTCGATGACCATGACCAATTATCTACCCTACAAGGTTAACATCAGAAGTGCTGACGAGGTATCACCCTTGGCACTCAATAGTAACCCAGTAGTGTCGTACAACTAAGGGGGTGTGATGTGCGGTGCTGGGCCTGGTCGTTGAGTTTTCCGATGATCCAGCGGGGCAACCGGGACAAGTGGGGTCACTGGGGTCTCTATCCATCCTATACTAAGAAGTTTAGGATAAGCAGGTAAGGTATCAATAGCAGGTTACAATAAACAGGCTATGCATCAGAATAGGATAAACAGTAGCAGCAGCAATTCTAATGCAAGCACAAGAGAGAAGAGAATAGGCGATATAGGCATGCTCAAAGGGGGGGTGTTTGCCTGGTTGCTCAGTCGAGAAGGAGGGGTCGTCAACACCGTAGTTGATCGGGGCAGCAGTGGCGTCGGTCTCGTAGTCTACCGGAGAGAAGAGGGGGAAGAAATAGTAAATATGGAGCAAACAAAGCATCACAAAACATAATCCTGACGATACGCGGTGCTAGGGGTGACCTATCGCAGTGCTCGGTGATACAGACGAAGAGGGATAACATCCGGGAATGTTTTCCCGAAATTTGGCATTTTCGGACAACGAACCGGAGGGGAACGGTTGCATGATCGCTATGTTAGGGACGTGTGACGGACGAACGGACTACGTATTCTGATTCGTCTCGTCGTTCTGAGCAACTTTCATGTATAAAGTTTTTCGATCTGAGCTACGGTTTATTTTATATGAATTTCTAAAGATTTAATCAATTCTGAAATTATTATTAATCAAATTAATTCGAAAATACAATCATGACGTCAGCATCACGTCAGCAATCAACTGTATTGTTGACTGGGTCAAACTGACATGTGGGTCCCACCTGTGAGTGACTGTTTAGGTTAATTAACAGATTAATTAGGTTAAGTTTAATTAAGTTAATTAATTATATTTTATTATTTATTTTTATTTCATTTTTGTTTTCTACTAAAACAGGGGGCTGGGCCCCACCTGTCATTGGCCCGTAGGCTAAACGGGGCTGGCGGACAACGGGCGCGGGCGCCGGTTGCCTGCCCGGGGCGAGGCCGTCGCCACGGCGGGGCGCCAGTGGGCTCGGCGCCGGCCAGGGGAGGGCACAGGCCACGGCGGCGAGGTCGGCGAGCGAGGGGCGGGGCCGGGGCGGCGCGGCAGCGGCGGTGGCCGCGAGGGCAAGCAGCAGCGTGCGGGCAGCTGCAGGCGACAGCGAGGCGAGCGGGGCCAGCGTGGCGTGCGGCGTGGCTGGGTGGCGCGAGACAGGGGCAGCTGGGGCGAGACCATGGCCGGTGCGGTCGGGCGGTGCGCGAGCGCGCGCATGGTGAGGTTGGCGCGGCTGTGGCGGGGCCGAGCGCGTGCGCCGGAGCGGTGGCAGGCAGCGCGGGCAACGGCGAGCCGCAGCGGCAAAGGAAAGAGGAGGCCGGGGGTTTCCTCACCCGCGTTGCAGGGGAACGGGCGGCGTGGCTTGGGGACGACAGCCCGGGGAGGAGTCGGGGAGGCGAGCGCCGGCGACGGGGTCGAGGAGGCGATGGGCGTCGGCGGTGTGGACGGGGCGGCGACGAGGTGCAGGGGAGGTTCGGGATGGCGGGGACGGGCGCCGGAGAGAGGAGCTGCGGGCGGAGGCGACGGTCCTCGGGCGCGGGCGCTCCAGATCGAGTGAGGGAGCGGGAGGAGGGGATTGGGGTGAGTGGGGAGAGGGATGGGGATCGTGGGGGGGGGGAAGTGGGGGGTTGGGCTCTAGGGTTCGGTTGGGGGGGAGTGGGGGTTATAAGCCGGGGGGACCGGCTGGGCCGGCCAGCTGGGCCATTCGGCCCGGGGGGTTGTCTTTTATTTACTTTTAACTTTGGTTATAGCCTTTTTATTTTCTTTTCTTTTTTTTTTACTTTATTGCCTCTGCTTTCTATTATAGTTTCATTCATTTTAGTTTTATAAAATACCAAGTTAGCACCTAAATTAGTATCATTAATCTAGGCCACTGCCAAACCTGGTTTGGACCCAAAATAAGTTAGTTAAATATTTTATAATTTAAAAAGCGATTAAATTGTTATCTTAGCCACTGTTTTTATTTAGTTTAGGGCATTTAAACACTTTGCAAAAATGTTGGTTCACCACCAATATTAAGAAGTGAATATTTGTCACATGACCAACATTTTAGTTTTCATGTTTGTGAACTTTTGGATTTCACTTAGTATTTAAATTTGAATTTGACCGGGAATTGAAATAAGATAGAAGTAAAGATGATCATGCACTGTTTAGCAAAAATAATTAGCTTAACCCCAGGGGTTACTGTAGCTCATCAGTACAGGGGTGTTATATGCACGTCCAAATATTAATTGTCTCAAATAAAAATAGTTTTGCAACCCAATCGAAATTGTCTCGAATAAAATAGTTTTACAACCAAATCGAAATTGTCTTGAATAAACATAATGAACCAATACATCTATTGGTTGCCAATGTGATTCCACATGTGCTCAACCAAGTCATTTTGAAGATCCAAATGAGTGTGCCAATCACGAATTTCATGATGGAATTGGGTAAACTGTTCAAACATGGCCGGTTCTTGGTGCAGGGGCTCAACATTGTCACCTTAAAAATCAAATCCTTGGTCGAAGATGCGGTTATCACGCTTGTCCTCCACGATCATGTTGTGCATGATCACACAAGCAGTCATCACCTCCCAAAGCTTCCCTTCATCCCATGTCAGTGCAGGGTTTCGAACGATATCCCATCAGGATTGAAGCACACCAAAAGCACGTTCGACATCCTTTCTAGCACTCTCTTGCATTTGGGCAAATCTCTGTCTCTTCTCACCTTGGGGGCTCGAGATTGTCTTCACAAAAGTTGACCACTGAGGATATATACCATCAGCTAGGTAGTATCCCTTGTTGTAGTGGTGGCCATTGATCTCAAAGTTGACAGGTGGGGAGTGGCCTTCTGCAAGCCTTGTAGAGACTGGACAACGCTGCAGCACGTTGATATCATTGTGAGAACCTGCCATGCCGAAGAAAGAATGCCATATCCAAAGATCTTGCGAAGCCATCGCTTCTAATATGACAATGCACGCTTTAACATGCCCCTTGTACTGGCCCTGCCAAGCAAATATACAGTTCTTCCACTCCCAGTGCATACAATCTATGCTGCCAATCATGCCTGGAAAGCCTCTATCGGCGTTGATCGCCAACAGCCTTTTTGTATCAGCGGCATTTGGCTGCCTCAAGTACTCAGGGCCAAACACTGCCACCACGGCCTTGCAGAAGTTGTACATTGATAGCAGACATGTGGACTCACTCATGCGCACGTACTCATCCACCAGATCGCCTGGAATTCCATATGCAAGCATGCGGATGGCCGCGGTGCATTTCTGATAAGAGGATACTCCAAGCTTGCCAAGGGCATCCGTTTTGCACTCGAAGAATGGGTCATGAGAAACCACTCCCTCTCGGATACGATTGAACACATGCCTTGCCATACGAAAACGGCGATGGAATTTCTCCGGTTTGAAGAGCACGGTATTCTCAAAGTAATCGGCATAGAACAGGGTGTGGCCTCTCTCTCTGTTGCGGTTCAGGTTGGGAGCACGGCCAGGGACTGACCCCCTGTACCGAGGCCGTTGTCGTTCAATGTGGTTGTGAACGACCAGTGCAACCACCATAAGATCTTCGTCATCCGAGGACGAATCATCCGATGAATAAATGAAGTGGTTGAAGAAAAATTTATCTCCACTGTCCATACTTTTGTGGACAAAGTGTCAAACACCTTGCGGTCGTGGTGGCAAAGAGGCCGCGAAGATCACCTCGATGCGGTAGGGGCGTTTGGCGGCCGGCTACAGGTCGCTCTGGAGCACCCGACGGAAGCTGCCGTGGTCCATAGGCGTCGCCGGCGGTCGTATCCCCTCTGGCAGCGGATACGACGGCGACGGCCAAAACTCCTCCAAACGACGGTCAAAACTCCTACGAAAGCGCGGCGTGGTGGAGGCCTTGGCGAGACGTGGTTTGGTATGGACGGTCGGGGGGGAGGGGAGGGTGAGCAGTGAGGAGGCGGCCGGAAAATAGTGGCGGTGCCGGCGGCGGGGTGGGGCGGGGAGGGGGGTGGAGGGGTTGGAGGTGAATGAAGCGCTAGTGTCCTCGACAGGCGGGCCACATGGAGGACAGTGGCGTGCGTCCCGCTCGTCCGCGCGATGTCCATTTCACCCAAACGCGGCGCATGTTTGAATCGAGAATAGGTCGAAAACGGACAAAAACCGGAGATTTGTCCGTTTGGGGCCACGCGTTGGGCCGCATTATTCATCCGTTCTACCCAAACGGATTAGGACGGGATGAGGTCGTGCGCTGAAGTTGGCACTCCGTCATGGATAGGTAGATGGGCCTGTTTGGATACTCTAACTCAGTTAGAGGTTAGAGTTAGATTTTAACTCTGAACTAACCCTGAACTAACTCTAACCAAAGAGCTGTTTGGATGGCAGGGTTAGATTGGCAATAAATACACTTTCTCAATCATTTGGCTACTTTGGATCCTATTTCCTGTCGGATTCGGTGTGGCCGGCTCTTATGTGGCCTCCTCCCGCTCACAATTGACATAAATAAACCATCTTTACAAATCAAGCATGCAAAACATGATAAATTTTATTTTGTCCATACAAATGAGATGTCCCACTTAAACATACAAGTCCCCAATCAAGTTTCAAAAAAAAATTACACTCCATAAAACAAAGCATCAGCTAACTCATCACGGAAGGCATTCATGTTGATATCTTCAACAAGAGGTTCATCTTCTGGCCATGCGGATGCAGAAGAAGTAGGCATTGGGTTATAATTGTCATCCGCATCACAGGCATCAAATTCCCTATCCGCAATTCTGCTCTCTCGAATGAAATTATGAAGAGCCATACAAGCAACAATAATTCTAGCTTGCTTGCCCTCTGGAAATTTTGGCATGTTCAATAAAATCCTAAATTTCATCTTCAACACTCCAAAGGATCGCTCAACGACATTCCTAACTTTGGCATGTGCATGGTTGAAGGTTTCTTTCATACCTTGTGGCGGCGGGCCGTTTTGCCATTGTTGCACATGGTACCTTGTACATCTGTATGGTGAAAGGTAGCCCGGCCGGTTTGGGTACCCCGCATCAACCACATAATACTTCCCTACATATCGTGAAAGGCACACAATGAGACTTAGATGAGCAAGTGTAATTGGATAAAAAATATTGCAAGACAATTCAAGTAGCAAACCTGGTGGTGGATGTGGAAACCCGTCTCCGTCCATCGCGGGTGCTCTGCTCCAAGCTATATTACCTGCACCAGAAGAGAAGAATCAGTAGCGCATCCAGGAAGTACTACAAGCAAGCCGAACTCAACACCGCACACGCAGTCGTGCTCTTCTCCGGAATAAGTAATCTTGTCCATGTTAACTTATGAGATACATTTCTAACTTTGATTATTTATAACAGCTAGTGCATAACAAAAATGAAACTGTACCAAAATATTATTTAATGATGAAGTATTGAGTTGATCACACTATATAGATCAGCTCTTCGTTTCTTAATGCTCTAATTTGCACAAGAACATCTGCAACAAGAGAGGAGGCTGAACAGGGTGTTCTGATCCAGTTACTGTTGGTTCATTAGCTTCACATTCGACTCTCAAAATGTCAGTTCATTAGCTTCACACTCTGATTCAGTTAATGTTCTTCACGTTCGACTCTCTTTATTATGTAAAATGCATCATTGGTTTTCTTTTAACCATCACTGCCAGTGCTGTTAACATAAAATAGTACAAAATCTAGCTATGAACTAATCAGAAGTTCCGCCAACAAATCTAGCTATGGACTACTCTTGCTGACTTGCTGCTCACTAGCTAACTAATCAGAAAGATCCAGCCACGCCGCTGCTCACTAGCTAACTAACCAGAAGTTCCGCCAATAAATCTAGCTATGGACTACTCTTGCTGACTTGCTGCACAGACGGACGCGTACGAGGAGGGAGAGCACGAGTACAGAAGGAACAGACGGACTCACCTCTCGCTGGATCCCTGGTAGATGCGTCGCCTCCGCGCACGAGAGAGAGAGAAACGACCGGGAGCGGGGCGAGCTTCGGACGGGGGAGGGCGAGCGGCGACCGGAGGAGGACGAGCGGCGGCCGGAGGAGGTCGCGGCTTGGGCGGGCAGCGCGGCGCCTGGGCCGGCGGCGCGGTGGGGAACGAGAGGAAAGTCGCGCGATGGGGTGCGGGAGGGAGGGTGGGATCTGGTGCGGGAGGGAGGGATCTGGTGTGGGAAAGCGATTTTTTTAGTTATTTTTTTTGTGGGCCCTGGGAAAACTAACCCAACTAGCACCTCTCCACCGGGATACTTTTTTTACATGGGTTAGAGGCAACTAACCGAAACTAACCCACCTGTTTGGTTCCTTTTGAGCTATTTGAACCCAAAACAACTCAAACTAACACTAACTCTAGGATCCAAACAGGGCCATCTTTTCCCATAGCCACATGGATCCTACGGTACAGAACAGAATTCAGACCGCCTCATGGCAGCATCAGTGACACACTGTTCCTGGCGATGGAAAAGATAAGGCGTTCCCGTCCGAGACAAGAACACTAGTATTCTATCATATGCTATCAGCGTAGCGTTCTGTGCAACACGAGCCCAACTGGGGACCGATCGGTCTCGTGCTGATCCGAACGTCGAGCCCGGATGGAACACGCCTTTGCTTGTACTTGGTAGCACAGAAGGGGATTAGAGCATGCAGATGCAGAAGGGGACCCGAGTACCTGACGGATAATTACGAGCCTCTATGCTTTGTCGCGCCTTCACTGGTGGCAGTGGCAGTGGCCGTGCCCTGTGTCTTCTTGTCACGTTGCGTGTCCAACAGCGTAGGCCTATCACTATCAGTGTACATTTCCCATGACCCGAGTGAGTGATTGACAAGGCGGAGGTATATCAGTGATTAACAGCAGCTGCTGGTCAAGGACTCGAGATACGTTCAGCACACAGTGAGCGTACCACGAACCAATACTCCAGCCAACAAGGTGTAGACCAGTACTCCCTCCGTTTCTAAGTACAAGTCTTTTTTAGAGATTCCACAATGTAGTATGGACTACATATGAAGCAAAATGAATGAATCTACACTCTAAAATGTGTATGTAAATTCGTATGTAGTTATATTGAAATATCTAAAAAGACTTATACAATATTTAGAAACGAATTGAAATATCTAAAAAAACTTATACAATATTTATAAACGAAGGAGTAGAACAGGGAGCAACAAACACCTACGTAAACCTACGTGAAGGCTGACTTGGTGTGGTTTAATTGGAACCGAAAACGGCCCCGGCCCCACCCACAAGAATCAGGGGGCGGAAGAGAATTAGATTATACTAGGAAGTTACGTAAGAGTACATAACAATGTTACGTAGGTGTAGGATTATTGTATTACACACGAATTGAACGTGACAAGGAGCAAACAGAAGAAAGAATCTACCACCGGCTACATTTCACATTATCCCTCACACGTGTCCTTATTTATCATACAATACAGACGCCCCCATCTTCCCTTTCTCCGGTCATCTTCCTCCGGCGATCGACGTATACACGGACGGTCCGATGCTAGCTTGGTAGGTGGACATGGCGACTACATGGAGCACTCGGCGGGGACGCCCTTGGCGACGCGCTTGGGGTCCGTGCAGTAGTTGTAGATCATGTAGTTGCTCTGCACCCACCGCATCCGCTGCTGCCGGGTCAGGTCCAGCTCCTGGTTGTACCACTCGCCGGCCGCGGCCGCCCCGCCGGTGCCTGGGGCCGCGTCCGTGCCAATGCTGGCGCCGCAGCGCGGCCGGCCGCTCGCGGTCACCACGCACGCGTCGGCCTTGAAGCCGCGGTACGAGGCGGAGAATGGGGCGTGGGACCAGTCCGTCTTGACGCGGCCGCCCTGCGTGGCCCAGTCGTCGGCGTTCCAGAGGCTGGAGTAGAGGCGCATCGGCTGGTTCTTGGGGAAGGCGATCCCCTTTCCCTCAAGGTTCTTGAAGTCTCTGATCGGCATGTCGTCCACCATGAAGCTGCATTATTCACACCACCAAATCGATCGGTCAGTCCATGTCCTGCATCAATAGATGGCCGGTGTTCTTGAAAGAAATAATCAAATAAGAAGGTTGGGCGACGGCGATCAACCAGCTTACATGATGTGCTTGGGGTTCCAGAGGATGGAGTAGGTGTGGAAGTCGTTGGTGGGATCGAACCAGAGGCGGAACTGCTGCTCCCGTTGGCCCTGCCCCTGCGTGAACACGTTGGTGTGCAGCGTGTACGGCTCGCCGGTGACGTTGCCCAGGAACTCGAAGTCGATCTCGTCGTGCGTCGGCCCCTGCGACGACAGCTGCACATTCACACACACCAAACCGAACCATGTTAGGCAACCGTGTCATCCGATGGAGACCGAAAAGCAGAGGAAAGAATGAATGTCAGCGTACGTAGTATGCAGTGACGGTGCCGGCGGAGTTGCCGGGGACGAGCTTGAGCTGCATGTCGATCTTGCCGTAGAGGAACTCGTGCTTGGACTGGAACCCGGAGCCGGAGACCTTGTCCAGCCCCAGCGTGAGGAGCTGGCCGTTGTTGTGGATCTTGCCGCGCCCGTCACCCCAGGTGATGTCGAACTCCTTGTCGAAGCTCGCCGCCGCCAGGGCACACGAGGCGGCGAGCAGGATCGCCAGCACCGAAACCGCCATGCGAGCCATGCGTTTCTTGCTCCCGAAAGCAAGCTCACTCAACTGGCTGCGTACTAAAAGGTTGGTTGATGAGGAGAAAGCTCGACGGAAGGAAGCTTGTGTTTGTGTGAGGCTGTGAGTGGAATGGGCGGGGCATGAGGGGTTTATATAGGGGTTTGGAGACGAGCGTGGCGTGCCGAATGGATGGATGGTTCTGCGAACTTTGCCAACCCGGTCAGTGTAATGCGTGTGAGTTGGCGCCAGACCAGAGGAGACAGGCTCTGTACGTAGCTTGTGATGGACAATGAGAGGGTTGGCACGGCGATGCCACAGGCAGACAGGCTCGCGTACGTCCAGTAGCACATTACTACCGATCGAGACGTGCAGCAGATTTCTGGATGCAACGGCTCCTAATCTGTAGCCATGGCCCTGTGTTTTGCATGCAAGTGTCACTAGAGAGATAGAGAGAGAAAGCATGGAGGACCAAGCGATATAAGCAGGGGATGGATGATCAGCCTTTTCTTCTTCCTCCGTTATGTCAAGAACTGTGGACGTGTTGGTTCTGTTTCCGGACTGTCCCAAGATGAGATTCTACGGTTATTGAACAAAAATAGATGCGATTCTACGGGATCATCTTACTGGTATGCTACCAGCACTCATTTGTGTTGCCACCGGGGGTTTCATTCCTCATGCACTTCCACCACTTTTGCATAATAAGTCTTTTGTTCTTTTTATTTGGCTTGTTGATTATGAGTAGTTGACTGGTCCTCCTCCCGCCGGCGCCGGCGCCGATCCACCCCACCTCTGATGGCCTTTGGGCCATGGAGGTGTGGAGGATCTCCTCAGCCCCCCACCAGTGGGATGGACCCTGTTCTCGTTTTTGTTAGGTTATAATTGTCTTGGTTGGGGTTGTGTGGCGGTGGCGATGTCCCTTAGTAGGAATAATGTCTCCCACGTCCTATCCCCGTCTCGATGGTGCGAATAGCGTCGTCGGAGGATGCGTGGAGAGGCGTCTCCGTCGGATCTAACGGGATTCGGTCAGTGTTGGTCTTCAGTGGATCTATTTGTATCCAGTTCGACTTCGTTCGCGTGGTTACAGGTTTGATCTTTCTGATCTACAACTCTCTTCATCGGTGATTGTTGTTGCTCTGGTGTGCTGGTCCTTTGGGGCCTTAACACGATGACTTCCCGACTATCTACTACAACAAGATTTGCCCGGTTCTGGTGAGGGAGGGGCGATGATGGCGACGCGCCTTTCACTCGCTCCAGTGCTGGTAGTCGTCGCTAGGTGTTTAATGGACCTGGTTGTATTTTTTTATTACCTCTTGTATTCTATATACTGTCATGATTGATGAATAGATTGAAAATTTCTTTTACAAAAAAAGAAGTTGATTTTGACAATTTATTATGTACTCCACGTTATGTTTAGTACTAGGTGGAGCAGGATTGTGGACAGAATTATCTACTGCGTCCACCTGAAAGTGTCTGTCTGTACTCGAACTTATCTGTTGTTGCCATGAAGAGTAAAATCCAAGCAAAATGAAGAAGTTTTTTTGTTATCAAGTATTGCTTATTTTTTACCTATGTGCATATTTATGTGACGGAAAAAATTATCTACAAAAGCTAGTGCTCCAAAAATGCTTTCAAAACAATCTTTTTGAACATCAATTCTTTCCCCAAAGCATTACGAATGAAATTTCCTCACAAAATGTTTCACATGGGTGAATCACTCAACAATGGTTGTTGACAAAGAAAGAAAAGAAGTTCTTTTTTTTTTTGCATCTACAACAAGAACAGAAAATCCATGTCTATCATCAACAATCACCGCAATAAGGAGAGGATTTGTGACACGCGGGTCTCACGGCACGCAGTCTCTCGGACATGATTTTTATTTTGAACCCTGATAAGTGACACACGTGTGGCATGAAGCAATTCCGTCCTGGCATTTTTTATTGCAACTTTAGTTACCCGAGGACGGCAATTTCAGTTGTGAAGCATGACAACTTTCTGTTTGGATGGCAAGTTTCAGTTTTTTTTTAGTTTATTATGGCAATTTTAGTTGTAAAAACACCAGGACGGTGTTACTTCATGCCACACGTGTGTCACTTATCATTTGAGTTTTTTTTTTGCTTTTGATTTCGAAACTTTTATATCTTTTGAATGAAAAGTCTAAATTAAGTTCTGTTTTCATATTTGTGTTTCTCGTGACGAGGACTTTCAAATAAGATTCCTTTTGAATACGTTTTGATGAATTCTGATAATAAATGTTAAGTTTCAACTCTTGAAAACAACAAAGTCATAATTTTTTTCCTACGATAGACAAAAAAAATATCTTAAAATTTTATCTATGAAACTTGGTATACGCGAGTCAGAAAATCGCAAGTTTTAAATAAGAAATCCTAAGTTTCAACGACATAAACTTAAAATTTATTGTGCCCTGTGCGAAATCCAACTATACGTGAATTGCAAGGCAATCGAGCGGCCGGACTGGGCCTAGGAGGTGCGTGCCACCGCTCCTTCGAATTTGTGCCCCAATACACACAAACTACATGTACTCAAAGTAGATTTAGGCGTTTTGGCTCACAGGAGCACATGCTCCCGGGTGAATAGTAACGCAAAAAATAAAATTAAATGTTTCAAAAAAATTCTGAAATTTTGTGTAGATGTTTGACTTAGTATCGCAAGCTTGCATGACAATTTTCATGCAAAACGGAGCGGCGATGTTTCGTCGGCAAAAAAAAAAAACAATGATGACATTTTTGGGTAACTTTTGCTGTTCAATTAGTTTTTTTTTCACAAGCCAAAATGTTTAATCTTTTTGCCGCAAATTTTACAGGTGGCATTTGAATGTGACTAAATACACATAAAAATTTTGTCTTGATTATTTTTCATTTCAAAATTTTTTTTGGGCCCGGGAGCCAATTTGAATTTCCGCTTTAGGCTTGCTAATCTAAACGGCCACGCTCTCGAGATAGATGAGATGATGCTCGTACATTTGTACGCCCGTCATCTGTTCATATCCACTCCGTCTACTCCGTGCAAACTCAGACGTGGAACAATCTGCAGTACCCTGTGCCCTGCCTGCTACGGAGTAGATGAGAACATTTACACAAGTCGAGACTCGTCGGATATTCAGAACCCCGCTCCGTTCCTCAATGCCACAGTACAGCCTAGCAAACGTAACGTGTCTAACGTGTGAGGCCGAGATATTTCGCGATCTGCGGCCTACGCACACAGGCAGTAGCTTTTTTTTAGGGTAAAAAACTGTCGTTTTATTGACTACTTAAACGAAACTAGGAATCTCGTCCGACACAATCCCCAGGATACAATCTGGAGGAAGAGCAAGCCAAACCTTACACAGTTCGTCACTTAAACCTATTTTAACTAATTTATCCGCGGCAGTAGCTGGTGGTACACTACACCCCCGAAGAAGGTGTACTGCAACCTGCTGTTGCCACTAGCCCACATTAGAGTGGTTATCCGACCTTCTTTGTCAGCCTGAACTCGGTATGTGAACTGGGGGTCATTCGAACAAAGTTCCTGAAACACTTCCATAGTTTTCCTCACATCATCCTCTGCTTGTTCACGGGGTCATTCGAACAAAGTTCCTGAAACACTTCCATAGTTTTCCTCACATCATCCTCTGCTTGTTCACGGCTGATTTTACCACACAGATTTCGCACTGCTCTTTTTGTGAAAGGTACATTCTCCATCCTACCAAAAAAAGTCCCAATGATGTTCTGCACCTTCGCCAAGTTCACATTGTTCTGCCTCAGCTGCTTCATGATGTCCCTGCTGTACTCATCTATATGCTTGTGCGACGGCCAGTGTAGAGTCTGTCCGAATGTAATGATTGTGCCCGTCCCGGTGTTCAGTTATGTACCAGCCGTTGTCCTTCGATCGCACTAATCTTATCAATAAAGGGCATTCACAACGGCAGGAACGAGTGTTTTCAACTATTGGTTTACCCTGCAAATAATAGTATCAATTAGACACACACTTCCGACTATGCCATAAATCAGAATTAGGATAGTTGATCAGAGAATGTCGTACTGCTAGCAGCGAGGCAAAGCATAGCAACAAGAGCAAGTAGCTTTTCTCATAGCTACGGTGTCTCTCTTTTTCAGTTTTATGTAATGACAAGAACTTCACTACTTTTGGTATGGCCTTTTGGGTGCCCTTCTGTACGCAATGCTATGGTCCTGGATAAGTTGTCACTGGGTGTTGCACTTTATACCTCTATGGCAGTAAGACTTAAAATCAGAGTCAGTTGATGTTTATCAGTCTCAGTCTGGTGTTTTTCAATATTAAGTGCAATTTGTGGCTCGGTGCTGTTTTCTCAACCCCTTGATCCTCATACATATGAATAGATCCTGGAACATCTTAAATTGGAACATTCGAGGCATCAATGATCCCAAGAAATGGCTTGCATTATCAAACAAAATTGCTGAATCAGACTGCTCCATCATCACTCTACAAGAAACTAAAAGAGAGGTCTTTGATAGCTATTACATAAAAAAAATTGCCCCAAGAAACTGAACAAGTTTGATTACCTCCCCTCTACTGGTGCTTCTGGGGGCCTCCTCACTATATGGAATGATCAGCTTTTCTCAGCTAGAACCCTCAGTAAAAATGATTTCTCACTAACCATTGAGTTTACCTCTAAGCTTAATGGAGAGAAATGGATTCTGACTAATGTATACAGTCCCTGCCAAACAGACAGCAAAATCGATTTTTTGAACTGTTTCCAAAACATACAAATGGATGATGATGATAACTGGCTAATCCTTGGGGATTTTAATTATGTGAGATATCCCAACAACAGGAACAAAGAGGGGGGAAATATTCAAGACATGTTCCTTTTTAATGAAGCTATCAGCAAATTGGCACTAATAGAGATTCCTTTGAAGGGTAGAAATTTCACCTGGAGTAACATGCAAGAAGCTCCTCTTCTTGAAAAACTAGACTGGTTTTTCTCATCTGAGGCTTGGACTATTACATACCCCAACACTTTGGCTATTCCTTTAGCTAGAACCACCTCAGATCACACCCCTTGTGTTATCAGAATTGGTACATCCATTCCTAAATCTAGAATTTTCAGATTTGAAAACTAGTGGCTGGAGCACCCACAATTCAAGGATGTTGTCAAAACTCTCTGGGATCAATCTGTCCCTGAATCAGACAGTGCTAAAATTCTTACAGCCAAGTTTAAAAGACTGAGGAAAGGTCTTAAAAACTGGGCTAAAAAATTGTCTGACCTAAAACTGATGATAGAGAACACCAATTCAGTCATTCATTTCTGGGACACCATGGAAGAATACAGAAATCTGTCCACTGAAGAACAACAGAGCAGGGTTATTCTCAAAGCTCACCTAGAATCATGCCTCTACTCACAGAGGCTTTACTGGAAGCAAAGAGCTACTATCAGAACTATCAAGTTAGGGGAAGCCAACACTAAATTCTTTCAGGCCAAGGCTACAATTAAATACAGAAACAACCATATTGCCCTCCTCAGAGATGAGTCTGATCATGAACACAGTGAGCACCAAGCTAAGGCAGCTATCCTTTTCAGAGCTTTCAAACAAAGACTTGGCAGTATCAGAGCCACTGAAAATCCTTTGCAGCTGCACAATCTACTGCATCAACAAGAAGCCTTGCATGACCTTGAAACCCCTTTCACTAAAGAGGAGATTGACAATGTAGTGAAGAACATGCCTCCTGACAAAGCTCCAGGCCCTGATGGTTTTAATGCTGCATTTCTTAAATCTTACTGGGAGATTGTAGCACCAGACTTTTATAAGCTCATTGAGGATTTTTATGAAGGGACAGTAAATCTGCAGAGCATTAACTATTCTTTCATCACCCTAATTCCCAAGAAGGATTCTTCTTTTTACCCTGTAGACTTTAGACCAATCTCCCTCCTCAACTGCACGCTTAAGATCATCACAAAACTTTTGGCAAACAGACTTCAGAGGCACATCCTGCAACTCATACACAAGAACCAATATGGATTTCTGAACAATAGGTGTATTCAGGATTGTTTGGCATGGTCATATGAGTACATACATCAATGCCATCTTTCTAAGAAGAACGTTGTGCTTCTCAAACTAGATTTTGAGAAGGATTCGACATGCTCAACCATGATACTATTTTTGAGATCATGCATGCTAAAGGATTTGGTAATAGGTGGATTCAATGGATCAGACAGATCTACACAACTGGTTTCTCTTTTGTGTTGCTCAATGGGGTACCTGGTAAACAATTCCAATGTAATCAAGGAGTGAGGCAAGGAGACCCCTTATCCCCCCCTAATGTTTGTCTTGGCAGCTGATCTCTTACAATCTATGTTCAATGAAGCTATGCACACAGATATGATCAAACCTCCCATTCAACATGCCACTAGCACAGATTTTCCCATCATTCAGTATGCAGATGATACAATCCTAGTCCTGCCTGCTGATGCCACTCAATTAATGCATGTCAAAAACCTTCTGCTGCATTTTTCTGCTTACACTGGTCTCAATGTCAATTATGCCAAATCCACCATGGTTGCCATCAACACACCAGACAACATTATGCAGTATCTCTCCACTCTACTGGGATGCAACATTGGTCAGCTTCCTCTGAATTATCTGGGTCTCCCTCTCTGCATCACTAGACCCAGAGCTCAGGACTACACCCCTCTTCTTAAGAGGATCTCAAACAGACTTGCTGGTTGTGCCACTATGCTATCAATGGGAGACAAACTGTCTCTGTTGAAATCAGTCTTCTCAAGCCTGCCTATCTTCTTCATGTGCTCCCTTGCTCTGCCTAAGTCAGTGGTCCATCAAATTAATGTACTTCTCAAGCACTGCCTATGGAGAAAATATGGCTCTGAGCCTCTGACCAAAAAGGCATGCCTCTGATTGCTTGGGAAAAAGTCTGTCGTCCAAAGGAACATGGTGGACTTGGTGTCTTAGATGTCTTCACTCATAACCAATCTCTACTAATGAAATATCTGCATAAATTCCTCAACAAGGAAGACATTCCATGGGTTCATATCATTTGGGTGACCTATTACTCAAGTAGCCCACCTAATGATAGAGCTGTGGGCTCCTTCTGGTGGAGAGATGTGATCAAGCTCCTTCGTTTGTACAAGACCCATGCTAGATGCCGGCCAGGTACTGGTAATACCATCCTTTTTTTGTCTGACAACTGGAACAATCAAAGCCTCAGCACTGCACACCTAGAGCTCTACTCCTTCACCAACAATGAGGCACGCTCACTGCAACAAGTGCTAGCACTAGACAACCTGGAAAGCCTCATCCACAGACCATTGTCCATCCAGGCGCACCAACAGTTCATATTCCTTAATGACACTCTCCAGGATCGTACCAGGCAGTCTAGCAAAGATATATGGAGATACCAATGGAATTCACCTGCTTACTCTTCCATAAAAATGTGCAAGGCAATGTTGGGACCTAGCAAAGCTCATGAAATCTTCAGATGGATCTGGAAAAGTGCAGCACAACTCAGGCATAAGATCTTTATTTGGTTACTAGCTCAAGACCGTTTGAACACCAGATACCTGTTACACAGAAAGTCAATGCACCTCCCTGATTATACATGTGAGCTTTGCAATGAGCAGAAGGAAGAAACCGCAGTCCACCTATTCTGGGATTGCAATTTTGCAGCAGAATGCTGACACCAAATCATCCCAAACAAACACAGAGGTATTTCACAGTATGATGAAATCAGTCTGACATATGCAGCACTACCCCATCAAATCGCCATGGACATTATAATTGATGGATGTTGGAGCACATGGTCTGTCAGGAATGATAAAATCTTCAAGGCAAAGACCCCGACCTTTCAAACCTGGTTGCATTATCTTAGAGAAGGTATTGATCGAGCTAGAATCAGAGCAAAACCAGTGAAGGAACAGATTCTAGCCACTTGGGCTGAGAGCCACTTATAAACTTCAGTATGATACCTAGAGCGAGCATTGGTTCATTTTACTTTTGCTTTACTTCTGTAACTTTGTAATTTTTTTGATAATTAATTAATATATACCGTAGAACAATTGTTCTACGGTCTAGGCCCTCAAAATAAAATGTCTTACTACACAGCCACACACTCTCCTGCATGAATTTTTTTCCTATTTACATTTAGCCTGCTTTTCCCGTACCTGATGCCGAATACTTTCTCGCAAGAGTACACATTGTAAAAATCATACGCCTCTCCAAGTGTGTCAAAGCTTGTACCTATTTTCGGCATGATGACAATATCCCCAGGATTCTCTGCCAAATGCCTGATTGTTTTCTCTAGGGATGATATCCTATCAAGGCATGGGGCTCTGCCAAGTGCAGCAGCTCCAACTCTAACTCTGTAAAACAAAGTGACAGTAGGTAGCTGTTGTGAGTCACATTATATTTTGAAACCCTACTGAATCAACACTTATGAGATTACCCGGTTAATCGCTTCGAATAACATTTTGCTTCGTCTTTTTACTGTTTTCTTATTTATGAAATGCTCATACAAATACTACAACACAACTACCGTGAACACTTGCATAAACTTAGTTTGCTTACTGATTATAAGTTATTCTGCAGGGGAACCATATGAATTAAGTGTCTATATTTTTTTCATCGACATGGAAAGTTTGGAACAGGAACAAACAAGCAGCAAGATACAGCACCCCAAGTCTACCATGCCTGAACTTCAAGCAGCAAGTAGTACTTCCATTTCGTTGTAATTTCTCACCACACACCCCCACTCGTCGCCAAATAAGATAATTTGTTAACTATCTGAGGTAATCACAACTAAAGTTAACTCAGACCATCTGTGTACCTTTTAGTCCAGCCAGGAGTTTTCGGGTCTACTTGCTCTATGGAGTTCTCTAACGCCTCTGGCTTGTCTCCACTTCCTGGCGCTTGAGCAGTTTGAGCAGCACACACCTGAGCATCTACACTCGACGCCTCCGTTATAGGTGTTGAGATAGTGAGAAGAATAGAAACTTGTATTATCGAAGGCCAAAACAGCCAACATATATACAGTACAAAAGAATGCCAAAAGGCAGTAATACAAAAGGCCAAAATGCAGTAATACGAAAGGCCAAAGGCCATCTGCACTATAACTCTAACACCCCCCTCAAACTCATGGTGGATTTACAACACTGAGTTTGGAGAGGCGAAATCCATGTTGCGCTCTAGTCTGGGCCTTCGTGAAGAAGTCTGGTAGCTGTAACTCGGAAGACACATACTGAAGAGCAATAACATGGTCCTGCACAGTAGCGTGCACAAAAAAGCGTCAACACCAATATGCTTGGTAAGCTCATGCTTCACGGGGTCCCGTGTAATACTGATAGCACCTGTACTGTCTGACAAGAGGGTAGTAGGTGTAGTAACAGAAACACCAAAATCCTCCAGTAACCATCGCAACCAAGTCACCTCTGCTGTCAAAAGAGCCATAGCTTGCAACTCGGCCTCTGCACTCGAACGGGAAATTGCAGTTTGTTTCCTCGTCTTCCAGGCAATGAGAGAACCACCAAGAAAAACACAGTAAGCAGAAAGTGAACGGCGATCCGAAGGATCACTAGCCCATGTAGCATCCGAATAGGCCTGGAGCTGTAACGAGCTGGAACGGGGAAAAAGAAGACGATGAGAGATCGTGCCACAAAGATATCGTAGAACACGAAGAAGGTGACTATAGTGAACTGAAGTGGGAGCAGAAACAAACTGACTCAGATTATGGACAGGATAGGAGATATCCGGACGAGTGACAGCAAGATAGACAAGACTCCCAACAAGATGACGGTAACGCGTCGGATCAGACAAGGGTTCACCATCAGAAGCGCGAAGGTGAACATTGAGTTCCATAGGAGTCTCAACAGTGCGCTCATCACTAAGAGCCGCACGAGCAAGAAGATCCTGGATATACTTTTCTTGAGAAATAAAAAAACCATCGGCGGTGGAGGAAACCTCAATCCCAAGAAAGTAACGAAGAGGACCAAGATCAGACATAAGGAACTGCTCATTGAGACGGGCCTTGACAAAGGCAATGTACTCAGAATCATCGCCAGTGATGATCATGTCATCAACATATAGAAGAAGAAGAGTACGCCCACGAGTAGAAAGGTGGACAAACAACGCTGGATCATGAGCACTGGGTGAAAAACTAGCTGCAGTGACCACGGAGGCAAAACATTCAAACCAAGCATGAGGGGCTTGCTTAAGGCCGTAGAGAGAGCGACGAAGACGACAAACCATGCCATCAAGAACTGAATACCCAGGTGGTGGCTGCATATAAACCTCCTCACGCAACTCACCATTAAGAAAGGCATTCTTAACATCATGCGGAGACATAGACCAATGGCAAACAGAGGCCATGGCAAGAAGTGTGCGGATAGTGGTCATATGGGCCACGGGAGCAAAAGTCTCATCGTAATCACGACCATGCTCCTGCTGAAATCCACGAGCCACAAGACGAGCTTTATAACGCTCAAGAGATCCATCAGAGCGAGTCTTAATCTTATAGACCCACTTACAGGTGATGGGACGAACACGGGGAGGCAGAGAAACCAGGCCCCATGTGCCGGTGTGCTCAAGGGCATCAATCTCCTCTGCCATCGCAAGCTGCCATTCAGGATGAACAACAGCATCGCGATAAGAGGTAGGCTCAAGTACAACCGGAAGACCATATCGACAAGGAGAATAGCGATCAGGAGGAGGACAAGGCCTAGTCCGAAAATGATAAGTCGGCTGGGACGAGGAAGATGGCGCACCAGACGTAGATGGCACATCAGTAGAAGATCCGTCCACAACACGGGAATGACCGGTATAATGAAAAGGAAAAGTGGGACGAGGAGGAATGATCGGAGGTGATGGAGATGGGGAAGACATCGGTGATGAAGGCGGAGAGTCATGCAATAAGGGAGGAGAAGAAACCGTGGGAGAAGACGGCGTCAGATCTGTAATAGTGAGACGAGAAGGAGGATTAGGATTACGAGGCATGAAGGGAGGTGTATCAGGAAACGTAAAAAAAGAGATATCCTCAACTGAAAAGGTTGAGGAGGATGGTCGCGGGTAGAATGGATGAGATTCATCAAAAGTCACGTCCCGGGAAATGCGCATCCGACGACCGACTGGATCCCAACATCGATAACCCTTATGCTCATCACTGTAGCCTAGAAAAACACACTCGACAGACTGAGCAGTCAGTTTGGTGCGTTCACGGGGGGCAAGGAGAACATAGCAAACACAACCAAATAGCCAAAGTGCCGAATAATCAGGAGAACGGTCAGAAAGACGCTCTAGAGGAATACCACCGTGTAGAGCAGATAAGGGCTAAATGTTTATGAGATATGTGGCAGTGGAGACAGCATCAGCCGAAAAATGAGGTGGAAGAGAGGCGGCAATCATCATCGCACGAGCTGTCTCAAGAAGGTGACGATGCTTGCGCTCAGCCATGCCATTCTAAGCATGAGCACCAGGACAAGAGAACTGAGCAATAGTACCCTGCTCAGCAAGAAAGCCACGCAATATTTTGGATATATACCCGCCAGCAGAATCAACACGAAACACACGAATAGGTGTAGAGAACTGAGTATGAACCATGGAAGCAAAACGTTTATAAATAGAGAGAACCTCACTACGAGAAGACATAAAGTAAAGCCAAGTGTAGCGAGAGAAATCGTCTATAAAATAATATAGTATCGATGACCCCCTTTGGAAGCGAAGGGAGCCGGACCCCACACATCAGAATGTACTAAATCAAGAGGACGCTGAGACACTGACTCGCTAGTAGGATAAGGTAACTGAACCTGTTTACCAAGCCTACAACCCTGACACTGTAAAGAGACATCTCCTGAGACAGGCCCTAGAAGACCACGACGAACTAGAGACGATAGTCGAGAACCACAAAGGTGACCAAGTCGATGATGCCACTGCTGGAAAGAGCTGGTAGCTGAAGCGACGAAGTCAGATGGACTGGCGGGTGTGGTGGCAGCGGAGGGAACATGAAGCTAGTCTAACTCCCAAAGTCCCTAAGAATCATGGCGGCGAGGGCCAGCCCCAACCAGAGCCTGCGTGTGACGATCCTAGATAGTGCAAGAATCAACGTCAAGAATGACACGACAACTAGAATCAGTAAGCTGACTCGCGGAAAATAGGTTCATTGTAAGGCGAGGAACATGAGAAACATCTAGAACATGAAATGAAGTAGTTGAAAGATGTAACACCCTGGTTTTCGCCCCTGTTTTTTTTCCTTCGCGGGATTTGACTCCCGTCTTTTTTCACGGTGTTATTGGATTTTCTCTAGCTCTTGGGTATATGTAGATGGTCATTTAACCTTGCCTTCCCTATCCAACCAGAGATTCTCTCCAGTCCAACCTTGCCACCCAAGATATATTCTCAGGGTTTTGCCACCGAAACCCTACCTTCCGAGTTGCCGGAAGGGAAACCCTAATTCTTGCAGTTACAAAGGAACCCCAATTTCCTTTGATCTGTTTCCTCCCAAACTTTTTCCAGTGATCATCCTTTATCTATAAACCCTAGATATGCAAAAATATTGCCAAGTCATTTGCAATATTTTTCATTTAAAATTAATTCCTTTTTCTGCCAGTTAAAGGAATTAAATCTAGGAAAATATCTATCCATCTCCAAAGTTCATGAAAACTTGTGGAGATATTCTTTGTGATCATATTGAGCTCCCATAAAAATATTGGCCATAATTAAATAAGGGAAATTGCATTTTCCTATTTAATGTCAATATTGCATTTTGGGCAGTTTCTAAAGGAACTACTATTTTGGTAGCCAGGAAGAATCCCAAATAAATTGTGGAGCTTCTACTATCTATATATTCACCATTTCCATCAAAAACCCAAGTTCCATAGTTCAAAGTTTGAGCACAGCATCCATTTGCAAATTCTGTTCAGATTTCCAGTTTGCAAAGGAAGTGCTTGAACCCTTGATCTATTTGAGCTGAAATTTTTCATGGTGGTTAACATTGATAAATCACTGATGGAAACCAAAAACCAGCTCAATCCCTCTATCCATTCTTCCCCAGCAATTTTCTCAAGTTTCTGTCCATTTGGAACCTCTGTGAAACAAGTACCATTTTGGTGTACCCAAATGGTATGAAACTTTTACAGTAGCTTTATATGTCCAAATTATCACTCTCCACCAAATTTGAGCCAAATCCATGTAGCCATTTTCCCCCAGCATCATCATCTCCATTTCTGGCCAGAGTACATGGTTACAAAGGAAGTACCATCTATACTGTTCCATTTGTGTTGAAAATTTGGCATCATGTCCACCTTAGTGGATGATTAACCCTTGCCCAAGATCAGGCCAAGGTGAGCATTGTGCTGGCCACACCACATGTCAAACACTTGCTAGTCAGAACCTAAGTCAGCTCTCATCTATCATCTCCTGCCCCCACTTCCCTCCAAACCCTCACAGGTCAACTCCGCAAAGTGTGTAGATAACCCCAGACATGGTTTGGCTCCGAGTGCGGCGTGGCAACACCGTGGCCACACGGTGACCGCGTGCAGTGCACGCCAAGGCAGAGCACCGCGTGCCAGAGGCTTCGGGAGCTCGCTCCCGCGGGCTCCGGCTTGTCCGCGACCACCGGCGAGCTACCCACCGCACACGTGTGCCCTCTGGAGCCTTCTCCCCCTTGTCCCCTAGCTCGTGGCCACCCCTGCCGACGTAGATGCGCCGCTAGGTCGCCGCCACGGTAACGAGCTCTCGAAGCTCCGGCCGTCGTCGCCTTGCCCGTCCCTCGGCTATAAATAGCGTACCCTCGAGCCCCTGCGTCTCTAGAAACCGCCCCAGCCTCTCCACCCGAGCCCCGGAGCTCTCTCTCCCCTCTCATGGCCACCATGGCCGCCGCCTTGCTAGCTTGATTCCGGCGAGCCTAGCTCTCCCCTCCCCCGCCTAACAGCACCACCAGCTCCACCCCACTCCGACGCACCTCCCCATCTTCCCCGGTCCTCGCCGGAGTGCCTCGGGCCACGCTTTCCCCAGGTTCGGCCACCGCCGTCCTCTGCCTCCATGGTGCGTGATGTCTACTACACAACTTGTTCTTGTAGACTCGTGTTGGGCCTCCAAATGCAGAGTTTTGTAGGACAGTAGCAAATTTCCCTCAAGTGGATGACCTAAGGTTTATCAATCCATGGGAGGCGTAGGATGAAGATGGTCTCTGATACGTCTCCAACGTATCTATAATTTTTGATTGTTCCATGCTATTATATTATCTGTTTTGGATGTTTAATGGGCTTTAATATGCTCTTTTATATTATTTTTGGGACTAACCTATTAACCGGAGGCCCAGTGCCAGTTTCTGTTTTTTTGCCTATTTTAGAGTTTCGCAGAAAAGGAATACCAAACGGAATGAAACCTTCGCGATGATCTTTCTTGGACCGAAAGCAATCCAGAAGACTTGGAGTTGAAGTCTGGAACTCCTCGAGGAGGCCACGAGGTAGGAGGGCGCGTCCAGGGGGGTAGGCGCGCCCCCACCCTCGTGGGCCCCTCGTAGCTCCACCGACATACTTCTTTCGCCTATATATACTCTTATACCCTAGAAACATCAGGGGGAGCCATGAAACCACTTTTCCACCGCCGCAACCTTCTGTACCCGTGAGATCCCATCTTGGGGTCTTTTTCGGCGATCTGCCGGAGGGGGAATCAATCACGGAGGGCTTCTACATCAACACCATTGCCTCTCCGATGAAGCGTGAGTAGTTTAACACAGACCTTCAGGTCCATAGTTATTAGCTAGATGGCTTCTTCTCTTTCTTTGATTCTCAATACAAAGTTCTCCTCGATGTTCTTGGAGATCTATTTGATGTAATACTCTTTTGCGGTGTGTTTGCCGAGATCCGATGAATTGTGGATTTATGAACAAGATTATCTATGAATATTATTTGGTTCTTCTCTGAATTCTTATATGCATGATTTGATATCTTTGCAAGTCTCTTCGAATTATCGGTTTAGTTTGGCCTACTAGATTGATCTTTCTTGCAATGGGAGAAGTGCTTAGCTTTGGGTTCAATCTTGCGGTGTCCTTTCCCAGTGACAGTAGGGGCAGCAAGGCACGTATTGTATTGTTGCCATCGAGGATAAAAAGATGGGGTTTATATCATATTGCTTGAGTTTATCCCTCTACATCATGTCATCTTGCTTAATGCGTTACTCCGTTCTTATGAACTTAATACTCTAGATGCATGCTGGATAGCGGTCGATGTGTGGAGTAATAGTAGTAGATGCAGAATCGTTTCGGTCTACTTGACACGGACGTAATGCCTATATTCATGATCATTGCCTTAGATATCTTCATAACTATGCGCTTTTCTATCAATTGCTCGGCAGTAATTTGTTCACCCACCGTAATACATGCTATCTTGAGAGAAGCCACTAGAGAAACCTATGGCCCCCGGGTCTCTTTTCTATTATATTGCATCTCTTTTATTTACATCGCATCTCGTTTACTATTGTGCAATCTTTACTTTCCAATCTATACAACAAAAATACCAAAAATATTTACTTTACTATCTTTATTAGATCTCACTTTTGTGAGTGACCGTGAAGGGATTGACAACCCATTTATCGCGTTGGTTGCAAGGTTCTTGATTGTTTGTGCAGGTACTAGGTGACTTGTTCGTTGTCTCCTACTGGATTGATACCTTGGTTCTCAAAAACTGAGGGAAATACTTACGCTACTTTGCTGCATCATCCTTTCCTCTTCAAGGGAAAACCAACGCATGCTCAAGAGGTAGCAAGCAGGATTTCTGGTGCCGTTGTCGGGGAGATCTACGCCAAGTCAAGACATACCAAGTACCCATCATAAACTCTTCTCCCTCGCATTACATTATTTGCCATTCGCCTCTCGTTTTCCTCTCCCCCACTTCTAAAACAATTTTCGAAAACTTTTTCCTTTTCTTCGCCCCTCTTCCGTTCGTCTCTTTTCGCTTGCTTCTTGTGTGCTTGTGTGTTGGATTGCTTGTTTGTCACGATGGCTCAAGATAATACTAAATTGTGTGACTTTTCCAATACCAACAACAATGATTTTATTAGCACTCTGATTGCTCCTACTACCGATGCTGAATCTTGTGAAATTAATACCGCTTTGTTGAATTTTGTTATGAAAGATCAATTTTCTGGCCTTCCTAGTGAAGATGCCGCTACCCATCTAAATAACTTTGTTGATTTGTGTGATATGCAAAAGAAGAAAGATGTGGATAATGATATTGTTAAATTGAAGCTTTTTCCGTTTTCGCTTAGAGATCGTGCTAAAACTTGGTTCTCTTCTTTGCCTAAAAATAGTATTGATTCATGGAATAAGTGCAAAGATGCTTTTATCTCTAAGTATTTTCCTCCCGCTAAGATCATCTCTCTAAGGAACGATATTATGAATTTTAAGCAACTTGATCATGAGCATGTTGCACAAGCTTGGGAGAGGATGAAATTAATGATACGTAATTGCCCTACACATGGTTTGAATTTGTGGATGATTATACAAAAAATTTATGCCGGACTGAATTTTGCTTCTAGAAATCTTTTAGATTCGGCCGCGGGAGGCACTTTTATGGAAATCACTTGAGGAGAAGCTACTAAACTCCTAGACAATATTATGGTTAATTATTCTCAATGGCACACCGAAAGATCCACTAGTAAAAAAGTTCATGCGATTGAAGAGATTAATGTTTTGAGTGGAAAGATGGATGAACTTATGAAATTGTTTGCTAATAAAAGTGTTTCTTCTGATCCTAATGATATGCCTTTGTCCACTTTGATAGAGAATAATAATGAATCTATGGATGTGAATTTTGTTGGTAGGAACAATTTTGGTAACAACGCTTATAGAGGAAACTTTAATTCTAGGCCGTTTCCTAGTAATTCCTCTAATAATTATGGTAATGACTACAACAACTCTTATGGAAATTTTAATAAGATGCCCTCTGATTTTGAGACTAGTGTTAAAGAATTTATGAGTTCGCAAAAGAATTTCAATGCTTTGGTTGAAGAAAAATTGCTTAAGATTGATGAGTTGGCTAGGGATGTGGATAGAATTTCTCTTGATGTTGATTCTTTGAAACTTAGATCTATTCCACCTAAGCATGACATCAATGAGTCTCTCAAAGCCATGAGAATTTCCATTGATGAGTGCAAAGAAAGAACCGCTAGGATGCGTGCTAAAAAAGATTGCTTTGTGAAAGCGTGTTCTTCTAGTTTTCATGATAGTAATGATGAAGATCTAAAAGTGATTGATGTGACTCCTATTAAATCTTTGTTTTCCAATATGAATCTTGATAAATATGGGACTGGAGATGAGTCAACTTTAGTTAAAAGGCTTCCCAATGATTCGGAGTTTTTAGATCTTGATGCAAAAATTAATAAAAGTGGATTTGAAGAGGTCAAAACTTTACATAGCAATGAACCCACTATTTTGGATTTCAAGGAATTTAATTATGATAATTGCTCTTTGATAGATTGTATTTCCTTGTTGCAATCCGTGTTAAATTCTCCTCATGCTTCTAATCAAAATAAAGCTTTTACTAAACATATCGTTGATGCTTTAATGCAATCCTATGAAGAAAAGCTTGAACTAGAAGTTTCTATCCCTAGAAAACTTTATGATGAGTGGGAACCTACTATTAAAATTAAGATTAAAGATTATGAATGCTGTGCTTTGTGTGATTTGAGTGCCAGTGTTTCCACGATTCCAAAAACCTTGTGTGATGTGCTAGGTTTCCGTGAATTTGATGATTGTTCTTTAAATTTGCATCTTGCGGATTCCACCATTAAGAAACCTATGGGAAGGATTAATGATGTTCTTATTGTTGCAAATAGGAATTATGTCCCGTAGGTTTCATTGTTCTTGATATAGATTGCAATCCTACATGTCCTATTATTCTTGGTAGACCTTTCCTTAGAACGATTGGTGCAATTATTGACATGAAAGAAGGAAATATTAGATTCCAATTTCCGTTAAGGAAAGGCATGGAACACTTTCCTAGGAAGAAAATTAAATTGCCTTAGGAATCTATTATGAGAGCCACTTATGGATTGCATACAAAGATGGCAATACCTAGATCTATTCTTGTTTTTATGCCTAGCTAGGGGCGTTAAACGATAGCGCTTGTTGGGAGGCAACCCAATTTTATTTTTGTTCTTTGCTTTTTGCTCCTGTTTAGTAACAAATAATTCATTTAGCTTCTGTTTAGATGTGGTTTTATGTTTTAATTAGTGTTTGTGCCAAGTAGAACCTTTGGGAGAACTTGGGTGAAGTCTTTGCGATCTTGCTGTAAAAAACAGAAACTTTTGCGCTCACGAGATTAGCTGTCACTTTTTACTGGAGAGTGCTTTTGTGACGACCCTGGCTTAATCATGCACTAATCATACATGCAAATGCACACGATCAAGCCTAGGACTCACTTGAAGATATCACAACACAACTCTAAAACATAAATAAAGTCATACAAGCTTTATATTACAAGCCAGGGCCTCGAGGGCTCGAATACATAGCTCGATGGCATACAAGTGTCAGTAGAAGCATCAGATATCTGGGTACAGATATATTACAGAAAAGGAGATAAGCCTCTAGAAAGGCGGGGTAAAATAAAACTCTACGATCGAAAGGCGTAGGCCTCCTGCCTAGGACCCTCCGAATCCTACTCCTGGTCGTCCGTCGGCTCCTCGTAGTAGTACTCGCCGGGAGGGTAGTAGTAGTAGCCGTAGTCATCGACGGGGGCAGCTAACTCAGGGGCTCCGTCATCTGGATGCGACAAGTGGATATGGGGAAAAAAGAAAATAAAGCAAACGTGAGTACTCATTCGAAGTACTCAGCAAGCGAGGATCTACACTACATATGCAACATTTTCAAAGGAGGGCTGTTTTAGTGGACTGGGCTGTAGAAATGCCAGAATAGAAGGGGAAAGCCTAGTCCTATCGAAGACTAGCATCTTCAATCATCTTCATCGGTCTTGCAGCATTCGAAGAGAGCAGTTTAACATAATGTAAAGTAGTAGTAGTGTCATCAACCTCGGCCAGAGATCCTTCCTCGACTCCCTGCGAGAAAGCAATCCCAGAGCCATACTATCCATTTCATCTCAAGTCATCAGTTCTAGTTGTACCGATCGGGATACAACTCCGAGTGTCCGTTACCGTAGGACAGGCTATCGATAGATTAGTTCTTACCTGCAGGGGTGCACAAAGTTACCCACCACGCTCGCTTAACTCCGGCCGGACACACTTTTTTGGGTCATGCCCGGCCTCGGCCAAACGATACGCTGCAACCCGACTAAATACTTAACAGAGAGGTCAGCACGCCGGACTAAACCTATGCCCCCAGGGGTCTTGGGCCTTCGCCCTGGGAACTCCTGCGCGTGGCGTGGGCGGCCGAAAGCAGACCTAGCAACCCCTTAATACAAGCGCGGTTGCGTAACCAGTCCAATCCAGCGCGCGCCGCTCAGTCACTGACGTCTATTAAGCTTCGGCTGAAGTATACGACGCAGAACGCCCATACTATGCCCACGTGATGGTTAGTGCTATCAGGCCAGAGGCCCCTCGGATCAAATATCCAAACCGTTTAGTGGATTACGAGCGTGCGGTAATGAGCAGAGACTCACGATCGATGTGACCCCGTCGCCCCGTCTCGAGGACTTGCAGTAAGGGCTAAGAATGCCTGGCCACGCCTCGTAGTTATCTCGTGGGCACCTCTCAGGTCAACCCGACTCCACATCACTTCGCATTCATGCTCGCGCGGGTACCCCTCAGGGCTGACCAGTCTTTAGTATCATGGTTCAGTGATCAGTCATAGTAACCAAAGTCTCCGTGTGTCTGACACCAAGGGGGAACCCTGAGGAATCACCCTCGATGGAATCCCACTCGATGATATCATCAAGGTGAACGAAGGAGGAATCACCCTCGAGGTCCACACTTGAACAGTTGCACGACGGCGTCGGTATCGGGGGTGGTGTAGGAGGAATCACCCTCGCTTACCACGACCGATTAACTAACCTACAAGGTTATCATCAGAAGTGCTGACGAGGTATCACCCTCGGCACTCGATAGTAACCCAGTAGTGTCGAGCAATTTAAGGGGGAAGTGATGTGTGGTGCCAGGGTCTGATCTTCGATCCCGTTGCTCAGGTCTTCTGAGAGTCGAGCGGGGCAGTCGGGATATAGTGGGGTCTCTGATGGTCTCTACCCAACCTATTCTTAACAGTTTAGGATAACAGGAAGGTATGAATAGCAGGTTACAAGTAAATAGGCTATGCAGCAGATATAGGATACAGTAACAGCAGTAACTTCTAATGCAAGCATAAGAGAGAAGGGATTGGGCGATATCGGAATGCTCAAAATGGGATGCTTGCCTGTCTGCTCGACGGCAAGGTCAGGGTCGTCGGGGACGTAGTCGTACTCCGGAGCGGCGTCTGCATCAGGAGTTACATCGACGTCGGGGTCTACCGAGAGAGGAGAGGGGGGAGGAAACAAGTAAATACAATGCGATCAAATGCAACACGGGGCATGCTAAGCTACAATGCAGTGCAGAGTTGCCTAAAGATGCATCTAGGTCATTTTAGTTATTTTTAGGATTATCGTGGGATTTAATAACCGGTGTGTGCACACTATTCATCTGCCGGAATCGGGCCCGGAGTTACGAGTTCTTCTACGTAGGGGGTTCTGACAAGGAAACAGACGGCACGATCAGACTCGTCTCGTCGTTCTGAGCAACTTTCATGTTTTAACTTTTTCGATCCGAGCTACGGTTTAAAAGTTGTTAATTTTTGAAGTTTAAATGATTTTCTAGAATTATTTTTATTTACTGAAATGAATTATGACATCAGCATGACGTCACTGTGACGTCAGCAGTCAACAGTGGCTGACCAGAGTCAAACCTGTCATGTGGGTCCAGTGGGACCCACATGTCAGCCTCTGTTACTCTTTAACAGTGATTTAAATTGATCTGGGTTAATTAGGGGGGATGTGGGCCCGGGGTGTCAGTGAGTCATTAGTCTAAACTAATTATTTTTATTTATTTAATTCATTATTAGATTAATTAAACGCGGGGGCCCACATGTCAGTGGCTGGGATGCCCAGTCAGCGCAGTTGACTGGGTCAACCCAGTCAACTGGGGCCCCCAGGGCCCATTGGCAGTGGCCCAGAGGTGGGGTCCACCCTTGCCACGTCTGCCGGCCGGCGGCTAGTCGCCGGCGTGCACAAAAACATGGCGGAGGCCTCGGGCCTCGCCGGATTTCGCCTACAGGTCACCAAATCGAGTGCCGTTGGGCGCGTTCAAACGAGCAGCGAGTGCCGCGTTGAACTGGACTAGCGCGAGGTGTCGGGATCGGCCGGAACGGCACCGGCGACGAGCAAAGGCGGCGCCGGAGTTCGGGCTTCGACGGGATCGGGGCTACCGTGTGCAATAGCTCGAGCGCGAGGCCTAGTCGTGCTCTACGCGATGCGGTGAGGGTGATGGACACGGCCCCGAGCTCGTTGGGTCACCATGGGCTCGGCGGCGACGAGCTCCACGGCAACGGGCTCGGGCTCACGTGGTGTGGCGTCTACAGACTAGCCGGAGCGAAGGAAGAGGGTGGGGAGGCGCTGTGGCTCACCGTGCGGTCAAGAAAGACCCGCGACTGGTTAGTAGCAGCAGCGCGCGTCGCCGGAGTCGAAGGAGATCGCTGGAGCCGAAGCAGAAGGGGGCGGCGTCGTGCGGCGTCAGCGGTGCTTCCCAGCTCCACCGGATGGCACCAGGCAAACGAGCGGTCGACGGCGGTTCTCCGGGACAGCTCGAGCAGTCGTGGCGGCACCAGTGGCCGCGGGATCTTGCCGTCACGGCGGCGGCCCCGCTCGGGCGTATTCGAGCAGAGAGAAAGAGAGCGTGCGAGCGAGGGGAGAGAGAGGAGATGTGAGCGAGGATGGCCAGGGGGAACGCACGAGCTCGACCTTATCTCCCCAGCGTGTCGGTGGCATCGGCGCCGTCGCCTTGTCGCCGCCCGGTTGGCGCGCGCGCGCGGCCATGGCGCGGCCGACACGGGGAGGAGGGAGAAGGAGCTGGGCCAGGTGGGCCGCGGTCGGGGCACTATGCACTTAGGCCCAGTGCACAGTGCCTCATTTTATTTTCCTGTTTTTCTGTTTTGCCTTTTCTTTTATTCTTTTCTTATTGGAAATAGTTAGACCTTTTATGCACTTTTGTAAAATATGGGACTTGGCCCAAATATTACTATGCAACATTACCTTCCACCAAAAATTGGTTTGGGCAAAGTAGAAATTTATTTGAATTTGATTTAACTATAAATGGATTAAATAATTCTGTTTTGGTGCTGTTTCAAGTTGTTGGAGTCACTAAACTAATCCAAGTATCCTTGGTTATATTTTTAATAGTGCTTTTGGAATATTTGCTATTTAATGAACATTTTTCCCATAAGGTTTGATCAACTTCATATTTCACTTATGAATTTGAGTTGATTTTCAGAATTGAATTTGAAGTGTTTCCTTAATCGAAGTGACTTGGCACTGCAAATGGGCATGACTTGGCATCATCATCGGCTGATCATAGTGGCAATTACATAGGGGTGTTACAAATTCTCCTCCTCTAAAAGAAATTCTCGTCCCGAGAATTTAGGAGGTAGAAGGAAAGAGGTCGGGATATTCTTCCCGAAGATGATCCTCGCGTTCCCAAGTGGCTTCATCTTCAGTGTGATTCGACCACTGCACTTTCAGGAACTTGGTCGTCTTTTGACGAGTTCGACGTTCAGCTTCATCAAGGATGCGGATCGGATGCTCCTTATATGATAAGTCATCTTGCAACTCAAGCATCTCGTGATCCACTGCGCGGTGCGGAGATTCCTTGAAGCATTTACGAAGTTGCGACACGTGGAAGACAACGTGAATATGAGGGAATTGTGGTGGCAACTCCAATTTA
This sequence comes from Thinopyrum elongatum, assembly GCA_011799875.1. Taxonomy (NCBI): domain Eukaryota; kingdom Viridiplantae; phylum Streptophyta; class Magnoliopsida; order Poales; family Poaceae; genus Thinopyrum; species Thinopyrum elongatum. The sequence continues at coordinate 566,556,678 of CM022303.1, forward strand.
TAAGCCACTTGTCCATGTCTGGCAACTATGCGAAAAGGACCAATATAACGAGGAGCTAGCTTGCCCTTGATTCCGAAATGACGGGTACCTTTCATCAGAGTGACACGAAGATAAACTTGATCTCCTGGCTGATAAGTCAGTCCCCATCGCTTGCGATCATAATTGCTCTTTCTGGCGGTCCTGAGCTGCTTTGAGATTTTCTCGGACAATTCTGACTTGTTCTTCAGCGTGTTGAATAATGTCCGGTCCAATGAGTGGTCGTTCCCCAGTTTCTGACCAATTCAGAGGGGTTCGACACTTACGTCCGTATAACACTTCGAATGGAGCCATCTTCAAGCTGGCTTGATAGCTGTTATTATAAGAGAATTCGGCAAATGGGAGAGATTCTTCCCACTTCTTACCGAATGATATAACACAAGCACGAAGCATAGTTTCAAGCACTTGATTTACAAGCTCGACTTGGCCTTGGGACTGACGATGATAAGCTGAACTCCATGTAATGCGAGTTCCCATAGCTTCTTGAAAACTTTCCCAGAACTTGGACGTGAAAAGACCGCTACGGTCCGAACTGATCTCCTTCGGAATACCGTGGAGTGAAACAATTCTGGAGATGTAAAGTTCTGCTAGCTGGCTAGCAGTGATAGTCTCCTTGACAGGCAGAAAATGAGCAACCTAGGAAAGTTGATCGATGACGACAAGAATAGCGTCGTGACCTTTCTGAGACTTGGGAAGACCAGTAATGAAATCCATTTGCACTTTATCCCACTTCCACAAAGGAATAGGGAGTGGTTGAAGAATTCCAGCAGGCTTCTGATGTTCTGCTTTCACGCGACGACATACGTCACATTCAGCAACATATCGAGCAATGTCCTGCTTCATTCCTGACCACCAGTACCTTTGATGAAGATCCCGATACATTTTGGTGCTACCCGGATGGATAGACAGCGGGGTATCATGAGCCTCCTTCATGACTTTGTCTGTCATAAGCTCGAATCGAGGTACTACAATGCGGTCTCAGAAATACAAGGTTCCGTCTCCTGCAATCGAGAAGTCCCTGTACTTCTCGAGGTGAAGTTCTTTCTTCATCAGATCTACTTCAGCATCTTTGGCTTGCGCTTCTTTAACAGCTTTCTCAAGATCTGGTTGTACCACAAGGTTATTAAGAGAACCCTGCGGAACGATACAGACGTTCAACTTGCGCAATTCTTCATAAAGCTGGGGTTGAGCTTGCTTAACCATAAGGTTGTTGCAATAGGACTTGCGGCTCAAGGCATCAGCCATCACATTAGCCTTGCCAGGAGTATATGAAATACCACAGTCATAGTCCGTAATTGTTTCTAACCATCGTTGCTGATGGAGATTAAGATCCGGTTGAGTGAACAAATATTTCAAACTTTGATGATCGGTATAGATCTCACACCGATTACCCAGAAGGTAATGTCGCCATAACTTTAATGCATAGATCACGGCAGCAAGTTCAAGATCATGCACTGGATAATTTTCTTCATGTGGACGCAATTGGCGTGAAGCATATGCAATTACTCTCCGTTCTTGCATTAGGACACAGCCTAATCCCTGATGAGAGGCGTCGCAATATATCACAAAGTCCTTGCGAGAATCAGGAGGAGCAAGCACTGGAGCAGAAGTAAGCTTGTCCTTGAGGGTCTGGAAACTTTCCTGATACTTGTCTATCCACTCAAACTTAACGCCTTTGTGGAGCAGATTAGTCAGGGGCTTGGCGATCTTGGAAAAGTTCTCGACGAATCGACGACAATAACTTGCAAGGCCGAGAAAACTTCGGACTTGCATGGCATTCTTCGGAGGAGTCCAGTCAAGAATAGCCTGAACACGCTTTGGGTTAACGGCGATACCATCCTTGGAAATCACATGTCCAAGGTAGGTCACTTCAGAAAGCCAGAATTCACATTTGGAGTACTTGGCATACAACTTATGCTCTCAAAGCCTCTCCAGAACAAGGCGAAGATGTTCGGCATGTTCTTCCTTATTCTTCGAGTATACCAGAATATCATCCAGATATACCACGACGAACTTGTCGAGGTAATCCATGAATATATAATTCATCAGGCGGGAGAACGTAGCTGGAGCATTCGTCAGGCCAAATGACATGACGGTGTATTCATAGGAGCCATAACGAGTAACGAATGCAGTCTTTGGAATATCCTCTTCGCGGACATGGATCTGGTGATAACCTAACCTCAAGTCGAGTTTAGAGAAGACCGAAGATCCAGCAAGTTGATCATATAAGTCATTGATCCGGGGAAGTGGATATTTATTCTGAATGGTTGCCTGGTTGATAGGACGGTAACCTTGAACCAACCTATTCGTACCATCTTTCTTCTTGACAAAGAGAGACGGTGCTCCCCAGGCAGAGGAACTAGGACGGATGAAGCCCTTCTTAAGTGATTTATCGATTTCTTCTTTAAGCTCAAGTAGGTGGTGCGGATGCATCTTGTAAGGACGCTTCGCAATAGGAGTTGTGCCAGGCTTCAAGTCGATAACAAACTCGACAGCTCTAGCAGTGGGTATTCCTGGAAGTTCTTCTGGAAAAACATCCTGGAATTCATAGTCAACCGGAACATTCTCTATCCCCTCAAGCGAAGAAGCGTTCAACGCATTCAAGGCATAAATCTGAGCCTCGGCGTTCTGACTAATATGAGCTCGGTAATTCACTAACTCATCTGATGGGTGTAGGAGGTGAACAACCTTAGTGCCACAATTGATTGAGGCATAGTGAGCCTTCAACCAATCCATTCCCAGAATAAGGTCAACTTTTGAAGATTGTAGAATAATGGGGTTTGCATGAAAGTGCAACCCTTCAATCTCAACAGTGACTCGGGGGCTGAATATAGAAGTTCGGCATCGTCCCGCGGGAGTGTTTACTACTAACGGATGTTGTAGCGTTTCACACTTAACGTCATGCAAGAGTGCAAAATGTTCTGACATGAATGAATGCGATGCTCCTGAATCAAATAAAATAGTTGCAGGTACTGAATTAACAAGAAGTGTACCCATCACAGTTGCTGGTTATTCTGGGTCTTCATTCATGTTGACATGGAAGACCTGCCCACGGCCATAAGAAGGCCTGACATTGCTGTAGCGAGGATGAGAATTCCCACGGCCAGCAGAAGGAAGAGCTAGCTGATTCTGACTCTGTGAGCAGTCTCTGGCACGGTAACCTGGCTGGCCACACTTGAAGCAGAGTCCACTGTCAGGACGTGGTGCAGGAGCTCGAGGTGGTGGAGCACGAAGAGGCTGCCTCGGTGGTGGAGGAGGCAGACGGGGTGCAGAATATGCAGGCCTGTACACTGGAGCTGCTGGACGATACATGCTCTGTGGAATCCATATGCGGCACTTCTGGGTAGACGAGCCCGAAGATGAGCCCGCTTCACGAGTACGTCTGGTCGCTTCCTTGTGTTTCTTCAGACCAGTCTCGACCATAATAGCCTTATTCACCAAGGTGGCGAAGTCAGGATAGTCTTGGAGGAGCAGAGCTAACTGAATATCATGATGCAGCCCTTCACGAAACTTCTCTTGCCTTCGAGCATCAGTGGGGATGTCCTCTTCAGCATAGCGAGACAAGTCAAGGAACTCTCGCTGATAAACTTCTACGGTCTTGTTACCTTGAATGAGACTACGGAACTCGGCCTTCTTCCGGGCTATGACAGCTTGAGGAATGTAGCGGGCACGGAAAGCAATCTTGAATTCTGCCCAAGTGACGACGGTACCAGGTGGTAGGGTCTGTCGGTGAGTGGCCCACCATTGAAGATGTCACGCAGCCAGTCATCGGCATCTAGCGGGTTGACTGTGTTGCGAAAGAATGACGGGTTGAGTCGCATAAATTCTGGCAGTGTGATCGAAGGTGGCGGCTGGTCGGCATTGGGACGGGGAAATTGTTGCATAATCCCCGTCATGAACTGACGGTTGAGTTCAAACTGTTGCATCATTGCTGCCATATAGTCAGGCGGTGGCGGCGGTGGTGGATTGTTATCACCCATCCTGCTAAATCAACAGGGGTAGTTTAGCAGAAGCCACGGCGAGTATTGTAGAAACAACATGATGTAACTCGATGGAATTTAAGTAGTACAACAGATGCTTAATAATAGTCATTAAGTCATACAGATCCATACAGAGTCGGTTACATTCGGGCAGCATAACGGCACAAATACAAAAGCTAAACATGCTAGGCGGCGCGCAGGCACGCGGTAAGGAAGTACACAACGAGGCATAGCAAAGGCTACATCAACATCGGAGAAAACCACTGAAACGGGGTAGCTGCAAGTGCGGACGACGGACGTTCGTCGCAGAAGGATCCTGCGCTCCATGTGCACTCTGATGCAGAACCCGGTCTCGAGCTGAAAGAAGAGGTCCACGTGCAGGCGTGTGACCTCCAACAGCAGGCCAATCAATACCTGGTGGCATCTCGGTCCTGCGCGGGTAAAGGATATGCTCCGGATGTATCCCTGCACGAACAGCTGGTAGCAACTGCGTCATAGCCTCGTAGAGTCGTGCTCGAGTGGCGAACAACTCGACAGCAAGAGCGCGAACAGTGCGATCCAGAGCCTGAGTACACTGAATCAGAACTCACTGATCGTAGCGACGAGGCTCGTACGGGGCATAGGTAGCTGTGTAGTATCTAGTAGCATCTCCAACAGGGGCGTACGGAATGTACCGATACTCAGAAGCATCCAAGCTGGCGCTGTGCTCTCCTCGGAGACGTGCGACAGCAGAGTAAGCGGCATCATGTACTGCCATCTCAATCGTCACACCGATACCGTGGAAAAGGTACAGCTCTGTGTCTAAGTTATCCTGCTGATCATAGATGCGAACGTCAGCATAGTACTGCTCCTGGTTGAACTCACGATAAACCTCGTAGACCATGTACTCGGGCACTAGCGGTATCCCAGCCTGATCAAGAGGGCGATCAGAACAACTGGAAACCCAGGGACGTCTCGAGCCCAGGTGCGAAGCACAAGCTGCGTCGTAGGGCGTGGGGGAAACAGACGGTCCATCTAAAATAAGAAGTTCAGGGTTGTCATATGACAATGAGAAATATATCAGATCTCGAATTGAAAGGTTAAACAAAACAATGGAAAGGAAAATGATTATCAGACTAATTAGATCAATGACAGGGAAATCGCACTGATATCCAGCTCTCCGGGTGGATAGGATTTACGAGATCCTAAGTGTCGGTGTTAGTAATTTTGTTAAACCCGAATAGAAGAGAGGTTAGAGTCCCAGAGTAAAGACGAGGAATAAAAGATCCTAATACCACCCAGTTGGCAACGTGGGCCCGTAAGCCACACAGCCAAGTTAGTAAAACAGTTTTTCAGTTTCTAGACTCAACTTCGGCTAATGAGTTGGAAGGGGGATTCCTAGAGGCAGTCGGCTCTGATACCAACCTGTGATGACCCCGGCTTAATCGTGCACTAATCATACATGCAAATGCACATGATCAAGCCTAGGACTCACTTGAAGATATCACAACACAACTCTAAAACATAAATAAAGTCATACAAGCTTTATATTACAAGCCAGGGCCTCGAGGGCTCGAATACATAGCTCGATGGCATACAAGTGTCAGCGGAAGCATCAGATATCTGGGTACAGATATATTACAGAAAAGGAGATAAGCCTCTAGAAAGGTGGGGTAAAATAAAACTCTACGATCGAAAGGCGTAGGCCTCCTGCCTAGGACCCTCCGAATCCTACTCCTGGTCGTCCGTCGGCTCCTCGTAGTAGTACTCGCCGGGAGGGTAGTAGTAGTAGCCATAGTCGTCGACGGGGGCAGCTAACTCAGGGGCTCCGTCATCTGGATGCGACAAGTGGATATGGGGAAAAAAGAAAATAAAGCAAACGTGAGTACTCATCCGAAGTACTCAGCAAGCGAGGATCTACACTACATATGCAACATTTTCAAAGGAGGGCTGTTTTAGTGGACTGGGCTGCAGAAATGCTAGAATAGAAGGGGAAAGCCTAGTCCTATCGAAGACTAGCATCTTCAATCATCTTCATCGGTCTTGCAGCATTAGAAGAGAGCAGTTTAACATAATGTAAAGTAGTAGTAGTGTCATCAACCTCGGCCAGAGATCCTTCCTCGACTCCCTGCGAGAAAGCAATCCCAGAGCCATACTATCCATTTCATCTCAAGTCATCAGTTCTAGTTGTACCGATCGGGATACAACTCCGAGTGTCCGTTACCGTAAGACAGACTATCGATAGATTAGTTCTTCCCTGCAGGGGTGCACCAAGTTACCCACCACGCTCGCTTAACTCCGGCCGGACACACTTTTCTGGGTCATGCCCGGCCTCGGCCAAACGATACGCCGCAACCCGACTAAATACTTAACAGAGAGGTCAGCACGCCGGACTAAACCTATGCCCCTAGGGGTCTTGGGCCTTCGCCCTAGAAACTCCTGCACGTTACGTTCACGGCCGAGAGCAGACCTAGCAACCCCTTAATACAAGCGTGGTTGCGTAACCAGTCCAATCCAGCGCGCGCCTCTCAGTCGCTGACGTCTATTAAGCTTCGGCTGAAGTATACGACACAGAACGCCCATACTATGCCCACGTGATGGTTAGTGCTATCAGGCCAAAGGCCCCTCGGATCAAATATCCAAATTGTTTAGTGGATTAGGAGCGCGCGGTAACGAGCAGAGACTCACGATCGATGTGACCCCGTCGCCCCATCTCGAGGACTTGCGGCAAGGGCTAAGAATGCCCGGCCACGCCTCGTAGTTATCTCGCGGCACCTCTCAGGTCATCCCGACTCCACATCACTTCGCATTCATGCTCGCGCGAGAACCCCTCAGGGCCGACCGATCTTTAGTATCATGGTTCAGTGATCAGTCATAGTAACCAAAGTCTCCGTGTGTCTGACACCAAGAGGGAACCCTGAGGAATCACCCTCGATGGAATCCCACTCGATGATATCATCAAGGTGAACGAAGGAGGAATCACCCTCGAGGTCCACACTTGAACAGTTGCACGACGGCGTCGGTATCGGGGGTGGTGTAGGAGGAATCACCCTCGCTTACCACGACCGATTAACTAACCTACAAGGTTATCATCAGAAGTGCTGACGAGGTATCACCCTCGGCACTCGATAGTAACCCAGTAGTGTCGAGCAATTTAAGGGGGAAGTGACGTGTGGTGCCAGGGTCTGATCTTCGATCCCGTTGCTCAGGTCTTCTGAGAGTCCAGCGGGGCAGTCGGGATATAGTGGGGTCTCTGATGGTCTCTACCCAACCTATTCTAAACAGTTTAGGATAACAGGAAGGTATGAACAGCAGGTTACAAGTAAACAGGCTATGCAGCAGATATAGGATACAGTAATAGCAGTAACTTCTAATGCAAGCATAAGAGAGAAGGGATTGGGCGATATCGGAATGCTCAAAATGGGATGCTTGCCTGTCTGCTCGACGGCAAGGGCAGGGTCGTTGGGGACGTAGTCGTACTCCGGAGCGGCGTCTGCCTCAGGAGCTACATCGACGTCGGGGTCTACCGAGAGAGGAGAGGGGGGAGGAAACAAGTAAATACAATGCGATCAAATGCAACACGGGGCATGCTATGCTACAATGCAGTGCAGAGTTGCCTAAAGATGCATCTAGGTCATTTTAGTTATTTTTAGGATTATCGTGGGATTTAATAACCGGTGTGTGTGCACTATTCATCTATCGGAATCGGGCTCGGAGTTACGAGTTCTTCTACGTAGGGGGTTCTGACAAGGAAACAGACGGCACGATCAGACTCGTCTCGTCGTTCTGAGCAACTTTCATGTTTTAACTTTTTCAATCCGAGCTACGGTTTAAAAGTTATTAATTTTTGAAGTTTAAATGATTTTCTGGAATTATTTTTACTTACTGAAATGAATTATGACATCAGCATGATGTCACTGTGATGTCAGCAGTCAACAGCGGCTGACCAGAGTCAAACCTGTCATGTGGGTCAAGTGGGACCCACATGTCAGCCTCTGTTACTCTTTAACAGTGATTTAAATTGATCTGGGTTAATTAGGGGGGATGTGGGCCCCGGGTGTCAGTGAGTCATTAGTCTAAACTAATTATTTTTATTTATTTAATTCGTTATTAGATTAATTAAACGCGGGGCCCACATGTCAGTGGCTGGGATGCCCAGTCAGCGCAGTTGACTGGGTCAACCCAGTCAACTGGGGCCCCCAGGGCCCACTGGCCCAGAGGTGGGGTCCAACCTTGCCACATCTGCCGGCCGGCGGCTAGTCGCCGGCGTGCACAAAAACAGGGCGGAGGCCTCGGGCCTCGCCGGATTTTGCCTACAGGTCACCAAATCGAGTGCCGTTGGGCGCGTTCGAACGAGCAACGAGTGCCGCGTCGAACTGGACTAGCGCGAGGTGTCTGGATCGGCCGGAACGGCGCTGGCGACGAGCAAAGGCGGCGCCGGAGTTCGGGCTTCGACGGGATCGGGGCTATCGTGTGCAATAGCTCGAGCTCGAGGCCTAGGCGTGCTCTACGCGATGTGGTGAGGGTGATGGACACGACCCCGAGCTCGTTGGGTCACCGTGGGCTCGCCGGCGACGAGCTCCGCGGCAACGGGCTCGGGCTCACGTGGTGCGGCGTCTACAGACTAGCCGGAGCGAAGGAAGAGGGTGGGGAGGCGCTGTGGCTCACCGTGCAGTCAAGAAAGACCCGCGACTGGTTAGTAGCAGCAGCGCGCGTTGCCGGAGTCGACGGAGATCGCCGGAGCCGAAGCGGAAGGGGGCGGCGTCGTGCGGTGTCAGCGGTGCTTCCCAGCTCCACCGGATGGCACCAGGCAAACGAGCGGTCGACGGCGGTTCTCCGGGATAGCTCGAGCAGTAGTGGCGGCATCGGTGGCCGCGGGATGATGCCGTCGCGGCGGCGGCCCCGCTCGGGTGTCCGCGAGCAGAGAGAAATAGAGCGTGCGAGCGAGGGGAGAGAGAGGAGATGTGAGCGAGGATGGCGAGGGGGAACGCACGAGCTCGACCTTATCTCCCCAGCGTGTCGGTGGCGTCGGCGCCGTCGCCGTGTCGCCGCCCAGTTGGCGCGCGCGCGCGCGCGGCCATGGCGCGGCCGACACGGGGAGGAGGGAGAAGGAGCTGGGCCAGGTGGGCCGCGGTCGGGGCACTGTGCACTTAGGCCCAGTGCACAGTGCCTTGTTTTATTTTCCTGTTTTTCTGTTTTGCCTTTTCTTTTATTCTTTTCTGTTTGGAAATAGTTAGACCTTTTGTGCACTTTTGTAAAATATGGGACTTGGCCCAAATATTACTATGCAACATTACCTTCCACCAAAAATTGGTTTGGGCAAAGTAGAAATTTATTTGAATTTGATTTAACTATAAATGGATTAAATAATTCTGTTTTGGTGCTGTTTCAAGTTGTTGGAGTCACTAAACTAATCCAAGTATCCTTGGTTATATTTTTAATTGTGTTTTTGGAATATTTGCTATTTAATGAATATTTTTCCCATAAGTTTTGATCAACTTCATATTTCACTTATGAATTTGAGTTGATTTTCAGAATTGAATTTGAAGTGTTTCCTTAATCCAAGTGACTTGGCACTGCAAATGGGCATGACTTCGCATCATCATCAGCTGATCGTAGTGGCAATTACGTAGGGGTGTTACAGCTTTTAGGTTGATTATTTTTGTAGATCATTAATATACAAATTCCTCACGTCCACCAATTTATTTCAGAATTTTTGGAGTTACAGAAGTATTCGAAAGATACAGATTGCTATAGACTGTTCTGTTTTTGACAGATTCTGTTTTTCGTTTGTTGTTTGCTTATTTTGATGAATCTATGAGTAGTATCGGGGGGTATGAACCATAGAGAAGTTGGAATACAGTAGGTTTAACACCAATATAAATAAAGAATGAGTTCATTACAGTACCTTAAAGTGGTGGTTTATTTTCTTATACTAACGGAGCTCATGGGATTTTCTGTTGAAGTTTTGTGTTGTGAAGTTTTCAAGTTTTTGGGTAAAGATTTGATGGATTTTGGAATAAGGAGTGGCAAGAGCCTAAGCTTGGGGATGCCCAAGGCACCCCAAGGTAAAATTCAAGGACAACCAAAAGCCTAAGCTTGGGGATGCCCCGGAAGGCATCCCCTCTTTCGTCTTCGTCTATCGGTAACTTTACTTGAGGCTATATTTTTATTCACCACATGATATGTGTTTTGCTTCGAGCGTCTTGTATGATTTGAGTCTTTGCTTTTTAGTTTACCACAATCATTCTTGCTGTACACACCTTTTGGGAGAGACACACATGAATCGGAATTTATTAGAATACTCTATGTGCTTCACTTATATCTTTTGAGCTAGATAATTTTGCTCTAGTGCTTCACCTATATCTTTTTAGAGCACGGTGGTGGTTTTATTTTATAGAAATTATTGATCTCTCATGCTTCACTTATATTATTTTGAGAGTCTTTTAGAACAGCATGGTAATTTGCTTTGGATATAAAACTAGTCCTAATATGATGGGCATCCAAGATGGGTATAATAAAAACTTTCAAATAAAGTGCGTTGAATACTATGAGAAGTTTGATGCTTGATGATAGTTTTGAGATATGAAGATGGTGATATTAGAGTCATGCTAGTAGAGTAGTTGTGAATTTGAGAAATATTTGTGTTAAAGTTTGTGATTCCCGTAGCATGCACGTATGGTGAACCGTTATGTGATGAAGTCGGAGCATGATTTATTTATTGATTGTCTTCCTTATGAGTGGCGGTCGGGGACGAGCGATGGTATTTTCCTACCAATCTATCCCCCTAGGAGCATGCGCATAGTACTTCGTTTCGATAACTAATAGATTTTTGCGATAAGTATATGAGTTCTTTATGACTAATGTTGAGTCCATGGATTATACGCACTCTCACCCTTCCACCATTGCTAGCCTCTCTAGTACCGCGCAACTTTCGCCGGTACCATACACTCACCATATACCTTCCTCAAAACAGCCACCATACCTACCTATTATGGCATTTCCATAGCCATTCCGAGATATATTGCCATGCAACTTTCCACCGTTCCATTTATTATGACGCGCTCCATCATTGTCATATTGGTTTGCATGATCATGTAGTTGGCATCGTATTTGTGGCAAAGCCACCGTTCATAATTTTTCATACATGTCACTCTTGAATCATTGCACATCCCGGTACACCACCGGAGGCATTCACATAGAGTCATATTTTGTTCTAAGTATTGAGTTGTAATTCTTGAGTTGTAAGTAAATAAAAGTGTGATGATCTTCATTATTAGAGCATTGTCCCATGTGAGGAAAGGATGATGGAGACTATGATTCCCCCACAAGTTGGGATGAGACTCCGGACGAAAAAAAAGGAAAGAAAAAAGAGGCCATAAAAAGAGAAAGGCCCAAATAAAAAAATGAGAGAAAAAGAGAGAAGGGACAATGCTACTATCCTTTTTCCACACTTGTGCTTCAAAGTAGCACCATGATCTTCATGATAGAGAGTCTCCTATGTTGTCACTTTTATATACTAGTGGGAATTTTTTGGCTTGTATATTCCAATGATGGGCTTCCTCAAAATGCCCTAGGTCTTCTTGAGCAAGCAAGTTGGATGCACACCCACTTAGTTTCTTTTGTTGAGCTTTCATACACTTATAGCTCTAGTGCATCCGTTGCATGGCAATCCCTACTCACTCACATTTATATCTATTGATGGGCATCTCCATAGCCCGTTGATACGTCTAGTTGATGTGAGACTATTTTCTCCTTTTTGTCTTCTCCACAACCACCATTCTATTCCACCTATAGTGCTATGTCCATGGCTCACGCTCATGTATTGCGTGAAGATTGAAAAAGTTTGAGAACATCAAAAGTATGAAACAATTGCTTGGCTTGTCATCGGGGTTGTGCATGATTTAAATATTTTGTGTGATGAAGATAGAGCATAGCCAGACTATATGATTTTGTAGGGATAGCTTGCTTTGGCCATGTTATTTTGAGAAGACATGATTGCTTTGATAGTATGCTTGAAGTATTATTATTTTTATGTCAATATTAAACTTTTGTCTTGAATCTTTTGGATCTGAACATTCATGCCACAATAAAGAAAATTACATTGATAATTATGTTAGGTAGCATTCCACATCAAAAATTCTGTTTTTATCATTTACCTACTTGAGGACGAGCAGGATTTAAGCTTGGGGATGCTTGATACGTCTCCAATGTATCTATAATTTTTGATTGTTCCATGCTATTATATTATCTGTTTTGGATGTTTAATGGGCTTTAATATGCTCTTTTATATTATTTTTGGGACTAACCTATTAACTGGAGGCCCAGTGCTAGTTTCTGTTTTTTTGCCTATTTTAGAGTTTCGCAGAAAAGGAATACCAAACGGAGTCCAAACGGAGTCCAAACGGAATGAAACCTTCGCGATGATCTTTCTTGGACCGAAAGCAATCCAGAAGACTTGGAGTTGAAGTCTGGAACTCCTCAAGGAGGCCACGAGGTAGGAGGGCGCACCCAGGGGGGTAGGCGCACCCCCCACCCTCGTGGGCCCCTCGTAGCTCCACCGACGTACTTCTTTCGCCTATATATACTCTTATACCCTAGAAACATCAGGGGGAGCCACGAAACCACTTTTCCACCGCCGCAACCTTCTGTACCCGTGAGATCCCATCTTGGGGCCTTTTCCGGCGATCTGCCGGAGGGGGAATCGATCACGCAGGGCTTCTACATCAACACCATTGCCTCTCCGATGAAGCGTGAGTAGTTTACCACAGACCTTCGGGTCCATAGTTATTAGCTAGATGGTTTCTTCTCTCTCTTTGATTCTCAATACAAAGTTCTCCTCGATGTTCTTGGAGATCTATTCGATGTAATACTCTTTTGCGGTGTGTTTGCCGAGATCCGATGAATTGTGGATTTATGAACAAGATTATCTATGAATATTTTTTGGTTCTTCTCTGAATTCTTGTATGCATGATTTGATATCTTTGCAAGTCTCTTCGAATTATCGGTTTAGTTTGGCCTACTAGATTGATCTTTCTTGCAATGGGAGAAGTGCTTAGCTTTGGGTTCAATCTTGCGGTGTCCTTTCCCAGTGACAGTAGGGGCAGCAAGGCACGTATTGTATTGTTGCCATCGAGGATAAAAAGATGGGGTTTATATCATATTGCTTGAGTTTATCCCTCTACATCATGTCATCTTGCTTAATGCGTTACTCTGTTCTTATGAACTTAATACTCTAGATGCATGCTGTATAGCGGTCGATGTGTGGAGTAATAGTAGTAGATGCAGAATCGTTTCGGTCTACTTGACACGGACGTGATGCCTATAATCATGATCATTGCCTTAGATATCTTCATAACTATGCGCTTTTCTATCGATTGCTCGGCAGTAATTTGTTCACCCACCGTAATACATGCTATCTTGAGAGAAGCCACTAGTGAAACCTATGGCCCCCGGGTCTCTTTTCTATTATATTGCATCTCTTTTATTTACATCGCATCTCATTTACTATTTTGCAATCTTTACTTTCCAATCTATACAACAAAAATACCAAAAAATATTTACTTTACTATCTTTATTAGATCTGACTTTTGCGAGTGACCGTGAAGGGATTGACAACCCCTTTATCGCGTTGGTTGCAAGGTTCTTGATTGTTTGTGCAGGTACTAGGTGACTTGTTCGTTGTCTCCTACTGGATTGATACCTTGGTTCTCAAAAACTGAGGGAAATACTTACGCTACTTTGCTGCATTACCCTTTCCTCTTCAAGGGAAAACCAACGCATGCTCAAGAGGTAACAGTCTCTCTCAAACAACCCTGCAACCAAATAATAAAAAGTCTCTTGTGTCCCCAGCACACCCAATACAATGGCAAATTGTGTAGGTGCACTAGTTCGGCGAAGAGATGGTGATAAAAGTGTAATATGGATGGTAGAAATATATTTTTGTAATCTGAAAATAAAAAAAACAGCAAGGTAGCAATTGGTAAAACGGAGCACAAACGGTATTGCAATGCTTGAAAATGAGGCCTAGGGTCCGTACTTTCGCTAGTGCAATCTATCAACAATGCTAATCTAATTGGATCATATAACCATCCCTCAAAGTGCGATGAAGAATCACTCCAAAGTTCCTATCTAGCGGAGAACATAAGAAGAAATTGTTTGTAGCTATTCTTTCCGATTGATCTATCCAAGAGTTCGTACTAAAATAACACCAAGTTATTCTTTCCGATCGATCTATCAAGAGTTCGTACTAAAATAATACCAAGTTATTCTTTCCGATCGATCTATCAAGAGTTCGTACTAGAATAACACCAAAGAAAATTCAGATTCATAATACTCAATCCAACACAAAGAACCTCAAAGAGTGCCCCAAGATTTCTACTGGAGAAACAAAGACGAGAACGTGCATCAACCCCTATGCATAGATTACCCCAATGTCACCTCAGGAATCCACGAGTCGAGTGCCAAAACATATCTCAAGTGAATCAATATAATACCCCATTGTCACCATGGGTATTCATATGCAAGACATATATCAAGTGCTCTCAAATCCATAAAAGTATTCAATCCAATAACAATGAAATCTCAAAGGGAAAACTCAATTCATCACAACAAGATAGAGAGGGGAAAACACCATGTGATCCAATTATATTAACAAAGCCCGCGATACATCAAGATCATGACATCTCAAGAACACGAGAGAGCGAGATTAAACACATAGCTACTGGTACAAACCCTCAGCCCCGAGGGTGGACTACTCCCGCCTCATCATGGTGGCCGCCGGGATGATGAAGATGGCCACCGGTGATGATTCCCCCCTCCGGCAGGGTGCCAGAACGGGGTCTAGATTGGTTTTTCGTGGCTACAGAGGCTTGCGACGGTGGAACTTCTGATTTAGGGTTACCCCGAGGATTTTTGGAATATTTGGGAATTTATAGGGCGAAGAGGCGGTGCAGGAGGCCACCGAGGTGGGCACAACCCACCAGGGCGCGCCTGGGCCCCCAGGCGCGCCCAGGTGGGTTGTGCCCCCCCCCTCGGGGCACCCTATGGTACTTCTTTGGCCCATCCTGGTTCTTCTGGTCCAAAAAAATTCTCCAAATTTTTTTGCTGCGTTTGGACTCCGTTTGATATTGATTTTCCATGATGTAAAAAACAAGCAAAAAACAGCAACTGCCACTGGGCACTATGTCAATAGGTTAGTCCCAAAAAATGATATAAAGTTGCTATAAAATGATTGTAAAACATCCAAGAATGATAGTATAACAGCATGAATACTTCATAAATTATAGATACGTCGGAGACGTATCAGCATCCCCAAGCTTAATTCCTACTCGTCCTCGAGTAGGTAAATAATAAAAGAAATAATTTATGAAGTGTGAATGCTAGGAAAGTGCATAAGTTTGATCAATGATAATTTTAATCACTTTTCCTAGCATCATAACAGCAATTCTTTCTCATAAAACTTCTCATGTTAAAGTAGCAACCAATTCACATGTTAAGGTTCAAACAATGAATTCTCTTGAAACTCAACAACCTATGTTCTGAGTCACCAAACAATTGCAATTCAACTTATTCAACAAAATCTAAGTAAGAGCTCCACATACTCAATCATCATATAGTCTTCTATGATTGCTAGTACTCAAAGCATATTCTTAGAACAAATGGCATCCATCGAACACAGAGAAAGATAGGGGCTTCATATTTCGCCTCCCAACTATTTTATCATAGAGATAATTGTCAACAATAATAAATCATGATCAAATATATTTGACTGGTCATATGTGCCTAGATCTTTCCCCACCACATGATGCTTGCCAACTAGAGAATAGTTGAGGCTGAAATGAGATTTCATACTATTGACTCTTTGCATAAAAGTAAATACTGAAAGATAGGCCCTTCGCAGAGGGAAGCAGAGGTTGTCATGCGCTTTTTATTTGGATACCCAAGCTCTTAATGCAAAGGAACGTCGCGTTATATTGCCCCTTATGATAGCAACCTTTATTATGCAGTCCGTCGCTTTTATTACTTTGCCACCACAAGTTCGTACAACGCTCAATTTTCCCTTACAATAAAATATCAAACATATTTAGGAGCAATTTTTATTGCTTTATGCACCGATGACAACTTACTTGATGGATCTTATTCAATCCATAGATAGGTATGGTGGACACTCATGGCAAGAAACTGGGTTTAAGGGTTTTTGGATGCATAAGTAGTATCTCTACTTAGTATGAATTTTTGGCTAGCAAAAGATCCTAGGCAAACACCACATGTTGGAGGATCCATAACAATATAACTTCTATGCAAATATACACAACCATAACTCATTACGTTGTCTTCCTTGTGCAACTTCAACTAATTTGCTCAAGTTTGAAAATAATTAATGGGTATTCACAATCATAGAATATGTCCAAGATAATATATTTGTATGTGAAAGTACTCTTCCTTATACTAATCATTCATGAATTGCTTGTATGACCAATATTGTGATTGTCAAGCTTCAAAAGATTTCACTTTCTAAACCCAATGTGAAGCTACCACTAGGCATGATATAATTTCAACTTCATGATATTCAATTCATTCAACAATTTACTCATACGATATAAGTGAAGCACAAGATTAAATGATAAGCTATCCAAAAAGATATAAGTGAAGGTCAAGGAAGTAGGTAAGTAAATGGGTAACTAACTGACGACTCTCTCTTATTTAAAAAAAAACTTTCAGATCTAAGTATTTTATTAAAACAGCAAGAAAAACAAAATAAAATGACATTCTAATAAAAGCACAACTCATGTGAAAAAGCAAAAACTTAGGCTCAACCGATATTAACCGATAGTTGTTCATGAAGAAAGGTGGGATTCCTACCGGGGCATCCCCAAGCTTAGATGCTTGAGACTTCTTGGATTATTAATTTGGGATGCCTTGGGCATCCCCAAGCTTTAGCCTTTGTGTCTCCTTAATTCCTTTTATACCACGGTTTCCCTAAATCTTAAAAACTTCATCCACACAAAACTCAACAAGAACTCGTGAGATAAGTTAGTATAAATCAATGCAACACCTTCTCATTCTCTACTGTAAAAAATCACTAAAATTAATATTTAACATTGAATAATAAATGCCTCTGCATATTTAATACTTCCATCCTCAAATAGAATCATTAAACAGGCAAACATATGCAAACATTACAGCAATCTGTCTAAACAGGACAGTCTGTAAAGAGTGAAATATTATTCATACTTCCATAACTCCAAAAATTATGAAAATTTACCAAACTATAGAAAATTTATCATATACTATTTTTCAAAAAAATTCAACATTTTATCACATTCTGACTTTTTTGGAGAATTTTTTCAACAGCGACAAACTTTCTGTTTTGAAACAACAACTCATAAACTTGCAAGATAAGCATGGTAAAGGCCATCCTTGCCACTTTTATTGAAATAAAAGATACAAAACATTATTATAAATAAAATAAAGAAAATAAAAACAAAATAAAATAACGCTCCAAGCAAAACTCATATCATGTGACGAATAAAAATATAGCTCCAAGTGAGCTTACCGATAATGTCGGAGACAAAAGAGGGGATGCCTTCCGGGGCATCCCCAAGCTTAGTTGCTTGGATATTCCGTGAATATTACCTTGGGGGTGACTTGGGCATCCCCAATCTTAGGGTCTTGTCACTCCTTATTCTCCTCATATCGATATCTCACCCAAAACTTGAAAACTTCAATCACACAAAACTTAACGGAACTTCGTGAGATGGGTTAGTATGATAAAGACAAATCATTCACTTTGGTACTGTCAAAGACAAGATTCATAATTGTTCTCACACAATGCCTACTGTACGCTACAATTTCCACAATTTATATTAAGCAATATAAGCCATAGAAACTAGAAAACAAGCAAATTATGCATTGAAAACAGAATCTGTCATAAACAGAACAGTACATAAAGATCTGAATTACGGTAATACTTCTGTAACTCCAAAAATTCTGAAAAATTAGGACAACGTAGGAAATTTGTATACCCATGAACTGTAAAAAAATTAGAATTTTTCCCCATTCCAGTAAATATAGGAATTTATGCACTGGACGCAAAAGTTTCTATTTTTGCACAGAATCAAGTCAACTATCATCCACACTATCCCAAAGGCTTTACTTGGTACTTTATTTAAACAAAAGCTATAAAACATGATTACTACAGTAGCTTAATCATGTGAACACACAAAAACAGTAGGTAAAAGTGTTGGGTTGTCTCCCAACAAGCGCTTTTCTTTAATGCCTTTTAGCTAGGCATGATGAGTTCAATGATGCTCGCATAAAAGATAAGGATTGAAACATAACAAGAGCATCATGAATCATAAGTTCCTCTTTCATAATAATTTTCAGTAGCATCATGAATAGATTCATCAATATAATCATCACATAAGGCATTCTTTTCATGATCCAGAAGCATAGAAATTTTATTACTCTCCACATAAGCAAATTTATTCTCATTCATAGTGGTGGGAGCAAACTCAACAAAATAACTATCATGTGATTGGAAATTAAAATCATGATGACAAGTTTCATGTTTATCATTATTCAATATAGCATACATGTCATCACCATAATCATCATAGGTAGCAACTTTGTTATCATAATCAATTGGAACCTCTTCCAAAATAGTGGATTCATCACTAAATAAAGTCATGACCTCTCCAAATCCACTTTCATAATTATGAAAATAAGATTCAACACCCTCCAAAATAGTGGGATCATTACTTCCTAGAGTTGACACTCTTCCAAACCCATTTTCATCATTATAATCATCATAACTAGGAGGCATGCTTTCATCATAATAAATTTTCTCATCAAAACTTGGGGGAGTAAAAATATCATCTTTATCAAATATAGCATCCCCAGGCTTGTAGCTTTGCATATCATTAGCATTATGGATATCCAAAGAATTCATACTAGCAACATTGCAATCATGCTCATCATTCATGCCAAACATTTTATTAAATTCTTCTTCTATCAATTGGGCACAATTTTCCGATCCATCATTTTCCAGAAAGACATTATAAAGATGAACAATATGAGACCACCTTAATTCAATTTTTTTGTAGTTTTCTTTTTACAAACCAAACTAGTGATAAAACAAGAAACTAAAAGATTCGATTGCAAGATCTAAAGATATACCTTCAAGCACTCACCTCCCCGGCAACGGCGCCAGAAAAGAGCTTGATGTCTACTACACAATTTGTTCTTGTAGACTCGTGTTGGGCCTCCAAGCGCAGAGTTTTGTAGGACAGTAGCAAATTTCCCTCAAGTGGATGACCTAAGGTTTATCAATCCGTGGAAGGCGTAGGATGAAGATGGTCTCTCTCAAACAACCCTGCAACCAAATAATAAAAAGTCTCTTGTGTCCCCAACACACCCAGTAGAATGGCAAATTGTATAGGTGCACTAGTTCGGCGAAGAGATGGTGATAAAAGTGCAATATGGATGGTAGAAATATATTTTTGTAATCTGAAAATAAAAAAAACAGCAAGGTAGCAATTGGTAAAACGGAGCACAAACGGTATTTCAATGCTTGAAAATGAGGCCTAGGGTCCGTACTTTCGCTTGTGAAATCTCTCAACAATGCTAATCTAATTGGATCATATAACCATCCCTCAAAGTGCGATGAAGAATCACTCCAAAGTTTTTATCTAGCGGAGAACATAAGAAGAAATTGTTTGTAGCTATTCTTTCCGATCGATCTATCCAAGAGTTCGTACTAAAATAACACCAAGTTATTCTTTTCGATCGATCTATCAAGAGTTCGCACTAAAATAATACCAAGTTATTCTTTCCGATCAATCTATCAAGAGTTCATACTAGAATAACACCAAAGCAAATTCAGATTCATAATACTCAATCCAACACAAAGAACCTCAAAGAGTGCCCCAAGATTTCTACCGGAGAAACAAAGACGAGAACGTGCATCAACCCCTATGCATAGATTACTCCAATGTCACCTCAGGAATCCGCGAGTTGAGTGCCAAAACATATCTCAAGTGAATCAATATAATACCCCATTGTCACCACGGGTATTCATATGCAAGACATATATCAAGTGCTCTCAAATCCGTAAAAGTATTCAATCCGATAACAATGAAATCTCAAAGGGAAAACTCAATTCATCACAACAAGATAGAGAGGGGAAAACACCATATGATCCGACTATATTAACAAAGCCCGCGATACATCAAGATCGTGACATCTCAAGAACACGAGAGAGAGAGAGAGAGAGAGAGAGAGAGAGATTAAACACATAGCTACTTGTACAAACCCTCAGCCCCGTGGGTGGACTACTCCCTCCTCATCATGGTGGCCGCCGGGATGATGAAGATGGCCACCGGTGATGATTTCCCCCTCCGGCAGGGTGATAGAACGGGGTCTAGATTGGGTTTTCGTGGCTACAGAGGCTTGCGGCGGCGGAACTTCTGATCTAGGGTTACTCTGAGGGTTTTTGGAATATTTGGGAATTTATAGGGCGAAGAGGCGGTGTGTGAGGCCACCGAGGTGGCACAACCCACCAGGGCGCGCCTGGGCCCCTAGGCGTGCCCAGGTTGGTTGTGCCCCCCCTCGGGGCACCCCTCTGGTACTTCTTTGGCCCATCCTGGTTCTTCTTGTCCAAAAAAATTCTCCAAAATTTTTCGCTGCGTTTGGACTCCGTTTGATATTGATTTTCTGCGATGTAAAAAATAAGCAAAAAACAACAACTAGCACTGGGAACTATGTCAATAGGTTAGTCCCAAAAAATGATATAAAGTTGCTATAAAATGATTGTAAAACATCCATGAATGATAGTATAACAGCATGAATACTTCATAAATTATAGATACGTTGGAGACGTATCAGTGCGCCACCGTTCCACGCCTTCTTGACGGCCGTGCACCACCTGGACGGACGCTGCACGTCCCCACGGACCTGCCGGTGGCCTCTGCTTGTCCGGGGGTGGCCGTAGTTGGCCGGGTCCGTCGCCAGAGTCCGCCACTGCCACCCACCGTCGTCGTCGCCACAGTCGATCCCCGCTGCTCCCACCACCTTCCCTGGTCGCGGCGCTTCACGGCGAGTCTGCCGGAGTCCTCGCCCTGGCCCGGAGTGGCCGGAGTCGCTGGGAACCGTCACCGGCGTCGAGCCCCTTCCCTGCCTCCTCTGTTTCACGCGGGGACAGAGAGAGGAAGAAGACCCTGCCAGCGGGGCCCCCTTGTCAGCAACCCTCCCCTCCCTCCTTTTTTTTCAAGTGGGGGATGCGGTTGGGCCGGCCCAGCAACAGCAGCCGCTGTGCGGCCTAGCTGGCGCCCCATGCCTCGGCCACTTTTGGCCCGAGCCGGCCCAGCTGCACAGTGCTGTCTTTCTTTTTCTAGAAAAAACCAGTCAGGGGCCCGATAGTAAATATTTTATTTATAGAAAGGTCCCTCCCGCTTCAGATATCTATATCTTTTCACTCGTGACTCCGATTCAGGTGAATCCAACGCCCACGTCTTCGCCTCGTCGAGCCCGTTCCAATGGTATCATTTTCATAATGTTTCCACACTATGAAAATGACCATTGTGCCCTTGCCTTCTATCAGCCCCCTCCGAGAGAGAACGGTTTTCGGCGATCGTTTCTGCGGACTCTCCACACTTCTTCCCGGAGTATTCTTCGACCCCAGGCAAGCCGACCATCTGATATATGCCCTAAAGCATTGCTCTGTGTTATGCTTACGTGTTTAATTAATGATTATGCCTGTCATAGTAATAGTTAAACTTATGTTAGATTGCACTTACTATTTACATTACTTGCATGAGTTTGCTATGTGATAATTGAAAGTAATTTAGTTACATGCATAGTTGCTGCCACCTCAACTTGTTGTGATAGACAACCATGCTTGCTAAGTACCTGCTAAAGCTAAACCTTGTCGGTTGATCCAGAGTCACCTGTCCGGACTTATCCGTGCAGCCACATTTGCCGGTGTGGGATGACCTTGACTTGGCCTGATCGCGTGCTCTTTTACCGGTACCACCAAATAGGGAAGGTTATGCGCGTGTGCTGCCCTGGCCCGGTAGGCGGCGATAACCTTGTGAGCCCAGTTGAGTATTGTGCCGGCGTCCCCGTTTGGGACAATTTAGTTTGGCCACGATGGTGGCAGGTGTCACGAGGTGACACAGGGGCCACCCAGGGCTTGACTGTGGGGGAGAATGATTGACGGTGGTACGGTGGAGGAGTCACGGGTTAGGCAGGTTTCGTTGGAGCAACACTGGTCCACCCGAATGGGATCATGAAGCCAGGTGCTCCATGGTGTGGGTAAAGTGCGCAACCTCTGCAAAGTGTAAGAATCTATTTGAATAGCCGCGTCCACGGTATTGGACAGTCCTTCCAGACCTCACTAGGTGGTCAACCGTAACAGTGATAATAATGATGGAAGAACTCGCCTTATGATCGAAAGTACTCAGTGGATCATGAGTATTCTGAGGGTTGTGGGACAACCCAGAAGAGAGTAAGTTTATCAGATTTACAGTGGAGATGCATAGCCATCAGATGATGTCAGGGATATGATATGTTAGCCATGGGATGGCTATGAAAGAGATGGTCGGATGACTGAAAGATTTGGATTGGATCATGAGAATGTTCGGAGTATGGATTATTTACTTGATATGCTTTACTTTACTTTGGTAGTATCACACTGGATAATCCTGTTATGACATGATAATTAATATTGCTAGATAGGTATGTTATGCCATGATAATTAGTGTTACTCTAATAACAAATGCATACTTGAATGCCATGGATTGCATTGCTTGGTGTATATGTTAGTTTGGTTTGCTTGCGAGTACATTCAAAAGTACTCAGCGGCCTTTAACGTGGCCAGGTTCACATAAGGATCCGTCGTCCGTCGTCGAGGAGCAGGAGCGTTCGCGGGCTAGGAGAGTAACCCAGTCGGGTCCTTATGGATTGGAGCTGCACCAGGACCATGCTGCCTTAGATAGAGCTTTTCCGCAGCCATCACCCTTGTAAAATATCATGTAAGACTTATATACCCATTAATAGAAATGCCTGTGTTCATGATACTTGTTGTAAACGCACATGCCAGAGTGATTTCCTGGGCTGGTATGCGTGGCGACCGTCTGGCTACAATGGTAATCAGGCGGGGCGCCACAAAAGTGTGCCTCGACTAGCAACAGGAAGAGGGGTACCATCAGCAGTAAGAACATTAATAGGAAAATCAAGAGATCTAAGAGAGGACAAGATAGAAGAATCAGAAGACATATGAAATGAAGCTCCAGAATCCAGAACCCATGGGGATGTACCTGACTGTGTAGACGGTGATAGCTCAGCACTAGAAGCACCAGTCATAGAGCCTGCAGTACTTGTCGAAGAACCTGAAGCAGCAAGTAGACGCTTAAGCTTCATAATATCCTGCTCAGTCAAAGAGATAGTAGACGACGTCAAGGAAGAAGCATGAGTCCCTGAAGAGGAATTGCGCTCCCTATTGCACATATCACGCTTCTTCTTGAAGCAATTAGACTCTGGGTGACCATCCCTATTGCAGTAGCTGCAATGAGTACGAGGACGAGAGCGGCCCTCACGAGAGTGACCCTCACTACCAGGAGGAGTGGGTAGTAGCAGCGGAGCACTGGAGCGAGAAAGTGCTGGTGGAGCAGCAGCTCGAGTAGCGAGCATAGAGGGAACCTGAAGCAGACCAGCACCACGGAGGTGAGTCTCCTCAGCACGAAGCTCAGAAAGCACCTCTGAGATAGGAACACGACCACAAGCAAACAACTGAGCACGTCGAGGCTCAAACTCTCCACGGAGCCGCGATAAGAACTCATAGACGCGCTGAAACTCCAAGTCAGACCTCATAGTCTGGCAACACGGGCAAGTGCCACAAACAGTAGTGCGAAGGGAGTCAAGCTGGTGCCAGATAGCAGAACTCTGAGTGTAGAACTCATCAATAGTAGAGTCTCCCTGCTGAAGAGCATGCTCCTGATGGACCACAGACAGGTAGAGAGCATCACCAGAGGGTTGATAACGCTGACAAAAATGAGTCCACATCTCAAAGATAGTACTGAGGCCCATAAACTCAGAAGCAAACTGAGGTAAAACACTGGAAGTGAGGACAGCCGCAACACGAGCATCATCATCACACCATTGAGTGTAAGCAGCCAGATCATCACGATAAACGGAAAGAGCGTCCGAAACCTGCTGGTCATAACCAGCAGCCACATCATCAGTAGCAGCCCTAGCTGCAGCTCTATCAGCATCAGAAGCATCTGCGGTAAGAGCTTGTGGCATCGGCGGTGGGATAGGAGCCACAGGAAGGACTGGGCGCGGAGGACAGGGGACCTCGCCGGAAAGAACACCCCATAGACGAAGGCCACTCATGTGAATGCGCATAAAGGCAACAAACTCAGCATAGTTAGCCCCATCAAATACCACTGGGCAGCGAGGGATGGCGACATAGCCCGATGACGTCGAAGACATGATGCTCCTTTTCTGTATGTCTCTCTCTGCAAAGACAGAGTACCACAGTCGCTTTGCTGAAGAGAGTCGGCCGAACACCAAACCAAACCAGTAGCCACAAATCGCAGACCACCGAAATACCAGCAGACACACACACACGAGCAACCTCGAGGCCAGAAGAAAACGGCAGCGGCTAGCGGATGTATAGCAGGCCAGAAGAAACCTCAACCTCCAGGCGGTGGCGGCGGAGAAGGTCCTGGGGCCCGGATCGGGAGGCGACAGGGGCCGGCGGAGAGATTCCCGGAGCCGCGGGTCGGGACGAGACGATGCCCGACGGAGAGGAGCCTCCCGGTGGCGGCGGTATCCTCGGCGACCTCGAGGCGATGGCTGGCGAAGAGGATCCCGAGGCCGCGGGTCGGGTGGAGGTGGTGGCCGGCGGAGAAGATCCCGGGGCCGAGGGCCGGAAGGAGGTGACGGCCGGCAACGAAGATCCCTGGCCAACGAACCACGACGGCCTGTGTTGAGGTGGTGATAATCTGGGAAAACGGCGGCCGAACGTGAAGTTGGAGACGACGGGCTAGTAGGTGGAGAAAGGGATGGTGATCAGGAAGGAAATCGATCTGGAGATGCAATCGATCCAGCGACAGATAGGAAAAAAAAGAAATCCCAATCACAGCACGAGATGCAGCATGCGATAGAGACTCTGAACCAGGCTCGATACCATGTTGAGATAGTGAGAAGAATAGAAACTTGTATTATCGAAGGCCAAAACAGCGAGCATATATACAATACAAAAGAATGCCAAAAGGCAGTAATACGAAAGGCCAAAATTGTAACACCCCTGTGTAATAAGCACTGTGTTCCTCAGCTAAACATGCCATGTCATCTCCATTTGCAATGCTTCATCATAGTGCTTAAACACCTCATGTCAAAATTCTCTCTGAAATCAACTCAAATTCAAAAGTGCAAAATGAAGATGCTCAAATCCTGTTGGAAAAATGTTCACCTTATAGCAAATAATCCAAAACCATTTGTTGTTAAGGAACACAACATCATCATCAACTCTAAATGGGCCTAATGCATTTTAACAGAGCCAAAACAGCACTTAAAATGCCCTATTCATTTTTGAATAAATTCAAATGAACTTAAAAAATGCCCAAACTTTTCATGGCAGTGCTGGATATCACAATGCACTTATGTGACCTAGTTTCACATTTTTGCAACATCATTTGATAGCTCAAAATATTACCCAACCCTCTCTGTAAAAAAAAAAAGCAGAAAATAAAAGAGAAAAAGAAAAAGGCCACTGTGCACCGGCCCAAGTGCACAGTGCCTGAGCCGGCCCATCTCCCTCTCTCTCCATCGCGGTGTTGCCATGCCCCTGGTCGCCGCGTGCGCGCCGCCGAGGCGTCGACAGTGCGACGGCCACCGACGCCCCACCGACGAGGGGATAAGGCCCCGGCCCCGTTCCTTCCCCCCTAGTCCTTCTTCGTCACTTCTCCCCCTCTCCCTCGCTCGCTCCGCTCCTCCTCTCCCTCAGATCCGTCGAGGCCGAGCGAGGTCGCCGCCGTCCGCCGTCATCCGCGTAGCCACAGGGCTCCCCGCGCCTCGCCAACATGTCCGGGAGCTCCGCTGGCTTCTTCTTCTTCTTCTTCTGGTGCAACCAGGCGGAGCCAGGAACCCCTGCTACGAGCCCCACGACCTCGTCTTCAACCTCGGTCGCCGACGATCCCTTTCTTCTCCGGCAATGATTTGCTGCTCCTAAACTTCCAAGGGCCATCGGCGTGCCGCCCGGTGAGCTTCTCCGTCTCCTGCTCCCCTCCGTTCGCCTCTTCACGCACCGTAGCTAGCTGCTGCCGCGCCCGAGCTCTGTTTGCCGCCGACGAGCTCGTGGCCGTGGCCATGGCCCTTGTCGCGATCGCCTGAGGCCTCCGCCGTGCTCCTGGTGCTCCCAGGAGCCCAACAAGCACGCGTGCGTGCCTCCCTGTGCCTCCTAGTACCGTTTCCACTAGCGCCCGAACTCCGGCGTCCGCTCCGCCATTAGCCGCCGCCGTCTCCGGCTGTTTCCGGTCGAACCGCTGCCACAGATCGATGCGCGGGCGAGAGCCCTTTCGAATGAACCTAACCGCGTGCCGAACGGGCCTCTGTAGTGGTTTTCCGACGAGCTCCGGCGTTCGGCCGCCGCGCAAATGGTCGCCGGAGCTCTCTCCGGCGCCGACACCGATGTGGCTCGGTGGGCCCCGCCCCTGGGTCGCTGACCAGTGGGCCCTGGGGGCCTCGTTGACTGGGTTGACCCAGTCAACGTGCTGACTGGGTAGCCCCTAGCCACTGACATGTGGGCCCTCCTCTGGTAATTAGTCTAATAAATGTTTTATAAATAAAAGTAATTAGATTAACCTAATCACTGACTGACACCTGGGGCCCACGCCTCTAATTAGCCTATTAGTTTAGTTTAACTCACTGTTAGGCTAACAGAGGCTGACATGTGGGTCCCACTGGACCCACAGGTCAGGTTTGACCCTGGTCAGCCGACCTGTTGACTGCTGACGTCACCCCCACGCAATGCTGACGTCAGAATGAATTTCTGTTAATAAAAATAATTCCAGAAAATACTTTAAATCTTTAAAAAATTCGTAGAAAATAAACCGTAGCTCGGATCGAAAAACTTAATACATGAAAGTTGCTCAGAACGACGAGACGAATCTAATCGTGTCCTCTGTTTCCATGTTGGAACCCTCTACGTAGGTGAACCCGCAACTTCTCTTCCGTTTCCGGTAGATGAATAGTGCATATACACCGGTTAATAAATCCACTTTAATCCTAAAATAACTAAATGACTTAGATGCATCTTTAGGCAACCCTACACTGCATCCTAGGCATAGCATGCTCTGTGTTGCATTGTTTGCTGTGTATTTATCTGTTTCCTCCCCCTCTTCTCTCTCGTTAGACCCTGACTCCGACGTAGTCCCCGAGGCAGACGCCGCTCCGGAGTACGACTACATCGCGGACGACCAGACCCTTGCCGCAGAGCTTCCAAGCAAGCACCCCCATTTTGAGCATACCGATATCGCCTACTCTATCTCTCTTATGCTTGCATTAGAATCTACTGCTACTACTGTTCATCCTACTTCTGTTGCATAGCCTGCTTTTGTAACTACTGTTGATACCTACCTGTTTATCCTAAACTGTGTAGTATAGACTGGGTAGAGACCCATCAGAGACCCCACTTTGTCCCGACTGCCTCGCTGGATTATCAGAAGACCCGATCAACGGGATCGAAGACCAGGCCCCGGCACTGCACATCACTTCCCCTTTAGTTGCTCGACGCTACTTGGTTACTATCGAGTGCCGAGGGTGATACCTCCTTTAGCACTTCTGATGTTAACTCTGTAGAGTAGCTATTTGTACGTGGTCATCGAGGGTGATTCCTCCTTTTGCACTCCCGACAACGACGCCGTCGTGCAACACCTCAAGTGTGGACCTCGAGGGTGATTTCCTCTTATGTTCACCTTGATGTTTACATCTGGTGGGAATCCAACGAGGGTGATGCCTCGGATTCCTTCTTGATGTGGTAGCCACACGGACTACCTTTACATCACTATTGATACTGATTAAACTGGATAAAGACGGGTCGGCCCTGAGGGGTACCCGCGCGAGCATGTGATGCGAGTGATGTGGAGACGGGTTGACCTGGAGGGTGCCCGCGAGATAATTACGAGGCGCGGCCGGGCATTCTTAGCCCTTGCAGCAAGTCCTCGAGACGGGGCGACGGGGTCACATCGATCGTGAGTCTCTGCTCGTTACCGCGCAATCTTAATCCACTAACAGTTTGGATATTTGATCCGAGGGGCCTCTGGCCTGATAGCACTAACCATCACGTGGGCATAGTATGGGCGTTCTGTGTCGTATACTTCAGCCGAAGCTTAATAGACGTCAGTAAGGAGCGGCACACGCTGGGTTGGACTGGTAACGCCCTACACTTGTATAAGGGGGGCTAGGTCTGCTCACCGGCGGTGCACATAACGCGCAGGAGTTCCCGGGGCGATGGCCCAAGACCCCTGGGGGCATAGGTTAGTTCGGCGTGCTGACCTCTCTATTAAGTCTAGGTCGGGCTGCGGCGTATCGTTTGGCCGAGGCCGGGCATGACCCAGTAAAGTGTGTCCGGCCGGAGTTAATCGAGCATGGTGGGTAAGTTGGTGCACCCCTGCAGGGAAGAAAACATCTATCGATAGCCTGTCCTACGGTAACGGACACTCGGAGTTGTATCCCGATCGATACAACTAGAATCTGACACTTGAGATGATAACTGGATAGTATGGCTCTGGGATTGCTTTCTCGCAGGGAGTCGATGAAGGATCTCTCGGCAAAGTTGATGACACTACTATTACTTTACATTATGCTAATCTGCACTCTTCTAATGCTGCAAGACCGCTGAAGATACTGAAGATGCTAGTCTTCGATAGGACTAGGCCTTCTCTCCATATTCTCGCTTTTCTGCAGCCCAGTACACATATACAGCCTTCGTTTGAAAATATTGCATATGTAGTGTAGATCCTTACTTGCTGAGTACTTTGGATGAGTACTCACGGTTGCTTTGCTTTCTCTTTTTCCCCTTTCCCCTTTTGATACAACCAGACGACGGAGCCCCGGAGCCAGCTGCCCCCGCCGACGACTACTACTACCACCCAGAGGGTGGTTACTACTACGAGCTTGCCGACGACTAGGAGTAGGATCGGAGGGTCCTAGGCAGGAGGCCTGCGCCTTTCGATGGTAGAGTTTCCTTTTGCCCCGCCTTCTTAAAGGCTTATCTGTGTTTTCTTTTATATCTGTACTCAGATATCTGATGCTTTCGCTGACGCTTGTGTGCGAGCTTATGTATTCGAGCCCTCGAGGCCCCTGACTTGTAATATAAAGCTTGTATGACTTTATTTATGTTTTAGAGTTGTGTTGTGATATCTTCAAGTGAGTCCTTAGACTTGATCGGGTGCATTTGCGTGTATGATTAATACACGATTAAACCGGGGTCGTCACAAAAATGCCGTAATACGAAAGGCCAAAGGCCATCTGCACTATAACTCTAACAGTAGGAAGCTCAATAACCGGACGTGTCGTCGCGGGGTACCGAAGAGGACTCGTTGGGCCGTTGTTCTCGTTCACCTCCTCCCGCAGAGTTCTGCTGCAATCACAATTTGTGGGGAGAGCTGTTAGATCCACCGGAAAACATCAATCTACAAGTCAGCGTTGAAGCAGAGAAGTATCAGGTCCGTACCTGCTTATGGGTTACATCAAGAACTCCATTGCCGGCCGGATTTGTCCGTTGCTCTATCGCAAGATCTAACTGCAGCGCTTCGCCGCCCTAAAGACTCCGAGATCCAGGGACAAGAGGTGAAGACAACTGCCCTATCCATACCACCTTCCATATTTACTGCGGCGCCTCACGTCGTCACCGGAAAGCAAGAATTCCAATCCACGGATCAGGACGCCGGCGTGATACCCAGCCACAGCTCTGCCTTTCGCCGTCGCCGGGTGCAAACGTCCGTCCACCTAATGGCCCACCCGTCAGGCATATTTTATAATTCGTCGGTCCGGGATGGTCCAGCGCCCATGAATCGCGAAGCTGAAACGAAGGGACCAGATAGCGAGTGCCTGTGTGCTCGCGATCACATACTCCGCGTCCACTTTAGGCGTTTTGGCTCACAGGAGCACATGCTCCCGGATGAACAGTAATGCAAAAAATAAAATTAAATGTTTCAAAAAAATTCTGAAAATTTGTGTAGATGTTTGACTTAGTATGGCAAGCTTGCATGACAATTTTCATGCAAAACGGAGCGGCGGTGTTTCGTCGGCAAAAAAAAAACAATGGTGACATTTTTGGGTAACTTTTGGTGTTCAATTAGTTTTTTTTTTGCACAAGCCAAAATGTTTAATCTTTTTGCCACAAAATTTACAGGTGGCATTTGAATGTGACTAAGTACACATAAATTTTTTTCTTGATTATTTTTCATTTCAAAATTTTTTTGGGCCCGGGAGCCAATTTGACTTTCCGCTTTAGGCTTGCTAATCTAAACGGCCACGCTCTCGAGATAGATGAGATGATGCTCGTACATTTGTACGCCCGTCATCTATTCATATCCACTCCGTCTACTCCGTGCAAACTCAGACGTGGAACAATCTGCAGTACCCTGTGCCCTGCCTGCTATGGAGTAGATGAGAACATTTACACAAGTCGAGACTCGTCGGATATTCAGAACCCCCGCTCCGTTCCTCAACGCCACAGTACAGCCTAGCAAACGTAACGTGTCTGACGTGTGAGGCCGAGATATTTCGCGATCTGCGGCCTACGCACGCAGGCAGTAGCTTTTTTTTTAGGTTAGAAACTGCCGCTTTATTGACCACTTAAACGAAACTAGGAATCTCGTCCGACACAATCCCCAGGATACAATCTGGAGGAAACCTTACACAGTTCGTCACTTAAACCTACTTTAGCTAATTTATCTGCGGCAGTAGCTGGTGGTACACTACACCCGTACCCCATGCAGAAGGGTCGGGTTGGAACTTGTAAATCATTCGATAGGTCGTAGGCGCGCCAGCTAGCATAGCTTGATCGGCACAGCCAGGAGATCTAGAGAAATGGAAGCCGGTGTAGCGAATTCAAGTGGAGAGCTAAAAGGTGACGCGTACGACTGCTCTTTAGATCGCCATTAAACATGCCCGGCGTTGGGGACATAGACCCCTGGCGGCGCATGGGATGCGCTCCGCCGCGCACCTTCAACTGTACGCGTTCGGGTCCAGCCGGGGCCATGTAATGCATTATGATGCATTATGCATGTACGTGCGTGCGTGCGTGCAGAGGTTCATTCATTCGTGGGCCGTGTTAATCATCAGCAGCCGTAATTGCTGTTAATCATCAGCGGCCGTATGATTGTACTGGCTGCCAAATTATATGGACACTACGACCTTCGTCCTTTGAGGTGAACGCCAGTAAAAGTAATGTCGCAGATCTGCACAAGATCTAGCTGGTTAGCCATTCATCGGTCAAAACCGTAGTAACCCAAACAAATCAACCGTGCAGGTGCTATAGCAGTTTCTAGAAGAGACCACGAAACCGACATGCATTGCCCTGCGCACGCAGGTCGGTGACGCCCGTGACACGGGCCAGCTGGCCTTCTAGGCAGCGCTGGCGTGGCGAGAGTGCCATCGTCTCCAAGTCCGCAGAGGTCGTTGATCTCGTGACGGCAGGGGACCCGGCGGGCACGGCAAAAATGACAAATCTGACCTATGAATAGAACTAATTTAGAAAATGAGAAAAAATTTCATCCAGCTGATCCTTTTGTGTAGCGTCCAACAGCCAGACGCCACACTACACTGTACAGCGTCTAACTCTCAGGCGCTACACATCTGGGCTGGACCGGCTCCACACCCGGCCGTGCAACGCCTTACATCTAGGCGCCACACATGTAATGTGCAACGCCTAGCCGTTAGGCGCTGCACATTCTGTTACCAGTGCCTAGGCTCATCCCCTCGCCCACCCTCACACCCAACCCCCACCACATCTCTTCCCACCCGCGATTTCCCCTCTCTCCCCCTCTCAAATCCTTTCTCAAATCTAAAGATTTTCTCCGTGGATTTCGAAGCCAATCCCTCCCTCAAGGTAACCTCCTCCGATCTCCTCGTTTTCATCAAAAAATGCTCACATTTGATCTTTCTTGCTAGTTTGGGCAAACCCTAGTTTTTCATGGATTTTGAAATTTATATGGAAATTTGAGATGTTTGTTTGCCAATTTGCTAGGGTTAGGCTTCTTAGTATGTTAGGGTTAGGGTTATGGGTGTTGTTATGTTGGAGTTGGGGTTAGGATTGTTAGTATGTTAGGGTTATGCTTATCTCTACTCCTAATGTCTGAATTGGTGAATAGTCTTCACGATTTATTTTCGTCCTACCTTTCGCTGGTTTTTTTTCGTATGTCCTCCCACCTCCGCCGAACCAAAAAACCAACGATGCCTCCACGCAGTACATGCGCAAACCTACGACGAAAAACCAGCGGAAAAAAAAGGGCATCGATTCGCTCCAGCCCCGCACGTAAGTTTCGCTCGACAGAGATATTGTGAGCCATATACGATCCTAATCAATCACCCGTGAAAGGAAGTCCCGATCATGACCCGGCAATTTAAGGACATACCACCTATCCCGCGTTAACATCTCGGGCCTCGCCGTTATCGCTACCGTATCTGCTGCCCTCGTCGTACTCAAAACCTAAT
The DNA here is from genome assembly GCA_011799875.1 of Thinopyrum elongatum. Taxonomy (NCBI): domain Eukaryota; kingdom Viridiplantae; phylum Streptophyta; class Magnoliopsida; order Poales; family Poaceae; genus Thinopyrum; species Thinopyrum elongatum. Next base: position 566,589,401 of record CM022303.1, read on the forward strand.
CCGCTCGTCATCTCGGTGTCGCTTCTTCCTCATGATCTATGGTGGCCGCTGCCCCCTGGTCCTACCGTCCCCGGTTTTCTCTACCCCCAACAGATCAGTCCGAGCGTCGCCGCCATCACCAGCCCCGCCCATTCTCCCTCATCGTGGTATAGTCAACTCCTCCCCCGACCTCCATCTCGTCTATGAAGAATGTGGTGGCGCGCGAGAGTGGTCAATGTCGGTGAGGAGGAGAAGAATTCACACGCCGACCTTCTTCCACTCCCATCCCCATCTTGCGTCGTGATTTGGAGCAGCAACTGCAGAGTGCGGACATGGCGAAGGGGACGTACCGAGGTGTGCGTGTACGAGGACCTGGAGTTCCCGGCTTCCCCGGCGGCGCGGACTATGGTAGGGTAGGACCTGGTGGTGGCATTCTCCGGCGACTTCTTGGGCTCCGTCAGCCTCGACCTCCGCTTTGACATCGACGGCAGGTACGGCCACCACCGTCGACGTCACCTAGCACCTCGGAACGCAAATGAAATCCTTCAACTTCACCTGCCTGGGGCGTTTTTGTTCCGGAATTCAGATGCTTGAAGTTGAGATCATGGAGTTGGATGTGATTGTGATCTGTGCAATGGGTGCAGAACTGCAGACTGCAGAGTGGAAGGGGCTGCAGCTTCTACCGCTGTAAGCGCGCCTGACAGCGGCAGCAACAACTTCAGATTGTGTAAGCACATTCATTCATTCACAATTGGAACACAACCAAATAGATTAGAATTTTATGTTGTGATTTTTCATGTTGCGAGGTTTGTGATCGCAGGTATGCTTGGGACTACGATGGAGCCATCGACCAGACCAACGGAACTGTGCTTGCATCTCTTACTGCAGTGTGATGATGAGTTCATGACCGACTCCTGTTAAATCCAAGACGTCTGCACTACCTCGCTTGTGGGCATCAGTCTGTAACTCCTCACGGCACTCAAACATGTTTTGATGATGGCATCAGATTGCAACTCTATCATCTTTCCATACCATGATATGCGTGCAACGTGCAGTGATGAAAGTTTGTTTGGTTTTGACTCCAAGCATGAACTTTTTCTAATTAAAGAGAAATATCTTTGGTAAAGATTTCTGTTGTTTTTTCTCAATGTCAATCTCCCCTGAATGATGCTTGTACTACTTGTATTTTTGTCTTGATTAACGGATGCTTGTTATATAGATTGGCAGACTGGACATTCTGGATTTGGTAGTGTACATATACTGGATAATATAGCATGGTCTGCATACAGTTATTTGTTGAATCAGCAACATAGTTTGCACATATACTGGAAAATATAGCATGGTGTACTACTTCTTTATCTTCTAGAAGTTATTTCTTCATTCAACTGATTACTTTATACATAGTTTAGCATGGGGAAAATAATAACATTTAATCTTTTTTAGATGATGTAATGAGCAGGAGGAAGGACGGGAGCTTTCACTTGGATTTTTTTTGCGAGAAGACCGCACAAATTGCGGCATTGGTCGAATCTACATGTTCTGCAGGTGAGTGACATGATTCATTCTATTCTTTATGTTCAAATCATTCCTCCTGCTGTTGCATTAAATAAACCTCTTATTTTGAAAAAAAATCTTTCGTATATTTGGGAGCAGTATATTAGGTAGACATATCTTTTGGTGAACTACTGTAGGTTTGAGCTCAAGGTAGATTTCTTTGGTTGGTTCTAGAATTCTGTTGTAGATTAGTTGGGTCAGCAGATTTTTATGATATTCAATGTGTCTTTCAGTGTACGATGTCATATTTGTCTTATTTATATCTCCCAATATTTCTATGTCATCCTATATAAGAACAAATGATCTAAATTGATATAATCAATTTAGACCAGTGTCATCTTCCCAGTGCTTCCTTATTATAAACTACCATGCATATATTGGACTCCTCAAGCTGGCAGGCTTGTGCTCATTGATGTTGATAACATCCTGCATTATCATGAAATGTGGGGCTCGTATTTCTTACAGGTGCATAAGTTACATTTGCTAAGTTTGTGAAATGGTGTATGTTGCCTCGAAAAGTACAGCTAATTTGGCAGATGTACTGCACTTTTTACAGTCAAGTGTGAGTAGTTTTGAATCAAGACGGGCAGGTGATTTTGGTTCTTTGAATGTGAAATCTTGTGATACACAAAAGAATGAAATCGTGTACGTTGTTGGTGGCTTGGGCAATCTAGAAAAAGCACCTGGTTTTGGTTGCAGGGTCATGCCATAACTTGAAGTCATTATCTTTTTTCTTTGGCCTGGTTTTGGTAATATTGAACAGAACATTATCATCCACCGTATTGAGGTTATCCATATGGACTATGTAATTATTATATTTTTCTAAAGAAAATGTGAATCTGATGCATAATAAATGTGTACTAAATAATTGAACGGCTAGACCCCATGTGAATTTATCCATCTGGACTATGTAATTATGCATGTGAATTTGATGCATAATAAATTCAAAAGAATAATGGCCTACTTCAAGACATATAAATTTTCCCACATAATAATTGAACGGCTAGACCCCATGTAATGTGCCTGACGTCAGCAAAAATAAATAAAAAATCATACCATTTCATTTTATGCGAGTCACACAACCGGCCAGTAACTAGAATTAAATTAAAGACTACGGGACATTCCTGAGCAATTGATTTTCCTTTTCTTTGTTGCGTATTTTCATTTGAAGTTGATGAAGTGATGAATCTGTTTTTAATTTATATGTCAATCTTCACCGTTCTACAATATTCGTTGCTATAACTTACCTTCAAATTTGAGAAGCACGGAACGATCTGAATATCACATGCTAGCTGTTACTGCTACTTTCATGCCTATCATTTGTTATGTTTTATAGACATTCGGATTAAGGATTTCGTGTTGAAATCTGAAGTTCATATTGATGATCGCTGTTTAGTTTCTTTAAAGTAAGTGCGCCTAGCTGTTTGTACTAGGACCATTATCCTGACGTGGGAGTTCCTTTTTTTTCATGTGAGAAGAGAGTCTTTATCTTTTCTTTTAGAGACGATGTACACAGTCAAGGCACAAAACTTCCATTTGGAGATTCTTGTTGTGCTTAGCTTAAGATCAAATTTCCAATCGGTTAATGCTTATGTCAACTCAATACATGTGTACGCATAATTATATTAACTCGCGTGTAATTTATATGTCTTGAAGTAGGCTATTATTCTTTTGAATTATTTTTAATTGTTCAAGGCATAGCAATTTACAACGCGCAAAGCTATGGATCGATGGCGTAATTAAATTAAGCATTCTAATTTCTAACGTGAAAAGGAAATGTGTGTGTGTGTGTGTGAGAGAGAGAGAGAGAGAGAGAGAGAGAGAGGGGGGGGGGGGGGGGAGGGAGGGAGGTAGTTTGAGATAGAGTTTGACTAATTCTCTTGTAAAATGCATCACCTGACTTTGATTCGTAAAAGCTTCCTGTCACGTTAGTTCTCCCATGCTGTTATTTTTGTTCATTCTTCATGCTCGCATCGATTCTTGCGTGCAGTGCAATGCCAATGGATTGAGTGAAATTAGATTTTGCGCCATGCTATTCAGTTGAATTGAACTACACCAAAGAATGCTGTCAGACTTTCAGTTAAATTTGCAGATTGCTCCTTAATCCTAAACTAAAGTTTTTTATGTGACACCTGAACTGAAGTGGGTCTCACTAACAGAAACATCAACTTGTCAGAAAAGATACTGATTATGTAACTGTAACAATAGTTTAGCTCTCATGTTTGCATACTTATAACCAATGAATGATGTCCGCATGTTTTTGTATTGTCTTGCCACCGTGGTCGAGTTACATCACGCAATTGAGGTTCAACTGGCATAGTGTTATACTCTACAGGGTCAATCTACCTTTTCATTTAGTGCGTGCGGTGCTCTCTGTACGATCGGGACAAAAAATGTGCAATCATCAGAATATCCCTAACAATGTGAACGTGGATGTGTTCTGCCAACTATCCTGAGCTTATTAGACTATCAAGTGCTTACTGCTTCTACGTTCATAACTTTTTCTGGTGCGAAATTGGTAGTGCTGAGTTTGAACTCTTAATTTCTCTGTTCCAGCACTCAACAGTCATACAGGATGATAAATTCCTTCCCTTCGTCAATTTTAGATGTGGATTCAGTATGGACCCTGTGAGATGATGATGAATGCTGAAGCAATGAACATTCTCATTCGCAATGTCGCACTGAAGTCGATATGTGGTTTCCTGACATGGAAGAACTCAAAAGCCAGCTTACCACTTGGAACCATTGACCATTCTACATATCTGCTCTTCCCGAATCTTCTCTTTATGAGTGTTTGGAAATCTTAAGTATCAAGATTGTTCTATTTCTATGGGATTTTTTAGTATCAGGTAGAAAACATGCTTGATTATATAGTTTCGAAATCAACTTTGCAGCTTGCATGGAAATCAAGCTTGCTAATGTTCGATGATGTTTCTCTTTTATATATGAACTGATCACCACAGGGACATTACTATATATGGTTAGATTTCTTGTAAATATATGATCCAGTAACAAATCTTCCTTTGTCGAACGTGCCTTCAGAGTCAGCATTGTTGCTATACTATTTGCAATATATCACTTTTTAGAAATTAATGATGATCCTGTCAATTGTGAATAACATACATTAACTGACGCCTCATATTTTATAGTGTCATGAAACCTTGCCTTTCAATAAGGCTTGCATTAATGCTTTTCTCTAAAACCATGTTATATTCAGCAGGTTATTTGTCAAACTAAGTTAGAGGCACCTGTTGTTAGTAATGACAACACTCTCCACATCAACAGTCGACTCTCTTCCTTCTGTGGGTAAGTACTAGCGTGGCGGCGCACATTCATCCTGGCTAGAAATTCCTAGATATTTTAGTAAATTGTACGAGTATATGGCTACTATTTCAGAGCATCAGGCTTCATCTCAGGAAATGAATTTGAATACTTTTGCTTGAATTTTACAATTCCTTGGATCTCGGGACCATGTAGATGTTGAGGAGAGGAGGGGGCGGGCGACACCGTGGACGGAAGGAGATACGACGGTGAGAGGAAGGTGTGGATTGAATGACATGGTGTCGAGGGCAGGCGACAGTGATACCCATGGCGGGGAAAGATGGCGGCAGCGATACCATCGCTAGGAGACCATGCCGGGCGAATGAGATGTGAGTGTCAGCGTTGTGCCGTGTGGTGAGAGTTAGAGAGTGAACTAATTTTTTTATTTTATGATGAGAATAAAAGGAGTGTCTGTTTGCTTTTTTAGGGAAAACGACTGTTTGTTGTGAGAAAATGTCATTTACCTTTTATATAGTGAAAAAATATCACATACCTTAGCAAGTCATTTCCGGGAGAATAGTTATCAACAAGTGATTTACAAGTGAGCCTATCGATTATTAAAACCAGAATGCGACTCACTCTACTAAAAAACACGACGTGACTCACTATACTAAAAAGCATGACGTGACTCACTCGAAGCGAGCAGCTGTCCAATGAATATATATTGTATATGGGCTGATCTTATTTTTTAATTAAATATGTGTTTTATATTCACTTTTGTATATTAGAGATAAAAACTGATGGCTTTGGATGATGCTTTGAAAATGTCGATTAAAAAGCTTTATGATGGACAAACTGAGAACCCATCGTGTCTTACACAACTGGAAAAGATGCATATATATAATTGTATTCGTTAATGTGGAGAGGTGTAACTGAGAACCCCTTGTCGATGCGATGTTAATGTAAGGAGTTGAAAATTCATCGAGTTATAGACAACAATACAAGTATATATATACAATCAGAACAATAATTAAAAGGCCCGTGGCAACGCACGGGCATTCTACTAGTGGTTATTGTTAAGTGGGGGTTAGGGTTATTGTTTCATACCTATGTTAGGTCTTTATTTTGTGTTAATCTTCGGATGAGTACTCATGGAATATATGTTACGTTGTGTTCTTTTAATTATTCTAGGGATGGGAAGAACATGTGTTTATGTTCATTATGCGGACAAAGACGCCTTTTTGAAAGGCAATATTGAACCGGGCCCGGATGAGCTTGACATGGTGTTTGAGAGTAGTCCTAACTATGCCGAGGTCTTGGAACAATGAGGAAAGATTTGAATTGGATGGACCCAAGTGATATCGTTGAGTTGGATGGAAGGCATAATGTGGGTTTTGGAATGCACGTCCGTTGGAAGACCATGCGTGTGAACTCCGAGCAACGTTGGGTTGCATATAAGAAGACGGTGGACGAATCACTAGACAAGGCTCTTGAGTTATTTGCTACGAAGAAGGTTGAGTCTAGTTTGTATTTGGACTTGAATCGGAATGCCTCCAGGCACTGCACTACACAGTGCGGCGCCTGTGTGTTAGGTGCATGTGAACTGCAGAAACACAATAGTTAGTGTTCAATAGATTTTCATTCAATATTTTCAGTAATAATAGATAATATGCATCTCACATAAAGTAGTCAGGATCAACATTATGACAATCTCAACATCAGGGGCGGAGCCAGAAAATTTAGCCATTGGGTTCACTCATTGTGAAGATTTGGTACAAACTAATTAAGTGTAGTGTCTAATTATAGATCATCTTGCAAAAAGAGTAACACTAAAAACAGCATAAAGAATAGAAATATGATATTATTTATCACATACTGTGTTATGTTAAAAACTGAAGAACGCAAGACGTACTAGTTGTCTGAAATTACAAATCACTTGTTATAAATAGAGTGGTACAAAATTAACTTCATAGCTTCAGGTGTAGCTTCTCAACTTCCTGAAATCATTAGAAAAAAAGGTTAGTTTGAAAAGTTTTAAAAGAAGTTCATCAAGTGAAACATAAAGTCACTCACATTTTAGAGTGTCTCCCCTTTTTGATTCTTCATCATCTTATAAATATCAAACATTGCATCATTACTAATGGTAGAAAACATAACTTTCTTCACACAGCAAACTAGACACACTCATGAACTGGTTATCCATTTTATTGCGCAACTTTTTGCTTTACAACATTCGCTGAAAAGCATCTCTCCGCTGACGTTGTGACAACTGACAATATTAGTACTAGATTTAGAAGTTGATAGACCAAATGAATAGTAACATGCTTATTTGTCTGCACCGTTACTTCGGCAAGATCAGCAAGTTCGTTCAAATTGGCAAACCTCCTATCTGCTAGGACATTGTCGATGTAAGGGCAATTTTGGGACCAAGATCATCCAATTTATTTGAATCAAAATCTTCTGGATAAAAGCTACCTTCAGGAGTTAGAAGGCGGATTATAAGGCAAGTCATGTACATTAATTTATCTATGAATAGAAGTCTTTGGAAAACTACTAGCAGCGACATAATGGGTGACCTTGATGTGTCTGCATCATTATCTGGTGATTGATTTCTCTTTGAAAAATACCGTCCCATTGCCTACATCAACCAAAGTCCATGGAAAAATAATTAGAAAACTAGGGCAAAAAACTCATTACCGTCATAGGTTGTTATGCTAGATGAAGAGGGAGGCGATGTGCCGATGTAATCTCACTCCCTCAAATTCGGGCTACAGTTACCGGCTTGCCGCTGCCGATCTGCAATTGTCTAGTTGCTGCCGCCGGCCGTAGTCGGAGCGATAGGAACAGGAGATAGAGATGAGGGAGCCAGGGTTGGGAAGCGAATAGGAAAGATTAAGGACTTGTGGCGGCCGCCGTACTTTTTTTTTTGAGGAATGGCCGCCGTACATTGAGGGGAAGTCACGAACAGACCTGTGCAATGGCCAATGGGCACAGAAGAAATTAGCGTGTGGGCTTTGGGCCTTGTAAATTGATGGGGTCAGCTTCGATTTTCCATTGGGTTCACACCAATAAATATCTTTGCACCTGTACGTAGCTCACAAAAGTCGTTAGGTTCAGCTGGACCCAATGAGACTACGTTGGCTCCGCCTCTGCTCAACATCACTTCAACTTCAACAAAGACAAGAAGTAGAACATTACTAAGAGTTAATGTCACTTCAAGTTCAACAAAACAAGAAGTTCAAGATTGTTACAAGTTCATCAACATAAGAAAACGACGACTAGTTCAATTTCATAAGAAAACGACGACGACTAGTTCCTTTCGCGCATACTATTGCCGCCTCTTCCCCTCTTGCAAGATATCTTCTTCCTCCTGGGAGGGGCAACCGGCTCCGGTTCCTTCTCCTCCTCATCCTTCACATCATCATCCAAGCTCGCTATCCGCGAGCTCCCACCGACCGCCCTCTTTCATCTAGTGTTGTAGTCTTCGGGCGTGAATCGTTTGAAATCCTTCCTCGGCTTCAACATGCATGCTGACCGAACTTGATAGTCCTGCAATGGCATGTCATCATCAATCTATCATAAAAGCAAACGATATGATAAAGAACGTGCGTCATAATGAAGTGAGCAATGCATCAAAGAGATGAATATGTGCTATTGTAATACCTCTTGGGTGACCAAACCCTCATCCTCTAGATAAGCTGTTGACGTAGTCTCATCCTCCAGATGAGCCACATGGTTAGATGGGGGATCAGATGGTGTAGTGGACCTAGACAGCTCTGGTTCTGAATATTCGGGGTCACGGCAACCAATAAGATTGGATAAACGCCTTAACCTTGTCCCTGACGCTGTAACATGGACAAGTGAATGAGATATCCGACTTAGCAACATATGTAACATGGACAACTGAATGAGATATGTACCTTAATGAATACTCGAAGTGCACCTTCCCCATTGCTTTTTCCAACCGGGGTTGTGTGCAGAATAGCCTGGCTTTCATCAGCTACTTTTTTGATATGGTTGTGCTGTGGACGGGAATGACATAAACATGTTAGACAAGCAAAGATGTGTAATAGGGCCAACGGGAAAGCGCAGAGGGGAATACTTTACCACAAAGTTCATCACTGAAGCAGAAGGGACTCGAGTACTTCCCTGACATATTTGTTGTATTCATGCTGGGTTAGCTCATCAAAGATGATGGGATCTTTCGAAATCTCCTCAGCATATGCCGGCTTGCATATCTCCACACGAGTACTCGCAAGAAACCATTTAAGGTAATTGTTGAACGCGAGCGGGCAGTGCTCACGAAGCTGGGATCCTGCAGTAGCTTGAGCTTGCTCCACACTAAGCTCGAATATGGTGACATACTTCTTATGATATTTGTCCCAGTCCTTGATCTTTCGCTGTTTTTTTCCTATCCAACCTGCATGTTAAAAAAAATATTAGCACCATCAAAAAGGACCTGACGATGCTAAGTGCACAAGTTAGCAAGACCAAACACCTTCAACTTTAAATCAGAAATTGTACAGCAACCCAAGTTAACTAATCACCAAAAACACCACAATTATTCTACAGGTCATGTAATTCTGCACTTCCGAGATTTGCAGATTAAACGGCTCGCCGCCATCAATGAACTAAATAGCTAACAACTGGTACTGTATGCTTCAGACATCACTTCCGTGTGTTTCATACCTTAAAGGATTTGGACTTGCTTACAACCAAAAGCCAAAAAGAAAATAATTGTGCTTGTTCTTACTGAATTGTAACACGAATTTTTGGTACATTCCCTAAACAGACAGTTGAAATTGCTCTACATCTCATGAACATGGACTTTATAAAAAAATTACTTGATGATTCATTCATGGAATTTGGATACAGAAGCGTGGTACACGGATCTTAATACTGTCAGCTCTATCGAAACAACAAAAATGATGATTTGATTTGCATCTGCCTACCAATCCACTACTAACAACATCGTTTCATGACCAGGGATGCAAATATCCATTAAATAATTAGGCAAAACTGATCAATCTTGTACATAGTGGATACTATCAACCCTGTACACTGTCCCCGCAGGCATAATCGAGTCCTAACCTACTCTACTGGTACTTAGTGAGACCAGTTCCAAGGCGAACGTTCATATAGCGGTGAAAATCCTATCAAATTTGTGATGTGAGACTAAAAGCGCAGTATCGACCTTACTCGGAGCAGCAGGCCGACGTGTCCTCCCACGGTCCCGCTCCGCCACGCCCGCCGTTCTCTGCTGCACGCGTCGCTGGTGCGGAGAAGGGTCGAGGCACGCCTCGACGCGCGACACCCCGTCTTCCTCCCGCTCCTCCCGCGGTGGCCACCGGCCCCTGCTCACCGCTCACGCGAAGCCGACCTCGAGCAGGTGCTAGGGGCTAGAAACCCTAGTGCGACGTGCGTGCCGACTGAGGAGCAGCGACTGCGGCGCGAGGGGAGGCGAGGAAGAGAGGAGAGAGCACGAGCAGAGAAGGGGAGAGGGAGAGCAGCGGCTAGGGTTCACCCAATCGGTCGCTCTCCTCAGCCTAACACCCTGCTGAGACATCCGGCGGCGCGGGAGGTGGCCGGCGCTCCTCCTGCCTGTTCAATCAGGGGCTGGGCGAGTCGGCGAGTGAGCGAAGACATGGGGCAGGGAGGGTGGTCGACGGCCATGGGAGGAGAGGAGGCAGGGTGGCGGCGTGAGGGACGGGAGGAAGAGAGAGGGGAGTCGGGGCGAGGGCTAAGGAGGGGGAAAGGAGAGAGGCGGCTAGGGTTACACACAGGCATGCTGCCTTTTATACGCCTGCGTGTGAAAAGACGAGAATGCCCTCTATGGGGCACGGGATTTACAGGCGGTGGCACGAGCTTGACCACACTATTCAGTGTAGCAGTGTTCCGTTCGATCCGACGGCCAGGATCGCTCCGGATGAAGATCTGACGGCCAGGATTGTTTTGGACGGCTAATCCGACGGTCCAGAATCAGACGCCCTGAGAAGGCTCCATTTCTTCCCAGACTCTAACAATGGGATGCCACTAATCCATTAATTCTAAAAAACTTTTTCTTTGCGAAAATTGCACTATTATATGCTTGTTCTGCATATCATAAAAAAACTCAATTTGTATCTAAATTATGTGGAAAAAATTCACTATTTTTTCTTTCTTTCTTCTTAAAGAGTAATACCAATGCTACTAAGTCATCCTTTCAGAGAAAACATAATTTTCTATTTCTGTGTGTTCAAGTATACACACAAGTACTACACAATATGTGCGTAAATTATACTAATTATATGTTTTTGTTTCATTTTCTTTCTTTTTAAGGGTAATACCAATTTCACTACTTTATTCCTTATTAGGAAACTTTCTATTTGTGAATATTCTCGCGCATTAAAAAGTAACAATGCCGTTAATTCACTCTCACTTAGAAAACTTTATTACTTTCATTTTGTTTTAGTTTTTATTCCAATTTCTTTCTTCTTTAAGGGTAAAACCAATTCCACTAATTCATCCCTTCTTCAAAATTATTTTTTTGCAAGAAAGTCCACTATTGTATGCTTATTCTTGCATATCATAATAAAAGCACAATTTCCAAGTAAATTATGTGAAAATTTTATTCTTCCATATATTGTAAAAAGTGTAAATTAGGAGTAAATCGTATGCAAATTTTGTCATTTTTTTCTTTATTCTGAAAGGGTAATACCAAAGCCACTATTTCATTCTTTTTTGAGAAAACTTAATTAGTTTTGATTAGTTTTAGTTTCATTTCATTTCCTTTCCTTTCTTTGTAAGGGTAATACTAATGCCACCAATTCATTTATCCTTAGAAAAGAAATCTTGAAAAATTTCCATTATCATATTGTTATTCTTACATATTATAAAAGACCCAATTTATGGGTAAATTGTGTGCAAAATTTGTCTTATTTTTCAATTTTTAATTTATCTTCTTTTTTTGTAATACTAATGCAACTAATTCATTATTCCTTTAAAAATTCATTTTTATTTTTTATTTTAGTATATTAGTATAGTGGGGTGAGAAGGCTAGAGAAAGTAGAAGTTTTTATGTTATGTTATGTTACACATAGTTGCATAATATTATTTCCTTTCCAAATTTGTGTTTCTTTACCTTAGCATTAATCCATTCTTTATTTCGAAATGGCAGGATTCCTGCATTCATTAAGAAGATAAGAGTTGCTTGATTAATTAGGAAAAACCGAGCGAAAACCAGACGTTAATCCACTATCATGATTCATTTTTCCTTACAAAACATTAATTTATCTTTGTTCTTCTTTTGCTCTCATTGTCATGTGCTAGCTCCACTAATGTGAAGAATCATTAGCCTAGAGACACACACAAATTCACCACATACAAGCAGGGGACGTGAACCAATTCATCGTCTGTGCGTATCCAATCGAGCTGCACCTCCATGTACACGTCCTTTCTTCCTTGGTTTCTTACTGTGCAGCTGAGCTATCTCTGTTGGGCCCGACAAAAAAAGTGACTGGCCCAATTCGAAATTCAGGGCCTGCTTATTAGTCGGTTCCAGACCTAATTGCACGACATAGATTTTTCAAAGGAAAATGCATGCAAGTAAAAAAATGCACCAGAAACTACACGTTGTTCTGCAGTATCTATATTCAATGGCAACTACACTCCAATACCAGAAAAACTTATTGGACCACATATTTCAATACATTGCTAAATTTGCGAACCAATCTGTGGTTGGATGGTTAGAGGGACAGTGGTATCCCCAGCCCACCACGGTTCAAGTCCTGGTGCTCGCATTATTCCTGGATTTATTTCAGTATTTTCGGCAATGCACTTTCAGTGGGAGGAGACGTTCCCATCGACGACGAGACGCCTACGGTGACTTCGTAAATCTCAAGATATATGCAGGCTCAGTCTCTCGAAGATGCTCATAGGGGTAGGGTGTGCGTGTGTGCGTTCATAGGGGTGAGTGTATGCGCGTATGTATGAGCGCTTGCGTCTGTACTGTGTTAAAAAATACATTGCTAAATTTGTTCCTTTTTCTCCTCTCAAGTGAGGGCACTTTTAAAAATGTGTCCTGATAATTTCGCACATGCATGGGTCGTCCGCAATGAAATTGTCTTTCAGGAATGTGTTTAGCGAAGTCTGAACTGCATTCTGGACATGATAAATTCTTTTATGCATCTATGGAAGGTTCTTTGTAACGATGCTCAGGATGTCCTTGCATTGGTCTAATTATGCCTGTGGATGTTACTAATGAGCAGAGGAGGGAGCTACTATACTTCTTAGTGGCACCAACTGGTTTTCTGCTAAATGGTCTACTTTGTTTGTGCTTATTTCTCTGGTTGCTACTCTAGTTTGCACTAGCAGGCGGAAGGCGCGGCATGCCGCCGCGCCGAAGTATGAGCCCGTTGTTGGCTAAATTGCAGCTTAATTTGTTGGTTGCTCGTGTTTATTTTCTGTTGTTAAGTTTTACTAAGTAGCGTGAGAAGATTACGAACTGTCGAAAAAAGTACAAATTGTTGGGTCAATTACAGAATCTGGTGACATACATACAAAGATGAACGGAGGAGTACAATGTAGCGAACATTGGACTAAAAGGCTATACATTTCATAAAGGAAAATAACCAAATTCTCTAGCTTGATAGCTGTCTGCGCATACCATCCTTGTGCAATTGCTCTCTTCCACTTATCCACTTTGCACATGATGCCGAACGCAGGAAAGTATTATATATGCCAATAAACTGAATGTCATCTATTGTTCATTCCCCTTTTATAATGCACCTTTAACAACACAATGAACACGTGAATTCGATCAGCTTAGCATACAATAGATATATTTGATTTATTCTTTAAAAGCAAATAGAATTGCTCAGTGTAGTAAAAAAGGAAAGCTGAAGGCTTTGAATATACAGAAGATAATGCAAAAGAAATACACTAACCTCAACAAAAGCTGACATGCCAAGTATTTCCCACATTTTCAGCATTCACTTGATATGGCGATCAAGTAACACAGTAACAATTAGTAGAGCATTATCTGCTCCTTTGGACTATGCATTTTAAATCTGCCAAGCATCGATGATGAACTCTTTGTACATAAGACGACACTATGTTCAGAACAACATATCATGAACCTTCCTTTCATTTGAAATTCCGCGTTTAGAAGATGAGACCATGAGCCTTTCATGCATTTGAATTATAACATATGGCCAAGTATACAGTACCTTTACTACATTGTGCATAGCCTCAACTAGTAACTTCTCTGGTTAGATGTTATAAAGGTATTCTTTGTTGTATGCTGGAATAAAATATAGCTCGCATACTCATCCCAATCGTTGGAGCTCGCATATTCATCTCAATCCTTATCCAACCAGACTCTCTGGAAAAAAATCCCTGAAGTAGTAAAGTGGGAAAAATTGATGCTCCAGAAGAGCCTCTAGCTTTGACTCAAATTTGTGCTTAGTTGGTCAACAATGGAAAAGATGTGACCATTGCCCTTCATCAACCTCGCATGGCTCATAATAGTAGTGCCATGTTTCTTTCTTTGTTGGAGCATGTGTTTTGTTGTCCCTTCCTCCTGACAAATTGTGTGATTGAAATTGGAGTTTGGAGTCGGGATATAGATACTGATTATTCGAACTCCCGTCCTCCTGACAAATTGTATGATTGAAACTGGAGTTCGCAGTCAGGATGTAGGTACTAATTATTTGAACTCCCGCTGAACCATTGCATCAGCGTAAAACATAGAGCAATGTATGAAGTATTTTTAGTGCAATGGTTAATGTCTACCACCTATGCCATAATTCCAAAGTGAGTGACCAATTTGGAAGGATTTAACAGGGATTTTCCCTCATATATGTCTATCACGAGCTTGCTCATGGACTTTCATTGCTGCAACATTTGACAATATTTTTAAGATGATACAACCATTATGTTAGTCTAGCAACATTTGTAAGCTAACTATAAACTATCAGTACTATTTATAAGAGATAAGCATCAAATTAAACATGTGTGCATGCCTTCTTTCTTAAGAAAGCAACTAAAGTATATCCTACCAACTCTAAAAATTTGCAGCCTCTGAAATTGGCCAAACATTACTTGCACCAAAACACATAGGAAGTAGGGGCGCAGGTCCCAGCGAGAAAAAAATCGCATGTGGTCGAATAGGAGGAAGACATTACCGGAGTTGAAATCGGGGACGCGACAGTCGCGATGTAATGGAGGCGGTCAACAAGGTAGAAGCGGCCGAGGGAAGGCGCTGGAGCCGGGGAGTCAGGGAGAGACGACCGAGGTAGGTGATATCGGCGGGGGTCGACGGAGGGGTGTCGGGTACTTGAGGACGGCGAGGTTGCCGACTTTGTGGCGCTGGCTCCCGCGGCCAGTTGGGAGAGGCATTGGCATGAGAGCGTGATGGTGAGGTTGGGTGTGAGGCCATGATGCTACGCAGTCCATCTCCAGGAATCCATGCCGGCGGCCGCTGGCTCCCATAGCTAGCCAGGGTAGGCGTGGTGGAGTCGGCAAGGTTGGGGGCATGTGGTGCTGAGCTGCCATTGGGAGAGTCGATGCTTTTGATGCATAGGGAGAGGTGGATCTGAACCGGGAGGATGAAGAAGAGAAGAAGACATGGTTGCGCCAAATCGGTGCGAGAGGATAAAACGATAGGGTGGGACCTGCGCAGTTTCTGGAGTCTATAAGAAACATCTAGTCTAGTCTAAACCAATAAAAATTGAGCATGCTATAGCAAAATAGCGTCACCTTTAAAATACACTATTAGCGAGAAATTATACACAGATTTATTTAGTAAGACATCGCTCAAAACGCTAGAACATGCTATTAGCGGTGCTATAGTGTGCTATTTTTGTCAGTGATCTAAACACACTACAAAACTGTGAGTGAATTGCATTAGAAAACCAAGAGTGAGTCAGAGAAAAAACCAAATACACGTCAATTATGTACACAGAATTATCTAGCGAGGCATTGCTCTGAACGCTAGATCGTGCTATTAGCGGTGCTATAGCGTGCTATTTTTTCAGTGGTCTAAACACAGTAGAAAACCGGGAGTGAACTATGTTAAGAAACCAAGAGTGAATCGGAAGGAAAACGCTAGAGCATGCTATAAGCGGTGCTATAGTGTGCTATTTTTTCAGTGCTCTAAACACACTAAAAAACTAGAAGTGAGCTATGTTAAAAAATTAAGAGTGGGCAAGAGAAAAAACCAGACACACATCGCTTATGTATACGGAATTATCTAGCAAGGCATTGCTCATAACGCTAGAACGTGTTATTAATGGTGCTATCGAATGCTATCTTTCAGTGTATAAAAACAGTACAAAACCAAAAATAAATTGTGTTAAGAAAAAAGAATTAACCAGCCTGGCACGTGTCGCTCAGCGAAGAGCTCATGGCTAGCACAGTAAACGCACAGGAGGCGCCATTGCTTAGCCGCTTTTATTCTCTTATATATTCATGTTGTCTGTTTTTAAAATCCTTCATGGACCTTTGGTTGTGGCTTAGTTGTAATAATACTGTCGCGGCTACTCTTTGATTGTGATCGAGCGTTGTGCAACGTTGTTTGTATGACCGGTTTTGGCTTCTGCTTAATAAAGGGGGCTAGGAGGAAACCCCTTTATTTCAAAAATATGTCGCACGTGGATCACCCTAACGATGATTTCATTAATAATCAGAACAATTAATAGTTATGAAATATCAAGAAAAACAACAATGCAGTGAAGAACCATCGAACCCGATATTACCAACACAAATATGTAAAGTTAGTATGGGACTAAAACGATATTACTAAGGATTTTAGAGGATTAAAAGTGATAAAAATAATTTATATTTTGAAAATTACAAAATGGGTAAAGTTTAAAATGGGATGCGCTTGTGTGTGAGTGGTGGAGGAGAAGGGGCCTAGTGGAAGGAAATGGACCGGCCCCGGTCCGGAACTGTGTTTTTCCTCCTTTTCTCCCTCTTCCTCACCAAAGCAATTGGAGACAAAGTGGGGGTTTTTGCGGGAGACCGGACATCAGCCACGTATGACTCTGACCCCCCCCCCCCCCCCCCCCCCCCCCCCCCCCCCCCCCCCACAAAATTCACCCCTCC